>JAVGWX010000009.1:26412571-27158464 GCA_036924085.1 Ariolimax columbianus | reverse complement strand
CGTAAGTGAATCTTGTTTTCCATATCATTTTAAGGACCCCTTATATATAGTAATTGCCATGGCATGTGCTTGTTATCTGATGTTGTTGTTGTTTCGAATGCCCACAGTGAGTATTTTTACTTTTTTTGTGCGCCCTGAAAAAGATGTTGAGTGAAGAGTTGCAGTAGTTTTCCTCACATCCTGAGCGTGCTGATGAAGGTGGAACAGGGTCCTCCAGACGGTTCTGCTATGCTTGGATTCATCTGCGTGTTGCTCACTACTACGGGGATCGCATCGATCCCTCGACTTGTTAGTCAGGCTGCACGAAAACAGCCCGTTCTTAGAAGGGCTACAAGAAATCCGAGGTGAGGGTCTTGGCCAGTATATTTTGCCTGACCCTGACTAACATGTCAGATTAGTATATTTTGCCTGACCAGACGTTAGTCTTCCTCCCTGTTTTCTGATGTAGACTGCAAAACAGTGGTTAACCCTTTCCATTCCTTGCTAGTTTTTGTTGAATTGTGTCTTTCAGTCCATGCCACAACTCCGTATGTCAAATAGTTTTTGTTGAATTGTGTCTTTCAGTCCATGCCACAACTCCGTATGTCAAATAGTTTTTGTTGAATTATGTCTTTCAGTCCATGCCACAACTCCGTATGTCAAATAGTTTTTGTTGAATTGTGTCTTTCAGTCCATGCCACAACTCCGTATGTCAAATAGTTTTTGTTGAATTGTGTCTTTCAGTCCATGCCACAACTCCGTATGTCAAATAGTTTTTGTTGAATTGTGTCTTTCAGTCCATGCCACAACTCCGTATGTCAAATAGTTTTTGTTGAATTGTGTCTTTCAGTCCATGCCACAACTCCGTATGTCAAATAGTTTTTGTTGAATTGTGTCTTTCAGTCCATGCCACAACTCCGTATGTCAAATAGTTTTTGTTGAAAACAATATTCATGTATTATTATGTTAACATTACAATATACACATCTCTGGGCACATAATTCAACTATTTATGACATGAAATGTACTTAGAATCCTGGTATTCAAACAGGTATGTTAATGTCTATTGCCAGGTAGCCGAAGGCTTCAGCTATACGTGTAAGGAATTTAAACTTCCTGCTGCTTGAGGGAAATTACAAATAATATTGGTAGATTTTTCACTAGAATTCTTTAAAAAAAATGTTGTCCAGTCAGCTGCTTTTAAGCCTACTCTTTTCGATTTCTAAATGCCAAGGAATTTTTAACGTGTTCGTCACTGAACACGGGCGTCCGATCTCACTATCAAGAGATCAGGGTAATTTATACCAGAAGATCCACGTGAAAAAAATCTCGATCTCCACCGTGATTCAAACCGGTGACCTCCGGCAGCCGCGGCGGACACCTTGCTGCTAGACCACTGAGCCCATAGTAAAAATATATTTAGGTATGAAGCATTAAATGCCATTAATTCGGAAGCAAAAATAATGAAATATATTTATCTATGCGGAATGTATAATGAGAAATGTTAGAGAAGACAAGAACATAGGAAGTTTTGATACATTTACGATTGGCGGTTATAAGATTCCAGAGTTACGATATGCAGACGATACAGTGATGCTATCAAGAAGCCGAACAATGAATCCAGCGGCGATCTGTACACCTGGAAAGGAGCGGCTATATCAGACGCTTCACTCTCCTTTAACGAGTGGAACATCCAACCAATACCTCGCTACCCCCCAAGTTTCAGTATTAAATAGTTAATTGCAATGTTAAACTGTTCATTAAAGTTAGTTGCTCATCGCAAGCGAAGATGGCAACATCTTCAGTAGGTTTTTGTCTTGCTGATGTATGTGGATTAAAGTGAGCGAAAAGACTGTGCTGGTCATCAATCTAACTCTCCTGTCCCGAACTACAGTTGCTGCATTGTTAAACATTTTTGCAGTGCTAAACTGTTCTTGCAGCGTTAAACTGATACATTATTGTGTAGTTTAACATTGTTGAACAGCTATTGCCATGTTAAAAATGTATTGCAAGGGTGAACCGTTGTTGCATTGTTGAACAATTAAACAGTTATTGATATGTTAAACAATTACAATTGTTGCAACGTAAATCCCCTACATAACATCTGCACATATTTGTTGAACAGTTATTGCCATGTTATGGGGACTGCGTGGGCTAGTGGTTAAGTAACACGGCTCACAATCCGAAGGTGCTGGGTTTGATCCCCATCACAGCACCGTCCGTTACCCCGGGGAAGCAAACCCTTAGAAAATACAGGAGGAAGCAGACCCTTACATAAAATGCACGTCGAAGTCGGGTGCACTGGCCCAACAGGCACAAAATAAAAACCGTAGTGCAACACATACCGCCTTGGGGAATAGAAAAATAAGGCAAACGGGAAAAAAAAAATTGCCATGTTAAAAATGTATTACAGTGGTAAGCCATGGTTGCATTGTTTAGCTTAGTTTAGTCGAAGAATCAACGTCATTGCACACGGTTTAACCCATAAGTTCTATGTTCTCAATGCGCAGATTCCCTAACACTTGAGACGATCAATATACTGGCTAGATTTTTATCACAATTTTTGAATTTTACCCGGGCAGCACCCGCTGAGCCTACTTTATTCAATTTCCAACTACCGAGGGATTTTTAACGTGCGCCACACTGCACACCGGCGTCCGATCTCTACTAGCCAGAGATCCGGGGAAATGCCAACACGTCCACATGAAAAATCCTGGTCTCCACAGCGACCTCCAGCACCCGAGGGCGACGTCTTATCTCGAGATCACTCAGTCCCAAATTGTTCAACAATTAAACAGTTATAGATTGTAACCCATACATAACCTCTGCATATTACCTTAGCTGTACATTCTTTGTTGATATCCACAGAAATCATTTTAACTGGCTGCTGGGAGAGAAACGAGTTTTGGACCATGAATTTCCAAAGAAGACAGGGTTACTGGTCTTGCATTTTGCCATCAAGTAAGAGAATCAATAATGAATTGTACGAGTAAATTGCTAGGGCATTAGGTATCAAGGATTGACCAGATAAGACTTCTAACATCTAAAAAATATATAGCTACTCATATTTCTAGCTACGAGGGGGTTAAGTCAAACTGGGACGTTTTGTTCTAGTTCTACCTTAAAGGGCTAAAGTATGCTGGAACTACTATCATTAGATAGGGGCACTTGTGTCCTATTACTTGCCACGGGCCAGTCATGTGACAGATAAATACAAATGACGGACAACACTGTTAGTGCTTGTATGGAACATCATGTTGTGATGATGTTTCTTGTGAAAGAACACCTGAAACCTGCAGAAATTTACAGAAACCTGCAATCACAATATCCTAATGAAACACTCAGCCACAGCAAGACATTTGAATGATGTAAATGTGTTACAGAAGGCCGTACATCCGAGAGTGGTGATCCCGTCCTGCTCCTACAAGATAACGATCGACATCAAACAGCTCACCGCACTATGTGCCATCTGCAGCAACTCAGCTGGGAGGTATTGCCACATCCACCTTATAGCCCAGATTTAATTCCAAGCAATTTCCACCAGTTTGGACCCCTAAAAGAATTCCTGGGAAGTCAGTAATTCAGCACTGATAAGGAAGTGAAACAGACTGTTCTGGATTGGTTCGGACATACCGACAAATCTTTCAACACTTAAGCTTTTCAAGCATTACTTAAACTCTGGGATAAGTGCCTAGACTTTTCAGGAGTTTATATAGACAAATTAAAGGTATTTTGACCACTTGAAAAACAACATAATTTTATAACACAAAAAAGTCCACATTTGACTGGAACATCTCACGTATTTTGATCACCAGGGTATGGTCTCCATTTCGCAAAGCACACTCTTTTCAACCATATGCATCATGTTATGTGTCCTACCAGACTTTTATTGTTTTACAGGAGGTCTGGTTGTAACCTTGATAGGGCTAATCCTGTTGTGCCTGCATGTGCTTGTTGTCTGGTATAAGTGGCATCAAGTGTCTGTTAGCCTGGCTAATTGGCCCTGATTGTTTCGTTGATAGTGTTACTGTGAATCTTTGCAACTGTTGTTTCCTGCTGTAACGTCTCACTTGGAAAGGGTGTGTAAAGGGCATGAAACACTTGTACAATACCTGCTCCATCCTGATTAGGCGAGTCATTTATACAAGGCGTGTTCAAAATGAAACTGGAGCAAACTGCAAAAGGCAAACATACGTATGATGTGCATGATGACATTGCTTCTGGTGTAAACAGCACATACCAACCATCAAGTTTGCAAAATTTAATTATTCTCCGACTCATAGTTTCCTCAGCAGACCGCTGAAAACATGGTGGGTGTGATACGGAATTCGTACAGAGTTGATCAGCGAGCTGTGATTCGGTTTCTAAACAGCTGAAGTATGTTGACCAGTTGACATTCATTGCAGAATGCAGGCAGAGTATGGTAACAAAAGTGTGTCGAAGACAACAATGAAGAACTGGACAACGATGTTTAAAGAAGGACGTGAGTTAACGCAACAGTATGCGCCTGACCTTGGTCTCGGTAGACCTTTTATATTATTAGATAACAATTATTCATGTGAACTATTAGATAACAATTATTCTAAATCATTATTGATATCTTTCTTTCTCTTTTATAAATCAAGTTCTCTGGAATATATATTTAACCCTGGTAAGGCATATGTTGTTTTTCAGCTTGGGGTGAAGTAAACAAACATAGCCAGCACACGACGTGACGATAGCAGTGACGAAGCGACCTGTAGTCCCCAGCCTTTAAAACCCCTCGACTACCCCATCAATGGGAAAAAATGTCCTACAACAGTATTGACAATACAAAAACAAACTTAAATCAAACGATATGTTCAACACAATACAGAACGAAGGGGCAGGAGCATTTCTGAACCTACCAAATGGCAGAAAAATAACACTCATTCGCTACTGGAAAATACACAAGCAATTTCAGAGCGAAGGCAGAGGCACTGAGGGCGGCAGTGGAAGAAATGGTGACAGGTAAAAGGAATGAAAGCCATATAGTCCTGCTTACAGATGCCTTGGCTGTAGTCACAGCACTAAAAAGCCAGAAAAATACTGAACTTAATGATTTAAGAGCAGTACTCTGTCAACTATGCCAGCAGTCCGCACCAAAAAGGGTAGTGGTACAGTGGGTTCCATCCCACTGCAACATCCAAGGCAACGAGGAGGCAGACAGACTGGCAAAAGAAGGTGCAAGACTACCACAACCAGATACTAGTATAACGTATGAAGAGTCAAAACGGCTGAACATACTGGCTACACAAAAAACGATGCGTATTACCAGTTGAACAGAAGAGAGCAGGTCGTGGTCTTCAGACTTCGCACTGGCCACAATAGACTGAGGTACCACCTATTCAATAAATTGAAGATAGGTGGCACTGACGAATGCCCGTGTGGTACCGGGAAAATGACCGCTGAGCATTTGCTGCAAAACTGCCCGACATACGAGGATCAGAGAGAGCAGATGTGGCCATGACCAGTGGCAACACTAGACAAGCTTTATGGCAGTGTCGACAGCCTCAGGATGACCCCTGCTTTTTTTGAAAAAATAAAGGTTGATGTCTGACTGCGTACGATGAAGAAGAAGAAGAAGAAACGATATGTTCAAGAAAGCTCAAATCAACCCCATACTAGTCAGGTCAGGTCATCCCGTAGTCGTTGGGGCACACATTAAGACATGCTCATAACACCACGCCATCCGTCTCTTTCAGTGGCCGCTGCCTGTGCCTCTTCTGGTCAGAGATTGGTCCATTCTTTTAGGTTGTCCTCCCACCTCTTTTTGGGACGGCCTCTTCGTCGTCTGCCTTTCCGTGGAGGATCGTATTTGCAAGACCATTTGATCTCGATATGTGACTGTACCAAGCGAGTTTCCTTCTTTTGACAGTTGCCAATAGGTCTTCAAAAGGCCCTATTGCTGTTGTAATTCTATCTCGTATTTCCTCATTTGTAACTCGATCTTTGTACGTGACATTTATCTCCATACCATACCATACTAGTAAACACTATAAAAAAAATAAACATAAGTAACCAATATCGTATATTACACATAAACAGAACGAAAACAGATAACTACTACAATAACTGAACTGTGTATTGATCATGTTGAAAAGTCGCAAAGGACAAATCAAGATCAAATGTCTTGTGAAAAAATATGTGCCAAGAAAATGTTTTGCTCGAAGCCACTTTAGATAATTAAAATTTACTTTTCTAATGTGAAACCTGTGCTTGTCTTTTGATACACAAATACTTAATTCAGGGTCGATTATAATTCTAAATGAGATAACAGGTATACATACTACTAGTATAATACTCAAAACCTTTCCAAGAGTATGTTGTATGTTTATTACGGATACAAAAATGGTATCAAAAATACATCTACATATGATTAGCCTATTTATCACAATTTTTTGCTGAACCAATAGCGATTTCTATTTGAGAACGCTATTCTAGGGTACGGCAGGTCTGTGCGTCATACCCACTGTCTACAACACAGATTTAGTTCTTCATCGTTTGAAGAATTCTCTTATTATGACTTGTAGTTCCAGAATTAAAGATTGTCTCAATGTTTCATCCGCAGATTCTATGTTGACACCATTGGCCTCTTGAGAGACATCCAAACAGTAGAATTGTTTTATCTGAATGCAAGGCAGCTGCTGTTCCGGGTGAGTTCTTTGCTTATTTGTCCCCTTTGAGTAGACAAGTGGTAGTGTGATCAACTTCTCACAGCAAAGGTATGTTAATAACATGCTCCAGTCAACCCAGGTGTAAATGTGTACTTGGCTTACTGTTAACGGATCATAAAAAGCTGAGACCTAGTATAATGATGTCCGTTATACTTCATCTCTGACAGTAGTTCGTTTCATACATTCGTTTCAATTTCTTATGTTACATTCTCAAATGGGGGCTTTGAGTAAGCTGCATTGTTAAAAGAGACAGTTAAATAAAAAGAGTACTGATACTAGCCTGCCAGTCGAACGATACAATATGAAGGAAAAAAACGGTAAATAAACAACGAAAGGTTCTCCCTTCTCGCAACCTTTCCAGTTGCACTCAAGCCTTTCAAGATTTCTAAAAAAAAAACACCTCCACCCTCCTATTTCCATCAGAAGACACAACAAGCACACACACACACCACCTCACCAAAAAAAAAATGTAAAAAAAGACGCCATAACATAACAAAATGGAAAGTTGACTAAAGTAACAATTTCAATCAGCAATACCCTAGGTGGGGATCACATCCCTAGGCCACTGTGCCGATTGGATACACAGTTCTGCAAGGGAAGTAGCTAGTGCTGGTTTGTTTTGACTAAACAGGCAGACAAAACACATTTCCTTTTGTACAAAAATGGTCTGGCTTTATTGATTACAAAAATAAAAAAAAGATGTAAATTTGCTACCCAGTACGGGGGGGGGGGGGGGGGGGGGGGGGGGGGGGGGGTGTGTGTGTGTGTATATAAACAAACCGGAGCTGTATTCTGATCTCAACAGTTTTGTTTTGCTGAGGTTATCCAAAATGAAGCCATAAAAGAGTGGAATATATTGATTAGATGTTAAACAAGATATGAAAGGGAAACAAATATAGCTCATCCAGAATGTTAACTCTGGGTCCTGGACTTCTGGCACTGTAAGCGAGAATGGTGTTATTCGATCAGCCAGTGAAGTCACCCCTGCAAACTTGCGGTAATTAAAGTGATGAGCGAGAACGAGGGAAGGCCAAAAATGACATGCTGAAGTTGAATGTGCCAGATCAAATGGTGCAAATATTGCAGTCAAGCTGTAAACTAGGACGCAACGCAATCCGTTCTCTGGACAACTCCTGTGGCTTGCAAAGTCCTTTTCAGGGCTTGGTGGCGTGAGATTGAGAACGAACGAGAAAATAGAAGAAGAAGACGAAGAACAACAACAACAATAACAAACGAGAATAAATAGGATGAAGGTATGTTCTGTTCATAACAAATATGGAGGTTGCTTTTTGTCTATTCTTCGAACATCTCCTTTGTGACTGACTCTCAAATAACCACATCTGTTTCCTTGATAAACTTGACAGTCTTTCTCAGGCAAACAGCTTTTTCTAGTTAAGGTTTGGGGAGGCAACAGGAGAAACATATTGACCAAGATGACATCTGGGGGCCAAAGATGCAGCACAATGAATGAGCTGAGAGCAGACAGCAACCCATAGGTGGCTGCTTGAACCTGGGTCAGCGAACCAGGACTGACGAAGATCCTATTTCGACCCTGGTAACAGGCTGTACTTGTGTAGTCTGTCTAATGGAAAAGGAATCGCAGTAGAAAGACAAATCGTGTACCTAAAACAGTCAGCTCAAATCAGATGTTATGGACCAATAGGCACAGATATTGCAGTCTCGCTGTAAACTACAGCACAACATCACATTGCCGAAGAAAAAGAAGAGGAGGAAGACCCAAAATCTTCAATCTCGTTAGCTTCATTTACCATTAATATACAAGAATGGAGTACATTACCCTTCCCTGCCACTCTCTGATATACCCAGCAGACAACATTGATACCTGAATCTGCTCCGAGTTAATAAAGGAACTCAACCCATTTGCTACAGACTGGGAAAAGAAAAGAAATGAATCGAATGTATTGCTGTGGTTTCCCAAAAAATTATGGAAATTCAGGGACTAATACCAAGTTAAGATTGTTAAATACAGAGATGAAATGCCTGCGCAGAATGCTTGAAGTAGCAAGAATGGATAGAATCAGAAACGAAGATATTAGGTGACAAGTAGGTACATTACCAGTGCTAGACCTCATCAAGAGACAGCAAACCAAATGGTTTGGCCACGTGACACATGAAACACCAGATAGTATCCTTCATAATGTAATGCTATACAGATGCAATGGATATAAAGCCAAGGGCCGACCACATAAAAGATTGATAGCAGAAATAATAGCAGTAGTAAAGCTCCTAGTATACGAAGTACATGCTAGGGTCCGGTCAAGAAACCTCTTCATAACCTAATGCTGAACATCGCAAACAAGACATAAACGAAAATTAGAAGAAGATGTTAGTAGACTTGTCGAAAGTGGATCTGCCTCGTTGAACAGTTCAGGTATCCCAGTGAAACTGAACAATATAGCATATAAGTTAAACAAATATTAATTAAACGATAAATCAGACATTGTATCTACTTCCTGTCAATCTTAACACTGATATGACATTTCCAGGCCCAGTTGGAATGTGATACGGAAACAGTATTTGAATTGGCAGCACACGTCCTTCAAGCTACCAATGGAGACTTTGTCAGGTAATATTTGTTTGCAGCGTATTTTAGGATATATAGGGGCTCAGTGGTCTTGGGGGGAAGGTGTCCACTTCGGGTGGCGGAGGTTGCGGGTTCGAATGACGGCAAAGACCCAGATTTTTGTGTGTAGATCTTTTGTTAAAAACCCCTGTGATCTCTGGGTAGTGAGATCGGACTGCCGTGTCAATGTACAGCACGTTAAAAATTCCTTGGCAGATCTCGAAAAGTGTAGGGATAACAACCTGATTGGACAAAATTCATAATTCACGTTAAAAATATGCCCAAATTATTTGTATCTTCCCCCAGGCCTAGTAATGCACAGGAAGTTTAAAATATCTACTACGGATAGCCGATGGTCTTCAGCTACCTGGCCTTCAGCTACCTGACATTAACACGCCTATTTGAATACCAGGATTCCATGTATTTAAAGTTTAAGATATGTGTAGATCACATGGCGTGTAGCAAAGTCGACAATGAGCTGGCTTACTATACTGGCATTACAGCATGCCAGGGTTCGAGTTCACAGACGGACAAAAAAAATCAGGGACATGTTTTGTGCCTGGTACAACCGCACCTCCAGTCGACCGAGATGTAAATGGGTACTTGATACATGATTTGGGGAAGGTAAAAACAACAAGCAAGGGAACTGGCCACCTCACCTCACATAGGCTGCGGGTTAGTCCATGAAGTTGTCTTCATCCCCGACAGCAATTGTCACAACGTGACTGACCTTTACATCACCTTGAGTGTCTGCTTAGGGTAATGGTAGAGCATTCGCTTTTCACAGCATAGGAATAGGGTTCTTCTTCTTCGTACGCTGTCAGACGTCAACTTGAATTTGTTCGAAGAAAGCAGCTGTCATCCTGAGGCTGTCGACACTGCCATAGAGCTTGTCTAGTGTTGGCACTGGTGATGGCCACATGTGCTTTCTCTGGTCCTCATATGTCGTTCAATTTTTCAGCAGATGTTCGACTGTCATTTTCCCTGTACCACAGGTGCATTCGTCAGTGCCACCTATCTTCAGTTTATTAAATAGATGGTACCTCAGTCTGTTGTGGCCTGTGCGGAGTCTGAAGACCACGACCTGCTCTCTTCTGCTCAACTGGTAATAGGCATCATTTTTTGTGTAGCCAGTATGCTCTGTTTCCCATTTGGCCATGTATCTGGCCCTAAACCGTTTTGACTCTTCATAGGACACACTAGAATCTGGTTGTGGTAATCTTGCACCTTCTTTTGCCAGTCTGTCTGCCTCCTCGTTACCTTGAATGTTACAGTGGGATGGAACCCACTGTACCGCTACTCTTTTTGGTGCGGACTGCTGGTATAGTTGACAGAGTACTGCTCTTAAATCATTAAGTTCAGTATTTTTCTGGCTTTTTAGTGCTGTAACCACGGCCAGGGCAGGGCATCTGTAAACAGGACTATCTAGCTTTCATTGCTTTCGCCTGTCAGCATTGCTTCTACTGCAGCCTTCAGTGCCTATGCCTCCGCTCTGAAATTGCTGGAGAATTTTCCAGTAGCGAATGACAGTGTTATTTTTCTGCCATTTGTTAGACTCAGGAATACACCTCCCCCTCCATTCTGTGTTGTGTTTGTTACAGAACCGTCTGTGTATGCATGGGTCCATGCTTGGGTAGTTTTTCACTATGTACCTCAGGGTTATGTCTCTTCTTTCTTTTTCAGTCTGGCTGTTCTTGTTTCCAATACCTGGTATATTTTCTAACACCTCTGGAATGATATGCTGCTTCCATGTGGGTTTGCGTACAGTAGGGATGGGCTTTGGTGTTGTCATGGTGTTCATAGGTTCTTCCCTTTAGTTTCCCTATTCCAAATCTATTTAGTTTCTGATGCATTGGATGTCAGTTATCTGAATTTCTCTGCTTGGTCCTGCGCTCTGCTGTCTCTTCTATCGGTCATGGATTGCAGATTGTAATCTTTTCAAGTTCTACAATTGGTGTTGACTTCATGCCTCCTGTTATAACTCTCATGGCTTGGTTTTGAAGTTTGCAAATTTTATCAAAGTTCGCCTTTGCTGCTGTTGTCCATGCTGTAATGCCATACTCGAGAACTGGTCTCACTTTTCCAGTGTACAGTTTCTTCAGTATTCTTTCGTCTGCTCCCCAGCTTGTGCCAGCAAGTTTCCTCATGATTGCCATTCTTTGTCTGGCTCTCATTCGGTTTCTCTCGATCTGACTTTTCCATGTCATGCGCCGATCAAATGTGACACCCAAGTAGTTTGGGTTGTCGTTTAGCCGCAGATATTTGCCATTAAGACACATTTTGGTGTTCTGTGGTTTATTTGAAACGGAGAATATCGTACATGTTTTTTCTTCATTTATTTTGACCAGCCATGATTTGGCCCACTCCTTCAGCGATGTTAGGGCCTGCTGCATCCGATTGTTTGCTACGGTGAGATTGTCTTCAGAGGTCTACATGGCCAGATCGTCTGCAAACATGGAGCTGTGGACTCTTCTTGGTATATTCTCTATGATGTTGTTTATATACACCAGAAAAAGTGTGGATGACAGTACTCCCCCATGGGGTACTCCTTGCTCCAGTTCCACCTTTTTGCTCATCTGCCCTTGTACTTGGACTCTGGCTGTTCTGTTTTCGAGGTAGTGGCTGGTCCATCTATACATTTTTTCAGATACTGCACTTCTTCATAGCTTTACTTTAAGTCACTCTCTCCACACCTTGTCAAATGCCTTCTATAGATCCACCCAAACCGCTACTGTATGCTTTTTCTCTTGGTAAGCATTCTCTATTTCCTGCGCTATGAGAGTGATCTGGTCCTCAGTGGATCTGTGTTGTCTAAATCCTGCTTGCTGTGGAATTAATATGTGTTTTGCTTCCAGGTGCCACATCAGTCTGGTGTTTATCATACGCTCCATCAGTTTACCTACAAAGCTCAGTAGACTGATAGGCCTGTATCCATTTGGATCTGTTCTATCTTTTTCTTTCTTTGGTACTGGTATAAGCACAGCATCTTTCCATGCCTGTGGTACAATTCCCCATTTCCAGCTTTGGTTCAGGACTGACAGTAACTTCCTCTATGCTGTTTTTCATTTCATTTATTACCCCATCTTTTCTGGGCGATTTCTTTTTTTTTAAAGTTCTCATGGCCTCATTCATTTCAGTCATGGTTAGTTTTGCCATTATATGCTCCTCTGGTGCCATGTTGATGTTGTCGTGGCTCTTTTGTTCTTCACTAATGTCTGTATGCCTGTCTGTAGGGACATCAATGTGGTTTGCTCTGGCATAATGTTCTATAAAAGCGTTTGCTGCTTTTTTTCCAGTAAGCATGTTGTCACCCTGCTTGATGGTAATTTGTTTATTTGATGGTATTTCGTCATTCATGGCTCTGACTAATTTCCATAGTTTGTTTCCTTCTTTATTTAGATTGAGGCTTTCTGTTTTTTTTGTCCAACTGTCTCTTGTTATTTGGTTCAGTGTTCTTTTGTATTTCGCAGTGATGGCCTTGAGGGAGATATTTGCTTTCATAGATTGTTATCTCTCTGCCATGTTCCTAGCGTTTGAGACTTCATACTCAGCTTTCTGGAGTTCATGATTCCAATATAGCTCGTAGTTTTTCCTTGACCCTCTTGGGATGGTCTCGATGGCTGCTTGCAGTATTGCTTTGCTTAGGCTTTTTATTGTTTACTAGCCTAGTTTGTACACAATATGTTGCTGTGTACGCAGTTCAAGCTCTACTGCATGACCTCATGGTCATCAGAAAGCTGGTTCCACTCCTTGTGTCATAGTATTGGAGAATGGCAACAGGTATTTGGTGGGGTGGAAAGATTCAAACCTTACTTGCTGGTTCAAACCTTACTTGCTGGTTCAAACCTTACTTGCTGGTTCAAACCTTACTTGCTGGTTCAAACCTTACTTGCTGGTTCAAACCTTACTTGCTGGTTCAAACCTTACTTGCTGGTTCAAACCTTACTTGCTGGTTCAAACCTTACTTGCTGGTTCAAACCTTACTTGCTGGTTGCACTAAATGGAATGTGTACGTTGAATGCGATGTGTATGTTAAATGGAATGTGTGCATTGAATGGGATGTGTACGTAAATGGAATGTGAACATTCAATGGTATATGTACGTTGAATGGAATGTATATGTTTAAAAAGGAATTGAATGTATATGTGTAATGGAATGTGTACGTTGTATAGAATGTGTACACTCATGTGGTTGATAATCCCAGCCGTACATCACTGCCCTAGACGTACCATAGACGAGCAAGGATGTCGGATCATCCACCTTTAGCTCACAATATCCAACTTCAGATAACTCAATGTTTAGCTCACAATATCCAACTTCAGATAACTTCATCTTTAGCTCACAATATCCAACTTCAGATAACTCCACCTTTAGCTCACAATATCCAACTTCAGATAACTCCACCTTTAGCTCAAATACCTATGTGAGGTAACTCTTCTTTTCCTCTTCATAGCAATCGTATATACGTGATTGTGCCCCTTTCACGTAAAAATAAATACTTGATATGTTTAATTTTTACTCGAGTAACATCTGGCATATCCATACACACAGCATACCCTCATAAAAGCCGGTATCTGTACAGACTTCTTTGCATGCGCACATTCTAGCGGTCTGTTCACTGAAACTGTCTGCTTTGCTTACATCGATAATAACAATGGTATGAGTCAGATAAACATGGACGCAGACATAGAGAACAATAAAAATAATAGCAGAAAGGTACTGGACCTTAATAAAACCTAACATAAGAGACTCAAGATTGTCATTATTTATGCACCGAATGAGCGGGAAAGAGCAGATGTCAAAAAATTATTATTTGAACTACTTGAAAAGATAGTGGATGATTGTCTTGACATAATTACCCTCCTTGGAGACTTCTTCTGCATCATCTTCTTCTTCCTCCTCCTCCTTCTTCCTCTTCCTCTTCCTTATCCTTTTCTTCTTCTTCTTCTTCTTCTATGCAAGGAAGACTAACATCTGGTCAGACACAACATACTGATCTTACATGTTAGTCAGGGTCAGGAAAAGTATACTAGCCAAGACCCTCACCTCGACTTCCTCGTAGCCCTCTCTGGAAACGGGCTGTTTTCATGGCAGACTGGCTAACGGGGTGAAGGATCAGCGTGGCGATCCTGCAGGACACCTCTCCCGGCCTCACTGGTGTAATCCAAAGGAATGCAGATCATGACGAATTGGCGCCAGCTTAGCTGCCGGAATGAGTGCGCCATTTTGAAACCATCCTGCCTTAGGTGCTACCACTGCGGATTTTCTGTCTGGGTTTACTCCCGTAGCCTTACCCTCTCCCGAGGTTTGTACACGGCGGTGGAGTCGTTGCCTGCAGATGCTAGTTACTCGAGACATGCTATGATACTCTTATCGTCCCAGGACTAGCCAACACTCGCTGGTACTTGTGAGTTTAATATCAACAGTTTCCAATCTTCTAGACGAACTGCCTGAACAGGCTAAAGAGTTTCGGATATCCGAGTTTAGAGTTTAGAATTTATCTTCTCTTCGATTGGCTGCTAACCAAGACTGATAAGCTCAATATGCCTACCCAGTTATACCGCCGGGTACTCGGTCGAGCCTCACAGCAGGCACTGTCAGAAATATGTAGCCCTCCATGAGGGTGCTGCTGAGGACACAATATTGTAGGAACAGTGCGGGCAAGCTGAACAGTGAATCCAGCGGCGATCTCTACACCTGGAAAGGAGAGGCTGTAACAGACTCTTCACTTTGCTTTAACAAGCGGAACGTCCACCAGCCCATATATATATATAGCTGTTGCCCCATAATCAATATATTGTGCTTCCAAAGGAATCTTGAAGACCTCTTGGCAACTGTCAAAAGAAGGAAACTCGCTTGGTACGGTCACATATCGAGACCCAATGGTCTTGCAAATACGATCCTGCACGGAAAGACGCAAGGCAGACGATGAAGAGGCCATCTCAAAAGGAGGCGGAAGGGCAATATAAAAGATTGGACCAATCTCCGACCAGAAGAGGCACAGGCAGCGGCCGCTGACAGAGAAGGGTGGAGTGGGGCTGTGAGAATGTTTCCGTGTGTGCCCCAACGACCTCACTGGTTGCGGGATGACCTGACCTGACAGGAATTACCATATTTAAACTGCAGATGCAAAAGAACTATGACTACTGATTTTATTCCCATTCCTGAGGTCCATCAGAAGGATTTATAGAGTCAAGAAGTAAATGCTGCTTGTACTTGCAGTCACCATGCACTGTACAGGATAGGATTTATTTTAAATGAAAAATAAGCGGGCTATAAAGTACACTGAAGTGAAAGCACCATGGACTATAAATATAAAGTACACGGAAGTGGAAGCACCATGGACTATAAAGCACACTGAAGTGGAAGGACTATGGACTATAAAGTACACTGAAGTGGAAGCACCATGGACTATAAAGTACACTGAAGTGGAAGGACCACGGACTATAAAGTACACTGAAGTGGAAGCACTATTACATGGGACCAATAGATCAGCTACATGATTGTCCATTTTGTTTTTTGAATGAGAATTCATAAGCATACACGAGGGATTCATAAGCATACACGAGGGATACAAAAACACACATGGGGGATACAAAAGAACATAAGAGATACACAAGCACACATGGGGGATACAAAAGTACATGAGGGATACAAAAGCGCACAGGGAGGTACAAAAGCACACATGGATAAACAAAGGCGTACATGTACATTTTTCAAACTGACTTCAACTGGGTAAATAAAACGTTGATAGATCTGAAACGTCTCTCTCTCGCCTACTTATACACACATGTGATCTCTATACATGCACGCCGCACCTTCTACCAATTGACATCACAAGAAAACTGACTAGGGAAAGAAAGTCTGATGCATGAGATCAATGCTTTTCAACCTTTTTATACCTGGCGCCCACTGTAATAACTTTCGTTACGGTAATTGTTTCTTCCTGCTCACTAAAATCTATATTGAAGAAAACTCTGCGACGATCCATCCTATTTTGGATGTTATTAATCATCATGTAGCATGTACTTTACAGCCCGTCTGAAAGGAAATCGATTACTTGTCAAATATCCAGCCTGCTCCAGAATCATGCCCAAGCAGTCCTTGACATCTTGGTGTCATAGCCTACTTGGTCTGCCTCTGCCTCTCTTACCCGGCACTATACCTTCCATTCCCGTTCTCTCGAGACCGTTTTGTCGTTTGTTGTGGTCAGAATATTTCCATTTTCTGTCCATGAAGGAACTGATGAATAAGTTCTCCTTTATGCCAACCTCTTGGGGAATGTCTGCATTCTTCTTTTTTTTTCTTCCCGTTCCACTGTATTCTGAATACCTTTCTATAACATTCAAACTCGAAGGACTCTCGATTTCGGTCAGTGACCCTTGTTTAGATAAAATTCGAGAATGGTCTATAAGCTGGCAAATGGAGTTTAATGTAGATATTGTACAGTCATTCACATGGGTAGATCCAATATGGAACATAATTACAGAACGGGAGAGAACAATATTAGAAAGATAGATAAGGAAAGGGACTTAGGGGTTATAATAGATCATACAGGAAAGGTAAGTGAGCAAGTTAAGGTAGCAGTGAAAAAGGCAAATGCAATGTTAGGTATGATAAAAAGAAATATTAAACATACGAGCAAGGAAGTGATAGTCAAACTGTATAAAACATTAGTTAGACCTAGATTGGAGTACTGTGTACAGGTGTGGAGTCCTTATCATAGAGGGGATATAAACATGCTGGAAAGAATACAAAAAAGAGCGACAAAGATGATAGTGGGATTCCAGAATTACAGATGAGAAAAGACTCAGAAAAACCGGCCTACAGTGTCTAGAAAAGAGAAGAATTCGTGGTGACTTAATACACGTTTATAAGATGTTCAGAGGAATGGATAAATTCGAATATAACAAGTTTTTTTTACAAATACAGCCACCCACAATAACAAGAGGGCATAGCTACAAGCTCACTAAAGATAGGTCCAGATTAGATATTAGGAAATATTTTTTTAGTCAGAACGTGGTGACTGCTTGGAATGCATTGCCAGGGGAGGTAGTGGATGCATTTAAGAATAAATTGGATGCGCATAGCCTTTAGAGCAAGGTGATGTAAATGTAACTGGTTGTATACAGACTCTGCAGAGTCTTCTAAACCAGTATAAAGACGTTAAGTTAAGTTTCACAGCCATATGATGGCATGGGAAAAACACAGGTTCTCAATATTACCACTTTGTTGGGTTTGCTGGTATTCTGCGTGTTTCGGCAGGTTCTGTTTTTAATACAGCATTTAATTATTCAGCAACCATCACCTGAAAGCTAACATCGCCCATTAATGGACGGTATCGCCCGGGCTGAAGAGCACTGCATTAGATGCTGTCGCTATGCCAACCAGTCTCCTCCAATAAGCCACACTTCTAGAATGGCTTTTACACTAGCCAAGTTGGCAACCTTGTCAGGCTCACCAGTTTTCCCGTGTCGTCTGGCCAACAGCTGCTGACCACTGAGATGGAGGTCGTGCCTTCTCGTTTTCACGCTCTCTCTCTCTCTCTCTCCCTCCCTCCCTCCCTCCCTCCCCCTGGCTGTATGTTTTATTATTGTTATCATTATGTGCCGGTACAGAGCGCATGTTGTTTAGATAATCCGTAACGGCAAACAAAAGCAGTGTGGGAAGGCATTGTTATAGCGGTACTTAGGCCAAGATCAGAGATCTAGCTGTACATTGCATGTGATGCATTTGAGAACTACGTCACACATTTCTGCAGATCGGCAAGATTTCTCATGTAATATGCCGCGGTATGAACTATTGCGTGTTGATGGTTGAATTGTGCCGTGTACAATCTGCCTTGAGAGTAGAGTGTAGGCGGCGTAAAGTGCAAAGCCTATGTGCACAGTAGTTTTTGGCAGCATGATATTGTCAATCTAAACCTTTCGGCTCCCTGGGGAGAGCAGGTCTTCAATAATGAAAAGCTGACCTGTTGTGTACCACCCAACCCAGATCCCTCCCCGTTTTTCTTTCCCGTTTAGTGCCTTCTTCGAGCTCACTTCCATATGTGTACTTTTGTTTCTACATCTGTACTTTTGTTTCTCCATGTGTTCGTTTGTTTCTCCATTTGAACTTTTGTTTCTCCGTGTGTTCTTTTGTTTCTCCATGTGCACTTTTATTTCTACATCTGTACTTTTGTTTCTCCATGTGTACTTTTGTTTCTCCATGTGTACTTTTGTTTCTCCATGTGTACTTTAGTATCTCCATCTGTATTTGTGTTTCTCCATGTGTACTTTTGTATCTCCATGTGTACTTTTGTTTCTCCATGTGTACTTTTGTTTCTCCATGTGTACTTTAGTATCTCCATGTGTACTTTTGTTTTTATCTCCATGTGTGCTTTTGTATCTCCATGTGTACTTTAGTATCCCCATGTGTACTTTTGTTTTTATCTCCATGTGTGCTTTTGTATCTCCACGTGTGCTTTTGTATCTCCGTGTGAACTTTAGTATCTCCATCTGTATTTTTGTTTCTCCATGTGAACTTTTGAATCTCCATGTGTACTTTTGTATCTCCGTTTGTACTTTTGTTTTTATCTCCACATGTACTTTTGTATCTCCATGGATGTCGTTGTGTTCATACGGGTGCCTATGTGGCATGTTTCCTCATTTATCCTCATATGCACTTTCGTATCCGCCGTGCTATTGCAAAGGGCTTTTGCAAAGGACATTCATCAAGAAATGCTTCATGTTTAGGGTCAAAAGTGTTTGTCGCTTAAAGCGATGCGTGACTGGGTTGAAATGTATTCCCAGTGACGCTAACAAGTTGCTGATGAAGCCCTCCCGACCTGGTCGCCTTATTAAGATCGTCACTCAATTGGCCCAGGAGAGAATTGACCAACTAGGGTTGCATTCTTGAACATACACCCGACTTGGCCCCGAGCGATTTCCCCCTGTTTGTTTCATTAAAAAGCCACCTTGGCGAGTGACTTATCGCGAATGATGAAGAAGTTGAAGATAAAGAGCATTTCGGCTGAGACAGCAGGCCAAAGACTTGTATGCTGCAGGTTTTGGTGCACCGATAAAGAGATGAGATACGTGTATCAATAGTTGTGTGGGTATTATGTTGAGAAACAACGGACAATGTGCGGGTAATAAATATATATATATATGGGATCAAGACGCTGAGCAGCGCATGGGCTGCAGCGGTCAGCGACCGATAGCTGGCTGCTAGCGTCAGGGCCAGCGAACCAGAGCTGTCAAGACCCTTTTACACCTCCACGCGGTGATCCTGGATAATAGGCTGCAGCAGGGCAGACTGGCTAAGGAGAAGGGATCGAAGAGGGAATGCTAACCCGGTACTCAAAAAATGCTTGCTGAAGTCAGATGTGTTGGACCGAAAGGCGCAAATATCGCAGTCAAGCTGTAAACTACGACACAACGCATTCCGTTCTCTGGACTACATTCTGCTACTTAAGCCCTTTCATGGTTTGGTAGCGGGAGATTGAGAACGAACGAAGAAGAAGAAGATATATATATATATATATATATATATATATATATATATATATATATATATATATATATATACACACACACACACACACACACACGAAGCGTGTTCAAATGAAACCGGACCTAACTGCATAACGTGATCATACGTGT
Source organism: Ariolimax columbianus (assembly GCA_036924085.1). Classification (NCBI taxonomy): domain Eukaryota; kingdom Metazoa; phylum Mollusca; class Gastropoda; order Stylommatophora; family Arionidae; genus Ariolimax; species Ariolimax columbianus. The sequence goes on along the minus strand of JAVGWX010000009.1, from coordinate 27,138,563 downwards.
TATGCGTATGGTGACGTCGCGTCTGGTGTAAACAGCACACACCAACCGTCATGTTTGCAAAATTTCATTATCCTCCGGCTATTGGTTTTCTCAGCAGACCGTTGAAAACATGTCGGGTGTGATACGGAATCCGTCCAGTGTTGATCAGCGAGCGGTGATTCTGTTTCTAACAGCTGAAGGATGTCGACCAGTTGACATTCATCGAAGAATGCAGTCAGTGTATGGTGACAAAAGTGTGTCGAAGATAACAGTGAAGAACTGGACAACGATGTTTAAAGAAAGACGCTAGTTAACGAACGATCTTCCGAGATCAGGTCAGGCGCATATTGTTGCGTCATAAAATGGTATTGCCATAATTGATGCAGTAATTCAGGTGGACCGTCGCCGGAGCTTAAGTTCGCCACACTTTTGTCACCATGCACTGACTGCATTCTGCCATGAATGTCAACTGGTCGACATCCTTGAGCTGTTAGAAACCGAATCACCGCTCGCTGATCAACTATGGGTAGATTACGTATCACACCGCCATGTTTTCAACGGTCTGCTGAGGAAACTATGAGCTGGAGGATAATTATATTTTGCAAACTTGACGGTTGGTATGTACTGTTTACATCAAAAGTGACGTCATCATGCGCATCGTACGTATGTTCACTTGTTGTAGTTAGGTCTGGTTTCATTTGAACACGCCTCGTGTGTGTATATATATATATATATATATATATATATATATATATATACACATATATATATACATACATATATATATACATTCATATACACATACATACATATATACATATAAGCGACCTATTTACTGACTACTCGTTAGGTACGGTAGTTAGTTTTCTTTCCACTTGTGGCGTTGAGCGCCGTGGGGAGCTTAAGTAGTCTGTCCTGCGCCAAGTGCGTTGCGTCGGTCAATGTAAGCCCGTGTCGCCGCACAATCACTCTGTCCTCTATCCACCTACCTCGCGGCCGCCCTCTTGCCCTGTAGCCAGATCTACCAGCGTTGTAAGCCATCAGTGGAAGTTGATGTGGGTGCATTCTCATGAGATGAACAAACCAACTTATTTTCTGCCTGGAAATGGATTCGACACAAGACGTAGTGCCGACCATGATTCGAAAGTTGTCGTTCCGCATTCTGTCTCTCCAGGTAACACCGATGACTTACCTCAAAGACTTCATTTTGCACGTCAAAATTCTGCTCTCACGTGCCCAGGACAGAGGCCATGTTTGACACTGGTAGTAAACAGTCGACATAAATAAACTGTTCTTCAGCTGTTGCTTAGTTGCCAAACGAATGCTCGGGTGTCTAAGCAGTGTGGACAGATGATAAGTCACAGCAGATGCTTTCTGACACCGGGTCTTAATTTTCCTGTCGATTCTACCGTTTGTCGAAAAACATACTGCCCAAATACTTAAATTGGGGACAGCGTGGGCTAGTGGTTAAGCGACACGACTCACAACTAAAAGGTGCTGGGTTCGATCCCCATCACAGCACCGGCCGTTACCCCGGGGAAGCAAACCCGTAGAAAATACAGGAGAAGGCAGACCCTTACATAGAATGTATGCCGAAGTCGGATGCACTGGGCCGACAGGCGCAACCTAAAAACGTAGTGCAACGCATACCGCCTTCGGGAAGAGAGAATCCCTGACCGTCCTCAACCTCCCGCTACCAAGCCCTGACCGTCCTCAACCTCCCGCTACCAAGCCCTGAACGTGCTCAACCTCCCGCTACCAAGCCTGAACGTTCTCAACCTCCCGCTACCAAGCCCTGAACGTTCTCAACCTCCCGCTACCAAGCTATGACCGTTCTCAACCTCCCGCTACCAAGCTATGACCGTTCTCAACCTCCCGCTACCAAGCTATGACCGTTCTCAACCTCCCGCTACCAAGCCCTGACCGTTCTCAACCTCCCGCTACCAAGCCCTGAACGTGCTCAACCTTCCGCTACCAAGCCTGACCGTTCTCAATCTCCCGCTACCAAGCCATGAACGTGCTCAACCTCCCGCTACCAAGCCTGACCGTTCTCAACTTCCCGCTACCAAGGCTGTCCGTTCTCAATCTCCCGCTACCAAGCCTGTCCGTTCTCAATCTCCCGCTACCAAGCCCCGACCGTTCTCAATCTCCCGCTACCAAGCCCTGAATGTTCTCAATCTCCCGCTACCAAGCCCTGAACGTCCTCAATCTCCCACTACCAAGCCCTGAACGTTCTCAATCTCCCGTTACCAAGCCCTGACCGTTCTCAATCACCCGCTACCAAGCCCTGAATGTTCTCAATCTCCCGCTACCAAGCCCTGAATGTTCTCAACCTCCCGCTACCAAGCCTGACCGTTCTCAACCTCCCGCTACCAAGCCTGACCGTTCTCAACATCCCGCTACCAAGCCCTGAAAAGAGCTTTGAAGTAGCAGGATGTAGTCCGGAGAACGGAGTGCGTTGTGTCGTAGTTTACAGCTTGACTGCGATAGTTGCACCTCTCGGTCCGACACATCCGACTTCAGCATGAAATTTTTGGGTACCGAGTTAGCCATCCCTCTTCGATCCTTTATTCTTAGCCAGCTTGCCCTGTTGGAGCCTGTTATCCAGGATCACCACTTGAAGGTGGAGAAGGGTCTGTATCGCTGTCCCTAACGCCCCTAACGCTAGCTGTCCCTAACGCTAGCTGTCAGCTTTAAGTCGCTTAACGCTACAGCTGTTGCCGATGGGCTCACTATTCTTCATCCCTCGTCACGTTGTCTTCTATAACTATGACAGCTAACCCCATTGACAATTGGGTAGACTAGAGCGTACAGAGACGGAGACATGAACCCTATAGTGTGAGTAAATTGCTTACTGACTGCTATCAGCCATCATCTATGCAAAGTGGAAGTAACATGAAGCCAAATAGCCAAAGGCTTTCTCTTCTCACACGCGCACTATCGATGTACATGTGTGTATGTATATATATTTGAGATGAGGCCATAGCCTGGGATTTATCGACTCGCTAGAATTTGGACGGTGTTTGGCGCTGCCCGGTATGTTTAGAACATCAGGAAATTAGCTACAATTTCGACCAGAGGGTCTCAAAAACGAGCAGTCTCAGGCAACACCCCAAGCTTTATCGCGAGGTCCACAGCAATTGCTCGTTATTTGAAGTGGAGATAAACCAGTTATGATATACGATGAAGAATGAAATGTACAGTTCTACACGACGGAGCCGCGTAGCGCAGTGGTTAGCGCGCTGGCTTCGCATCTGAGTAGTCCTGGGTTCATTCCCCAGTTTTTTCAGACAGCAACGGCTCCCGGGGCGACACAGCCTTAAATGGGTACCGGTTTAGTCCGGGAAGTAAAAGCGGCGAGGGATAAAAGATGGCTACCGCCCTCATATAGCCGAGCCTTTGAAATGTGAGATCGCCAACAACTCACACACCTACGGCAGTAATGCTATTGGTTACTTGACTTTTTACGCGAAGGTCGAGGAGAGGAGACTAATTTCTCGTCAGGCAAAACATACTCATCAATCATTGAAGGGGCAGATGTTTAATTATCAAAATGAGTATTTTTACTTTATTGTGCGCGCTAAAAATGAGGTTGTAGCTTGCCTAACAATCCGATCATGCAGATGAAGGTGGACCGCGGTCCTCCAGGCGGTTATGCAATGCTTGGTTTCATCAACGGGAGGCTCACTACTACGGGGATCACATCGATCCACAGCTCCTAACCAGCATAGTGTGCCTTACTGAACTAGCGTCTCAGTTCCCCAATCTAGTGGTAGGACTTCTAAAGGTATCGTGAACAAAATACACAGCAACACAAATCCCTTCTATGGACTACATCCTGCTACTTGTAATGCCTTTTTTCAGCGGTAGTTTGAGGACGAAGATGAAGAAATCAAATTCTAAGAATGTCATAATTCATTGCGCTATCACATATTTGATGAAGCCATTAGTAAAGTCTTCAACCTGGGTGCTACCGCCCACTAGTGGACGATTAAGCTTTCAGGTGGGCGGAAGGAGAATAATGGTGTGCTGTATTAAAACACAACTTGAGGAAACTATCGCAGAATACCAGCAACCCAACAAAACGATGTGAGCATTTTGAGAACCTGTGTTTTTCCTGTGGTAGCATATGACTGAACCATGGACAGTTACCCCAACACCTCAATCGTGTTCTTCGAGTCGAAATGTTATAAAAAGGTAGACCGAACACAGTGGACAGAAAAAAATAATTTAAAAAAAAAAAAAAAAAATATTCGACAAAAGTTGGGCTTTGGGAACTGGTTCATAAATTAATAAAGACAAAACTGTCTTTAGAGAACAGTAATGGAATACATTGTGCAGGGCAAGAGCCGTAGATGAAAACCAAGATGGTGATGACACCAAGATGTCAATGAATGCTTGAGCATGTCCTTGGAGGAGGCTGGAGATTTGACAAGAGATTCGTGATTTTTTTCCTGAGACGGGCTGTGATGGTAGCGACGTTCTGTAAAGGACATGTTACATGATGATTAAAACTATTGAATGCTACATGATGATTAAAACTATTGAATGCTACATGGTGATTAAAACTATTGAATGCTACATGATGATTAAAACTATTGAATGCTATATGATGATTAAAACTATTGAATGCTACATGATGATTAAAACTATTGAATGCTACATGATGATTAAAACTATTGAATGCTACATGATGATTAAAACTATTGAATGCTACATGATGATTAAAACTATTGAAAATACACAGACTCAGTGGACGGTCGCGGCACTTCTTCAGTTTAGAATTTAGTTGGCTGTAGGGGACATTCAGCGGTAAGTTCAGAAACAGAACTCCAGGAATGGGTCCAGGAATGGCTCGATGAAACAGCTCTTGACTATGGTATGGAGATATACGCTGAAAAGACCAAATTAATGACCAACAACGTCGAGGGTTTCAACAGTAGGATAAACGCTAATGGCCAGGAACTCGAAGTGGTTGACCGTTTTAAATATCTGGGGTCGATTGTCAGTGATGAAGAATCAACACTTGAGGTGTTTTCCAGAATAGCACAGCCAATAGCGGCGCTTGCACAGCTTTACAAAATCTGGCAAGATAAACGGTTAGCACTATGCACGAAAATCAGATTAATGCGTACATTGGTCCTGTCAATATTCCTCTATGCTTGTGAGACATGGACAGTTACAGCTGACCTTCAGCGAAGGATACATGCCTTAGAGCTGAGATTTTTCCGAAGACTTTTAAACGTCGTGTACAAAGATCGAGTTATAAATGAGGAAATAGAGATAGAATTACAACAGCAATTGAGCCTTTTGAAGACATCTTGGCAACTGTCAAAAGAAGGAGACTCGCTTGGTACGGTCACATATCGAGATCAAATGGTCTTGTAAATTCGATCCTGCACGGGAAGTTGCAAAGCAGACGACGAAGAGGCTCCCAAAAAGAGGTAGGAGGACAACATAAAAGAATGGGCCAATCTCCGAGCAGAAGAGGCACAGGCAGCGGCTGCTGACAGAGAAGGATGGCGTGGGATTGTGTGAGGATGTCTTCTTGTGTGCTCCAACAATCTCACTGGTTACGGGATGACCTGACTTGACTTAACCTGACCTGACCTGACGGAAAATTGATCCTCAACGGATGTTAATAAAATGGGCGCGAAACTTACAAAAGTTGAAGAGCTGTGCATTAGACAAATATACTCACCCTAATTATAACCATACTAATCTACTGCCGAAGACGTATGTGTTGGACAGGATGGTGAAAACATCGCAGTCAAGCTGTAAACTAGGGACACAGCGCATTGCGTTATCCGGACTACATCCTGGAACTTGCAAAGCCCAGTTCAGGCCTTAGTAGTGGGAGATTGAGAACGAACGCAGAAGAAGAAGAGTCAGATAGGTTGACGAGTATAACAGGTTGAATGAATCTTCGACTATCCTTCTGTCAATATTTCTCATCCTCTGTCAATACATGATCAGGACATGTAATCCAGTTGTCTCTGTTATGTTTGATAGGGTATCATGTGTAAGTTTCTTTTTATGTTATAAACATTTTAATTAAAATGTTGTTTGCATTCACCTTATTTCTCTTATCCCCAAGAACTTGTGCGTTGCACTGTGGTTTTTATATTGCTACTATCGGCACAGTTCATCCGACTTCAGCATGAATTATATGTAAGGGCCTGCTTCCTCCTGTATTTTTTAAGGGTTTGTTTCCCCGGGGTAACGGCTGGTGCTGTGGTGGGGATCGAACCCAGTACCTTCTGGTTGTGAGCCGTGCCACTTAACCACTAGCACATGCCGTCCCCTTGTAAGTTTCTTAACATCGCATATTTTAAAAGTTGTATTTTGAGCGGTCACCTGGCCTATTGCCTTAGCCCACACAAGCTCCATAGTATTTAAATAAGAGGGGTAAGGCGGAAGTCTTAAACACACATGACCATACTCTTGTATTATTTTTGTGTATATGAAACATTTTCTTTTTGTGTGTAGTGTATTCTTTACAAGAGTCGGTAGTTCTGGTTTTAAACACATTTCACTGGAATGAATGTTTCTATTGGTAAGCGACGCCTTTATTTCATTTGTAGTACTTGAGTAGGTGGGAACATTCTCTTCTAGTGTCAGTGAGTGCATTATGGTATGAAGCATTGTCCATTACCCGCCACGAGGGTCTATCTAAAGACGACATAGTCTTCAGGTGTCAGGACATTATTGTATGAAGCATTGTCCATCACCAGACATGAGGGTATCTGAGGACGACATAGTCTTCATGTGTCATGGCATTATGGTATGAAGCTTTGTCCGTCACCAGACATGAGGGTATCTGAGGACGACATAGTCTTCATGTGTCAGGGCATTATGGTATGAAGCTTTGTCCGTCACCAGACATGAGAGTATATGAGGACGACATAGTCTTCAGGTGTCAGGGCATTATGGTATGAAGCTTTGTCCATCACCAGACATGAGGGTATATGAGGACGACATAGTCTTCATGTGTCAGGGCATTATTGTATGAAGCATTGTCCATCACCAGACATGAGGGTATCTGAGGACGACATAGTCTTCAGGTGTCAGAGCATTATGGTATGAAGCTTTGTCCGTCACCAGACATGAGAGTATATGAGGACGACATAGTCTTCATGTGTCAGGGCATTATGGTATGAAGCTTTGTCCGTCACCAGACACGAGAGTCTATCTAAATATACATGCAATGGTTTCTTAACCGAATTTCTGAAAATGTCGCCCTTCATTTCTTGATGGAAGTCACGGTCGATTGTTGATTTTTATTGGATAACGAGTGTTACATTCTTGACTAAACCATTACTGCCTTCATGGGCTACTTTTAAACGTTGTCCTTTACTACTTAGTTCCCGTCTTCTTATCGTTCCATCTACTGACTGCCATTCGTTAGCACTTGATTACTGGGCATTTATCCATGTGTCATCGATATAGATCAGTGTTCTTCAACCTGGGCGCTACCGCCTACAAGTGGGCGATGTTATCTTTAAGGTGGGTGTGGCAGATTGAAGACATGCTGTATTCAAAACACAAACTTAGGAAACTATCGCAGAATACCAGCAAACCAACAAAAGTGCATATTTTGGGAACCTGTGTTTTTTCGGTCGCAGCATACGATTGTGAAACATGGACATTTACCCAAACCTAGAGTCTTTCAGGTCGAACTGCTATAGAAACGTCCAGAGAATAGCGTGGACCGAACATGAAGAAGAAATCAGACATTCTTCAAGAGCTGGGCTTAGAGGACAACTGGCTCATAAATTTAATCGTGGACAGAAGATTGGAATCTAAAGACACAACGGTCGTCAGAGAGCGGTAATGGAGGGTATGGTGTCAGGCAAGAGAGACAGATGTAGACTACGAAGGCGGCGGCACCAAGATGTCAAGGAATGCTTGGGCATGACTCTGGAGCAGGCTGGAGAATTGGCAAGAGATGTATTTTTTTTTTTCCAGACGGACTGTGATGTGTGCGACGTTCTGCAAGGCGCATGCTACATAACGAATGAAAACTTCCAAAATACACAGACTCGGTGGGGGATACCGGAATTTTTTTTCTTCAATTTAGAATGTAGTTGGCGGTAAGGCAAATTTACTATCATCAAAGTTATAAAAGTGGGCGCTAGGAATAAAAATGTTGAAGAGCATTGCTATAGAGTATATTGTAATTTGCACCACGAATTTGTCATACCTCAAGCAAATACCAACTTCTAGAAACAACAAAATAGGACTTTCCACAAATTGTATTTCTACCTCCCGTATATTTCCGAAATGTGAAGCCAGCTCCTCGTAGCTTTCCCCAATGTTGATGTGTAGACGTCAATTTCGTTGTTTATTTTCAAGGATCCTCGCAATTTCCTGGCTTCTGTGTAGTCACACATTTGATGTATTTCACGTTTATTAACTTCATTGCCGCCGTAACTATTTTTCACTTCCTTCCTCGCCTTTTTGTGTTGCTTCCAAACGAACTGTCGTGGTTTGGATTCCAGCGTGAAAACGATACTCAACGTTATATCCAAATCGTACCTTGTTGTTTTCTTGAGGATTGAAATGCTATGGAAAAGAATGCCGCGAGCCGCATCTTTTGAGAAGTCTTCAGAAAGCTTATGTACAATTATTTTAAGTATAGTAAATATAATTTTCAACACTATCGCAGTATCAATTTGCACATCTGCATTAAGCTGACACGTTTACGTGTATTGAATTTGTAAAAAAAAAAATAGTGCAAACTACTGCGATTCTGGGTTCGCTACCCATTACAGCATCGGCCGTTACCCCGGGGAATCAAACCCTTTGAAAATACAGGAGAAAGCAGACCCTTACATAAAATGCATGCCGGTCGGGTGTACTGGGTCAATAGGCGCAAAATACAAACTACAGTGCAACGAACGCCGCCTTGGCAATACAGAAATATGGCGAACGCAAAAATAAAATAAAAAATTCGATCCTATAATGTCTTTCCTTTCACAAGGAAAACGCCGTTCAGTTCAGTTCAAGTGCCATCTCTGCATCGAAGGTAAGCTGCAATGGATCTCCAATAGAGATAAAAACATACGATTATGATAATAAATGCAGCCAAAGTAATCAGATTATGTAGGAAGACACATTCCTGCTACATGTGAGGTCAATCATCTCAACCAATCAATAAATCTTTAACCAATAGGGGCGCCGGTGTGGATACATCAACAGACAAAGTCCTCCTTAGTATTCTATCTCTGCGAACGAGTGTGGAAACAGATTTGTCCTGTCACTTCTTTGATGTTTTAAATCTAGGACTTTCTTTGTCTTTCAGGATGGGGCGAGATGGATGGATGGGTGAATGGATGGTATCAGTGTCAAACATGGACATTACTAGAAAAGTACAAACGTCAGATCAAGACATGTTAGATGCGCTGTGTAAGAAATGCAGCAAGAAAAACAATTAGAGACGGAATCCGTAACGGTACGCTTAGGAATAGGGTGGGAACTGCACTGGTTGGAGCACAGAGATTAAAGTGGTTTGGTCATTTAACAAGAATGCACTATGAAGAACCTGCCGTAATGGTGCAATCTGACAAATTATTTCGTCCATCTTGTGATGTTATCCACGCACTTAAAGCGTTGTCTGCCTCTTGAACGACTGCTTTCTACCCTACCCGGCAGTTTGGTCTTCAACAAGGGGGTATGTCTTGTTATAAGACCAAAATAACGTAACTGTCTAACCCTGATTTAGGTCAGTAATTCTATTTTCACTCCTATCTCTTTCAATACCTCCATATTTGTTTTCTTTTTTTTTCCAAGAAATGCGACCCAATCTTCTATATGCCCACATTTCGAAGACTTCAATACTCTTTTCCAACTTGTCATTCATTGTCCATGTTTCTACGCCATAAAGTAGTGACGAGTATACATAACACCTGAAAATTCTCATTGTCAAATTATGATTTATCGGTTTGGATGCCAGTATGTCATCGTCACATTTGATCGGCGCATGACATGGAAAAGTCAGATCGAGAGAAACCGAATGAGAGCCAGAGAGAGAATGGCAATCATGAGGAAACTTGCTGGCACAAGCTGGGGAGCAGACGATAGTATACTAAAGAAACTGTACACTGGAAGAGTGAGACCAGTTCTCGGGTATGGCATTGCGGCATGGACAACAGCAGCAAAGGTGAACTTCCATAAAGTTAGCAAACTCCAAAACCAAGCCATGAGAGTTATAACAGGAGGCATGAAGTCAACGCCAATTGTAGAACTTGAAAAGATTACAATCTGCAATCCATGACCGACAGAAGAGACTGCAGAACCCAGCTGCTATCAGAGAAACTCAGAAGACTGACTGACCATCCAATGCACCAGAGACTAAACAATTTCGGAAATTAGAAACTAAAGCGAAGAAACTTTGCAGAAATAGCCAAAGCAAAGATGCACGAAAACCCCATGATCGCACTAACACCAAAGCCCATCCCTACTGTACGAAAACCTACCTGGAGGCAGCATATATTTCCAGAGGTGGTAGAAAATATACCAGGTATTGGAAACAAAACCTGCTAGTCTGAAAAAGAAAGAAGAGATACTACCCTGAGTTACATAACGGAAAACTACCCAAGCATGGACTGGACCCATGCATACACTGACGGTTCTGTAACAAATACAACACAGAATGGAGGGGCAGGAGCATTCCTGAGCCTACCAAAATGGCAGAAAAATAACACTATCATTCGCTTCTGGAAAATACACAAGCAATTTCAGAGCGGAGGCAGAGGCACTGAGGGCGGCAGTGGAAGAAATGGTGACAGGTAAAAGAAATGAATGCCAGATAGTCCTGCTTACAGATGCTCTGGCCGTAGTCACAGCACTAAAAAGCCAGAAAAATACTGAACTTAATGATTTAAGAGCAGTACTCTGTCAACTATGCCAGCAGGCCGCACCAAAAAGGGTAGTGGTGCAGTGGGTTCCATCTCACTGCAACATCCAAGGCAACGAGGAGGCAGACAGACTGGCAAAAGAAGGTGCAAAACTACCACAAACAGATACTAGTATGACATACGAAGAGTCAAAACGGCTTATTAGAGCTAGATACATGACCAAATGGGAAACCGAACATACTGGCTACACCAAAAACGATGCCTATTACCAGCTGAACAGAAGAGAGCAGGTCGTGGTCTTCAGACTTCGCACTGGCCACAATAGACTGAGGTACCACCTATTCAACAAATTGAAGATAGGTGGCACCAACGAATGCCCGTGTGGTACCGGGAAAATGACCGCTGAGCATTTGCTGCAAAACTGCCCGACATACGAGGATCAGAGAGAGCAGATGTGGCCATCACCAGTCGCAACACTAGACAAGCTCTATGGTAGTGTTGACAGCCTCAGGATGACCGCTGCTTTTTTCGAAAAAAATAATGGTTACTGTCTGATTGCGTACGAAGAAGAAGAAGAAGAAGAAGAAGAAGAAGTATGTTATCGAATATCATCTTGGCCAAACCTATTATCTTTCTGATTTCTTTTTCACATCTGGTATCTACCGTTATTATGTGACCTAGATAGAATAAACTCCGTACCTGTTCAAGTACTTGATCTTTTATTTTTATCTGCATACACGGTTTCTTGCCACTTTTCCCAATTATCATAGTCTTTATTTTCTTTATGTTTATGTCTAATCCGAACTTGATTTTGAATATTGTTACAAGCCCCTGTAATTCTTGATCACTTGTTGCCATCAAAACTGTATCATCCGCATATCTTAGATTGTCCATTGAGACTCCTCCAATGACAAGACCTGACTTCCCCTCTATCTGTTTGTTATGTGTGGATATTAAAAAGACAAGGTGATAATACACATCCATGTCTCACTTCTGTTGTTACGTCTATACTTGGAGAGCATCACTTTCCTGATTTTACGCCGTTCAAGATTTGCAATGTTGAAAATATCAACCTTCTTACTGTATATCTATTAAAGTTATTTTTATTGCAGACTACATTTTTTTCTGCATATGTAGCATATAGACCATATGTGTTCACAAATTAATGGTATGAGTGTAAACCATTTGACAGTTAACGTTCCGATAACATATATTTCAAATATATGAGGAGCTAACCCGGTACTAAAAAAAAATGCTTGCTGAAGTCGGATGTGTTGGACCGAAAGGTGCAAATATCGCAGCCAAGCTGTAAACTACGACGCAACGCATTCCGTTCTCTGGACTACATTCTGCTACTTAAGCCCTTTCAGAGTTTGGTAGTGGGGGATTGAGAATGAACGAAGAAGAAGAAATATATGAGGAGATGCATCAAATGAGAACCTTAAAAATGAATCACCCTACATGACATTTATTCGTCAGTGAATTTCCATAGGTTTCACCCCCTCGCTGCTATAAAGAAAAAACAAACACCACCACCACCACACACACCCCCCCCCCCTCCCCCCCCCCCCCCCCCCCCAACAAAAAAACCGAACGCTGCTCCTCTTTGGTGCTGGTCAATAATGGGGCGGCCATCTTTTTACTGTAATTATGACGTCACGTTGTTCATTTGCTTCCGTGAAGGCACGTGCATGACACTCTGGGCATCCTTAGCAACAATATCAGCAAGTTACAATACAAATGCTTGGTTTTTCTCATTTCTACCCCACTGTTGAGATTTTCATTTGAAGCTCCCTCGTAAATGTTCATCAAATTATTCACGGTAGTTTAAGAGTTACAAATCTTTGAAAACGGGCATGCATTTTTAAACGGATTTTTTCCAAAAATAGATACGTTATAGTACTATCTCTCAGCTTTGTCTAAGGATAGGTGAGCTCCGTCGCTTGTTGCCATACCTTACTTTACTACTGTAAATGAAGTACGAAATTACAGGCAGAGGTACTGGTTTAAACTCTCTTCTACCGGCACTCTTCAGTTGACCCAGCTGTATATTGGATTCGGTTGTACATGGGTATATCTGACCTACGGCTAGGGAACGGAAGGCCTGCAGCGAGGAAGGAAATTGACAACCCCAACTCACATAAGCTGGGACTTAGTGCAAAGACACCTCTAACACGTCATTCTGGACAGCGGCAGCTTCTGCGAAGGGGGTCGGCACACAAATACTCGTGGATAGGCTCAGTGAGTCCAGATCGGCAACGTGTGCAACCCATTTTCTTTGGTGATAGAAGCTAGGACTCTAACCACCGGTACTCAGGTGCTTAGATGGGACAGGGCGTTTCCCCTCTTCCTCCTCACTCTGTCGCAATCTCTCTCTTTCTTTATCTCCCCTCTCTCTCTTTCTTTATATCTCTCTCGCCCCCACTCTCACTCCACACTTCTCCCACCCCACTCGGTTTCGCCCTTTCTCTTCATACTCTCTGCATCCCCCATCCCCCACCTTTCCTCCCTTTCTCTCTCTCTCCCCCCTTCTCTCTCTCCCCCTTCTCTCTCTCCCCCCTTCTCTCTCTCCCCCCTTCTCTCTCTCCCCCCTTCTCTCTCCCCCTTCTCTCCCCCCCTTCTCTCTCTCCCCCCTTCTCTCTCTCCCCCCTTCTCTCTCCCCCCTTCTCTCCCCCCCCCTTCTCTCTCTCCCCCCTTCTCTCTCTCCCCCCTTCCACACTCTGGACTCATTTCTCAATATCTGAACATGTTCTCTCAATTGCGTAAACTGTTGGTGCACCCACCCTCGCAAGGGCAGCGGTTCAAATACCACCTACCCCTGGAGAAGCATTACCAGGCCAGCGACGAACTGCTTACAATAAATGGGCGGGACGCAAGTCTGAGAATAACACCAGGTCGGATATTTATGGCTCATTGCAGGAAAGAGGTCTCAAACTCTTGGTTCACGTACCACATACAATACAAAGGGTGTCCTTTAGCAGACTTAACAAGACTTAAGGGAGTGGGCCTCTTCTTGGGTGGGTTTCTGTGGCGAAGTAGTCAAGTCGTTTACCTCATGTTCAGACGGTCGGCGTTCGATTTCGAACGGCGACGGTCGATCCACGGTGTCACTGTTTTCCGGAGATCCCTGGGTGCATCGCTGGAGCTACGGAGTTCGTGCTTTGTGCGATGCTCTCGACAGATGGGGTACCCATCTGCCGAGAGAGACAGAGCTAAAATGTGGAAAAAACCCGAGGCAATGAAGTCGAGCCCTCGCTTAAAGTTAAAGGGAGTGGGCCTCTCCTCTGGGCAACTCCAGTGGGCATAGTGTCAAATGGATCTACTGCCCGGGACATGCAGGCGTCCGGGGAAAACGAAAGAGCTGAAGCAGTGGTGAGACGAGCTGTGGTGGACGATGCGGTGATGACGAGAGACAGGGTTGAGTTGATCAGGGCAGTTATGGACATTCTACAAAATGATGAAGAAGCAGAAGGCCGGGAAGATGCATATGTGCAGATGATGATAGATTTGGGATTGACTAGAGGAGAGGGGAGAAAGTGTGTCCTGCGTGGGACTCTGAGTATGTACATGCTTGGCTGGCTGTTTGGAGTATGGAGCACTTATGGGAATGTCCCATGTGTGATGCTTGGCTGGCTGTTTGAACGGAGTATGGAGCACTTATGGGAATGTCCCATGTGTGATGTTTGGCTGGCTGTTTGAACGGAGTATGGAGCACTTTTGGGAATGTCCCATGTGTGATGCTTGGCTGGCTGTTTGAACGGAGTATGGATCACCAATGGGAATGTCCCATGTGTGATGTTTAGCTGGCTGTTTGAACGGAGTATGGAGCACTTTTGGGAATGTCCCATGTGTGATGCTTGGCTGGCTGTTTGAACGGAGTATGGATCACTTTTGGGAATGTCCCATGTGTGATGCTTGGCTGGCTGTTTGAACGGAGTATGGAGCACTTATGGGAATGTCCCATGTGTGATGCTTATCTGGCTGTTTGAACGGAGTATGGAGCACTTTTGGGAATGTCCCATGTGTGATGCTTGGCTGGCTGTTTGAACGGAGTATGGAGCACTTTTGGGAATGTCCCATGTGTGATGCTTAGCTGGCTGTTTGAACGGAGTATGGAGCACTTTTGGGAATGTCCCATGTGTGATGCTTGGCTGGCTGTTTGAACGGAGTATGGAGCACTTTTGGGAATGTCCCATGTGTGATGCTTGGCTGGCTGTTTGAACGGAGTATGGAGCACTTTTGGGAATGTCCCATGTGTGATGCTTGGCTGGCTGTTTGAACGGAGTATGGAGCACTTTTGGGAATGTCCCATGTGTGATGCTTGGCTGGCTGTTTGAACGGAGTATGGAGCACTTTTGGGAATGTCCCATGTGTGATGCTTGGCTGGCTGTTTGAACGGAGTATGGAGCACTTTTGGGAATGTCCCATGTGTGATGCTTGGCTGGCTGTTTTAACGGAGTATGGAGCACTTTTGGGAATGTCCCATGTGTGATGCTTGGCTGGCTGTTTGAACGGAGTATGGATCACTTTTGGGAATGTCCCATGTGTGATGCTTGGCTGGCTGTTTGAACGGAGTATGGAGCACTTTTGGGAATGTCCCATGTGTGATGCTTGGCTGGCTGTTTGAACGGAGTATGGAGCACTTTTGGGAATGTCCCATGTGTGATGCTTGGCTGGCTGTTTGAACGGAGTATGGAGCACTTTTGGGAATGTCCCATGTGTGATGCTTGGCTGGCTGTTTGAACGGAGTATGGATCACTTTTGGGAATGTCCCATGTGTGATGCTTGGCTGGCTGTTTGAACGGAGTATGGAGCACTTTTGGGAATGTCCCATGTGTGATGCTTGGCTGGCTGTTTGAACGGAGTATGGATCACTTTTGGGAATGTCCCATGTGTGATGCTTGGCTGGCTGTTTGAACGGAGTATGGAGCACTTTTGGGAATGTCCCATGTGTGATGCTTGGCTGGCTGTTTGAACGGAGTATGGAGCACTTTTGGGAATGTCCCATGTGTGATGCTTGGCTGGCTGTTTGAACGGAGTATGGAGCACTTTTGGGAATGTCCCATGTGTGATGCTTGGCTGGCTGTTTGAACGGAGTATGGATCACTTTTGGGAATGTCCCATGTGTGATGCTTGGCTGGCTGTTTGAACGGAGTATGGAGCACTTTTGGGAATGTCCCATGTGTGATGCTTGGCTGGCTGTTTGAACGGAGTATGGAGCACTTTTGGGAATGTCCCATGTGTGATGCTTGGCTGGCTGTTTGAACGGAGTATGGAGCACTTTTGGGAATGTCCCATGTGTGATGCTTGGCTGGCTGTTTGAACGGAGTATGGAGCACTTTTGGGAATGTCCCATGTGTGATGCTTGGCTGGCTGTTTGAACGGAGTATGGATCACTTTTGGGAATGTCCCATGTGTGATGCTTGGCTGGCTGTTTGAACGGAGTATGGAGCACTTTTGGGAATGTCCCATGTGTGATGCTTGGCTGGCTGTTTGAACGGAGTATGGAGCACTTTTGGGAATGTCCCATGTGTGATGCTTGGCTGGCTGTTTGAACGGAGTATGGAGCACTTTTGGGAATGTCCCATGTGTGATGCTTGGCTGGCTGTTTGAACGGAGTATGGAGCACTTTTGAGAATGTCCCATGTGTGATGCTTGGCTGGCTGTTTGAACGGAGTATGGAGCACTTTTGGGAATGTCCCATGTGTGATGCTTGGCTGGCTGTTTGAACGGAGTATGGAGCACTTTTGGGAATGTCCCATGTGTGATGCTTGGCTGGCTGTTTGAACGGAGTATGGAGCACTTTTGGGAATGTCCCATGTGTGATGCTTGGCTGGCTGTTTGAACGGAGTATGGAGCACTTTTGGGAATGTCCCATGTGTGATGCTTGGCTGGCTGTTTGAACGGAGTATGGAGCACTTTTGGGAATGTCCCATGTGTGATGCTTGGCTGGCTGTTTGAACGGAGTATGGATCACTTTTGGGAATGTCCCATGTGTGATGCTTGGCTGGCTGTTTGAACGGAGTATGGAGCACTTTTGGGAATGTCCCATGTGTGATGCTTGGCTGGCTGTTTGAACGGAGTATGGAGCACTTTTGGGAATGTCCCATGTGTGATGCTTGGCTGGCTGTTTGAACGGAGTATGGAGCACTTTTGGGAATGTCCCATGTGTGATGCTTGGCTGGCTGTTTGAACGGAGTATGGAGCACTTTTGGGAATGTCCCATGTGTGATGCTTAGCTGGCTGTTTGAACGGAGTATGGAGCACTTTTGGGAATGTCGCATGTGTGATGCTTGGCTGGCTGTTTGAACGGAGTATGGAGCACTTTTGGGAATGTCCCATGTGTGATGCTTGGCTGGCTGTTTGAACGGAGTATGGAGCACTTTTGGGAATGTCCCATGTGTGATGCTTGGCTGGCTGTTTGAACGGAGTATGGAGCACTTTTGGGAATGTCCCATGTGTGATGCTTAGCTGGCTGTTTGAACGGAGTATGGAGCACTTTTGGGAATGTCCCATGTGTGATGCTTGGCTGGCTGTTTGAACGGAGTATGGAGCACTTTTGGGAATGTCCCATGTGTGATGCTTAGCTGGCTGTTTGAACGGAGTATGGAGCACTTTTGGGAATGTCGCATGTGTGATGCTTGGCTGGCTGTTTGAACGGAGTATGGAGCACTTTTGGGAATGTCCCATGTGTGATGATGTTGGTTCATGTTGTTGTTTCGTATGCCCACAATGAGTAGGTTTACTCTTTTGTGCGCCCTGAAAAGGACCTTAAGTGACGGGTTGCAGTAGCTTTCCTCACATCCCGAGCGTACTGGTGAAGGTAAGCCGGGGCCTCCATGCATTGTGCTATGATTTGCTTTTTCTGCGTGTCGCGCACTACTACGGGGATCACATCGATCCATCACCTTGTTAGCCAGGCTGCCATGAAAACAGCCCGTTTCTAGGATGGGCTACGAGGAAGCCGAGGTGAGGGTCTTGGCCAGTATGTTTTGCCTAACCCTGACTAAAATGTCTGATCAGAATATTTTACCTGACCGGACGTTAGTCTCCCATGCCATGTTGGTTCCTAGAATCAATAAGACCACTGGTAAGGATTGAAGTGTTAGAGACCCCAGTAATCTAAAAAGCCACATCTTAAGTGTGGTGAGGTGACCAATTCTCTTCCTCGCTGCCTTTTCCTTCCCAAATCATACAGCTGAGTCGACTGAAACGGGATGGTTGCAGGAGTTGAACCCCGAAATTTTGCTCGTGTCACATACAGTCCAACAAACCGTATAATGTTGCAAAGTGAATCAATGAATTATATATTACGTATGCGTCATACTACCCTTCGTCCGTTTTATATACGTCATACAACTCTTGACCCATTACATAGGCGGCATACATCTCTTGGTTCGTCTAGTGGGCGTCATGTGATACATGATTCGTTACATAGACGCCATACGACACTTGGTTCGATACATAGACGTCATTCGACACCTGGTCTGTTAAATAGACGTCATTCGAAACTTGGTCCTTTACATACCGTCATACGACACTTGGTCCGTTACATAGACGTCATACGACACTTGGTCCGTTACATAGACGTCATACGACACTTGGTCCGTTACATAGACGTCATACGACACTTGGTTCGATGCATATACGTCATACGACACTTGGTCCGTTACATAGACGTCATACGACACTTGGTCCTTTACATACCGTCATACGACACTTGGTCCGTTACATAGACGTCATACGACACTTGGTCCGTTACATAGACGTCATACGACACTTGGTCCGTTACATAGACGTCATACGACACTTGGACAGTTACATACCGTCATACGACACTTAAACCGTTACATAGGCGTCATACGACACATGATCCGTTACATATACGTCATACGGCAGTTATCCGTTATATACACAACATACGTCATTTGTCCGTTACATAGACGTCATACGACACTTTTCCGTTACATAGACGTCACACGACACTTTACTCGTTACATAGGCGTCATTCGACCCTTGACGGGTTACATAGTCGTCATACGACTCTTGGTCCATGTCATACGACCCTTGGTTGGTTACATAGGCGTCATACGACCCTTGGTCGGTTACATAGGCGTCATACGACATTTGGTCCGTAACGTATTTGTTCTTCGACTCATTGTTACCACGTGCATCCCCTCGTGCCTAACACACATTACATTGAGCTCTTTAGTGGTTTTAGTTTGAGACCCCAGGCCTAGGGCTTATTCGCGTCTCTCACCATTTTCTTTCCTCTTCATCCCCTCAACCTCTCTCCACTCCTCCATAAATAACACGCACATTTTCACTCAATCACTCCTCCATCCATTACACTTAACGTGTTAACCTCCCCTTTAGAAAATATTTGCTTCCCATTAACGTACACATTTTCTCGACTTTCTTCCTCTCCTACATTCTTCCCTTCTCCCTTTTCATCGTTCTCTGTGAAATCACCAAAATCTATTACAATAAGCACGTACCTTTCACATTTTCAAGGTCTCCTATGTTATTTTCACTCAACTTATTCTCTCCCTCCTCCTCTCCCCCCCCCTCCCCTCTATCACTCTCACTCTATATCCGCTTGTTGATAATATAACATATTTTGCTAATTAATAAGTGTCATCAAAGTATTGTATTTTCCCCGTGTTCTTACCTAAGCACTTCTCTCTCTCTCTCTCTCCCTCTCTCTCTCTCTCTCTCTCTCTCTCTCTCTCTCTCTCTCACACACACAGACATTGCAACATACATAGATTCCTTCCTTTCCAACATACATGCATAAATACATACATCATACATATCTGTATACATACGCGCGCGCGCACACACATACATAGGTTTGCCATTCGTATACTAGGATGTGTCTCTGTCTCTCTCTCTCTCTCTCTCTCCCCTCCCCCATTTTTTCCACACAGAGAAAGAGAGAGAGAAAGAAAGAAAGAAAGAAAGAGAGAGAGAGAGAGAGAGAGAGAGAGAGAAACACAATCACACACACACACCCACCTCTCTTAAGTAACAAACATCTTTCACAAATGAAATGTTCCGAAATCAATACCCCCAGAAATCAGCTGACACAGCTGTTACATCATGTGCGCAGCCAGCGCGTGTAACGTTAATCGTTGGAAACCCCAGATATCACTTAGAGCAGTGTCATTTCTACTGGCGCCCAAAACCAGGTCCTAGCTCACTGCACCATGTTTGATATGATCCTAACATCTTTGTCATGTTGTTTTTCTCTTCCGCCAATAACATCGTGAGTGTAAGAAGTGGTTTCATTGTGGTAGCTCAGAGGGAAGATGTTTCCCACGACACGTCCAGGCATTACCACGACACGCCCTGGTAATTCCCACGACACGCCCTGGTAATTCCTACGACCTGGTGATTCCCAAGACACACCCTGGTAATTCCCACGACACGCCCTGGTAATTCCCACGACACGCCCTGGTAATTCCCACGACACGCCCTGGCATCCCCACGACACGCCCTGGCATTCCCACGGCACGCCCTGGCATTCCCACGGCACGCCCTGGCGTTCCCACGGCACGCCCTGGCATCCCCACGACACACGCTGGCCTGACGTTCCCATCACACATCTAGATATTCCCACGACACATCTAGGTGCTCCCACTACATATATCATGACACATCCAGGCATTCCCACAACACATCCAGGCATTCCCACGACACATCTAGGGATTCCCACGACACATCTAGGGATTCCCACGACACGTCCAGGCATTCCCACGACACATCCAGGCATTCCCACAACACATCCAGGCATTCCCACGACACATCCAGGCATTCTCATGACACATCCACACATTCCCACGACACATCCAAGCGCTCCTACTACAGATCTCACGACACATCCAGGCATTCCCACAAGATGTCCAGGCATTCCCATAAGATGTCCAGGCATTCCCATGACATGTCCAGGCATTACCTTGGCATGTACAGACATGTCCAGGCATTCCCACGACATATCTAGGCATTCCCATGGCATATCCAGGCATTCCCACGACATGTCAAGGCATTCCCACGACACACCTAGGGATTCCCACGACACATCTAGGCATTCCCACGACATGTCCAGGCATTCCCACCAGAAGTTTGTCAAAAACAACCACCTACAAGAACAAGAGTTCATAGCTGCAAATAAACTATAAGAAGGTTCAGATTAGATACTAGGAAATATTTTTTCAGTCAGAAGTGGTGAATGCTTGGAATGCATTGCCACATGAAGTAGTGGAGGCAGGGACAATTAATACATTTAAGAATAGATTGAATGCGCATATTTTTTAGAGCCAGGACATGTAAATGAAACTGGTTTTACACTGAGTCTTCTAAACCAGTATAAAGACGTTGAGTCTAAGTTATGAGGTTACCAACCCCAAGTACAACCCTCTTTAGTTACCTATGACAGCATGATTGATCCTGGCGCTTTTATAATCTGCTTTTCTTGTATGATCCAGTGAAGAGGAGACCAGAGAAGAACTGAAGAAGCTTCCAGTGATACCTACATGCACATTAAAGGAGCATCCATCCATAGCCTATTGGTAAGTTCTGTGTGGTTTGTAGTGTTTGTCATGGTGGGGGAGTCGCTGTAGTCATGAGGTTAAGGCACTCGCCTCTTAGAATGAAGAGCGAAAACAGTGGGCGATCGAATCCCGCAAGGGATCAAGATACTGCAGTGGTCAGCGACCCATAACTGACTGCTAGCGTCAGGTCCAGCGAACCATAGCTGCCAAGACCCTTCTACACCTCCATGCGGTGTTCCTGCATAACAGGCTGCAGCAGGGCAGATTGGCTAAGGAGAAGGGATCGAAGAGGGAATGCTAACCTGGTACTAAAAAAATGCTTGCTGAAGTCGGATGTGTTGGACCGAAAGATGCAAATATCGCAGCCAAGCTGTAAACTACAACACAACGCATTCCGTTCTCTGGACTACATTCTGCTACTTAAGGCCTTTCAGGGTTTGGTAGCAGGAGATTGAGAACGAAGAAGAAGAAGAATCCCGCAAGTTTCAAGAGACCCCTAGTCTCACGGGTTGTAAGACCAGAATGTCTGTTTTCCGAGATACCTCCAGTCGTCTTGACCAATAGTCTTGCCACTGATACAAGGCAACTCGGGAAAAGAGTGAAATTGATGACCAACGCAGCTTCTTCCGCACTATAATCCAAATACAGCACACATTACATTATTAAGACAACTGTCCGATGTTGTGGCCATCATCGCTTGCGATAGGCAATAACATGGTGGGTGTCATGTGGTACACAGACCTGAACTCCAGCATCTTCGTCTTTGGAGCTCTTCCGGAAAAGGGCATTGTGTCGTAGTTTACTGCGAGGATTCAACATCTATGCCTTTCGGTCTCACACTTTTTTGAGTACCGGGCTTCCTTTCCCACTGCCATCCTCTCTCTCA
This sequence comes from Ariolimax columbianus, assembly GCA_036924085.1. NCBI lineage: Eukaryota > Metazoa > Mollusca > Gastropoda > Stylommatophora > Arionidae > Ariolimax > Ariolimax columbianus. The sequence continues at coordinate 27,116,286 of JAVGWX010000009.1, read as the reverse complement.
CAGCCAGACTACACTAGTCCAGCCTGTTTACAGGGCTGCCGCATGGAGACTAAGGCCTTGGTCAGCTCTGGTTTGCTGGCCCTTATGCAAGCAGCCAGCTATGAGTCACTGACTTCTGTCATTCACTGTATTGCATCTTCGGCCTCCACAGAGACATGACATACACTTCTCTCACATTTTAAGTGAAATTTATTTGTTCCTTTCAAACATAACATGCCATTTGATCCTTCAACAACATTTGCAGTTACATTTTATGTAACATCATAATGAAGTGGGAAGGTGTTAAGGAAGAAGAAAGAAACAGGTGAAGAGAGGGTGAGTGAGAGGAGATATATAGGAAGAGAGGGAAAGGAAGGAGAAAGGGAAAAGAGAAAGGAATCAAATTAAAATCAAAGTGACATTTCAATTATATATTTGTGAATTCAACATTTCTTTTGTTTCCCAACAAGAACAAACGTTTCTTGATAAAACAAGTATAGAAGATTAATATTTTAATATAAAAGGAAAACAAATTTCAAATTAGTTGATGCACAAGTATTTTTGTGCGTATGTGTGGCTGAATAGATTTGCGGTGTATATTCTTTGCACCGGGGACTGAAAGCACTCACCCTCGTACAATACCCCTGCTGTTTCTACTAATCTGTTTATTATTTATTTGTATCTATCAAATTGAGCTTCCTTGACTAATTGCTCTAATTATAATCATTTAAGACACAACCAAAAAACTCACCCAACCTAATGAAATACTGTTGAGGACATCAGCATGCCTAGTCTTGTTAAAATAGGTTTTTTTTCCTGGTTTTCCTACATTTTTTTCACATCCTCCTGTTAGTTATTCTTCTTAGAACACCTTCCTTATGTTTTTGTAACTAAACTCCCTTATCTGCAAATTGTTTTGTTTTTTGTTGTTTGTCCATGCCTATTGCACTTGTATTTATTTCCACAGTTACCAAAATTTGGAAAATACAACTTTAAAAAAACGTATTTTTGGGGGATAAAAAATGTAAACAACTGAGCTTCCAGCTGCAGCTAAAGGGATTATATCATCATCACCACCATCACCATCATCATCATCATCATCATCATCATCATCATCATCATCATCATCATCACCACCACCATCATCATCATCATCATCATCATCACCACTACAGCTGATCCATGTGGAGGAAGTCTCTACCTGAGCAATTGCAGTAGCAATTTCATAGCTCTGTGTTTTGAGGTAGCTTAACTTAACTTAACTTAACATCTTTACACTGGTCTAGAAGACTCTGAAGAGTCCGTATAAAACCAGTTTTTTTTATTTCACTTGCTCTAAAATCTATGCACATTCAATCTATTTTGGAATGCATTATTTGACCTTATCTCCACTATTTATTTCTTGTGGCAATGCATTCTAAGCAGTTATCACTCTCTGACTAAAGAAAACAAATATTTCCCATTATCTAATCTGTACCTTTCTTTAATTAATTTGTAGCTGTACCATCTTGTTCTTGTTGCTGGCTGCATTTTGAAAAACTTTTTAAAAGTATAATTTATCTTTTCCCTTGATTATCTCATAAACCTGAATTAAGTCACCTCAAATTATTCTCTTTTCTAGGTATTGTAGTTTGGTTCTTGTGAGTCTTTCCTCAAAACTGTAATTATGGAATCCCACTATCAGTTTTGTCGCTCTTCTTTGTATCCTTTCCAGAATGTTTATATCCCATCTACAATAAGAACTCCACACCTGTACACAGCACCTTTGATAGTGAATGATAGCTCCATGCACAACTCACATTAGTCACTTTTCATGACATTGTTGGATAGCTATGGCAATCATATTCTCTTCCACCTGGACACCATTCCAGCTGTTCTAATGACATGCTTGTTGAAAATGTCATGGTCTTTTCTGTCTGACACAGTCTCCCACTCCCTTTTCAACACTGCCATATCCTTTGCCAGTCTCCCACTCTCTTTTCAACACTGCCATATCCTTTGTTGCCAGTCTCCCACTCCCTTTTCAACACTGCCATATCCTTTGTTGCCAGTCTCCCACTCCCTTTTCAACACTGCCATATACTTTGTTGCCAGTCTCCCACTCCCTTTTCAACACTGCCATATCCTTTGTTGCCAGTCTCCCACTCCCTTTTCAACACTGCCATATCCTTTGTTGCCAGTCTCCCACTCCCTTTTCAACACTGCCATATCCTTTGTTGCCAGTCTCCCACTCTCTTTTCAACACTGCCATATCCTTTGTTGCCAGTCTCCCACTCCCTTTTCAACACTGCCATATCCTTTGTTGCCAGTCTCCCACTCCCTTTTCAACACTGCCATATCCTTTGTTGCCAGTCTCCCACTCCCTTTTCAACACTGCCATATCCTTTGTTGCTGTCTCCCACTTTTTTTTCAACACTGCCATATCCTTTGTTGCCAGTCTCCCACTCCCTTTTCAACACTGCCATATCCTTTGTTGCCAGTCTCCCACTCCCTTTTCAACACTGCCATATCCTTTGTTGCCAGTCTCCCACTCCCTTTTCAACACTGCCATATCCTTTGTTGCCAGTCTCCCACTCTCTTTTCAACACTGCCATATCCTTTGTTGCCAGTCTCCCACTCCCTTTTCAACACTGCCATATTATTCCGTTGCATTGCTCTGGGCCTCGTTCCTCTCAAACACCACCAACCTAAATTGCCTCTTTCCCCCATACTTCCAATACTTGTATTTGCTTTCGATTGAAATAAATACTCCAGTTGACCCAGCTGTAAATGGAACCTGGCTCTAATGTTAGAGAAGGAAAGACTGGGGGCAAAAATGGGCCAACCGCACTTTATAAAAAGCTATGGTCTAGTCTACTATATTGAAGTCTCGATCACTACATCCTTTCCAGCACTCTCTCTTTCTATCTCTCTCTCTTTGTCTCTTATCTCTCTCTCTCTCTCTCTCTCTATCTCTCTCTCTCTCTCTCGCTTGTCTTATCCACTTAGGCTGTGAGGCATTGTGGTGAGCCACTAGTCATTCGAGCAATGTTTTACTGATGCAAAGTATGTAACTTGCGTAAAACAGATGCTGAGAAGCTCTGAGTCACTCAGAGAGCAATGGAACGAACAATGTTTACTACAAATTTTGATAAGTGATAAGATCTGAATCGAAGAAATTTGACATCAAGTTTTTGGAACATTGTTGAAGAAGCGCAATCACGCAAAACATCGCTGAACATCTAGTATGCACACCTGACAACATATGGACACGTAGAACAACATTTTGGTAGCCATATGCCTTGTACACACCCAGCTAAACAATGGGAAGATGGACTAACCAAATCCCTTGGCCCCATTGGTACAGCACTGCCTTCTTTGCATCTTTGCTGGACTGACACCGGGGATAATGTGTAATGTGAGTGTGACAATCAAATTACCAAGTCTAACAATAAATACAAGTACAAATAAAGTGCCAAGAACAACAATAGATCAATAAAAAAAATAAAAGTAAAGTGCCAAGGACAACAATAAATCAATAAATTAAAGTAAAACCAAGGTAGACTGAGTGGTCTACTGGGGTATTTGCGTACAACAAGCACAAGAATAGCACCACTGCCCCACAGAGAGCATGTTGTAAGAGGCGACTAACTGTGTGAACAGGCTGCGGGTCTACTTTGCTCTAGTGTTTGAGTCTATTAAGATGGACTTACACATCGATTAACAATCCTTTGTAATGCTTGTCCCAACGCAGCAGAATAATAAGCTGCTTGAGCCTAGCCTACTAAGCAGTACATCCCCCTCCCAGCTACGTCCAGCTCATATCAGAGCTGAGACCTGCACAGAGGCATCTGCCTCTGTAGAAGGACGGGTCGACTAAGAACAAGCAAAGTGAAAAGAACAACAATAGATCAATAAATAAAAGTATGAATAAAGTACCAGGTACAACGATAGAACAATAAATAACGTTATGAATAAAGTACCAAGTACAATAGAACAATCAATAAAAGTACGACTAAAGTACCAAGTGCAACAATAAATTAATAAATACAAGTACAAGTAATGGACCAAGTACAACAATAGATCAATAAATGAAACTACAAATAAAGTACCAAGTACAACAATAGAACAATAAATGAAACTACAAATAAAGTACCAAGTACAACAATAGATCAATAAATGAAAGTACAAGTAAAGTGTCTAGTACAAGAATAGATCAATAAGTACAAGTAATGGACCAAGTGCAACAATATATCAATAAATGAAACTACAAATAAAGTACCAAGTACAACAATAGATCAATAAATAAAACTACTAATAAAGTACCAAGTACAACAATAGATCAATAAATAAAACTACAAATAAAGTACCAAGTACAATAATAGATAATCATTGAAAGTACAAGTAATGAACAAAGGACAGCAATAAATCAATTAAATAAAATTACAAATAAAGTACCAAGTACAACAATAGATAATCATTGAAAGTACAAGTAATGTACAAAGGACAGCAATAAATCAATTAAATAAAATTACAAATAAAGTAACAAGTACAACAATAGATCAATAAATGAAACTACAAATAAAGTACCAAGTACAACAATAGATCAATAAATGAAAGTACAAGTAAAGTGTCTAGTACAAGAATAGATCAATAAGTACAAGTAATGGACCAAGTGCAACAATATATCAATAAATGAAACTACAAATAAAGTACCAAGTACAACAATAGATCAATAAATAAAACTACTAATAAAGTACCAAGTACAACAATAGATCAATAAATAAAACTACAAATAAAGTACCAAGTACAATAATAGATAATCATTGAAAGTACAAGTAATGAACAAAGGACAGCAATAAATCAATTAAATAAAATTACAAATAAAGTACCAAGTACAACAATAGATAATCATTGAAAGTACAAGTAATGTACAAAGGACAGCAATAAATCAATTAAATAAAATTACAAATAAAGTAACAAGTACAACAATAGATCAATAAATGAAACTACAAATAAAGTACCAAGTACAACAATAGATCAATAAATGAAAGTACAAGTAAAGTACCAAGTACAACAATAGATCAATAAAGGAAACTACAAATAAAGTACCAAGTACAACAATAGATTAATCAATAGGAGTACAGAAAAATGACCACAGATAAATCTTTTAGGATTCTCGTACTGCACACCTCACCAAATGTGGAAGTTGGTTGTGTAAGCGAAACCTCTAAAAGTATTTCTTCAAAAAAATTATATCACAGTGGAAAAAATGTGGTTTATGGTAAATATGGAAATAAATACAAGGGCAAAAGGCAAGCAACAAAAAATACCAACACAATTTACTTGCAAATGACACAGAGTTTGGCTTGGCTTCATTCGTTATCAATCTCCCTGAAAGGGTTCAAGTAGCAGAATGTAGTCCAGAGAACAGATTGCGTTGTGTCATAGTTTACAGCTTGACTGCGATATTTGCACCTTTCGGTCCAACACATCCGACTTCAGCAAGCATTTTTTTGAGTACCGGGTTAGCATTCCATCTTCGATCCCTTCTCCTTAACCAGTCTGCCCTGTTGCAGCCTGTTATCCAAAATCACTGTGTGGAGGTGTAGAAGGGCCTTAGCAGCTCTGGTTCGCTGGCCCTGACGCTAGCAGTCAGCTATGGGTCGCTGACAATTGCAGCTCATGCGCTGCTCAACATCTTGATCCCACACAGAGTTTGATGAATTAGGAATGATAAAACTATATGTGATCGAACATTTAAGCAGAGCGTAATCCGAAATGACAGACAAGCAGTATGGAAAAGATGGACCTCATATGGGTTTGCCCATAGTGCAGTGATGTCGGTCATTCTTAGCATAACCTAAAATATACAAAGTTTGGTTGTTAACAATTTTGATTGTTTCTAGCAAACGTGTAGATTGTTCTTTCAGAATTCCATTTTTGTTTCAGCGAAGACCGAGTGATCTACTTCTATGAAAAAATCAATGGAACATCCCGAGGGCTTGCTATTGTCAAGTAAGTTTGCTTGTTCTCCTACTTGAGCCCACCAGTCAGCAGATTGTCTGGTCAGATATGAGGGCTTTCTCCGCTCGTTTTACTGATAACCTCATGTGGTTGCTTTCATGAAATTGTTTCTAATTTTGTTTCACACGTGACTTTTACAGATTGTTTTAGCAGTGCTTACATTTTTCACTGTTTGAGGTTCTCTATTCTTGTCTGCACATATTACATTCTTCTTTGACTGTTGAGCATGCTCCTTGGCCATATTTTATTTGTATATGTTTTTCTTCAGTATCTTCTTATTTCTCTGGCTTTTCATTGAATTTTTTAAAGGGAAACACTTCTTTGATGTTTTTATAATATTTGAAAGGAGTTCAATAGAGTATTAAATATCAGTTCCGAGTTTTCTTTTTATTAGATTTCTCTGCTTTTTTTCATAAATCTGTCATATTTGCATTCGATTTCAACAGAGTATTTGTATTTATGTCTGTGCCATGTGTTATTGTTTTAGTGTTCAAATTGCACTTGGCGGTTCTGATAATTTTTTGGACCTTCATTTTCAAGCAATCCTTTTCATCACTACATGCTATGCCTTATTTATATACATGCATTCAGTCCATGCTAAATTTTTGTTTTTGTTTTTTTTGAAGCATATTATTTGTAAAAAATATTTTTTTTTCTTTTTCCACTGTTTATTTTTCAGTTGCCTTTTCTCTGCATTCAATATGCCACCTTTATTTATTTATATGTTGCGTCTTTTTTCCCTTGGAATATCACTATCAAATAGCAATGTCTAATATATATATTGAGAGAGAGAGCGAGGGACATAGAAAGTGAGACGATAAATAAAACAGAATTGGGTAGTTGGTAGACAGGTGATTTCAGATGATTTGATGGGTACACATACATACATACACACACATATATATACATACCTGCATGCATGCAACCACACATACACACATACATACATACACACATACATACACACACACATATATATCCATACCTGCATGCATGCAACCACACATACACACATACATACATACATACACACACACATATATATACATACCTGCATGCATGCAACCACACATACATACATACACACATACATACACACACACATATATATACATACCTGCATGCATGCAACCACACATACACACATACATACATACACACACACATATGCGCACACAGAGACAAACGCATATACACATGCAAACACACATACATGCACACACACACATGCAACCACATGCAAGGGGACACACACATGCAAACACGCACATATACATGCACACATACACATGCGAACACACACACACATCTAAACACACACACACATGCAAAAACACACGTGCATATACATGCAAACACGCACATATTATACATGCACACACACACATGCGAACACACAGACATTTAAACACACACATACACGCGCGCAGAGACAAATGCAAACTCACATGCATACACACATACATGCACACACACACACACACATGCAAGGACACACACAAATTCAAACACGCACACATACATGCATGCACACACACACATTCAAACACACACATGCAAAAATACACATACATGCATACACATATATATATCTCTCCCCCTCCATCCCTCCCCCTCTTTCTCACTCTCCCTCCTTACACCCCCCTTCCCACCCAATCTCTCGCTCTCTGCTCCCTTCCCCTCTCTCTATCTCCCTCCATCCCAGTGTTTCTCTCTCAAGCTCTCTTTTTTAAACATTTCATGATCCAGGCTAAATAATTCACCTTTGTTAACCCTTCACAGTTACATGACCATTGTAGAAAAGCTTCCAACCTATGGTATTCATTATTATGATGTCAAGGTAAGGCTGCCTCTCTGTTTGATTTGTTTATTGTTGTTGTTTATCCATAGTTTCAGAAGAGGACCACATTGTCATCTGTAATGAGATGACAATGTGACTTGCCTGTGAATTAGATTTATTAAGGGAGAGTTGCATCATCAGCCTCATTCTCTCATCCTGATTCCATTTGATCCAGTGGCAAGATATGATCAAGACGACCGGATGAAGTGGACGACCAAGAGGATCTTCTGTGTCTAGCCTAGCTTCGAACCCTCCACATCGAGTTGCTGGTAGTTGGCTTGCTGCCTGTTGACCAGCCAGTAGTTCTTCTGCACAGTCCGCAGAATCCAGTCTTCACATTCTTAGGTAGTCAAGCCCTATATCACTATGGGTGTATTAGACCCATCGGTTACCCTCACTTGGCTTAGCCGGTCATGTCGAGACCGTTGCCCGAGGTGTGGCGCATGATGGTGGCTACGTGGAGCCACAAATGAGCGTCGAGTGCCAGGTGAAGACCAATAATGGACAAACAACCAAAGATAGGGCACGGCATGTCCGCCACTAGAGGTACTACCCCTCCCTGACACCCCATACACCTCTTGTTTATTAGTATATGGTCAAGGAGGAGATTTTTTTTCCGTGTTCTGTTGAATGTCTCTACGGGGGCCACTCCAGTTAAGAGGTTAATGCACTCACCTCTCACAGTGAACGAAAACGGTATGTGATCGAATCCTGCAAGTTTCAAGCAACCCTTGTTCTCACAGGAGGTAAGACCCAAGTGCCTGTGTCCCGAGTTACCTCCAGTCATCTCGACCAATAGTCTTGCCACTGCTCCAGGGTAACTCGGAGAAAAGAAAGACGGTTTTTTCTTAATGCTGTGATGTGCGCTGTATTTGGATTATAGTGAGGAAGAATATGCGCTGGTCATCAATCTCACTCTTATGCCAAGTTCCCTTGAATCAGTGGCAAGACTAATCTAAATACAGCGCACATCACATTATTAAGACAAAACCGTCTGATATTGTGGCCATCATCACTTGCGATGGGCAATAACTTGAATGTCTCTGTATGATGCATCCTTTCATGATCCACTCAGATCGTGGGGGAGGAGGAGTCTCTGCAGCAGTTGGCCTACTCACACAAAACTTGTGTGCACCTCACTATAAGACACTCCACATTATATCGACTTGTTAACACTGCACTATAGTTATGTTTTTTGGTTATTACATCTGGTACTTGCCTTGGGTGGATGTACATTAAGGTTATCAATACAGCTGCTGAAATTGAATGAGAGAAACAGGATAATGAGCCTAGACACTCAATATTATACACAGGGAGTACTGCCGAAGACGGATGTGTCGGACCGAAAGGTGCAAATATCACAGTCAAACTGTAAACTAGCGGCACAACGCATCCCATTCTCCGGACTATATCTTGCTACTTGCAAAACTCTGTTCAGGGCTTTGTAGCCAGAGATTGAGAATGAACGCAGAAGAAGATACACAGGGAGCAGATCACACGACTCGACTCAATTCCAGGCATCGTTTTATTAAATCAACAAAGCCCATACAGTCGAGCCCTGAAAGTCGTCACACTGAATTATGGCACGAAATGATACAGGACCCAGGGATCGAGCTTCGTTAGAAACCTGCCATTGGACATCGTTTACCCTACTCACTTTGGAAGACAATAAATAGACTTCGAACTGGCGTATCACGATATAGGAGGAACATGAAGAAATGAGGTCTCTCTGATGGCGATACATGTGACTGCGGTGCGGTACAAGATCCAGGTCATCTGACGATTTGACACAATCTTCCAGATACATGTGAGGAGAGCAGCATACTGAAGGTGAATGACAGGGCAATACAAGTCGCTGAACACTGGATGAACGCTATATGATGTGGTGCTTGAACACTGAAAGTAAGCAAGAAACAGTATTGTAGAATTCTTAGTCTTAGTAAAAACCTGTTTTTCTTCTTCTTCTTCATCGTACGCTGTTTACAGCGATATTTACGTTGCACTGATTTAATTTGTTAGCCAGTGGCTCAGTGCATCCGATTTCAACAGGCGTTTCTGTAGGGTTGCCCTCCTTAGCCTTTGGCTGTCCCCAGCCTAACTGCAAGGCAGCAGTTGTTTTTGGTCAGAGTTGTCTCTCTTGGGAAGTTGTCTTGCAGGACTATCGAGTCTTCCCTACTCGTGTCTATAGCGTTTGGCAATGATAGGATGGACTATGTACTAGTTTGTACTATCCCGGAAGAGAGGCAGTCCAGTGTGACTTTTTCCCAGGATCGTCACGTCCTGCCAGAAACGTAGCATATGCATATGAGTGAGGTATCTTTTTGCTCGCTCTATTTTCTCGGCTCATCTGCAGTGATGGTACGCCTAGCATTCCCCGCCACCCGGGAGCTTGTCACCATAGGACAGGAGGTGCAGTGTCCGCTGGACTGCATCTCTTCTGCGTCCATTGGAATGACTGATAGCAGACAGATGCAAAGAGCGAGGAAGGAGTGCATTTTACCAGGTGCATTCCTGCGGCTCGATCAGGCCGGGACACAAGCCCCAGCCATGTCGTAGCCTCCCATCTCAGCGGTGCTGAGATTTTGGGCGGGATTCTGGCTTAGAGGCGTTGGGCCGTAATCCCTCAGATGGTAGCTTATCAGCCAAGCACGTGGACCAAATGTCAGCGACCTGTGATTCCTCTCGAAATAGTGCATTTGACCAGGTGACAAGCCTAGTCTTGCATGGAGATGTTGTCCGCCTAGGGAGCGGACATGGTCAAGGGTTGAGTCTCAGCAGTTCGCAGTGAGGTAGCTGATCTACTGCTTAGAGCACCCGACCGAGAACTAAGTCTTCTACAAATGATTTCATTCCTCATCGCCGTATGGGGTGAATATCGAGCAGCTTCCCGCCCGCTTTTATCAGCGGACGGCAGAGACCTCATTCTGCGGCTTGACCGGGCGGGGCTGGAGCATGACCCCGAGGTCCCCACCATGTCGAAGCCTCCCTTTGCATTCGTGCTGGGCTGCTTTTGGGCGGGATTTTTGGCTTAGAGGCGTTCGGCCGTAATCCCTCACCTCGAACCGTTGGCTTATCCGCCTAGTACGTGAACCAAAATGTCTGCGGCTCCTCTCGGGCTTAGCAGGATTACCGTAGCAAAGCATTGTCATTAGTAGGGTAAAGCTGACCTGTCTTCAGAGGGTCTATTTCCAGCACCCGTTCAATATTAGCCAGACCGTATCAATAGAGGGCTTTTAGTTTGTCAATGGCCCAGTTACTGGAGCCTGCGATTTCTGCAGGGTGAAGACCAGCTTACCGTAGCAGGCGCTCTTTCATTTGGGAGTTTGGAGACTGACCTGTCTTCCGTGGGTCTAATACCAGCACAAGTTCACTATTAGACCCATCGAAGGTGCTCTCTTTTGACAGTCATTCTACACTATTGGCGTGTTTAGTCAATTTTAGCCTCAGGCTCCACTCCTGATAGTGCTCTTCCGTCAATTCCTTTATCGAACATTGGATGCAGACCAACCGAGCCACAGAGGGCATAACCCCAGATTTCTGAGGGTCTAAATCCAGCACCAGTTCCATATTAGACCCCAGGAAAGTGGTCTCGGCATGTCAGTCATTTCAGTGTTGGCCGTGTTGAGTCAAATACCTGTTTTTCAACAGAGGTCATTGAACTCATGCAGGTCTTAGTTCTTGTGTGAGTTAGTGGTAGCTCATGGGTGCTTTTTTTATATGTAGCTGGCTGGGCTGAAATTGAACAGCACTGTATTCATTGGTCTTGTGCAGATCCCAGCTCAGGATTCAATCGGTTCTGTCGCAGACATGGTTTGTTAGCCTGTTCGTTGCAGGGTCATTGATGATGTTTTGCATCTTCAACAAATCTTGCTAATGGAGGGGTCCATCCAGGAAGTCCTCTTTTCTCTATACAGGTCCAATAGATTGGTTTGGTTGTTGTGCTCAAACATTCGTCTTGCCTTCTGACTAGTCGCTAGCTCAGCGATACATCGAGTTATTGAATAGCTGTGAGACATCCTTAACGTGTGAAATCTGGAAAATGGCGCTGTAGCATTAAACAAATTAATTATTTTTATTTGCGCACCAGTTTTGTCTTCTTTAGGCATAGCACTCACTATTGCACATTAAATGATAATGTAAACATTGTTTTAGAATGATAAATGTACTGGCAGCGGTCGCTGTAACTGAGAGGTAAGTCAGGTGCTTGGCTCTGAAGAAACAAAGAACAAAACAGTGGGTGTTCAATTCCCAAGTCAATCCAGCTGTAAATTGGTACCTGACTTACATTTAGGGAAGGAGAAGGCAGCAAAGAAGGGAACTGGCAACTCTACCACAGAAACTGAATCTTAGTATACTGAAGTCTCTAATGCTTCATTCCTGACCAGCAGTTAAGTCTGCTGAAGGGAACTGGCCACCCCACATCCCAAAGGCTGAATCTTAGTATACTGAAGTCTCTAATGCTTTATTCCTGACCAGCAGTTGAGTCTGCTGAAGGGAACTGGCAACCCCACCCCACAAACTGAATTTAGTATACAAAATTTCTAATGCTTCATTCCTGAAATCTGCTGAAGGACTTCCTTTATGTTTGTTGTTAATGAGAGTGCCAGTCCTGCACAACCGTCTCTAGTTGCTTCTAACAACATGCACAGTAGAGTGCAATAGTCCTGTTTTGTCCCCTCCAAGTAAAAATGTCCGTCATCCAACAAGAGGGGTTTGGCATTTCTACACATTAAAAATATAATAGAAACAACAGAAAAGAGGAACATCAAAATTAAGATTGAAAGTAACAGGCTTTTCAAACTTTACCTTTTCTTAAACCTTTCTTCTTGTAACATTCTTATATTTTTTTTCTACCTATACTGTCTCTCACACCTGGCAGTGTTTGGTTTTACCTTCACTTGAATGTTTTGACAATTTCCGTCTCACCTGTGTAGGCATCTGCTCGACAACTATTAATGAACCAGTTCTTTCTTGTCAATTAAGTTACCCTGCGCCCAAGTTTATAAACACACGTTTCCAATTTATTATGTTTTTTGACATTGACAAATAAAAAAGAAGTAAAATGAGAAGACAAATTTTTAAAAGATGATTCATAGCCGTTAGACACATAGTCAAATAATTTTAAGAATTATCTATAAGTTATCTAACATAGCTGTTCCTCTTCTACCCAGAGGTGTTATCATTTAAAAAAAAAAAAATTATCAACCCTAGGACTGGTTGTAAGTTTGTGTGAGCATATCTCTCCATTTGACTCTATCCTCTGGTTGATCAGTCCTAACGCTGGTTGTAAGGTTGTCTGAGCATATCTCTCCATTTGACCCTATCCTCTGGTTGATCAGTCCTAACGCTGGTTGTAAGTTTGTGTGAGCATATCTCTCCATTTGACTCTATCCTCTGGTTGATCAGTCCTAACGCTGGTTGTAAGGTTGTCTGAGCATATCTCTCCATTTGACCCTATCCTCTGGTTGATCAGTCCTAAGGCTGGTTGAAAAGTTGTCTGAGCATGTCTCTCCATTTGACTCTATCTTCTGGTTGATCAGTCCTAACGCTGGTTGTAAGGTTGTCTGAGCATATCTCTCCATTTGACTCTATCCTCTGGTTGATCAGTCCTAACGCTGATTGTAAGGTTGTCTGAGCATATCTCTCCATTTGACTCTATCCTCTGGTTGATCAGTCCTAAGGCTGGTTGAAAGGTTGTCTGAGCATATCTCTCCATTTGACTATCCTCTGGTTGATCAGTCCTAACGCTGGTTGTAAGGTTGTCTGAGCATATCTCTCCATTTGACCATATCCTCTGGTTGATCAGTCCTAAGGCTGGTTGAAAAGTTGTCTGAGCATGTCTCTCCATTTGACCCTATCCTCTGGTTGATCAGTCTTAAGACTGGTTGTAAGGTTGTCTGAACATGTCTCTTAATTTACTCTGTCCTCTGCAGCTCTCTTCATTTCAGCATAGTACTTTAATGCCTCTGCATGACTAAGATGTAAAGATGAGTCTTAGTAATCCCCTTTCTTGTTTCCCCTGGATCTTGACCTCTACTATCTTCTGTAGTAGGCTTTGATGTTGCATATTGTGTCCCAGCCAAGTCAATCTTTGTTTTCTTTATTCTATAGCTTATCATTTTTTCAATTTGGTTTTTGTATCATTTTCAATATTTTTTTCTTCTGCTCCTGCCTCAGTGAGAACATTGTCATTGGATCTTCTTTCAGTCCAACTCACTAGTTATCTTCTATGATAGCACCACTTAACTCAACTTAACTTAACTTAATGTCTCTCTACTGGTTTAGAAGACTGTGCAGAGTCTGTATAAAACCACTTTTTTTTACATTTCCTATTTCTATTCTTGAATGCATTAATTGACCCTGCCTCTACTATTTCCTGTGGTAATGCATCAGCATTCACCGCTCTCTGACATTAAAAAAAGTCCCAATATACAATCTGGACATACCTTTAATTAATTTGTAGCTGTGCCCTCTTGTTCTTGTAGTTCTCCCTGTAAACAGGCTGTTTCATGGCAGTCTTGCTAAGGAGGTATGGATCAGCACTGTGATCCCCATAGTAGTGAACTTACTAAGGATCTGCACATTGCACTACAGCCAGGATGACATCTGTGCATTTTCTGATGTACGAATCGGGATGTGAGAAGTGCCACTGTAAGCTGCCACTAAAGAAAGCCGCCAAGAGCTCCTAACTCAATTACGAGTGACATTAGCAACAATAACAACTAACACGGCTGCAACCAATGATTAATATGACTCAGTAATAAAAAACCATAACCTGCACCAAGAAGGCCACCCTTGTATCTACAGTCCTTGTGGAGAGACCTGTTCTAACTATGAAACAGAAATAACAGCCATAGAAGAAAGCAATGTGCCGAATAATCTTAACAATAACAAAAGGGTATAACTATAAATTAACTAAAGAAAGGTCCACATATTAAGAACAAATTTTTTAGTCAGAGAGTGGTGAATGCTTGGAATGTATTTCCACTGGAAGTAGTAGAGGCAGGGACAGTTAATGCATTTAAGAATAGATTGTATGTGCATAGCTTTTAGAGCAAGGACATGTAAATGAAACTGGTTGTATACAGACTCTGCAGAGTCTTCTAAACTAGTATAAAGATGTTAAGTTTAAGAAATCGCTACGCCAGTTGACTGTATGTCATACAGGCCAAATATACTTTAGATACCAATCTAAGCTGATCCACAGGACCCAACCAAGCAATTTAAACAAAGTGACGTAGTTTGATCTTCAAGCTGAGAACAGGCCATGCTTTTCTCAACAAACATCTGAGTAGATTAGACTTACTTTGTGAACCAAATTGCAAATTAAATCATGACCACCTGGAATCAGTGGAGCACCTCCTGACCTGACCCAGTGCTAAGGGCTCACTGACCCTTGAAAGCGGCTGGTCCCGCCCACCCAACCATACACAACCCACTCTACACATCACCACAACAACTGAGGAAGATGTGTGCTTTTGTTAAGGAGGCATTGGGCTGCCAAGTGCTACCAGCTCACAGCTATCATCATCATCATCATCGGGATCTGCTGGGACTTGTCACCTCATAAAGCCATGCTCATTTGCTCAGAAATTGAATAGAACAGAGGAAGTTTCTAGAAACAGATCTGATAGTGCTGAGCAAGGTAGGGCTGGTTTTATTGGGGGTTACTGAGGAGAAGTTGATGGAAACTGCCAGTGTAGGTTTCTTCATGTTATGTAGGCAACGTTTTTGTTGGTGGCTCTTGTTATGTAGGCAACGTTTTTGTTGGTGGCTCTTGTTATGTAGGCAACGTTTTTGTTGGTGGCTCGTGTTATGTAGGCAACGTTTTTGTTGGTGGCTCTTGTTATGTAGGCAACGTTTTTGTTGGTGGCTCGTGTTATGTAGGCAACGTTTTTGTTGGTGGCTCTTGTTATGTAGGCAACGTTTTTGTTGGTGGCTCTTGTTATGTAGGCAACGTTTTTGTTGGTGGCTCGTGTTATGTAGGCAACGTTTTTGTTGGTGGCTCGTGTTATGTAGGCAACGTTTTTGTTGGTGGCTCGTGTTATGTAGGCAACGTTTTTGTTGGTGGCTCGTGTTATGTAGGCAACGTTTTTGTTGGTGGCTCTTGTTATGTAGGCAACGTTTTTGTTGGTGGCTCTTGTTATGTAGCCATTGGCCTGCTTTACTAACATTGCAAGGTTTGTTTGTTCTGCTCTGTGTGTGTGCGCCCCCGTGCCCATATGTGTTTGCTGAATTGTGTATGTGCCCAGGTGTGTATGTTGTGTTGTGTATGTGCCCAGGTGTGTATGTTGTGTTGTGTATGTGCCCAGGTGTGTATGTGTCCAGGAATGTATGTTGTGAATGTGCCCAAGTGTGTGTGTGTGTGCGCCTAAGTGTATGTTGTGTTGTTTATGTGTGCGTGTGCCTAAGTGTGTTTGTTTTGTTGTTTATGTGCCCAGGTGTGTGTGTTGTGTATATGTGTGTGCCCAAGTGTGTATGGCCAAGTGTGTATGTTGTGTTGTGTGTGTATATATGTGTGCCTAAGTGTGTTTGTTGTGTTGTTTATGTGCCCAGGTGTGTTTGTTGTGTTGTTTATGTGCCCAGGTATGTTTGTTGTGTTGTTTATGTGCCCATGTGTGTATGTTGTGTTGTGTATGTGCCCAGGTGTGTATGTTGTGTGGTTTATGTATGAGTGCCCAGGTGTATTCACAAATGGAAAATACGTTTTTTTCAAATGCTCATCGTAAGACCAAAATAAACACATCATAAAGGGATACCATACAACCTTGAAGAAATGTATCCCCTCTGTAATTGATCTTCTCCTCAGGACAAAAAGGATATCCCATGGTGGTTGGGTATCAGCCCTAAAGGCATTGCTGTTTGTGATAAAAACGACAAGACTACGCCAAGAAGGGTAAGCTCCCCTTTTTGAATTGTCAAGTTATTAATATATTTTGTTTGTGCTAATGATCGTCATCAATGCTCCTTTCAGGGCGTAGGCCATTGACAACCCTCCTCCAGCAAATCGATCTTGAGCTGCCCTTTCTGCTTCTCTCCAGTTAGGTCCAGCAACTGAAGTTCATTTTCAGTCTCTTCTCCGGGTGTTTCTTGGTCTATCTATCTTCCTCTTTCCCCTGTGGACTCCATGTCAGGGCATTTCAAGCCACATTTGATGGTGCTTTTCGTAGTATTTATCCTATCCAATCCTATTTCCTACATTTGATCAGCTGCTATCTTGGTTGCTGTTTACTCCTTTCCTGTAGGGATTCACTACTCACCATGTCTTGTTAGTCTGGTCTTCATTACTCACCATATCTTGTTAGTCTGGTCTTCGTTACTCACCATGTCTTGTTAGTCTGGTCTTCACTACTCACCATGTCTTGTTAGTCTGGTTTTCGTTACTCACCATGTCTTGTTAGTCTGGTCTTCATTACTCACCATATCTTGTTAGTCTGGTCTTCGTTACTCACCATATCTTGTTAGTCTTATCTTCATTACTCACCATGTCTTGTTAGTCTGGTCTTCACTACTCACCATGTCTTGTTAGTCTGGTTTTCGTTACTCACCATGTCTTGTTAGTCTGGTCTTCATTACTCACCATATCTTGTTAGTCTGGTCTTCGTTACTCACCATGTCTTGTTAGTCTGGTCTTCGTTACTCACCATGTCTTGTTAGTCTGGTTTTCATTACTCCCCATGTCTTGTTAGTCTGGTCTTCGTTACTCACCATGTCTTGTTAGTCTGGTCTTCGTTACTCACCATGTCTTGTTAGTCTGGTTTTCATTACTCCCCATGTCTTGTTAGTCTGGTCTTCATTACTCACCATGTCTTGTTAGTCTGGTCTTCGTTACTCACCATGTCTTGTTAGTCTGGTCTTCGTTACTCACCTAGTCTTATTAGTCTGGTCTTCGTTACTCACCATGTCTTGTTAGTCTGGTCTTCATTACTCACCATGTCTTATTCGTCTAGTCTTCATTACTCACCATGTCTTGTTAGTCTGGGATTCGTTACTCACCATGTCTTGTTAGTCTGGTCTTCGCTACTCACCATGTCTTGTTGGTCTGGTCTTCGTTACTCACCATGTCTTGTTAGTCTGGTCTTCGTTACTCACCATGTCTTGTTAGTCTGGTCTTCGTTACTCACCATGTCTTGTTAGTCTGGTCTTCGTTACTCACCATGTCTTGTTAGTCTGGTTTTCATTACTCCCCATGTCTTGTTAGTCTGGTCTTCGTTACTCACCATGTCTTGTTAGTCTGGTTTTCATTACTCCCCATGTCTTGTTAGTCTGGTCTTCGTTACTCACCATGTCTTGTTAATCTGGTCTTCGTTACTCACCATGTCTTGTTAGTCTGGTCTTCGTTACTCACCTAGTCTTATTAGTCTGGTCTTCGTTACTCACCGTGTCTTGTTAGTCTGGTCTTCATTACTCACCATGTCTTGTTCGTCTAGTCTTCGTTACTCACCATGTCTTGTTAGTCTGGTCTTCGCTACTCACCATGTCTTGTTGGTCTGGTCTTCGTTACTCACCATGTCTTGTTAGTCTGGTCTTCGTTACTCACCATGTCTTGTTAGTCTGGTCTTTGTTACTCATCATGTCTGGTTAGTCTGGTCTTTGTTACTCCCCATGTCTTGTTAGTCTGGTCTTCGTTACTCACCATGTCTTGTTAGTCTGGTTTTCATTACTCCCCATGTCTTGTTAGTCTGGTCTTCGTTACTCACCATGTCTTGTTAGTCTGGTCTTTGTTACTCACCATGTCTTGTTAGTCTGGTCTTCGTTATTCACCATGTCTTGTTAGTCTGGTCTTCGTTACTCACCATGTCTTGTTAGTCTGGTTTTCATTACTCCCCATGTCTTGTTAGTCTGGTCTTCGTTACTCACCATGTCTTGTTAGTCTGGTCTTCGTTACTCACCATGTCTTGTTAGTCTGGTCTTCGTTACTCACCTAGTCTTATTAGTCTGGTCTTCGTTACTCACCATGTCTTGTTAGTCTGGTCTTCATTACTCACCATGTCTTGTTCGTCTAGTCTTCATTACTCACCATGTCTTGTTAGTCTGGTCTTCGTTACTCACCATGTCTTGTTAGTCTGGTCTTCGCTACTCACCATGTCTTGTTAGTCTGGTCTTCGTTACTCACCATGTCTTGTTAATCTGGTCTTCGTTACTCACCATGTCTTGTTAGTCTGGTCTTCGTTACTCACCTAGTCTTATTAGTCTGGTCTTCGTTACTCACCGTGTCTTGTTAGTCTGGTCTTCATTACTCACCATGTCTTGTTCGTCTAGTCTTCGTTACTCACCATGTCTTGTTAGTCTGGTCTTCGCTACTCACCATGTCTTGTTGGTCTGGTCTTCGTTACTCACCATGTCTTGTTAGTCTGGTCTTCGTTACTCACCATGTCTTGTTAGTCTGGTCTTTGTTACTCATCATGTCTGGTTAGTCTGGTCTTTGTTACTCCCCATGTCTTGTTAGTCTGGTCTTCGTTACTCACCATGTCTTGTTAGTCTGGTTTTCATTACTCCCCATGTCTTGTTAGTCTGGTCTTCGTTACTCACCATGTCTTGTTAGTCTGGTCTTTGTTACTCACCATGTCTTGTTAGTCTGGTCTTCGTTATTCACCATGTCTTGTTAGTCTGGTCTTCGTTACTCACCATGTCTTGTTAGTCTGGTTTTCATTACTCCCCATGTCTTGTTAGTCTGGTCTTCGTTACTCACCATGTCTTGTTAGTCTGGTCTTCGTTACTCACCATGTCTTGTTAGTCTGGTTTTCATTACTCCCCATGTCTTGTTAGTCTGGTCTTCGTTACTCACCATGTCTTGTTAGTCTGGTCTTCGTTACTCACCATGTCTTGTTAGTCTGGTCTTCGTTACTCACCTAGTCTTATTAGTCTGGTCTTCGTTACTCACCATGTCTTGTTAGTCTGGTCTTCATTACTCACCATGTCTTGTTCGTCTAGTCTTCATTACTCACCATGTCTTGTTAGTCTGGTCTTCGTTACTCACCATGTCTTGTTAGTCTGGTCTTCGCTACTCACCATGTCTTGTTAGTCTGGTCTTCGTTACTCACCATGTCTTGTTAGTCTGGTTTTCATTACTCCCCATGTCTTGTTAGTCTGGTCTTCGTTACTCACCATGTCTTGTTAGTCTGGTCTTTGTTACTCACCATGTCTTGTTAGTCTGGTCTTCGTCACTCACCTAGTCTTATTAGTCTGGTCTTCGTTACTCACCATGTCTTGTTAGTCTGGTCTTCATTACTCACCATGTCTTGTTCGTCTAGTCTTCATTACTCACCATGTCTTGTTAGTCTGGTCTTCGTTACTCACCATGTCTTGTTAGTCTGGTCTTCGTTACTCACCATGTCTTGTTAGTCTGGTCTTCGTTACTCACCATGTCTTGTTAGTCTGGTCTTCGTTACTCACCATGTCTTGTTAGTCTGGTCTTCGTTACACCCCATGTCTTGTTAGTCTGGTCTGCGTTACTCCCCATGTCTTGTTAGTCTGGTCTTCGTACAAATATGTAAATTAGGTCAGTTGGACATTGATAGACAAGTTTCAGAGGTTAATTTATCTACTAATGCTGTGCTGTGGTATTTTGGAAGGTAAGTATTTTTGTGTGTGTTGTATTGTGTTGTAAAATTTTATTCTCTACACTGCCGAAGATGGATGTGTCGAGTCAAAAGGTGCAAATATCGCAGTCAAGCTGTAAACTAGCGACACAACGCATTCCGTTCTTCGACCTACATCTTGCTATTTGCAAGCCCTATTCAGGGCTTGGTAATGAGAGATTAATATTGAATGCAGGAGAAGAGAAGAAAAATCTCTAGATGGCGAAAAAAGTATCAAATTTTTACAGGTTCGCAGGTGTAAAAAGGTTGGGGAACACTGGTCTAGGGTTGTTGTGTTCTTGTTTCGAATGCCCACAATGAGTAGGTTTACTCTTTTGTGTGCCCTGAAAAGGACTTCAAATGGCAGATTGCAGTAGCTTTCATCACATCCCGAGCGTGCTGATGAAGGGGGACAAGGGCCATCGAGGTTTTTGTGCTATGCTTGGCTTCATCTGCGTGTTGCTCACTACTACAGGGATCATGTCGATCCCTCACCTTGTTAGCAGCTCGGCTGCATGAAAACAGCCCGCTTCCAGGAAGGGCTTCAAGCAAGCCAATGTGAAGGTCTTGGCCAGTATTTATTGCCCGACTCTGACTAACATGTCTGATCAGTATATTTTGCCTGACCCTGACTAACATGTCTGATCAGTATATTTTGCCTGACTCTGACTAACATGTCTGATCAGTATATTTTGCCTGACTCTGACTAACATGTCTGATCAGTATATTTTGCCTGACTCTGACTAACATGTCTGATCAGTATATTTTGCCCGACTCTGACTAACATGTCTGATCAGTATATTTTGCCTGACCAGACGTTAGTCTTCCTTCCTTCCTCTATAAGGCGAACCTAGATAACAGGCTAGAACAGGGCAGACTGGCTAAGGAGTAGGAATCAAAGAGCGAAGGCTAACCCAGTACTAAAAAATGCCTGATGAAGTCAGATATGTCAGACCGAAAGGTACAAATATCACAGTCAAGCTATAAACTACGGCATAACACATTCTGTTTTCCAGACTACATCCTGCTGCTTGCTCAGTCCTTTTCAGACTTTGGTATCGGAAGATTGAGAACGAACGTCGGGAGATTGAGAACGAACGACGAAGAAGAAAATTGATACAGACATCATTGATAAAGTCCTAGAGATTTCTTGAGTTGGGGTGATATGTTCTTGTCCTTCGTGCCTTGTCTTCTCTGTATCTAAGTCAGGTATCAGTTTACAGCTGGATTGTACCAGGATGTAACTGACATGCACTTTAATTACTTATATCTTTTTAATCTTCTGCACTCATCCTGGAAAGTGTGCTTGTGATGCTGTGCTGTAGTTTACATTGAAGCTGCGATATCTGCACCTTTCGACCTGACACATCCTATTTCAACAAGGCACTTTTAGGCCATGTTTGCCTTCTCTTTTTGATTTCAAATCTCTTCGCGAATCTGCATGGTTGCAGTATGTTTCCAGGGTCGCTACTTGGAGGTGGAATATGGTCTAGGTCAGTTAGAATCACTGACGCTGATGTACGCGGCCAGCTGTGAGTCGCTGGCTGCTGTCAGTTCATTAATTTCTGCAATTAACTTAACATCTTTATACTGGTTTAGAAGACCCTGCAGAGTCTGTATACAACCAGTTACATTTACATCACCTTGCTCTAAAAGCTATGCGCACCCAGTTTATTCTTAAATGCATTAACTGTCCCTGCCTCCACTACCTCCCCTGGCAATGCATTCCAAGCAGACACCACTCTCTGACTAAAAAATTATTTCCTAATATCTAATCTGGACCTCTCTATAGTCAGCTTGTAGCTATGCCCTCTTGTTATTGTGTGTGGCTGTATTTTAAAAAACTTGTTATAGTCTAATTTATCCATTCCTCTGAGCATTTTATAAACCTGTATTAAGTCACCACGAATTCTTCTCTCTTCGAGACACTGTAGGCCGGTTTTTTGGAGTCTTTCCTCATAACTGTAATTCTGGAATCCCACTATCAGCTTTGTCGCTCTTTTTTGTATTCTTTCCAGCATGTTTATATCCCCTCTATGATAAGGACTCCACACCTGTACACAGTACTCCAATCTAGGTCTAACTAACGCTTTATACAGTTTGACTATCACTTCCTTGCTCCTATGATTAATATTTCTTTTTATCATACCTAACATTGCATTTGCCTTTTTTACTGCTACCTTAACTTACTCACTCACCTTTCCTGTATGATCTATTATAACCCCTAGGTCCCTTTCCTGTATGATCTATTATAACCCCTAGGTCCCTTTCCTGTATGATCTATTATAACCCCTAGGTCCCTTTCCTGTATGATCTATTATAACCCCTAGGTCCCTTTCCTGTATGATCTATTATAACCCCTAGGTCCCTTTCCTGTATGATCTATTATAACCCCTAGGTCCCTTTCCTGTATGATCTATTATAACCCCTAGGTCCCTTTCCTGTATGATCTATTATAACCCCTAGGTCCCTTTCCTGTATGATCTATTATAACCCCTAGGTCCCTTTCCTGTATGATCTATTATAACCCCTAGGTCCCTTTCCTGTATGATCTATTATAACCCCTAGGTCCCTTTCCTGTATGATCTATTATAACCCCTAGGTCCCTTTCCTGTATGATTTATTATAACCCCTAGGTCCCTTTCCTGTATGATCTATTATAACCCCTAGGTTAGTAATTCCGTAGCACTTGCTTATATTCTTGTCGTTCACTCCAGTTGGAGCATAGGACCAATAACTACAGCTGAATTTCAGGAAGCCTGCACCAAAAAGTTCTTCACATGGTCTTGAATCAGTGGTTTCTCTTGTAATCTGTTTCACACAAAGAGATTACTTGTCCCATGCACAACTCTCTTAAATCTGCCCCTGTGACATGCAAAGAGGTAAAATAAAGATTTGCTCCATAGTAGTTACACTACTGTTGCGGAATGAAGTTGTTAGAGACTTCAGTATACTAAGCCACAGTTTGTATGTGGTATGGTGGCCAGTTCATTATCTCTCTGCCTTTGCATCCCTAGTCATATGCCAGGTGTCCATTTACTGCCGGGTCGACTGGAATGTGCCAATATCCCGATTCATACCCTGTACCTTTGCCATGAAAAGCAAGTGCTCCACCACTTCACTAATCATACAATTAACATATTCTTTCCCCCACACAAATGGACTCCAGTACCCACACACCGAATCTCCTCTGTAGTGTCCTTAAAACACATAGTACAGATAAGGAAAGAACAACGAATTTGGACAAGAATGACAACAAAAAAAAAAAGATTAAAGATCATACTCTGTGCCCAGATTCTACATTTTCTTTGAATTATTTTCTGTTTCAGTTGTTCATGTGGAAAAACCTAGAGAATCTCTACTATAGGGATAGGAAATTTTCAATAGAAGTCCATGGGCCGAAACGGTAAGCGCTCTTCACTGTTTGTATAATGATGAATACTGATTGTTCTTATCCAGTAGAAATGGCAACATCTGTAATTATATATTGTCTTCCATGCCTGTAGTATACCTAAAAAAGTCGGTTGCTTCTTAAGATGATAAGGGCTCGTTGTGCCTACTGTCATGAGCACGATGAGTGGCTATGTCACAGGCCGTATGCAATAAGAATTATGTTTTTTTCTTTTTGACCTAGCCGGGTGATGTGGAGGCAGGACCATGACAGAGATCTTGCTATAAAAGATGGTGAGCGGGGTCATCTTAGACAAGGCGGGTCACATGTCCAAATATAGCGCCAAACAGTGACGGATTAGCATGGTGAATCGGCACTTGAGTTCGTCCGTTGTGCGACTTCATATTTGAGATGCTGGCTGCACACATTGAAGGCTTCTGCAGACAAATTCTGAAGATTAGTCCAGGTTTCGGAACCGTACTGCAGAATGGGAACGGCACAGATTATGTAAATTCAGAGCTTTTTTTAAATGAAAGTCTCTGATAGTTCCAGACTCTATGAAGAGCATATATAGAGGCTGCAGCCAGGTCAACTCTTCGAATGATGTCCAGGTGACCTTGTACATCAGAGTTTTGTTCACTGCCGAGGTAAATTAAATCTCCAATGCAAGGAGTTAAAGAATAAAAGAACTGTATCCTACATTGGTTTGGTGATCTTATGAGAATGCACCCTTATCAACTTCCACTGGTAGATCACTCTACAGAGCAAGGGGGCGGCTGCGAGGCAGGTGGATAGATGACATTAGAGTGATTGTGCAGCAACACGGACTTACATTGACTGACGCAATGCACTTAGCACAGTACAGTTGACGCTCAACAACACAAGTGGAAAGAAAACTCCTAACCTGACAGGCATATAAGAATAGATGATTCTGTGAGGTTCTAAATGGTGAACTGTGCCCAAATTAAGTAGAAATGTGAAGTCACATGATGCATTCTGTTCTCCGGACTACATCCTGCTACTTGCAAAGTCCTATTCAGGGCTTGGTAGTGATAGATTGAGAACAAATACAGAAGAAGAAGATATGTCCCAGTATGCAGGAATCCTGTACAGGGGAGGACCTGGTGGTGGCAAATGAAAGAGCACTGGTGGTCGCAAATGAAAGAGCACTGGTGGTGGCAAATGAAAGAGCACTGGTGGTGGCAAATGAAAGAGCACTGACGGTGGCCGATTTTTGGGCAGAAACTATGTAAATGCTGGAAGACAAGAGAAGCACTGGAGAACAAACTTAATGTCTATTAAAATTATACTCTGGGACCAGTTCATAACTAATGACTCAATAAAAACAGACACAAACCAACTATACGTGTCGACCATCATCAGGAAAAAAACGATGGACATACATTGGACATGCCCCTAGAATGAACAACAACCGTCTTCCATTGCAGGCACTCGAATGGACACAAGGGGTGTTTGGAAAAGAGGGAGATCCAAGGAAACACTAAAATAAAACCAATCATCCGAGAGGGCTCAACTATGGGCCTCAACACCATACAAGATCCAAAAATAGTGGCATCACACCGTTCCATGCTGTTTGAAGTTACTTGTGCTGAGTTGATGGCGTTTCTTTGGTAGCAGGTTACAGTGGCTACTCTTACATCCTGATCAACCTCCTGAAAAGGAGATACCAAACCGCTATTTTCAGACTTAGCACTCAACATATACAACTTGAACAGAATCCAATCAGAACATACTCCAGTGTGCCGGCTGTGCACACATCCTTATGAAACTGTTGAATATCATCTTTTTGAATGTCTGGATCTTGCCAGTGTTAGGAAAGAGCTTCTTCCTCCGAGGCCAGACAAATGGAACACTTTGTACGGAACTAAACAACAGCTTGCAAACACTTGCAGATACCACTATATGGCATTGGGCCAAAGAGCAGGAGCCCATAGGCCGCTGGATCAATAACCAACCTTACATCCTGAGGCGCATATAGTGTGTGGTGGTATAGTGTCTTCCTGGCTGTAGTGTAATGCAAAGCTCTTAAATGTACTCACCAATATGGAGATTACAACTTTATCACGAAAACGGAATTGCCGCAGAAGCTCCGCCACACAAGAAACCAGGATTTTTCAGGTGGATCTTCTTGTAAAAATTCAAGTTATCTCTGGGTAGTGAGATTGGAATCACATGTTCAGTGTTGAGCACATAAAAAATCTTTTGACAGTTAGAAATCAAAAAGATTAAGCGTAACGGCCGCTGTTTAGACAAAATTCTAAAAATTATAGTTATTAATCTACCCAAACTTTTTGTGCCTGCCCCTAATAAGCTGCAGGGAGTTTAAAATACCTACTACAGATAGCCGATAACCTTCGGCTACCTGGCAACAGACATTAACATGCCTGTTTGAATAACAGGATTCCAAGTATGCCTCACCTGACCCTGACTAACATAGTCTGTTCAGTATGCCTCACCAGTACCCAGTCTGGTCAGTATCTTTCACCTGGCTCTGACTAACATAGTCTGGTCAGTATGCCTCACCTGACCCTGACCAATATAGCCTGGTCAGTATGTTTCACCTGGCCTGACCAAAATAGCCTGGTCAGTATGTTTCACCTGGCCCTGACCAACATAGTCTGGTCAGTATGTTTCACCTGGCTCTGACTAACATAGTCTGGTCAGTATGTTTCACCTGGCCCTGGCTAACATAGTCTGGTCAGTATGTTTCACCTGGCCCTGGCTAACATAGTCTGGTCAGTATGTTTAACCTGGCTCTGACTAACATAGTCTGGTCAGTATGTTTCACCTGGCCCTGGCTAACATAGTCTGGTCAGTATGTTTCACCTGGCCCTGGCTAACATAGTCTGGTCAGTATGTTTAACCTGGCTCTGACTAACATAGTCTGGTCAGTATGTTTCACCTGGCCCTGGCTAACATAGTCTGGTCAGTATGTTTTACCTGGCCCTGACTAACATAGTCTGATCAGTATGCCTCACCTGACCCTAACTAACATAGTCTGGTCAGTAAATATGAAGATGTATGTGTTTGTGCATGCGTTTGTTTTTTGTTTGTTAGTGAGATTTAAGACTATATTCCACCTCAATTTTCAGGGATGAAACTGGTAGCCAGTAGGTATCCATTTTGTTCCATTTATTGCAAGGTCTCAAGGATATCTTATAACTACTGTTTGCCTGTATATTTGTTTATCAAATCTGTCTGGTGGCTGTTTTCTCCCCTCATATACTCAGATTACTAATGTGTTCTTAATGGCGTCTGTCTGCATTGTGTGTTTTGTTGTGTGCCCGGCTTTTGGTGTAATGACTTGGCAGGCTATCAGTATTTCACAACCTGATTTCCCATGAGTGTCCTTCTCTCCTAGTCTGTGCTGCTAACGTTATGTCAGATATTAGCTTCCCACAAAATTATATATATGTGTGTGTGTATGCGTGCGTATGCACGTGCCATACATACACACATACACATATGAGGGACAGTTATTAAGTAACAGCAATTTTATTATTAGCATTTTTATCAGAGTTAAAATCAGACATAGTTTGTATCTTTTTTTTCTCCTCGAAATAGTCCCAATGCCTGGAAACACGCTTTGTCCACCTGACCACTAGCTTGTGGATGTCCTCTAGGAAAAAACCGCCTTGATTTCCTCTTTGGGATCCATCTGCTGTAACTGTAGTCATAATGGACAATTTTGTGTGCAGTGCTGTAACTCATGTTGAAATCAACAGCATTTCATCAATATTGACTCACCTGTTGCCACGGACTAGCTGGTCGGTCTGCTGTTTCACTGTGTCAGTTGTCACGCTTGCTGGTCTCCCACGCTGCAGTTCATCAATGCTGTTTCGTCTTCCGTTTTGAAATCTGTCTACCCATTCATTCATTCTCCTCTGACTCAAACAACTGTCTCAATAATCAACCGTCTTCTGTAGATTCCAGAAGGTTTCACACCCTCTGACCAGAAAAAACGAATAACACCTCGTTCTTCCACGGTGCAAATCAACAGTGGGGCGGTCATGTGGTACGCTATATTGCACATGCGCATACTGTCCGCTCATGAAGTATTGCTATAGAACCATTTTGTGTTCTGAAATAGGATTTTCTGTTGTGTATACTCTTCCGTGCACTTGATAATAAAATTGCTGTTACCTAATGACTGTTTCTCGTATGTATAATTAGCAAATATTCTCTAATGCAGCATCAAAGTAAATAAGATAATATCAAAATAAAATAGAGGGGAACTCTGATGTTTCAAATAAAGCTGAGAATTAACATATCAGGTAACCTATGCAGGAAATATTTGTTGTTAAGGTGGGAGTAAGAAGGTTTGTGTGCTGTGCACAGCCGATTATGTCGTGTGGAAGTGAATCATGGATAACCAGTGCAGAATATCACATGAAATGTGATTTTACAGAAAGATGTGAATAATTCGTGAAAAACAAAGAGGACTAATTCGGATTTAGTAGCTGATGTACATGCAGAAAGACAACACATCAGAACAATACTATCATGTGTTTTACACGCTTCTATAAAACTTGGGGCTGTACCTAGTCGACAGTCAGCTGGCCTGCTAGACTGAGGTTACAGCATGCCAGGGTTCAATTTCACTAACGGACACCAAATAAATCCATGCACGGTTTATGCTTGGTATGATCGCTGCTCCAGTTAGCCCAGCTGTTAATGGGTACTCGACGTGTGAGTTGGGGAAGGTGGAAGCATCAGTGAAGCAAACTGGCCACCACACCTCACATCGGCTGCGGCTTAGTACATGAAGAGTTATCTTCATCCCCAACGGCAATTGTTGCCATTGAGACTAACCTTCACTTAGTGACTGACTATCATTTAACCATGACCTTTCTCCATTTGCATAGACCTACATTTCTCCCATTTTAACCAATTTCCCCATAACTTAGAGAGCTGACATTTTTTTTTAAAACACTGCCTCTACTAGTGCGAACTGTAAATCTGTTAAAATTACACTCCTGTAGTCAAAAGAAAATAAGAAAAAAAAGGGAAAAAAAGCAGCAAACGTGTCTTTGTATAAATAAAAGCTTACCCGATAATTGCCATAGCACCACCCGAGATTCAAAGAAGCGTCACAGCAGAAGTCAAACGAGAAAAACAGGAGCACCACCGAAGGCACCCAATGTTTGAACATCAGGTGTAAAACACAAGACTCAAATCCAGACATAGCTTCCTAAAATCAGCACAGCCAATACAGACAAACCCTGAAAGTCGTCACATCGACAGAGGGCACGAATTGATGCCGGCTCCAGAGATGGAACTTCGGGAGGAGCCTGCCACGAACATAATCTAGCATGCACAGCATGGAGTTTGCTGAACCGATTTTAAACTAGTGTATCACAGTGCAAGAAGAATTCTAAACGATGGGGATACACAGATGATGTCACATGTGATTGTGGCGCAATACGTGATCCAGACCACCTGATGACCTGCCCCAACCTCCAGGAAACATGCAATAGGTGCGACATGCTGGGGGCAAATTACAAGTCAATCCATGCCGCTGGATACTGGATGCATGTTGTCTGACATTGTACTTGGACACGGAAAGTAAGTAATTAAAGCTTATACCGAACAAACATAGTTTAAAAAAAAATTAAAATAAATAAAAAAATTTACTTGATCAGACGTTATGAGATGAAGAGTGCTAGAACATACAGTAACACAATAAACAACAGTACTGAAAAGTCATGCTGGATGACAAAGACAAAGTTAGGCCTGGCTTAACATAGTTGCGTGCAGGAAGGTCAAAGCCATAGTTGATAAACAGCAACCAGGACAGAAAGATGTAGATATACATGCTCACCTATGCCTGTCTGCATGGCACATTAACCAGGTGTTGCTGATAATGACTCAAACAGTGGTTCTCAAACATCAAGAAATGACGTGACAAATAACGGCCCCACCCATAAATGAAGCTGCAGGTAGAAGCTGTACACACTTACCATTTACAATATGGAGAACCTTAATAGCCTTACAAACCTGATAAGATGACTTTGGTCTGGGGTGACCTGATGTAGAAACAACCTGATAAGATGACTTTGGTCTGGGGTGACCTGATGTAGAAACAACCTGATAAGATGACTTTGGTCTGGGGTGACCTGATGTAGAAACAACCTGATAAGATGACTTTGGTCTGGGGTGACCTGATGTAGAAACAACCTGATAAGATGACTTTGGTCTGGGGTGACCTGATGTAGAAACAACCTGATAAGATGACTTTGGTCTGGGGTGACCTGATGTAGAAACAACCTGATAAGATGACTTTGGTCTGGGGTGACCTGATGTAGAAACAACCTGATAAGATGACTTTGGTCTGGGGTGACCTGATGTAGAAACAACCTGATAAGATGACTTTGGTCTGGGGTGACCTGATGTAGAAACAACCTGATAAGATGACTTTGGTCTGGGGTGACCTGATGTAGAAACAACCTGATAAGATGACTTTGGTCTGGGGTGACCTGATGTAGAAACAACCTGATAAGATGACTTTGGTCTGGGGTGACCTGATGTAGATACAACCTGATAAGATGACTTTGGTCTGGGGTGACCTGATGTAGAAACAACCTGATAAGATGACTTTGGTCTGGGGTGACCTGATGTAGAAACAACCTGATAAGATGACTTTGGTCTGGGGTGACCTGATGTAACATAAACCGGATGAGATGACTTTGGTCTGGGGTGACCTGATGTAACATAAACCGGATGAGATGACTTTGGTCTGGGGTGACCTGATGTAGAAACAACCTGATAAAATGACTTTGGTCTGGGGTGACCTGATGTAACATAAACCGGATGAGATGACTTTGGTCTGGGGTGACCTGATGTAGATACAACCTGATAAAATGACTTTGGTCTGAGGTGACCTGATGTAACATAAACCGGATGAGATGACTTTGGTCTGGGGTGACCTGATGTAGAAACAACCTGATAAAATGACTTCGGTCTGAGGTGACCTGATGTAGATATAACCTGATAAGATGACTTTGGTCTGAGGTGACCTGATGTAACATAAACCGGATGAGATGACTTTGGTCTGAGGTGACCTGATGTAGATACAACCTGATAAGATGACTTTGGTCTGGGGTGACCTGATGTAGAAACAACCTGATAAGATGACTTTGGTCTGAGATGACCTGATGTAACATAAACCGGATGAGATGACTTTGGTCTGGGGTGACCTGATGTAGAAACAACCTGATAAAATGACTTTGGTCTGAGGTGACCTGATGTAGATACAACCTGATAAGATGACTTTGTTCTGAGGTGACCTGATGTAACATAAACCGGATGAGATGAATTTGGTCTGGGGTGACCTGATGTAGAAACAACCTGATAAAATGACTTTGGTCTGAGGTGACCTGATGTAGAAACAACCTGATAAAATGACTTTGGTCTGAGGTGACCTGATGTAGATACAACCTGATAAGATGACTTTGGTCTGAGGTGACCTGATGTAACATAAACCGGATGAGATGATTTTGGTCTGGGGTGACCTGATGTAGAAACAACCTGATAAAATGACTTTGCTCTGAGGTGACCTGATGTAGAAACAACCTGATAAGATGACTTTGGTCTGAGGTGACCTGATGTAACATAAACCGGATGAGATGACTTTGGTCTGGGGTGACCTGATGTAGAAACAACCTGATAAAATGACTTTGGTCTGAGGTGACCTGATGTAGATACAACCTGATAAGATGACTTTGGTCTGAGGTGACCTGATGTAGATACAACCTGATAAAATGACTTTGGTCTGAGGTGACCTGATGTAACATAAACCGGATGAGATGACTTTGGTCTGAGGTGACCTGATGTAGATACAACCTTATAAAATGACTTTGGTCTGAGGTGACCTGATGTAGATACAACCTGATAAGATGACTTTGGTCTGAGGTGACCTGATGTAGATACAACCTGATAAGATGACTTTGGTCTGAGGTGACCTGATGTAGATACAACCTGATAAGATGACTTTGGTCTGAGATGACCCAATGTAAAATAAACCAGATGAGATGACTTTGGTCTAGGGTGGCCTGATGTAAAATAAACCTGATGAGATGATTTTGGTCTGGGGTGACCTGATGTAGATACAACCTGATAAGATGACTTTGGTCTGAGGTGACCTGATGTAGATACAACCTGATAAGATGACTTTGGTCTGAGATGACCCAATGTAAAATAAACCAGATGAGATGACTTTGGTCTAGGGTGGCCTGATGTAAAATAAACCTGATGAGATGATTTTGGTCTGGGGTGACCTGATGTAGATACAACCTGATAAGATGACTTTGGTCTGGGGTGACCTGATGTAAAATAAACCGGATGAGATGACTTTGGTCTGAGGTGACCTGATGTAGATACAACCTGATAAGATGACTTTGGTCTGGGGTGACATGATGTAGAAACAATCTGATAGATGACTTTGGTCTGAGGTGACCCAATGTAAAATAAACCAGATGAGATGACTTTGGTCTAGGGTGGCCTGATGTAAAATAAACCGGATGAGATGACTTTGGTCTGGCGTGACCAGATGTAGAAAAAAACCTTCTAAGATGACTTTGGTCTGGGTTGATCTGATGTACAAAAAACCTGATATGACTTTGGGCTGGGTTGACCTGATGTACAAAAACCTGATATGACTTTGGTCTGGGTTGACCTGATGTACAAAAACCTGATATGACTTTGGTCTAGGGTAACCTGATGTACAAAAACCTGATATGACTTTTGTCTGGGTTGACCTGATGTACAAAAACGTGATATGACTTTTGTCTGGGTTGACCTGATGTACAAAAACCTGATATGACTTTTGTCTGGGGTAACCTGGTGTACAAAAAACCTGATATGACTTTGGTCTGGGGTAACCTGATGTACAAAAACCTGATATGACTTTTGTCTGGGGTAACCTGATGTACCAAAACCTGATATGACTTTTGTCTGGGGTAACCTGATGTACCAAAACCTGATATGACTTTTGTCTGGGTTGATCTGATGTACCAAAACCTGATATGACTTTGGTCTAAGTTGACCTGATGTACCAAAACTCAACCTGATGAGATGATGGATTACATCGATGCCAATTGCTAATGCAATGTTGTCCAGGCCCAAATCTTCCACACGCGTGTACTATGTAAGATCTGTTAGCGGGGAACGACATGGCAGTCAGACGGACTGATCACATGAACTCTGCCGTATGACGTAGTACAATGGACACAGAACAGTAAGTAATTAATGGTTCTCAGACTTCCCATAGCTATGTCACAAATGACAAAAGAAAAAGACGAAGCACAACAAGCTTAAACCACCCCAAGGGCAGCATGTTTGAGACCTCTGTAAAAAGACTAAAGAAGAAAATGATGCGAAAAAGTCAGACAGTGATTGATACAGCATGTTATCACATTGACGTTGATATCTAACCAATATCAGCTTCACTTTTTTGTACTGGTCTAAAAGGATGTGCAGAGTCTGTATACAACCAGTTTCTTATACTCAACTTGCTCTAAAAATAGCTATGTAAATCCAATATATTATTTAATGCAATCATGCTGAAGTCGGATGCACTGGGCCGACAGGCGCAAAATAAAAACCACAGTGCAACGCACACCACTTTGGGGAATAGAGAAATAATACGAACGCACACACACACACGCACACACAAATTTAATTAATGCAATAACTGACCCTGCCCCTACTATTTCCTGAGGCAATGCGTTCTCAGCATTTACCACTCTCTTACTAAAAATACACTTCCTAGTGCCTAATCTGGAATTTTCTTTCATTAATTTTTTAGCCGTTCCCTCTGATCTTGTAGCCGGCTGTACTTTAAACAACGTGTTACAGCGACATTCATCCTTTCCATTTATGTTATAAACCTGCATTAAATCGCCTAGAGTTCGTCTATTCTAGTATAATTTGTGTATCTGTAAGCATGTTTTGTGAAACTTGTTTTAACGATGTCTCAAATGTGGGCAGACAGAAGCATGCACTGTAATACTATATTGATATATTCTCTGTCACTGGTTTCTTCCAAATTGTCAATCTGCGTTATTCCTTATTTATTTCATTGTTTGATTGCATGGTTCTGTTCAGATAATGTTTGCTTCATTTGTTCACTTCCTTACAAACTTCAGGAAGTAATGTGATTGATGTATTGCGCCAGTGGTTTTATCGCGAGTTAAAGGGGGTGTTAGAGACAATAATATGACCAATCTACGCTGAGAGCACGCAGAAGATGTGAGGAATAACAGTGTGGTTTATCCGCTTACGGGTAGAAGACTCTCCAACGCATGGGTTATTTGCACAGCTCGTCATTCACATGGGTCGAAATCTGACGCGGGGTACTGTTCTGGGTGTTGTTGTTGTTGTTTCGAATGGCCACAATGAGTAGGTTACTCTTATGTCCGCCCTGAAAAGGTCGTTAAGTGACGGGTTGCGGTAGCTTTCTTCACATCCCAAGCGTGCTGATGAAGGTGGACTGGGATCCTCCAGGTGGTTGTGCTATGCTTGCCCTCATCTGCGTGTCGCTCACTACTGCGGAGATCTCGTCGAACCTCACATTGTTAGCCAAACTGTTGTCCTCGAGGAGGTCAGGTGAGGGTCTTGGCCAGTATATGTCTCCTGAGCCTGGCTGACATTCTCTGATCAGTGTGTTTTGCCTGACCAGACGTTAGCCTCATCGTCCCGTCAGGTGAGGGTCTTGGCCAGTATATTTCTCCTGAGCCTGGCTGACATTCTCTGATCAGTGTGTTTTTCCTGACCAGACGTTAGCCTCATCGTCCCGTCAGGTGAGGGTCTTGGCCAGTATATTTCTCCTGAGCCTGGCTGACATTCTCTGATCAGTGTGTTTTGCCTGACCAGACGTTAGCCTCATCGTCCCGTCAGGTGAGGGTCTTGGCCAGTATATTTCTCCTGAGCCTGGCTGGCATTCTCTGATCAGTGTGTTTTGCCTGACCAGACGTTAGCCTCATTGTCCCTGTTCTGTGTGTTAAAGAGAGCTCTAGAAACATTAAAATGTTTATGACACAGGAAATAATAAACGAATAGATTGTCCCGGGGTTTGAAAGAAGAATACGGAGGTGTGGAGGATGAAGACATAGAAGATGAAGTTGTAGAAGATATGGAGTATAAAAGGCGTCTCTCTTCTTGCCCCACACTCTGTTTCATTTGACTCTGTCCAACAATAACACTCTTACACAGCTTTCACACGCGCCCTCGCGGTGAGACCCTTCCAATCGCACTTTGGTTCGGTTGACTTCTGAGAGCGCCCAAACTTGCATAGGTACACACACCCAAGCACTGGTTAACACGTTCTGATATTACCTAAAAGGCTGCGGCCTGAGATGAAAAATGGCGTGCCTCCGCCAGTAGATTCATCCTTGGCTCTTGTCGTCTTGTCAGACGATAGTAATTGTGCTATTAGCACAAAGCCCGGGCAGAGATATAGAGACCATGTCTTGCCCATGCAGTATAATCCCTCTGTCGGTCTGCCTTGTTTACTCCAAGGGAAAGATGATACCAATACATTTGGAACACGGCAAGCTGCAGAAGCTGCCTGATCAGCAGAGCAATGCTCAATCTGTTCGCCCGGTCTGCCCTGCCACAACACTCAGCTGAGGTTGCCGTTCCTCGCTCTAGGATAAGGCGTTGTATCATCTTGCGTGTACTTCTTTGCACATCGTCGGTTGTCAGGTTTGGTAGACGCGGACAACTCTCGGAGTTATCAGAAAACAGACTGCACAACCATATCTGACAGAACCCGACACGATACGCCAGTATCTTATCCGCAAGGCTTCAGATGGTTTGAAATCAGAGTTGTCTTCTCCTAGATGAGCTACCTTCCTAGGCTTTCGAGCCCCATCTGACAGAAACTACTGGTTTTAAGGCGCCAGTGACTCGCCTTTCGCCCCTTCCCCTTGTTAGTCAAAGCAGTTCTGCCGCGCCAGTTCTGCCAGTAGAATACAGAGGCAAACACCCCCCTCCCCCATATAAAGACGTAAAAGATGAAATTGTAGATGACAAAGAAGATGAATCTGTTGAGGATGTAGGCATATAAAACTAAGAAGACGACGGCATCGATGGCGGGAAACAGATGGCTTAGGTGAAGAAGATATAGTTACAGATTATGAAGGCGTAGCAGACTAAGAAAACGAGGAATTTGGGCGATGTGGCAGACAAAGGCATAGAATAGGATACATATAAGATGAAAACGTAGACGATAAAGGCATATAAGATGAAGGTGAATGTGTAAAAGACAAAGTCCTTCTCTCTGTCTATCCATGCCATTGGTTCACTGCATGTATTGGTGTATCGTATGCTCACTTTCATACATACCTCGTGAAAGCGATACACGTGGAAACAATGTGGTATGATCACTGCTACTGTGGTCCTGCATACCGTCTTCATCTTCCGTATTATGTCCCGTCACCACCAGCTTTCTGTACACGATACTCGCTTCTCTACACTACAGCATGGTTGTATTCTCACATTTCTAGTTGAATATGTATACTTTCATACATTTGTTCACCCATCATTGCCAGCTTCATTAGGAGAATATCACCATCGGTTCAGTTGGTCTCCTTGCAGAGTTAAACAAAAAATGAACAGGCATGGTTCAGATACCGCGCCGGAAAATAAACAAGAACGAAACCTACGTTACGACTTAAACTTCTTCGTCAGGGACAACATACAATACAAAAAAGAACAATTAAGGCATCATGAAAGTACCAGGCGTGTTCAAATAAAACCGGACCAAACTGCATCAAGTGTACATTTGTACGATGTGCATGACGACGTCATTTCTGGTGTAAACAGCACATACCAACCGTCAAGTTTGCAAAATTTAATTATCCTCCGACACATAGTTTCCTCAGCAGACCGTTGAAAACAGGCGGGTGTGATAAGGAATCTCTCCAGAGTTGATCAGCGAGCGGTGATAAGGTTTCTAACAGCTCAAGGATATCGACCAGTTAACATTCACTGCAGAATGCAGGCAGTGTATGGTGACAAAAGTGTGTCGAATACAACAGTGAAGAACTGGACAACGATGTTTAAAGAAGGACCTGAGTTAACGCAACAGTTTGTCCTGACCTGGTCTCGGAAGATATTTTGTTAACTCACGTCCTTCTTTAACCATCGTCAGTTCTTCACTGTTGTCTTCGACACACTTTTATCACCGTACACTGTCTGCATTCTGCGATGAGTGTCAACTGGTCGACATCCTCCAGCTGTTAGAAACCAAATCACCGCTCGCTGATCAACTCTGGACGGATTCCGTGTCATACCCGCCATGTTTTCAACGGTCTTATGAAGAAACTAGTCGGAGGATAATACAATTTTGCAAACATGACGATTGGTATGTGCTGTTTACACCAGAAGTGACGTCATCGTGCGCATCGTACGTATGTTCACTTGTTCTAGTTTGGTCCGTGTTCACCAGAACACGCCTCGTATTATACAACACGATATGTCTCCCCACGTGGTGCTATCAGTGCCAGAATTGAACATTAATAAACACAGATAAAAGAAACATTGTAACAACTGATATGAAATGTTGTGCCGAGTTCTTAGAGTAACAATAATGGATCAAATCAGAAACGAAGATGTTAGGAGACAAGTAGTTTGCAACACCAGTGCTAGAACTCATCAAGAGACAGTAGACCATTTGGTTAGACAGCGTGAAACGTCAAAGACCAGATAGTATCCCTCAGAAAGCAAAGCTGAACATATACAATGAATAAAAAGCCAAGGGCCGACCACGTACAAGATGGATAGCAGAAATAACCGAAGCAGTGTATCTTCTCGTATACGAAGGACATACTAGGGCCCGTTCAAGAAACCTCTTCATAACCTGAGGTTCTGAAGATAGGTGCTACTGACGAATGCACATGTGGTACAGGGAAAATGACCGCTGAACATCTGCTACAAAATTGCCCGACATACGAGGACCAGAGAAAGCGCATGTGGCCATCACCAGTGGCAACACTAGACAAGCTCTATGGCAGTGTCGACAGCCTCAGGATGACCGTTACTTTCGTCGAACTAATTCAAGTTGACGTCTGACAGCGTACGAAGAAGAAGAAGAAGAAGAAGAAGAAAAAGATAACCTGACGTTGAGAGGCACAAGCAGGAGAAAAAACGAAAAGAAGAAAATGAAGTAGAAAGTAGTAAAGGACGCTTATGGGAGAGAGAGGAGAGATAGATATTTAGATAGAGAGAGCGAGAGAGAGAAAACGATAGAAAGAGAGATATAGATAGAGAGACACACAGACAGGCAGAAAAGAGAAAATACTTAACTCAGGTCGTTAACCATTCTGGTGGCAGTGAGATGGCTGGCCAGGGATGTATGTGAAGTGGAGCAAGAAAAGGAGGTGGCCAGATTAGCCAATATGGGCCAAACGGGAAATTACTGGATGGTGACACACATACATATAAACAAAAGCATACTCCAGATATTGTATGTTCTCTTGTAGGGGTGTTTTCTGTGGTAATTTTTTTTTTTTTAAATTTTTTTTACGTAGTAAGGTTGCGGGCTCAACGCAAAAGAAAGAAGACCATATTAAACGAAAGGGGCCACTTTTGTGACGGCATTTTCACATACACATTTGCTGTGGTCGCAGGTGCCTTTACCCAACTAACCAACATCTGGATTCCAAATTACCGAGCAAGCCCACCAAGCTCAGGTTGTTTAACTCAGTGTATTACAACGCTCGTCTCTGGATGTGAATGGTGGAAAATAACAAAGGCATTGGAAAATAATAAAGGCATTAAAAAATAACAAAGGTAAAAAACATGACCAAAAAATGTAAAAGATTAAGGTTGAGTTTAATCAAAATTTTAAAATGGGTATGGTCAGATACCGCACCGAGACGAGAACACAAACAAAACCTACGTTACGACCAATATGCCTTCATCAGGGACAACAATACTGAACTAACAACTCAACATATAAGGGAAAAATGGTAGAAAAAATGATAGAAGAGCCAGTCTGTCTAAGCGACCGGTTGCGCCAGATGCTTGACTGAATATGAAGGTGAGCGGTCAAATAAGGTGGCCAGGAGAGCGTAAGAGGTGAGGGGGAATGCGCCGGATAAGCCAGTGGTGGCCAAATATGGAAATAACAAAGGCATTGGAAAATAAACTAACTGCAATTGAGAACAACTGACCTAAAAAGCTGTTGAACATTGGCTGGGAGTAATTCATATCCAATAAAACAATTTGAGAAGTCACCAATCAACAGTATGTTTCATCACTCATTAGGAAGAAGCGGTGGTCACACATCAGACATGTTCTTAGAATGGACAGAAACACTCTCTCTCTGCAAGTTTGTATACGGTCACCATCAGGCAGCAGGAAAAGAGGAAGACCAAAATAAACTCAGAACAGTCGCCAAAGAGGGATCTTTTGTTGACTTGATGTCGTTTCTGCTATAGATTGTCCTGCTGTTTATAACACTGGCCTTGGATCTAGCATGTCCTAGAGAAAAGAACCAGACGCCATGGTATGGAACCCAGAAGGAAGGCGAAAGAGAGGTCGACCCAATACAACTTGTCAAGACCATCCTAGTAGCCCTCCCCGGAAACGGGCTGTTTTAATGGTAGCATGTCTAACGAAGGGAGAAATTGACGAGATCCTAGCAGTAGTGAATGACACGCAGATGAAGCCAAGCATAGCACAACCGCCTGGAGGAGGACCTAGGTCCACCTTCATCAGCACGCTCGGGACGCGAGGAAAGCTACTGCAACCCACCACTTAACGTCCCTCTCAGGGCATGTGGTTTCTCCTTCCTTCATCTTCCATGTTATATGTATACAATCACCTCATACTTCCACGTGTCTGTCCACCCTATTCATGGTTTTTCTGCGTGGTCTTTTTTTTGTTCTCACGTTATTTAGTTTCATTTGCACATGTTGATATATACGCTCCAATCGAAGCATAGGCCCACCGCTTCAGTTGTTCGTCATGCAGGAAGCATGCGCTAAAGCATGTACGTGTTTTGACAGGGGCGGTTTCTGTTGCACTTTGTTTCACGTGATAATGTTGCTAGCCCCATGCACGACTCTTCATTTTTGCCTTTCATAACAACACTTTCACACATTCTGAAGTAGCAGTTAGGAACTGAAGTAATTGACTCAATGTAGTCTCTCTCTTCCTCTTCTTCATCCGCTTTTGCCTTCTTTCTATTCGTATTGCTCTTCTTCTTGGTATATTTATTACTCCTCAACATTTCCCTCTTGTTTCTGTTTTCACCACTATCGCCCCCACTCTCTCTCTCTCTCTCCCTTCTCTCTCTCCCCTTTCTCTTCTTTCTCTCTTCCCTTTCTCGTCTTTATCTCTCTCTCTCTCTCCCCCTCCCCCCACAAGTTTTTAGATATTTTACAAAATTATCAAATTATCACTTTTATTGTTGATTCATTGCATGTATCTATTGTAAACAGCATAAACCAATTTCTTCTTCTTCATGTTCTGCTTATTCTTCTTTTATTGAACCATATATATGATATGATATCATATGATATGATATATCGTCGTTTCAATACTTTCTTTCAAATGAAGAAGCCCACTCGCCACTCATCAGGCTTTTGGCCTGGGTTATTGCTGGGTGCACAAACCAACGTGTTGGGAGTCTTCTACCATCGACATATATTATTACTATTATTTTAATCACAATGTACTTAACTTAACTTAACTTAACTTAACGTCTTTATACTGGTTTAGAAGACCCTGCAGAGTCTGTATACAACCAGTTACATTTACATCACCTTGCTCTAAAAGCTATGCGTATCCAGTTGTTTTTGTCTTTTTTTTAAAAAATTGTTCCTCAATAAAAAATATCGTTGCATGTGTAAGCTTATCATCGCACCCGTTCACCTCGCAGGATAACTCACACCCTCAGCAGCTTCAACACCTACCAAGACGCGGTCAGGGAGCCTGCTGATAGATACGATGACCTGTCAACAGCCATCACGGACCCAACAACTCAGTGAGTAGTCCAATGTAGAGCAGTAAGCAAAATCAGCGCAGTCATGCGTGTTTTAGTAGTAAGCCTGGACATAAGCTCTATACGTTTAGAGGTATATCATTGTACGATGGGGGTGGCGAGAGTAACCTGATATACAACGTTAAGTTTATGAGGGAAGTATATGTGTTTATTGGGGAGCCAGCAGAGAATAATAATAAGAAGATAAGAAGAAAAATTGAAGCAGAAGAAGAACAGGCAGAAAAAGAAATATATTTTTAAAAAGGAGAAGAACAATAAATAGAAGAAAAATAAAAAGAAGAAGTAGAAGAACAAGAAGTAGATAAGAAAAGTAGAAGAACAAGAAGTAGATAACAAAAGTAGAAGAACAAGAAGTAGATAAGAAAAGTAGAAGAACAAGA
Source organism: Ariolimax columbianus (assembly GCA_036924085.1). Classification (NCBI taxonomy): domain Eukaryota; kingdom Metazoa; phylum Mollusca; class Gastropoda; order Stylommatophora; family Arionidae; genus Ariolimax; species Ariolimax columbianus. The sequence goes on along the minus strand of JAVGWX010000009.1, from coordinate 27,075,077 downwards.
AGTAGATAACAAAAGTAGAAGAACAAGAAGTAGATAAGAAAAGTAGAAGAACAAGAAGTAGATAAGAAAAGTAGAAGAACAAGAAGTAGATAACAAAAGTAGAAGAACAAGAAGTAGATAAGAAAAGTAGAAGAACAAGAAGTAGATAAGAAAAGTAGAAGAACAAGAAGTAGATAACAAAAGTAGAAGAACAAGAAGTAGATAACAAAAGTAGAAGAACAAGAAGTAGATAAGAAAAGTAGAAGAACAAGAAGTAGATAACAAAAGTAGAAGAACAAGAAGTAGATAACAAAAGTAGAAGAACAAGAAGTAGATAACAAAAGTAGAAGAACAAGAAGTAGATAACAAACGTTGAAGAACAAGAAGTAGATAACAAACGTTGAAGAACAAGAAGTAGATAACAAAAGTAGAAGAACAAGAAGTAGATAACAAAAGTAGAAGAACAAGAAGTAGATAAGAAAAGTAGAAGAACAAGAAGTAGATAACAAAAGTAGAAGAACAAGAAGTAGATAACAAAAGTAGAAGAACAAGAAGTAGATAACAAAAGTAGAAGAACAAGAAGTAGATAAGAAAAGTAGAAGAACAAGAAGTAGATAACAAAAGTAGAAGAACAAGAAGTAGATAACAAAAGTAGAAGAACAAGAAGTAGATAACAAAAGTAGAAGAACAAGAAGTAGATAACAAACGTTGAAGAACAAGAAGTAGATAACAAACGTTGAAGAACAAGAAGTAGATAAGAAACGTTGAAGAACAAGAAGTAGATAACAAACGTTGAAGAAAAAGGAGTAGATATAAAAGTAGAAGAAAAAGAAGTAGATAAAAAAATTAGAAAAACAAGAAGTAGACGAAAAAGAAGTAGATAGCAAAGGGAAAATAACATGAATTGGATAACAGAAGTAGAAGAGAAAAAAAGTATATAACAACAGTAGAACAACAAGAAATATATAACACAAGTAGAGAAACAAGAAGTAGAAGAAGAAAAAGAAGAAGAAGAAAAAGAAGTAGAAAAAAAATTAAAATTAGTGAAAGAGAAATTAGGAGGAGGTGGAGAAGACGAAGAAGAAATAGATAAAAGTGTAGAAGCAAATGAAGAAGTAGAATACAAAGATGAATTAGGGGATGAATGAGACGTTCTAGTGGTACGATGAAGAAAAAAGTTGCCAGCTCTCGTGGATCTGGGACCTGACAGGGGAGCAAAGAATAGTGAAACTGTAACCTGCATATCGTAGAATGTCGCAATGAAAGGATGGGCCGGCAGCTGGCCACGCTGTTCCATAAAAGTGTAAGCCACGCCAATTTAACAAATATGAACAGACTAGTGACAACGGAAAGGTGTATCTCAGCTGTCAGAAGAAGGTCCTATATTAGGAGGGTTAACATGAAAGGCATACGGAAGATGCAAGGAGAGATGGATGGGATACCACGAGACAGAAGAACTTGGCCTACACTATGGGGAAGGATGGCGTGTGCTTCATCGGAAATATGAAGTCTTCGGCAAGGATGAAATCGCAAGTCATAACACAAGGTACGATCTCACCCCCCAGAACAGGACCACTGTAGCATTCGAAGAAAGTCATAACACAGGGTACGATCTCACCCCCCAGAACAGGACCACTGTAGCATTCGAAGCAAGTCATAACACAGGGTACGATCTCACCCCCCAGAACAGGACCACTGTAGCATTCGAAGCAAGTCATAACACAGGGTACGATCTCACCCCCCCCCCCCCCCAGAACAGGACCACTGTAGCATTCGAAGCAAGTCATAAACAGTGTCTAAAGAAAGGTATGTTTGGGGTTAACAATCTCATTAAAAGAAACTATTGCTGATGAAACCGTGACTGAAAATGCTAAGATACAGGCTTTTAAAAATTTTTGTATCATAAAAGTGCCAATTGTAGTGGTGGCTCTATTCTTCGCCTAGAACGATGCATCTAATTGTTACCGCCACACCTGAACGTATATTACACAAATACGATTACAAAGCTGCTGTTTATCTGGCAGTGACCTTCACTGACAGCAAGGCCATGGGCTCTCACCTTCAATAGCAGGTTATCTCAGCAGTGGTAAATGGGTGTGAGGTTTGGAGTCCACGCAAATCAGACCCAGATAAGCGCCATGCTACTGAAAGAACAATTGAGCCAAGAGTCCGAAATATCTCCGCGAGAGACCACATCTGAAATGCCGGCATCCGACACCAAACAGACTTCCGTGATGTCGTCGACTCTGCATCAATATGAATGTCCATGGACCGACCATGTGGTCCGCATGGCTGATGATAGATGGACGAGTGGGGTGTCCTTCCTGGGGTCATACAGTCACAACTCTCAGCGAACTAGACAGAGAGATGATCTGCATCACACCTTGGAACACCAATGTACCCCAGGACCAAGAACAGTCACAGATTCAAGCAACGTTTGGCTACCTGGTATAATGCAACCTTGTCTGATATAATACCAGGATTCAAGTACTCACGTACCTAGCATATTTTCGTTTACTCATTTCTTCTCTGGTTAAAGGTAATTATTTATTGATACCACGTACACTTCATTGATCTCTGTTTCCTTGATCTTAATTCCTCTACCATTATGCATCTCGGTGTTGTGGTCTATCTCTCTCACTGTAATGTTTCTATTTATGTATTGCTTTTTATTTTGTATTTTTGTAGTGTCGCATAAAAAGCATGTTACGTCTAGATCCTTTTAGTGCATGAACTAAACTAACCATACGACCATTGTTGTAAATCGTAAACTTGTAAGATATAAGGTGCAGAATTACATCTTTATATAAATTCATCATTTGTGAGAATGAACGAAGTCGTATATTGATGGTTGGTAAATTGTATCAACAAACAGTGTTTTATTTTTAGTAGTTAATAAATTGTGAGAATAGACATTTCATTTTGTTTTATATAGTGTGAGATGATTGTTAAGTTTAGAGAATACAGAGATGTGAGAGATAATTGGTAAGTTGGAGAATATAAATATGTGTGAGATAATTGGTAAGTTGGAGAATATAAATATGTGTGAGATAATTGGTAAGTTGGAGAATATAAATATGTGTGAGATAATTGGTAAGTTGGAGAATATAAATATGTGTGAGATAATTGGTAAGTTGGAGAATATAAATATGTGTGAGATAATTGGTAAGTTGGAGAATATAAATATGTGTGAGATAATTGGTAAGTTGGAGAATAGAAATAGTTGTGAGATAATTAGAAAAAAATGGGACATGCATCGTCCGTCACCAAAGCAAGACACAAATCGCATACCTCTCCAAAATAAAACAAAGGTCCCATATACCTCGCCAAAGTAAGACAGAAATATCTTACCTCGTCAAAATAAGACACAAGTCCCATACCTAGCTAAAATAAAACAAAGGTCCCATATACCTCGCCAAAGTAAGACAGAAATATCTTACCTCGTCAAAATAAGACGCAAGTCCCTTACCTAGCTAAAATAAAACAAAGGTCCCATGCTTCATCAAAATAAGACCAAAAATGGCATGCATCACCAAAATAAGACGCAACAAATTTCATAAAAGCTGATACCTTGCTAAATGAAGTCTTTTACGCTCCCTTCGGACAACATATTTTTGTTTCTTGAAATTATTTGATTTTTTCTTGTTAGTATATTCGTAACGAAAGTGCAAGTCGTGTGTAAAATGGCAGAAGTTTTACAGATGTGTTCACTTCCTGTATCATTTATGTTTCCGGTTATCCGCGTCAGATATTTTATAACCACAGAGTACGTTTCTTCATTACTGTCAACATTTTTATGAGTTTGCTTGATTACATAACATGCGGCAGGTCCGTGGCATACAAGGCTCAGTAAATTTGAACACTGATTTTCAAGAAATCGTTTGGCATCAGCGAGTTACGTTAACATCATGCTACAGTCACCTACCTATCAGTGAGGGGGGTAAGCTGGCCGCCTTTACAGTCTTTGCAGCGAGAAATGGAGCTGGTCTGTCTACCTAAATAGAGCTCAGGCTTTTTGTAACATGAAATCATTAACAATTCATCACCGCCGGCAGTGTCTAATTTAGGAAAATCAATTTCAGTCATGTAAAGTCAGACTCCGCTCATACAAATAAAACTGGTGCCGTTTTTGCGATCTGAAACATTACACATTCCCATGGATGGGGAGCCAGTGCACTAACCACGCCGCTACCTCGACTAAACTGAATAAGAAAATCCCACAATTCCGCTTCAAGGGGGAATTCCCAACTGGTTGAAGATCTCTCTGCTCAATAGACCGTTGGTTGCTGAAACTCTAAATCTGTTGAGCATGGCTTCTGCAACTCTGTGATTTCTCGGGGCATTCAGCGCCGCAGTTATTTCGTCAGTGGCTGAGACGCTTTTCCGTTGATCGGAGATTTGGCATTCGTTTAGACAGATTTGGAGCCGCTTAGCGCAGTGGTTAGCGTGCTGGCTTCGCATCTGAGTGGTTCTGGGTTCATTTTCCAGTTGAGGCGGTAGTGTTTTTTTCAGACCGCAATGGCTCCCGGGTCGACTCAGCCTTAAATGGGTACCGGTTCAGTTCGGGAAGTAAAAGCTGCGAGGGAGAGGAGATGGCTACCGCCTTCATATAGCCCAGCCTTTGAAATGTGAGATAGCTAACACCTAAGACCCCTACGGCAGTAATGCAATGGGTTACTTTACTTTTTAGACAGACGTTTATAAACAGGCTTTGATCTTTACTATGTCCATTTACGGCTGAAATTAGCTGCTCCGGCCCTTCTGCACTTCTTGATAGTATCACTGAGTCGTTTGCGTATCGTAACTCTGGAATCTCGTACCCGCCAATAGTAAATGGGTCGAAACTTTCAATGTTCTCGACTTCTCGAACATTTGTCATTATATATTCCGCACATATGTTGTATAGATAAGTTGAGAGAACACATATCTGTCTTACTCCCTTTTGTACTGCAAACCAATCTGATGTTTGCCCAGATACTTGGACAGCGGCTTGTTGATCTTGGTATAATGTTTCAATTGATAAACTGGTTTATCAATTCCATTTTGGCTAGAAAATGCAAATACTTTGGTCACATCAAGAGACACAACGGTCTCGAAAGAACGGTGATGGAAGGTATGGTGCCAGGTAAAAGAGGAAGTGGTAGACCAAGAAGACGATGGCACCAAGATATCCAGGAATGACTGTGGCGGAGGCTGGAGTTTTGACAAGGGAACGAGCTTCTTTCAGACAGACTGTGATGGGATCGACGTTCTGTAAAGAACATGCTACAAGATGATGATTTGACTGATGTTGAACAAAGTGTGTCCTCGCCAGCCTGGATTACTTCATCTGTGATTCCGCTTCGTCCTGGGGCTCTACCTGGTTTTAAATGTTTGATTGCATGTGCCACCTCATCTGGTTCGACCTTTGTTACCAGCACAGATTCGTTGTTGGGTTTCAATTTGGTGACTATCGCCTTTGATGCAAAGAGGTCGGTGTAGTACCTCTGACATTCTGCCTTTATCTCTGCTCTATCCGTCGCGCTGACATCGTCTGTATTGTTTAGGGCGCTTATAATATTCTTTGATTGGAGAAGACTTTCTCCGACATTTGATTAGGCTGGCTGTCTTCTCAGCTGCTATGATCAGCCTGTTGAAACTATGCTGTTTATATCCCTCTTTAGGTTCTGATCAGCTTGTTGAAACTATGCTGTTTATATCCCTCTTTAGGTTCTGATCAGCCTGTTGAAACTATGCTGTTTATATCCCTCTTTAGGTTCTGATCAGCCTGTTGAAACTATGCTGTTTATATCCCTATTTTTGCTTCTGATCAGCTTGTTGAAACTATGCTGTTTATATCCCTATTTTTGCTTCTGATCAGCCTGTTGAAACTATGCTGTTTATATCCCTATTTTTGCTTCTGATCAGCCTGTTGAAACTATGCTGTTTATATCCCTATTTTTGCTTCTGATCAGCCTGTTGAAACTATGCTGTTTATATCCCTATTTTTGCTTCTGATCAGCCTGTTGAAACTATGCTGTTTATATCCCTATTTTTGCTTCTGATCAGCCTGTTGAAACTATGCTGTTTATATCCCTATTTTTGCTTCTGATCAGCCTGTTGAAACTATGCTGTTTATATCCCTATTTTTGCTTCTGATCAGCTTGTTGAAACTATGCTGTTTATATCCCTATTTTTGCTTCTGATCAGCCTGTTGAAACTATGCTGTTTATATCCCTATTTTTGCTTCTGATCAGCCTGTTGAAACTATGCTGTTTATATCCCTATTTTTGCTTCTGATCAGCCTGTTGAAACTATGCTGTTTATATCCCTATTTTTGCTTCTGATCAGCCTGTTGAAACTATGCTGTTTATATCCCTATTTTTGCTTCTGATCAGCCTGTTGAAACTATGCTGTTTATATCCCTATTTTTGCTTCTGATCAGCCTGTTGAAACTATGCTGTTTATATCCCTATTTTTGCTTCTGATCAGCCTGTTGAAACTATGCTGTTTATATCCCTCTTTTAATCTACTTCTGAACCTCTTGTTGAAACTATGCTGTTTATATCCCTCTTTTAATCTGCTTCTGATCAGCTTGTTCATCATTATCATCATCTTATATCCACTTGTGTCGTTAGACGTCCTGGGGAGGTGTAGTTCTATATCGTGTGCCATCTTTGTTGTCAATCCGTGTTCATTCAGTGCCTCACAGATTCCTTCTATCCATCTTTTTCGTGGTCTGTATCTTACTTTGCAATCCTGATATCTGGTATTGTACAAACGAACAACTTTGGTTACATTCTTGTCAGATGTCTTAGCCATGTTATTCTCTGCCTGTCCATATATTCCTTGCCCGGTGCTGCACCCACATTATGTCTGATTACTTCGTTTCGTACTCTGTCCAACCATGTGACCCCGACAGCCTTTCTCAAACACCTCAATTCGTTTACCATGATTTTTCTCTCTTGTTCCTTAGTGAGAGTCCATGTCTGACACTGGTAGCATAGAGTTGGTATACAAATACTATTTATCAGCTGTCTCTTTGTCTTCATTGGAATGTGTTTGTGTCTTAGTAATGATGAGAGCTGATAGGAAACCTCATTAGCTTTCTGTTTTTTTTTCAATTTTCATTACAACTCTCTATCTAGCCTTCCATCTTGTGTGAACTGCCCAAGTATTTGAATTCACGTACGTGCTTTTTACCTGTATATTTAGTGGTTTCTCAATTCTGCTGGTTTTTATTGTCTTCCTCTTTGCTGTACTAATCCTCATATTATATCTATCGTAGGCATAGTGAAGGGCATTAAGATGTTCTTGGAGGTTTTGTTCATACGGATGAAAGAGACTCTGATCAGCTTGTAGAACTCGCATAACTTTCCAGTTTGTTGTGCATTACCTTTCAGCCTTCTCCTCGAATTTAGAAATAAAGTTTCACGAAACACCGGTTGAGGCACTTTGATTTATAGGAGACACCATGAATAAATTAACCCAACAACTCCCGTCCAGAGCTCGAGACGTATAGCACGTGCCAAGTAAGGCCCACTTAAGGAAACATCAAATTAAGTGCAGCTTAACAAACTACATTTTCAAACTGGCTCTTTAAACGTTAGATAAACAGCTTATTTAAGGTCGGGCATATTGGAAGAGGGAAACAGATGGATATATATATATATATATATATATATATATAAAAAGAGGGGCAAATAGTAATGGAGAGAGAGAGGGAGAGATAAAGAGGGGAAAATAGTAATGGCGAGAGAGATTGAGATCGCGCACAAAGAAGTATATAGACCCTGAACTGAAGAGATATGTCATTTTTGTTTGTAAAGCTGAATGTATCTCAAAATCTTTAAACGGATCAAAATGCTGAGAAGCGCATGAGCTGCAGCGATCAGCGACCCATGGATAATTGCTAGCGTCAGGGCCAGCGAACCAGAGCCAGCTGCTTATACCCTTCTACACCTCCACGCGGCGATCCTGTATAACATGGCAGACTGGCTAAGGAGAAGAGATCGAAGAGGGAATGAGTACTAACAAAATGCTTTCTGAAGACCCATTTGTTGGACCGAAAGGTGCAAATATCGCAGTGAAGCTGTAAACTACGACACAGCGCATTCCGTTCTCTGGACTCCATTCTGCTACTTAAGCCTTTTTCAGGGATTGGTAGCGGGAGATTGAGAACGAGCGAAGCCAAGTCAAGCCAAAATCTTTAAACAAGCATGGAGATGAAGCATGACTGGGTTTCATTGTCCGAAATCATAGCTATTGCGTGATTATGTGATCAGTATCCTTTCTAGATGCTCATATTCGCTAACATTAAGTCAGATACCCATTTACAACTGGGTTGACTGGGCTACGCACCCAGCCCTCATTCTGGATACCCCGAATTTGCGGATATGATTTGATTGGTTGATCAAATCACATGATTCTCTCTGGAAGAAGTTTAAGATCTAATCACGGATGAGACCTAAATATGTTTTTTCCTTTTCATTAAAAAATCCACACAAAAAATCTTATCAATACATTTCAGTTTTTTATATCAAATCGTCACTTTCGAATAACTTCAGCGCAAAACTGGCTGATATCAGACAACTGTTCCAGTTTGTTAATTTTCCGGCCGTAAGTGCCAACGAATTTGCATCTAATATGTTGTTAATTAATGAAGCGAGATAATTTTTGTACGAAGCGAAACGTGTTTCTGTCTATTTGTATAGTCAAAACAAAACACCACTAGATGCTAGTTAGTTTTCTTTCCACTTGTGCCGTTTAGCGTCGTGGGGAGCTTGAGTCGTATATCCTGCGCCAAGTGTGTTGCGTCAGTCAATATGAGCCCTTGTCGTTGCACAATCACTCTGTCATCTATCCACCTACCTCGCGGCCCTGTAGCCAGATCTATCAGCATTGTAAGCCATCAGCGGAAGATGAGGAGGGTGCATTCTCATGAGATGACCAAACCAGCTTATTTTCTGCCTGGAAATGTATTCGGCACAAGACGTAGTGCCGACCATACTTCGAATGTCGTCGTTCCGCATTCTGTCTCTTCTGGTAACACCGATGATTTTCCTCAAACACTTCAAATCACAAGTTGAAATTCTGCTTTCACACCCCCTTGATAGAGGCCATGTTTGGCACTGGTAGCACACAATCGGCATAAATTTACTGTTTATCAGCTGTTGCTTTGTTGCCAAACTAATGCACGGGTGTCTAAGCAATGGGGACAGCTGATAAGTCACCGCAGATGCTTTCTGGCACCTTGTCTCGATTTCCCTGTCGATCTGGTATACAAATGCAATAATGATTCCCATGTCTGCCGAAAAAATACTGCCCAAAATACTTGAACTCATGGACCTGTTGAAGAGCAATATCATTTAAACTTATCTTGAGTGGCCCAGGAGTTCTGCTGATCATCATAGTTTCTGTTTTATTCTCGCTCATTCGCATTGTGTATTTAGCACAGGTAGTCGCAAGCGCGTTAATGTGGTTTTGCAAGTTTGTTTTCATCGTCGTACAGCAAGCACTGATCATCTGCAAAGAGTAATTCGTGAATTTAGTTATGTTCTGCTTCAGATGTCTCAATTTGACCAGTCTCTGATGCGATTTTGTCCATATAGATGTTAAACAACAGAGGAGAAAGCACTAGATACTTCCATCAATGCATAAACTTTATTTTCAATCGGGACAGTGGTTTAGGAGTGTGCTGTTGTTGTTGATGATGTTGCTGACTGCCCAAAATGAGTAAGTTTACAATTTTGTGTGCTACGTCATGTAAAGGATGTTAAGTGGCGGGTTGCAGTAGCTTTCCTCACATCATGAGCGTGCTGGTGAAAGTGGACAGGGTTCGTTTAGGCACATGTGCTATGCTTGGCTTTATCTGTGTATCGCTCACTACAACGGAGATCACGTCTATATCCCACTTCGTTAGCTAGACTATCATAAAACAGCTTGTTTCTAAGGAGAACTGCGTGGAAGTAAGGTTGGGGTATTTGTCAGTATGTTCGCCTGACCCCGGCTAACATAGTCTGACCAGTATGTTTTGCTTGACCGGACGTTAAGTCTTCTCGCCCCTATAAGAAGTGCTTAAATCCGTAAAATGTGTTAAACATGTTTCAGAGTGTTTGAGTCATATAACCATTTACAACTGAGTAGACTGGACCGTGATCCATTTTGTCACGACTACCCTAATGTTCATGTAAATATGTAACGTTTATTACGTAAATACAATGTTGAAACTAATAATGTTTGTTGGGCATTTTTTTTTTAGAGTGTCTGTGAGTCGTAGGACATTCGGTGCCAGCAATGTGGACGTACACGCCTGGTTTGCCAGCACCCCTCAACTGACAAAATGTATCTGGTCCATGGCCGTTGTCCAGCATCAGTTTTATCTGGACCGCAAGCAGAGCAGGGTGAGTACACATGCTGATTGAGGGTCTTAACACGATGTCATGTAGTCGTCTTTGCCATTCGTCCTGAAAATGACGTTTTGTAACCGTGTGTCTTAGTTGCCAGCGAAGCTGTTTTCGGTCCTATATTCTATATCTATCTATCTATCTATCTATCTATCTATCTATCTATCTATCTATCTATCTATCTATCTATCTATCTATCTATCTATCTATCTATCTATCTATCTATCTATCTATCTATCTATCTATCTATCTATCTATCTATCTAGGATGCATGTTCAAATGAAACCGGGAGTAACTGCACCAAGTGAACATACGTACGATGCGCGTGATGACGTCACTGCAGGTGTAAACAGCTCATACAAACCGTCAAGTTGACAAAATTCCATTTCCTCCGACTCAGTTTTCTCAGCAGACTGTTGAAAACATGACGCGTGTGATACGGAATCAGTTCAGAGTTGATCAGCGAGCGTTGATTCGGTTTCTAGCAACTGAAGGATGTTGACCAGTTGACATTCATAGCAGAATGCAGGCAGTGTATGGTGACAAAAATGTGTCGAAGATAACAGTGAAGAACTGGACAACGATGTTTAAAGGAGGACGTGAGTTAACGAAAGATCTTTCGAGACCAGGTCAGGTGCATATTGTTGCGTCAGAAGATGCCATCGCCAAAATTGATGCAATAATTCGGGTGGACCGTCGCCAGAGCTTACGTTCGCTAGCAAAGGAATTTGCTGTGTGGCTATGGACAGTTAATATGGGGGTTAGCAAGAAACTGAAGTATCGGTATTCCTTGTGAACATCTTCCGGCAGTTGCAGATTCGGTTACGGATTGTCTTTCCGGCTGCACTTCTCACACAGCGCACCTCACAGCTCTTATGTGCTTCTAGTAAGGACCAAGACTGACATTGAAAACACAATGTAGGAATAAACAGTGCATATATCAGCCTGCTCTTAGTTGATAGAAGTACTCTAGAGTGTTTTAAAATCAATGCAGTTTGATAGTGGTATGTCAACTGTATAACTGATCTCTAGAAGATGAAAGTCATTATATTTCGATGCAACGAACTTTAGTCAGTTGAAGTTCCAAAGTGAGCTCATATATGTTATTTATACAGTTTTGTTAAATGGATATGAATCATGGACAGTAAGTAAGCAAAGAAGAATATCATTACTGGAAACCAGCTGCTTGTCAGCAGAATGGCAACTGCAAGAAAAGCTGTCATTCTAACACACTGCAGGCGCGTACTACAAGCCATCCCAAGCCACAAACAAGATAGACTCTCACACGAAATAAAATATACCATTGGGTTGCTGTCCCAAAATAGGAAAAAAACATGAAAAAAAAACTAGTAAAAGTTGATTAAGGTTGAGCTTAATCAAAATTTAAAAATGGGTATGGTCAGATACCGCACCGAGACGAGAACAAAAACAAAACCTACGTTACGACCAATAGGCCTTCATCAGGGACAACAACACTGAACTAACAAATCAACATATAAGAAAAAAAGGGTCAACTCATCTGTTTCAGGTAGGAGACGCTTTCTGTCTAAGCGACCGGTTATGCCAAGTACTCGATAGAAACTGAAATGGGAGCTTATTGTACGGATCAGAAAACACTACATATTATATGAACAAGAACAGCAAAGACAGCTTGTTACATGTACCAGAACAGCAAAGACGGCTTGTTACATGTACCAGAACAGCAAATACAGCGTGTTACATGTACCAGAACAACAAAGACAGCGTGTTACATGTACCAGAACAACAAAGACAGCTTGTTCATGTACCAGAACAGCAAAGACGGCTTGTTACATGTACCAGAACAGCAAATACAGCGTGTTACATGTACCAGAACAGCAAAGACAGCTTGTTCATGTACCAGAACAGCAAAGGCAGCTTGTTACATGTACCAGAAAAGCAAAGACATTTTGTTACATGTACTAAGACAGTTTGTTACATGTACTAAGACAGCTTGTTACTTGTACTAAAAACAGCAATGATGGCTTATCAGACGTCCCAAAACAAAGCAATTGTTTTGGGGGTTTTTTTTTTTGTTTTTTTTTGGGGGGGGGGGCGGGTGAAGAGAAAAGAGAGCCTGGTTGCAGGGAGAGGAGGGGTGGATGTAGAGAAGAGAGAGTCTGGTTGCAGGGAGAGGATGGGTGGATGGTCGAGCAGAGAGAAATTGCTGTGGATGTTTTATAGAGAAATACGAAGATAGATGGTGCTGGAAGGTTGGTATCATCGGGGGATTAAAGGCGGTCAGCGGCGATAGTGATAACAAGGCCCGGGGCAGAAAGTGGTAGAGACTGTCCATGCCAGTTGGTGGTGATGGGGCTGGTAGTGGTAATGATGGTGAGGATGTTGGTGATAATGGTGGTGGTGGTCTTGATGATGATGGTGGTAGAGTTGGGGATGGTGTTGATAATGGTGGTGTTGATGATAGTGATGGTGGGGGTTATGATAATGGTGGCGGCTATGATGGTAGTGGTGATTGTGATGATGAGGATGGTTTTGGTGATGATGATAATGCTGAATTATGATAACGCCGACAGAAATCTGCTCAACACGTCCGCGTATTATGCGTCTTTTCGAGTTGTTTAAAGTCACAGTTTTGGCAGAACCCGGGTGTATGTGTGTGCACGCCAGCGTCCCGCCCTAATGTTAACACCACGCATCCTGCGATGTTTGTATATAGGTTGGTATCAGATAGCCAAATGCAATAATAAGCATATCCCATTGATAAAGAGCAACAAATGCAGATGGAGATCGCACGGATAAGACGCACCCTCAGTAATGAACTCAAGGATATATGCATACATATCTGGATTGAAGGAGGCTGCGAGGCCTAGGGCTGAAACTCGATCGGCTTTCACAATCCCAACGTTCCGGGTTCGATTCCCACTTGTGTCAAGTTTGACAGACACTGGGTTTTTTCCTCGGGCTAATGCTACTCCACGTACGGAAAGTAATGACAACATACCGTAGTGCACACTTGCCAAGAAACTTATAACAGCCAAATAGGTGGCGGTTGTAAGAAGCTACGTTCTGTAAAAGGACATGCAACTTACTTTTTATCTGGATTGAAACACATAGAGCTAGAAAAGAGGACAGACACAAACTAAAGAACTTAATGGAAAACCGGGGGTGGAAGAACGCAAGGGTATTCAAGTCACGCAGCGGGTGATCAAGAACACGGCCCCATATATGTCCTTGGTCCGTTGTGGTCGACAGGCAAGGCACTCGCCTTCTTAAAGCGATGAACGGAAACGGTGTTGGTTCGAGCCCCTCGGGCTTCAAGCTACGCCCGGTCTCAAAGGAAGTGAGACTAGAGTGTCTGCATCATGAGCTACCTCCAGGCGTCTTGACTTGAGTCCTGCTACTGGTCCAAGGCTGTCCGGGACCAGAGAGTGAGGTTGATGACCAGCGCAGCTCCTTCTTGGCTATAGTCCGAACACAAGTTACATCATCAAGACACAAACTGGGGTATGGCGTCGCCATCATCGCTTGCGATGGGCAACTAACTTTATGTTGATCCGGAGAGTGCTCGTTATGGGTGAATGGTCACGTGGAGAGTGCTCGTTATGGGTGAATGGTCACGTGGAGAGTGGTCGTTATGGGTGAATGGTCACGTGGAGAGTGCTCGTTATGGGTAAATGGTCACGTGGAGAGTGATCGTTATGGGTGAATGGTCACGCGGAGAGTGCTCGTTATGGGTGAATGGTCACGTGGAGAGTGCTCGTTATGGGTGAATGGTCACGTGGAGAGTGGTCGTTTTGGGTGAATGGTCACGCGGAGAGTGGTCGTTATGGGTGAATGGTCACGTGGGGGAGTGGTTGTTATGGGTGAATGGTCACGTGGAGAGTGGTCGTTATGGGTGGATGGTCACGTGGAGAGGTCGTTATGGGTGGATTGTCGCGTGGAGAGTGGTCGTTATGGGTGGATAGTCACGTGGAGAATGGTCGTTATGGGTGAATGGTCACGTGGAGAGTGGTCGCTATGGGTGTAAGTTCATGCTGAGAGTAGTCGTTTTTGGTGTATGTTCACAATGACAGTGGTCGTTATGGGTGTAAGTTCACGCGGAGAGCGACCATTATATGTGTATGGTTATGTGAAGATTGGCCGTTATAGGTGTATGTTAACGTGCACAATGATCAGTTATAGTTAAATGGGTATGTGTGTAGTGATTGGCATAGGTCCAGCGTGGACAGTGGTCAGTATACGTGTATGGTCACGGGGAGAGTGGTCGCTATAAGGGTATGGTCACGGGGAATTGTCGCTATAAAGGTATGGTCACGTGGAGAGTGGTCGCTATAAGGGTATGGTCACGGGGAGAGTGGTCGCTATAAGGGTATGGTCATGGGGAGAGTGGTCGCTATAAGTGTATGGACACGGGGAGAGTGGTCGCTGTAAGGGTATGGTCACGGGGAGAGTGGTCGCTATAAGGATATGGTCACGGGGAGAGTGGTCGCTATAAGGATATGGTCACTATAAGGGTCTGGTCACGGGGAGAGTGGTCACTATAAGGGTATAGTCACGGGGAGAGTGGTCGCTATAAGGGTATGGTCACGGGGAGAGTGGTCGCTATAAGGGTATGGTCACGGGGAGAGGTCGCTATAAGAATATGGTCACTATAAGGGTATGGTCACGGAGAGAGTGGTGGCTATAATGGTATGGTCACGGAGAGAGTGGTCGCTATAAGGGTATGGTCACGGAGAGAGGGGTGGCTATAAGGGTATGGTCACGAGGAGAGTGATCGTTAAATGTAAATGGTCACGTGGATTTGTTATGGAAACGTGCAGCAGAAACGTGAGTTCCTGACAAAAGAATACATTGATCAGACTATGTTAGTCAGGGCCACGTGCAACATATTGATCAGACTGTGTTAGTCAAGGTCATGTGAAACATGCTTATCATACCATACTTCCAAGTAATTCTTCCTGAAAACTCGCTGTTCATGGCATTGTCTGGCTAACGAGGGGGTGTTTGGCACTGTTTTTGTTATTGGTTTTTGTTTGCGTGCAGCTAAGACATGTTATTTTCACCTACTCACACAGTACAGTTGGATTACATCAGCCTGTATTGGTCACAAACAATCACAATCCAGACCTGAACTCTTTGAGCAGTAATGAAAAAGTTCTTAGCCAATTATTGAGCAAACCCGCAGGATTGTAGACAGATGACTGAAGTTTGGTAGTTTCATGCTGTTGTTGAATGCCTGCAATGAGTATAGTTACGCGTTTGTTAGTTTGTTCGTTTTCTTTCCACTTACGCCGTTGGAAGCTTAAGTCGTCTATCCTGCGCCAAGTGTGTTGCGTCGGTCAATGTGAGCCCGCGTCTCTGCACAATCACTCTGTCGTCTATTCACCTGCCTCGCGGGCACCCCCTTAATCTGTAGCCAAGTCATGTAAGCCATCAGTGGAAGTTTATGAGGGTCCATTCTCATGAGCTGGCCAAAACAACTTAACTTCTGACTGGAAATGTATTCGGCACAAGACGTAGTGCCGACTATACGTCGAATGTCGTCATTCCGTATTTTGTCTCTTTTTTTTTTGCACACTAAAAAGGGTGATTAACGGCGGGATGTAGTAGCTCTCCTCACATCCCGAGGGTGCTGATGAAGGTAGACCCATGTCCTTCATGCGATTGTGCTATGCTTGGTTTTATCTGCATGAAGCTCACTACTACATGGATCACATCGATCAACATCTCGTCAGCCAGACTGCCTTTCAAACAGCCTGTTTTCAGAGAACGGTACATGGAAGAGAGATAGTAATCTTGGTCAGCAAATTTAGCCTGACCCTGACACGACGCCCTGGTCAGTATGTTGTGCCTTACCGGACCAGCGTATCGGTTCAACTTGGCAGTTTAACAGCGTTTGAAATTGAAGTCGATATGACGGTCTAGGTTACAGAAAATCACCTTAATATTCCTTCTGGGACATGCGGCAGTCGAAGGCAACGAGTGAGTATGTTGGTGAAACAGTGACAGTGGCGGTACGGTAGATCAATAGATCGAGGTCGAGCACAGTCACTTCGATGGGGCAGTAGATCAATAGATCGAGGGCGAGCTAAGTGACAGTGGCGGGACGGTAGGTCAATAGATCGAGGGCGATCACAGCCACTGTGGCGGGGTGGTAGATCAATAGATCGAGGGCGATCACGGTCACTTCGGCGAGGCGGTAGATCAATATATCGAGGGCGATCACATCCACTGTGGCGGGGCGGTAGATCAATAGATCGAGCCCGCACCCTAAATGCCGTTACGGAAATCGGCTGAAAAGAAGATTCTGGAGTTGATTCAGACTCGTATGTCCTTGTTGTGTGAAACGAGGGGCGGCGAGGAAGGAACACCACACGGGGATCCAGAGATACCTGGTTAACCAGCACCGAACTTGAACGGTCAGTCATCACGTGCTGGCAGAGTTGCTGAGGATGAGATCTGAGTGCTTGTGGGCTTGCTCCGAGTGCGGTGAAGATGATCAGACGACTGACCAGACGACTAACTGACTAGTTTAGTAACAATCGTTAACAGTACTGCTATACAACTGCCCTTGAACTTTGCGCACTTTGTATAAGTCGAATAGGGCGCCCCACCTTATTTGAAAATGGCATGGAAATAATGCGAGGGGCAAGTCCGTAAATAGGTCACAACTGGCTAAGATTTTTAAAAACGGAAATGAGAGAAAAAAACGTGGAAACATTTTATTACTGCACTGACATTGTCCCTTGTTTTTCAGCATAGCGGCCGTACGTTTTGGTACACATGTCCCGTCGCTTTATCAGTGCACCGAAACCTGCAGCATAGCCGTGATTGGTTTGCTGTCTTAGCCAGATTTGCATTTCAGGTTCAACTTCTTCGTCACGCACTAAGCTGTAGGCTAAACCATGCGAGCTCCGTATTGTGGTACTGTTTATCGTTACTCGCCTTTCAGCTCGAATCGTCTCTCCAACCCGCCGCATATATGCTTCTGTTGAACAAGAAATTTGTTTAAATGTGAAAATGTATCGACCCCGTTATGCGTCGCTTTAATCGACAAACACTTCTCACTATTAAACAGAAAAGCATACCCATATTAATATCCTTTGCAGATAGTCCTTTCGCTGGTTTCCCCCGCCCCCAACTCACAACAGCAGAATGTTATTTCATTGTTCATTCTGTGAGCTTGGACGCCATATTATATCACAGCTGTGCACGTGCATGCGCAATTAACGTGTGTTACCTACAGTACCCTGACTTACGGTTAGTGAAGGAATATGGGAACTGGGCACCTCACATCACAAGTTCAGGCTTATTGTACTGAAGTCTCTAACACTTCTTTCCTGACCAGTGGTTACGTCTTCTGAAGAACTTCCTTTGCCTACAGTAATCACACAGATGGATGGTGCTAACAGCAAATGGCCACCTTTAGAAAGTCCCAACTGCATTTTTTAGCTATCCATATAAGTGTGTGACTTACTTGACGTTCTATCACTATAACTTGCATCAAAAGGGCCTTAAAATACGTAGGTTATCGAGCTGGCTTCGCATCTGAGTAGTCCTGGGTTCATTCCCCAGTTGAGGCGGAAAATGTTTTTTCAGACCGTAATGGCTCCCGGGTCGACCCAGCCTTAAATTGGTACCGATTCAGTCCAAGAAGTAAAAGCGGCGAGGGAGAGGAGATGGCTACGACCCTCATATAAACGAGCCTTTGAAATGTGAGATCACTAATACCTCACACCATTACGGCAGTAATGCTGTGGGTTACTTGACTTTACTTTAAAATGTGACTAAAGAGTGATGTGCATGGGGTAAGCAACCTTTTGTCAAACGAATTATTTCAGAAATCACCACTGTAATAGCTCTCTACGTTCTACGATACAAGGTTTCTGTAAGGAAGCCAGCTGGAGTGGTCGTTCGCTCTATGTGCCGAATTCAGAGAGAAATTGAAGATGTTCGTCCATCACATATCATGAAGACGACTACCTTTTTTTTCAGCCTTGTGGACAGTCGTTTTTCTTTCTGTGTGGATGAAATGGGTGACTTAATCGGTGATTTAGATTACAGTTAAGAAGAAACTACGCATTTTGTCAATCACACTCTCTGGTCCTGAGCTACCTTTAGCCAATAGAAAGATTTCATCGAAACGACTGGAGATAGCACAAGATGCAGATTATTTCTCAGGGATTACTCCCGAAGCCTTTCCCGTAAACAGGTATCCCGCAAGGCAGCAAGGAAGACATCTAACGTTGTGTGTCGTGCCTTTCCCATAACAGCAAGAGGTCGTAGGGACATCACTCGGCGAGTGAGTGATGTGTTGGACATCTCTCCCAGGCCGCGTTCTAGTTCATTATAGTCTCAAATAAATCTCAATCGCACCAAAATCGACACTGTCTGCAGCTATGGCCAAGGGCGCTAATATCGTGAAGTTCAACCGTGTGCACTAGACCGTGAAAATACGACACAGGTTTCAGCGTAGTGCCAATTCATATAGTCCAGGTCAATTCCAGGATAACCCAGTTGGGAGGGGGGGGGGGGGGTGGTTGGTGTGAGAGAGAGAAAAAACTAACGAATTGTCCAAATAGAAAACAAATGGATCCAATAAGGTGAATTCGAACTGTAACTTTTACTTGGTCTGCGTATTTGGCTCTTTGAATGAAGTACAGCTTCAAATGAACTCTCTTGGAATATATTCATATCTTCCGGTGTGTTTACACTATTAAATTGCAAGGCACACAATATGTTCGTGAGTCAGACCGCCTCCCACTTCTTAGGTCAGTGTGACAGTTAATAATCTTGCTTACGTAAAAATGCTATGGGAACCAGCTGGTCTTTCGTTAACATACGGTCGTAATTAAAACGCCCCCGGGGGAGGAGCCTGTCCTTTACCCAGACGTGTCAGCTTGGCGGTGGATAGTTCAATGACCTCCACATTTGAGTTTAGCTGTCAGTATCCAATAAACAGACATGCACCCAGAAAAGGTGGCACGAAGCCAGATCATGAAGAGAAAGTCCCTCCATCACACAAAGATACAACAGGCCCCACAGCATTTGTAAGAATTTTGGTTACAAATCAAGAGCACCTTCAAGACAGCTTCATCAGGAGAATGTGGGGAAAATCAGATTACAAAATGATATAAAGACACACACATACACACACACCCCCCCCCCCCCCCCCCGCCCTCCGACGAGGTGTGTTCAAATGAAACCGGATCTAACTGCACAAATTGAACATACTTACTATGCGCATAGGCACGTCACTTCAGGTGTGAACGTCCCATACCAACCGTGAAGTTTGTGTAAAATGTCATTATCCTCCGACTCAAAGTTTCCTCAGCAGACCGTTGTAAACATGGCGAGTGTGTTACGGAATCCGTCCAGAGTTGATCAGCGAGCGCTGGTTCGGTTTCTAACAGCTGAAGGATGTCGACCAGTTGACATTCATCGCAGAATACAGACAGTGTATGTTGACAAAAGTGTGTCGAAGACAACAGTGAAGAACTGGACAAGGATGTTTAAAGAAGGTCGCGAGTTAACGAAAAATCTTCCTAGACTAGGTCATGCGCATATTGTTGCGTTAGAAGATGCCATCGCCAAGATTGATCCAACAATTCGGGTGGACCGTCACCGGATCTTACATTAGCCATACTTTTGTGTCTATACACCTCTATACCTCTCTCTCTTTCTCTCTCGCTTGCTCTCTTCTCTGCACATCTTTGTATCTGTGTGTCTCTTGATATTTCATTGTTTCTTGTGAATTGTTCACGTTTCCGTCCGTCTGTCTTCCTCTATGTCCCATTTCTGGTTTGGTCCACAATATTTCATAACTGGCATACCGTGTCTTACATTTTCCTGGCACATCTTGGTATGGTTGCGGACTCAAACCACTCGTCTTACATCAGTTCTTTGTTTCTTCTTCTTCTTCCTTTTTTTTTAAAAGTGATTTGTAATTTTATTTTTTTTGTCCCTGACAAAGGCCTGGCAGAATGTATTCAACTTTTTTTTCGTTTTGTTTTTTTAAATGTTTTTTCTTTTGTGTGTGGACCTTCTGTGGTCACTGATCCATTATCTATGTTTGTATCGACTTTTGACTCTCTGCACCGCGGCAGCTTAGACCTAGACCAATTTATATCTCCTACGACATGACGGACAAGTTACGGTTTTGTTATTATCGACTCCCGTTTCCAGCCCCCTCTCACACGAGCACGATAACCATCTCGTGACACATTTTATCTGAACAGAGCCAGCTGACCACAGCCCGGAGCATGTCTGAGATCGCTGCCGACTTGTCTAGAAGTACAACATCCCTACCTGGATCTCTGGGATCCGATCTTAGTCGAAGTCCAAGCTCACACAGCCTTCCTAGCCTGTCCAACTCCAGATATGACCGTAAGTACACCTACTGTTTCTCTATGAGTACAATCCGTATTTTGATCTGGTCATATCAAACAAGGCCAGAGGTACAGGGGGTGCCTTCAGATCATTGCAAGATCCCCCAGCACTATTGACTAGAATCCACGGTCTAATCGATCAGGACAGCTAATCATAAATGAAGATTAGATGCATGCATACACACATATATGCAGGAATACACACATACATGCATACATACATACAACACACACACTCACACTCTCTCTCTCTCTTCTCTCTCTCACTCACTGTCTCTCTATATCTCTTATGCTCTCTCTTTTTCTCACTCACTCGCTCTCTCTCTCTCTCTTTCACTCACTCTCACTCGCCCTCTGTCTCTCTCTTTCACTCTCTCTCACTCACTCTCTCACTCACTTACTCTCACTCACTCTCTTTTTTTCTCTCACTCACTCCCTATCTCTCACTCTCACTCAATCGCTCGCTCCCTCCCCTTCACTCTCTCTCTCCCCCTCCCCTTCACTCTCTCTCTCTTTCTCTCCATCCCCTTCACTCTCACTCCCTCCCCTTCACTCTCACTTTCTGTCTGTCTCTCTCTCTCTCTCTCTCTCTCTCTCTCTCTCATATTCATGTTTATTTAATATATGCACACACGTGCGCGTACGTACGTACATATAAGTAGCATGCCCTTTGCAAAACATCTCTTCTTACAACCACCAACATGTTGGCTGTTATACGTTTCTTGGTAGGGTCAGTAGGCTGCGATTACTATCCATAAGCGGACAGATTTCACCGACTATAAAAGTGTCTCCCAAACTGGACACGATGGGATTCGAACCGGGTTTTTTGGCACACATATATATATACACACACACGCATAGATGGACATAGTGGAAAAGGGGTGGGGGGAGAGAGAAATATCATCAGCATCTTGTTTCTATAACCGCACTGGAATCCATTATGTGCAGCACCCATTCCGTTCTGGTTTTTGTGATGATACGATGTGTTTGTCAGCTGCGGCAAGAAACCATACAATACATATGATTGTTAATCCAAAATGATCAAATGTTAAATGGAATGCAATAAGAGTCCTACAACAGTGAACGCTGACGCACATGTTTGATAGTCAGACGGCTTATTTGGAGTGAAAAATGCACAACAAAAACACACTGATTTGCTCTTTTCTAGAAGACAGGAGACAAATGTGTGGCCAGGCAAAACATACCGATAGAACATGTTAGTCGTGGTCAGGGAAAATATACTGATAGAACATATATAATCATGGTCAGAGAAAATATACTGATCAAACATGTTAGTCATGGTCAGGCAAAATATACTGATCAAACATATTAGTCAGGGAAAATATACTGATCGAACATGTTAGTCATGGTCAGGCACAATATACTGATCAAACATGTTAGTCAGGGAAAATATACTGATCGAACATGTTAGTCATGGTCAGGCACAATATACTGATCAAACATGTTAGTCAGGGAAAATATACTGATCGAACATGTTAGTCATGGTCAGGCAAAATATACTGATCAAACATATTAGTCAGGGAAAATATACTGATCGAACATGTTAGTCATGGTCAGGCAAAATATACTGATCGAACATGTTAGTCATGGTCAGGCACAATATACTGATCAAACATGTTAGTCATGGTCAGGCAAAATATACTGATCGAACATGTTAGCCAAGGTCAGGCAAAATATACTCATCGGATATGTTTCGAAAAATAGTATTTGAAATATACTTGACTTGACTTTGTTCGTTCTCAATCTTCCGCTACCAAGTCCTGTAAAGGGCTTAAGTAACAGGATGTAGCCAGATAACGGAATGTGTTGCGTCGAAGTTTACATCTTGACTGTGATATGTGCACCTTTCAGTACGACACATCCGACTGCAGGTAAAATATACTGATCGGATATGTTATGTCAGAATAAATATGCTGATAGGACATGATAGTCAGGCAATATATACTGACCAAGACACACACCCCCGTCCCCCGACACTACCTAACAGGTCTCACATGGAACGGAATGTTTCCATAGCAGCCGGGTTAACGACGTGAGAGATCGACATGATCCCCGTTGTAGTGAGTGACACGCCAATGAAGCCAGACATAGGACAACCTCCTGGAAGAACCCAGTTCACATTCGGAATGCACGGGGTATGACGAAAGCTGCTGAAACCTACTACTTAACGCCTTTTTCAGGAATGCACAAAACAGCAATCTTACTCACATGGGGCATTGAACATTAATAACTACAAAACTATTTTTCAACAACGATTTTCTTTCTGTGTTTGTGTGTGAGGGTCTGGAAGGTAAATTGGCCATAAGAACCGGATCCTGTTGTAAACACATTCGGCGGGTCGCAAAGACTTCTCTCCCTGGCCGCAAGCGGCAACCCTCGACGTAGAGTTCCCATCTCTGTATTACACACACACACACGATGTCTTCAATGGGCCGGGTTGCACTGCCTGGCAGAGCGAATAAGTCAATATTTTAAACACTACGTTTTTCGGTACAAGCTTCTATTGATATTAATATGTATATAGGAGTTCCCTGTGGCGAAGTGGTCAAGGCGTTAGCAACCTGTTCCGACGGTATGTGTTCGAATTCGAGCTGCGACGGTCGGTTCAAGAGGTCAATTCTTCCAGAGATCCCTGGGCTAGAGCTACGGAGTTCGTGCTTTGTGGGATGCTCTCGGTAGGCGGGGATACCTTTCTACTGAGAGAGAGACCGAGCCATATGGAGAAACCCGAGGCGATGAAGTCGCGCCCTCGCCTTTAACCTTTAACTCATATTAAGACATTTGTTTTGGGGATCTCTCGTACTGGTATCATCTTTCCCGTAACCCTAAGAGGTCACATCTCGGTCTTCTCTCCCCAGGAGGTCTTGATATGGTCCGGCTGCATGAGTCAAAATTTGATAGATTAACATGGCTCACTAGTAGAGGCTGTGTACACACTTTTAGATCTCTAAGTTATGGGGAAGTTGGTTCAAATAGGAAAAATAGAAGTCCATGGTGAACGATCTTGTCAAGTAAAATAAAAGATTGTGCGTGAACATTGAACTGTTTCTTTAAATGTGTACATGCCATCGCTGTTCGCTTTGACATAGTCTAGCAAGCTACATGCCCAGCTGTAGGGATAGTAACGTGGATCTTTGCTGCCTGTTTCGTTTCACCTGTTCTAGTGCCATACATTAGAATAAGTTCATCGGGCAGCGCAGTCGACTAATTGTGAACAGCTGTGTACAGGGATCACGATCTGATAATGAGACGGAGAGAAAACATCATTGTATGAACACTAAGTGGATACGCGTGTACGGGACATCCACTTTACTGCGCTAATCTGTCTCGTAGTGCCCACATTACAGTGAAAATACACTGACGTGAACTTAGCAATAAACTGTTTTGGAATCATATATTATAAAATGTTAGAATCGTGTGTGTCATGGGAAACCGTTTGACCTGCATCTATTATTATCTTGCGATTTAACCCCCTTAACTTAGAAATGGGCTGGGTACTTGGAATGACATAGCTAGTGGATTGAACGAACATATAAGCAATGAGGCCTATACCGATTACGGTTTGAAAATCAACATAGATAAAAAAACAAACCGAAATAGTGACGATTGCAAGAAACAAAAACAAATATATTTATACAAAACCAACAAGTAAAACAGGTGAACAATTTAATGTACCTGGGTAACATAATCTCAGCAGATGGCAAAGGAGACACTGAAATCCAATACAGATACAATAAAGCAAGTATAATTATTGGGCAAATGCACTTGATATTACAATGTAGTCACGTGTCAATAGATACAAAAAGAACGCTATACGACTCGGTATCCCTACCCTCATTGTGCTGTTAGTGATCAAAATTGGATATTGGCAAGCAAAGATAAAAGAAACATGGTAATAACAGAAATGAGATGCCTATGCAGAAACGTTGGAGTAACAATAATGGATAGAATCAGAGACGAGACAGTAGACGACCGCGGGGGAGATAGGTACTCGTGGGTTATAATAGATCATGCAGGTAAGGTGAGTGAGCAAGTTAAGGTAGCAGTGAAAAAGGCAAATGCAATGTTAGGTATGATAAAAAGAAATAGTAAACATAGGAGCAAGGAAGTGATAGTCAAACTGTATAAAGCATTAGTTAGACCTAGATTGGAGTACTGTGTACAGGTGTGGAGTCCTTATCATAGAGGGGATATAAACATGCTGGAAAGAATACAAAAAAAGGCGACAAAGCTGATAGTAGTATTCCAGAAATTACATTTTTTTAGGGAATATTCAGAAAAACCGGCTTACAGTGTCTAGAAGAGAGAAGAATTCGTGGTGACTTAATACAGGTTTATACGATGATCAGAGGAATGGATAAATTAGACTATAACAAGTTTAGTTTTTTTTTATACAGCCACCCACAATAACAAAAGGACATAGCTACAAGTTGACTAAAGAGAGGTCCAGATTAGATATTAGGAAATATTTTTTAGTCAGAGAGTGGTGAATGCTTGGAATGCATTGCCAGGGGAGGTAGTGGAGACAGGGACAGTTAATGCATTTAAGAATAAATTGGATGCGCATAGCTTTTAGAGCAAGGTAAAGTAAATTAAACTGATTGTATACAGACTCTGCAGGGTCTTCTAAACCAGTATAAAGACGTTAAGTTGAGTTAAGTTAAGATCACCTACGCGCTGGTATGACTCCCTCAAACTCAGAAACAATATCTACGATGCTTCAGACGGGAAACTTATCACCCACTGGTCCACCGTGGCCCAAGACAGAAGACAATGGAAACGAAGTTGGGACCGGCAGCGACATAACCACCGCTGAGGAACGGATCGTCCAGTAATCCAGTGATAAGAAACAGAAATATTAGGAAACAAGTAGAAACAACACTAGTGCTAGACCTTATCAAGAGACAGCAAATCAAATAGCCGACCACGCAAAAGATGGATAGCAGAAACAACAGAAACAGACAAGCTCCTCGTGTACTAATGCTCGGTAAAGAAAACTCTTCATATCTTGACGCTGAAAGGCACAAGCAGGATACAAGCGAAAATAAAAAAGAAAACTGCATTATAACAAACACCTGGAACCAAGGTCCCGAATAGAAGTCAAGGAATCTGAGATGTCAAATAGATTACATCATCGCGGAAACAGTACGTGGAAAACAAGTCAAACAAATATATTTGCTTATCTGGGACGGATACTGATACTGATCATAATTTTATTATTATGAAATGCCAACTAAGATGAACGAAACTGGGAAAATCAAGGAAGCTAACTAGCAGAGTGGAATATAAGTGCTTTAGACTAATTGGAAAACAATAATTAGTTTTGAAAACTCAGTGTATAATGCGTTATGGAAAAAAACAAGTCACTGAAGATATAATTCAACAGCTGCAGACAATAAAAGAGGCCGTCAAAGAGGCAGCAAGAATAACATTGGGGAAGAAGAGAGCAGAAAACAAGAAACCTTGGGTAACAACTGAAATGCTAAATACAATGGAGGAAAGACACAAATGGAAGAACAGTAATACAGAACAAGGCATGGCTAAGTATAAGAGAATCAAGGATGAATTCTATGGAGAACGTAAGATGGCATGAGAAAATGGTGGATAGACCGATGTGAGAAAATTGAAGACATGGAAAGCTCAGGGAAATTCGAATTTGTACATAGGAAATTCAAACAATACTTTAGTATAAATACGGGCATACTATCTGTCTGTCTATCAATCTATTTATCTATCTATCTTTCTATCTATCTATCTATCTATCTATCTATCTATCTATCTATCTATCTATCTATCTATCTATCTATCTATCTATCTATCTATCTATCTATCTATCTATCTATCTATCTATCTATCTATCTATCTATCTATCTATCTATCTATCTATCTATATCTATATATCTATCTATCTATCTATCTATCTATCTATCTATCTATCTATCTATCTATCTATCGTCAGTCCTCTTATGTCGTTAGACGTCGTGGGGAGATGTGACCTACTTTGTTTCATATTTTTTGGCAGGCAATAATCCGCCGTTACTAACCTGTTAGTTTGCTAGCCCCTGGAATATACGATCGCCTGTTTCTTGGACTGGTGGTGGTGGAAGTGTAAATTATAGCAAAGTAGACCCGCAGCCTGTCAAGCGCCATCTATGCCGCTCCGGTAACCACATAACCAAGACCTGATGTTATAGCCACACAGTCCCTTGTTTGTGACATATTCTCTGTGTTGCGAGAATCCTTATAAAAATTTGAGAAGATTTTTAAGTTGAATTGTGCTCCAGCAGCGGCCGTTCAGCCTACTCTTTTCTATTTTCAACTGCATTGGATTTCTAACGTGCACGCCATTCCACACAGGTGTCTGATCTCACTAATCAGAGATCATGGGAAATGTTTACCGTATGATCCCGGTGAAAAAATCTCGGTATCCACCGTGATTTGAACCCGCGATCTCCAGAGTCAGAGGCGAACACCATACCTCAAGACCACTGGGCCCCCCACCCTAGGTGAACACCATACCTCAAGACCACTGGTTCCCCCACCCTAGGCGAACACCTTACCTCAAGACCACTGGGTCCCCCACCCTAGGTGAATACCATACCTCAAGACCACTGGGTCCCCCACCAAAGGCGAACACCTTACCTCAAGACCACTGAGTCCCCCACCCTAGGTGAACACCTTA
Organism: Ariolimax columbianus; assembly: GCA_036924085.1. Classification (NCBI taxonomy): domain Eukaryota; kingdom Metazoa; phylum Mollusca; class Gastropoda; order Stylommatophora; family Arionidae; genus Ariolimax; species Ariolimax columbianus. The sequence continues at coordinate 27,047,643 of JAVGWX010000009.1, read as the reverse complement.
CCTCAAGACCACTGGGTCCCCCACTCTAGGTGAACACCTTACCTCAAGACCACTGGGTCCCCCACCCTAGGTGAACACCATACCTCAAGACCACTGGGTCCCCTACCCTAGGTGAACATCATACCTCAAGACCACTGGGTCCCCCACCCTAGGTGAACACCATACCTCAAGACCACTGGGTCCCCCACCCTAGGCGAATACCTTACCTCAAGACCACTGGGTCCCCCATCCTAGGCGAACACCTTACCTCAAGACCACTGGGTCCCCCACCCTAGGCGAACACCTTACCTCAAGACCACTGGGTCCCCCACCCTAGGCACACCTTACCTCAAGACCACTGGGTCCCCCACCCTAGGCGAACACCTTACCTCAAGACCACTGGGTCCCCCACCCTAGGCGAACACCATACCTCAAGACCACTGGGTCCCCCACCCTAGGCGAACACCATACCTCAAGACCACTGGGTCCCCCACCGTATGTTAACACCATACCTCAAGACCACTGGCTCCCCCACCCTAGGTGAACACCATACCTCAAGACTACTGGGTCCCCCGCCCTAGGTGAACACCATACCTCAAGACCACTGGGTCCCCTACCCTAGGTGAACATCATACTTCAAGACCACTGGGTCCCCCACCCTAGGTGAACACCATACCTCAAGACCACTGGGTCCCCCACCCTAGGCGAATACCTTACCTCAAGACCACTGGGTCCCCCATCCTAGGCGAACACCTTACCTCAAGACCACTGGGTCCCCCACCCTAGGCGAACACCTTACCTCAAGACCACTGGGTCCCCCACCCTAGGCACACCTTACCTCAAGACCACTGGGTCCCCCACCCAAGGCGAACACCTTACCTCAAGACCACTGTGTCCCCCACCCTAGGCGAACACCATACCTCAAGACCACTGGGTCCCCCACCCTAGGCGAACACCATACCTCAAGACCACTGGGTCCCCCACCGTATGTTAACACCATACCTCAAGACCACTGGCTCCCCCACCCTAGGTGAACACCATACCTCAAGACTACTGGGTCCCCCGCCCTAGGTGAACACCATACATCAAGACCACTGGGTCCCCCACCCTAGGTGAACACCATACCTCAAGACCACTGGGTCCCCCACCCTAGATCAATACCTTACCTCAAGACCAGTGGGTGCCCGGGTACTCAATCACGGATGATTAATGATAAGAATTAAGCAGAAACGAGGGTGCATAGAAAAGAGAAGTGTCTTTACTCTTTGCATAGTCTTCCTTAAACTCTAACATAGCCAGTTACCAGTTAGCAGCTCCGTGGACAGGTTCGTGATATAACCATGAGCATCCTATAAATTTAACTGTGAGAGTTTATGTCGTCCAACATACACTTACCCGCCCTACCACTCTTCCTGTCTCGCTATGGCACTCGTTTATTATTTTTCTGCAGTTCGACTACCGTTACCAGCACGATCCAGTCAAACCAGCTGTTAAAGGGTATCTGACTGTCATCATCATGTAGCATGTCCTTAATAGAACGTCGCTACCATCACAGTCTGTCTGAAAGAAACTTGTTCCCGTGCCAAAACTCCAGCCTCCGCCACAGTCATACCCAGGAATTCCTGGATATCTTGGTGCCATCGTCTTCTTGGTCTACCCCATCCTCTTTTACCTGGCACCATACCTTCCATCACTGTTCTCTCAAGACCGTTGTGTCTCTTGATGTGAACAAAGGAAATGCATTTTCTAGCCAAAATGGAATTGATAAACTAGTTCTCCTCTATGTTCAACTCTTGCCGAATGTCTACATTTGTCTTTTTCTCTGCCCATGGTATTCTGAGGATCTTTCTATAACATTTTGACTCGAAGAATTCGATTCTTTGTCTGGAAGTTTTGGTAAGCGTCCATGATTCGCAGCCATAAGCTACCACAGGAGAAACACAGGCTCTCAAGACTTTTACTTTCATCATTCTGTTGGTGCTCTGCTCTGCCATAATTTCTTCTGGGTGTTCAGTCTCTGCATTGCCATGGCTAGACATCTGATTTCCTTGGAGCAGTCGCCATTTTTGTCGTTTCTGGAGCCCAGATATTAAAAATGCGTGACCTGATCTATTTCCTCACCACCCACTGTAAATTTATGTTGACATTGTGTTTTGTCGGTGGTCATTTTCTTTGTTTTATTTATGTTTATAAATAGGTTTTGATTTTTACTATGTCAATTTACGGCTGAAATTAGCTGCTCTAGCCCTTCTGCACCTCTTGATAGTGTCACAGTGTCATCTGCTTATCTGACTATTAGGTAAGGAAATATAGGTAATAAAGGAACTGACACCCTAACTTCATGAACAAGCTGTGACTTCATCTCCAGCACTCCATCTCCGACAACAGTGTCTGCTACAGAAGTACCATCACGTCTTTATAGATCATCTAAAAAAAAAAAAAGCTAGACTATCTAGAGAAATCTGAAAACTATTCTTCCCTAAATTATTCCATCTATTTTAGAATGCCCTGGGCTTTTAAAGTCTCCTGGCTAAGAGAAGTCAATCAATGAATTACCATATACATCGAGGCAATACCAGCCGTCGTGAAGGCACTGTTCTGTTTTAAAAACTCGTGATGGCAGACAAACAAGCAATGTTAACATCAAGTTTGACACAAGGACAGGAACAGACAAGCACTGACGTCTTTATCGGGAATTGAACATACAAAAACAAAAATGAAAACATCGAACTAAATTAAACGGAATATCAGTATTAAGGAGTTTTTAAAATAAAAGAAAAAAGATCAAGGCAGTCACATGGCGCAATGTTTTTCAAAATGGTAGACAGCCGGCTGATATTGTTGTTGTTGCTGTTGTTGTTGTTGAATGCTCATAATTGTTCAAGCCAACTCGTGTGTTCGCCGTGAAGAGGGTGTTAAGTAATGAGTTGCAGTAGCTTTTCACATCGAGCCTGCTTATGAAGGTGGTCCGAGGCTCTCCAGGCTGTTGTATATGCTTGGCTGACCCTAACTTAACATTGTTTGATCAGTGTGTTTACCTGACCCTGACTAACATTGTCTTAGTGTGTTTACCTGACCCTGACTAACACTGTTTGATCAGTATGTTTACCTGACCCTGACTAACATTGTCTGATCAGTATGTTTACCTGACCCTGACTAACATTGTTTGATCAGTATGTTTACCTGACCCTGACTAACATTGTTTGATCAGTATGTTTACCTGATCCTGACTAACATTGTTTGATCAGTATGTTTACCTGACCCTGACTAACATTGTTTGATCAGTATGTTTACCCGGCCCTGACTAACATTGTCTGATCAGTATGTTTACCTGACCATGACTAACATTGTCTGATCAGTATGTTTACCTGACCCTGACTAACATTGTCTGATCAGTATGTTTACCTGACCATTACTAACATTGTCTGATCAGTATGTTTACCTGACCCTGACTAACATCGTCTGATCAGTATGTTTCCCTGACCCTGACTAACATTGTCTGATCAGTATGTTTACCTGATCCTAACTAACATCGTCTGATCAACATGTTTACCTTACCAGACGTTAGTCTCCTCTCCATTTCTTTGAAGATGTCAATTATTTAAGGAAGGCAGACCCTTACTTTCTTCAGATGTAATGTGAATGGGCGTACATAACAAGAACGAAGCATTTCTCATCCACTCCAACCATTCTCATAACGCCATGAAGAATTAGGTATTACTTACTTTCTGTGTCTGCTGACCTCACAAAGTATTGGACCAGAATTCAACTGCCCTGGAATTTTTTTCATTTGCTGCCATGAGATCCGCCAAAGTGCATGGTTCTTGCATTCTTGGACAGTTATAAAGATGTTCAGGGTCTTGGATGGATCAGCCATGCTAGGGCAGTTATAAAGATGTTCGAGGTCTTGGATGGCTTACCCATACTTGGGCAGTTATACAGATGTTCAGGGTCTTGGATGGCTCACCCATACTTGGGCAGTTATACAGATGTTCAGGGTCTTGGATGGCTCACCCATACTTGGGCAGTTATACAGATGTTCAGGGTCTTGGATGGCTCAGCACATCGTCGTCAGCATTTCCCAATTTTGTTTGGTCAAGCTCGATCTACACTTGGACACTTCCGATCGTAATCTCGTCAGGTCTCTCCACACAGGAAATGGCTTATTATGCTCTATCACAAGTTCGTCTTTGATCTCCATCCATTCATCGCCATATTTTGACGCCAGTTTTCGGTGCGGTTTTTTCCTGAGTTTTCTCGTTTGTGAACTGTAAAGTTTAAAGGAAACTTGTCTTTGATTTCAGTCGTCCTTCTTCTGAACTATGTTCTAAAAGGGGTTGACTCTCATCACTAGACTGCTTTTTCCTTTGACTTCTGATGCAACACATTTCCTGACTTCTGATGCAACACATTTCCTGACTTCTGATGCAACACATTTCCTGACTTCTGATGCAACACATTTCCTGACTTCTGATGCAACACATTTCCTGACTTCTGATGCAACATATTTCCTGACTTCTGATGCAACACATTTCCTGACTTCTGATGCAACACATTTCCTGACTTCTGATGCAACACATTTCCTGACTTCTGATGGTGCGATGCCAGGGATTACATAAACTATTTTTTACATTCGTATTGACTGAAGACATCCTGTTACAATACCACATACCCCCATTACTGCCACGTTCAATGTGTTGACTCATTCCATACTGGTGCGGTGTATTCTGCTACAGAAATACACGATGAGAGAGTGATGTGCGCAACGCCGTTGGTGATGCTCTCCATGCCGTGTTTGTTAGCTTGCAAATGTTATTTCTTGCGGTAACGTTTTGTTGCGTCGCCTTACAGTATTTCTTGTGCGATAATGTGCTATCCATTGCAATTATGTGTTTATGCGGCGCCTTTTTTGCCTCGTGCAATTTATTAGTCGCTAGCAGGAAACGATGCTTCATGGATGTCAAATGAAATGGTCACCGCATCAGAAAACCTGTTTCAAATGTTCGGCCATGGGGATTGCTTTGTCGTTTCCCCTCAAAATGTCATCCATATTGCATGTTTCTAGAAGGTTTGGGCAGGTCCATGGTAGCTTGTCTCATCATTCATGCTTCCCCATCTCATCGAGTTCTTCCTCCGTCGAGACAGACCAGTTCAGTCTTGTTAATGTCTTCCATGTTGCGTAAGGCAAGCCCAGACACAGATTCCACCCTCAGATCGATCCATGGGACCTGCGTCAGTTCATTCCATCTTTCGATGAGACATTTTCCAGGACTAGTCTGTAGGGACTGTGTTGACTGTAAGAAACTTCGTCTAGATTACAGTCTTGTGCACTGCACCTGGTGTCCAAAAATATGTTACCTTTGTCGTTTACCTATTTCTCACTTTCAATTTCTGTTTCCAACACTTCCCATCGATTATGGGGTCTATATTTTTTGTCAGTTTAAGTAGGCTTTATACACCCAATAACTATTTGTCCAGTCGTATACATTGCCGCATCAATAAGTTTGATATGTGCATAGTTTGTTTTTTCTTGATCTGGCGCGGCGCATAAACGAGTGAGGATGCTCGGGGAATATCTGGCATGGCTCCCAAGGTTACGCTAGTCAATTTTCTGATATTATTTCTTGCATGCATCTTCCGTTCTGTTGCCTGGCAGTGTGTTGCATAGGACAGTGTGTGTTTCAACATTATACTCATGTATTTAGTAGCCGTACTGTGTTCAAGGGGGACCCAGTGATCTCGAGGCAAGGTGTTCGCCTAGGTTGCTGGAGGTCGCCGGTTCAAATCACTGGAGACGGATTTTTTTCACCTGGATCATCCAGTAAAAATGTCCCCTTGATCTCTGGGTAGTGAGGCCAGACACCCGTGTGCAGTGGCGCGCACGTTATCAAATCCCTTGGCAGTTGGGAATCGAAAAGAGTAGACTTGGCGGCCGCTTCCCGGATAACATAAACGTTTAAAATCAACTCAAAATTATTCTATGGATTCTCACCCCACAGGGAATAAGTCGCAGAAAGGGAACTGTATGGCTATAACATTAGGTCTTGGTTATGTGGTTACCGGAGCGGCATAGATGGCGCCTAACAGGCTGCGGGTCTACTTTTCTCTAATTTACGCTTCCACCACCACCAGTCCCAAAAATAGGCGATCGTAAGTTCCAGGGCCTGACAGATACTGATTGACCCGGCACGCCACCAGCAGATTTTCGCCTGCCCAACAAAAATGAAACAAAGGAGGTCACACCTCCCCGCGACGTCTAACGACACAAGTGGACTGACGATAGATAGACTGTGTTCAAGCTACTGTTTTTTTTGTCTTTTTGATCTGTAGTTGTTTTATTTCCCCTCTCTGCTTCTGGTGCGTTAAGCGCATACTTGATATTTGCTGGTGTTCAGTTGGAAGTGATTTGTCTTGTAATTTACGGCAAGTACTTCAAGCGTGCTTGTGTGTGTTCATCCTCTTTTTTTTATTTTTATTTCGTTATCTATGTGTCTATAGATTGGTCATTGGTATAAATATGTTAGACAACATAGAGCTTTAACTATCTTTGCTTACATGCAGAAACTACATGTCATGAGTATTTACTTTAAAAAAAAATGTTGTTTAAATGGCATGCATAAAATTGGACATGATATGCGTTAAACTGGGAAAGTAGACCTGGGATGGGTATTTGCGTCTTAATTCACCCTAAACAAAAGAAATATATATATATATATATTAGCACCGAATGGGATGTAGTGACATCATAGAATAGTCCACTTTTTAACTGCCGGGGGTGTCAAGCATTCTGCGAGACAGACGAGAATGTCTTTAATATGTCAACGTTGGTCCATGATAGGGAGTGTAGCATCCAGTGTCTACAGCAGCATGGTATTCTCCATGCTGTCAGACGATGTCATAATAGCCATGTTATCTAACTATAACCCTAAACCTAACCAACAATCAAATTCTAACCTAAACCTTTACAAAACGAAATATAACCATCGTCTCTACACTTCTATCTATCTATCTGTCTGTCTGTCTGCCTGTCTGTCTGTCTGTCTGTATGGCTATCTATCTATCTTCAGTCCATACCTGTCTTATGTGGTTAGATGTCGTGGGGAGGTGTGGCCTCCTTTGTTTCATATTTCTTGACAGGTGAAAATCCACTGGTGACTTGCTAGGTCAATCCCAGCATCTGTTAGCCCCTGGAATATACAATCGCTTATTTTTGAGACGGGTAGAGATGAAAGCATAAATTAGAGCAAGGTAGACCCGCAGCCTGTCAGGCGCCATCTATGCCGCTCCGCTAACCACATAACCAAGACCTGAAGTTATAGCCACACAGTTCCCTTTTTTCCGACATATTTTCTCTCGGACGAATTTCCATAGAATAATTTTAGACGATTTTTAACTTGAATTTTGCACGAGCAGCGGCCGTTAGGCCTACTCTTTTCAATTTCCAACTGCCAATGTATTTTTAACGTGCGCGCCACTGCACACGGGTGTCTGATCTCACTGCTCAGAGATCAGGGGAAATATTTACCGGAGGATCCACGTAAAAAAATCCGGTCTCTACCGTGATTTGAACCCGCGACCTCCAGCATACGAGACGACCACCTTACCTCGACACCACTGAGTCCCCGCATGTCTTTACTTACTTATCTAAAATACAATCGCATCGGCCTGTCCTCCCCTTAACCCACAATGGAATGTCCCTATACGTGCAACCCAGGGAATTCTGGGGTGAAAAAAAATCCCCAAGTACCCTGAGATGGACGTCTTGGCGAATGGCAATATTAAATGTTACGTGGAAAGTGTTGCACCGGCTCAATATAGACAGCGACCAGAGGCCACTTAGAACTACCATCAATATAAACATTCTACATTTTCTCACAAAGTGGATTACATGCCTCCGCCTGAAATAGTTGATGCTGCTTGGCTGATAAAACCAATTGGCAGTGCCCATGATCGACAATCTGTCATCTGGGACAGTTCATGGATATTGGAGGTCTAAAATGATGACGCTAGTCTTTGACCTGTGTGTATTTTATTGCAAGGTACGGTTCGGTCATAGTCTACTTTAGATAGATCAATGACTCACCGGGAAAACCCATTGAAACCGTCACATTCCACCGCCGACTAAATGACGTAACTCATTTTTTGCCAAGGTTTAAAATCAACCCATGCTCTACACAGACATAAAACAAATTCACGGTACAAAACACAAAATGTCACTGTTAAAAGTGGTCCTTTGACAGAATCATGTCCTGAAACCAACTGTTTATCCATCTTTGTTTTTTAAGCACTCTATTATAGTTAAACTGATAGTTGACACATGCAAGTTCCGTTATTTAGTCAGCCGAAGAATGTAACGTTTCAAAGTGATTTCTCCGTACGTCAGAAGGCCTGTATCTATAGTAGGATGTGGACAGTTCATGAATGTTGCTCTAAAATTATCACGCCTGTCATTGGCCTATTTGTATTTTATTGTAAGGTATTATTCGGTTGAGTATAAATAATTCATTGTATGCATTGTTAAACACCGAATCGAATACGAATAGACCATTCGGTGCGTCCCTACTAATAACTCAGTTGACATGATTTGTCTTTTTGTCTCCATTGGAAATTGTTGATGTACTAACAATGGTGAAAGTTGATACATCATCGAATTTCTTTATAAATCTATCTGCATTCTGTCGTCTGCTATGAACAAACATACTTCCCTGATTTAAATTATCTGTGCATTTCTATTGGTTTTCAAACTATCTGTCCATTCAGTCATTGTCCATAAACATACTTCCCTGATTTGAATTATCTTAGCATTTCTTTGTTTTTGTATCTACCTGTCTATTCTATCGTTTTCCATAAACATACTCCAAGATATTTGAATTATCTTTGCATTTCTTTGTTTTTGTATGTACCTATATATTCTATCGTTTTCCAAAACTTACTCCAAGATATTTGAATTCTCTTAGCATTTCTTTTGTTTTTATATCTACCTGTCTATTCTATCGTTTTCCATAAACATACTCCAAGATATTTGAATTATCTTTGCATTTCTTTGTTTTCATTCTACCTGTCAATTCTCTCATTTTCCCATGAACAAACACACTTCCCAGATTGGTGAATTCTTCTATTGGCTCATTTGACTTTTAAAATAGCCACAATCCAGTCCTGAGTAGTCGTAAGCTCTGAAAAGTGCAGGGCCCTTGCTGTACTTGACCCTTTATTCGTGTAGTCTGTCAATCAATCTTCTATATAAGACAGCTCCGGACACCCGAGTCCTTCCTCTACCGCCACACACAAACGTGACTTGCATTTTAAATGAATTCATAATTGTGGTGTCTGGTTTCTGTTCAGTGTGATTGTAGTTTCTCTGTAATCTATGCCTCACTGTGTTGGCATTTTGCTCAAGGCGAGGTGGGTATGTAGTCAGACGGTGTGTCACTTTGTTATTGTTAATTTTTTTTTAATGTCCTCCTTTATAGACATTTTATTTCTTTTAAAACTGTCACTGCGGAATTTGTGTCGTCTTATTTTATAAGTATTATTATTATTCGTTCGTTCGTTCGCTCTCAATCGTCCGCTACCAATCCATGAAAAGGATTTTGCAAGTATCAGAATGGTGTCCGGAGAACGGAATGCATTGTGTCGTAGTTTATAGCTTGACAGATTGGATATTGTCACTTGATCTCGTCTTGGCATATGAAGGTGTGCTTTGGCTATATCAGATCATAACTTAACGTAACTTAACTTAACGTCTTTATACTGGTTTAGAAGACCCTGCAGAGTCTGTATACAACCAGTTACATTTACATCACCTTGCTCTAAAAGCTGTGCGCATCCAGTTTATTCTTAAATGCATTAACTGTCCCTGCCTCCACTACCTCCCCTGGCAATGCATTCCAAGCAGACACCACTCTCTGACTAAAAAAATATTTCCTAATATCTAACCTGGACCTCTCTTTAGTCAGCTTGTAGCTATGCCCTCGTGTTATTGTAGGTGGCTGTATTAAAAAAAATATTTAATGGTCTAATTTATCGATTCCTCTGATCATCTTATAAACCTGTATTAAGTCACCACGAATTCTTCTCTCTTCGAGACACTGTAGGCCGGTTTTTCTGAGTCGTTCCTCATAACTGTAATTCTGGAATCCCACTATCATCTTTGTCGCTCTTTTCTGTATTCTTTCTAGCATGTTTATGTCCCCTCTATGATAAGGACTCCACACCTGTACACAGTACTCCAATCTAGGTCTAACTAAAGCTTTATACAGTTTGACGATCACTTCCTTGCTCCTATGTTTAATATTTCTTTTTATCATACCTAACATTGCATTTGCCTTTTTCACTGCTACCTTAACTTGCTCACTCACCTTTCCTGTATGATCTATTATAACCCCTAGGTCTCTATGTGTGTCTCTATATGTGTGAGATCATGTGTGTTCTCTGTACCGTCTGTCGCTGAAGTGCATTGTTATGGCCTGGCTTGGTTTCCTTCGTTCTCAATCTCCTGCTACCAAACCCTGAAAAGGGTTTAAGTAGCAGAATGTAGGACAGAAACGGAATGCGTTGTGTCGTTTATAACTTCACTGCCATATTTGCACCTTTCGGTCCGACACATCCGACTTCAGCAGGCATTTTTTAGTACCGGGTTAACTTTCCCTCTTCGATCCCTTCTCCTTAGCATCTCTGCTCTGTTGCAGTCTGTTATCCAGGATCACCGCGTGGAGGTGTGGAGGGGCCTTGGCAGCCCTGGGTGCTGGTCCTGACCACTGCAGCTCATCCATTGCAGCTCATCCACTGCAGCTCATCCACTGTAGGTCATCCATTACAGCTCATCCATTGTAGCTCATCCATTGCAGCTCATCCATTACAGCTTATCCATTATAGCTCACCCATTGCAGCTCATCCACTGCAGCTCATCCACTACAGCTCATCCACTGCAGCTCATCCATTACAGCTCATCCATTGCAGCTCATCTACTGCAGCTCATCCACTGCTCAGCATTTTGTTCCCGAATGTGTTCCTAATTACTGGGATTCGTCGAACTGAGAAATAAATGCAGACGCCACGCATTGTGCAGACTACATTTGTAGAACATTGTAGCTATAGCAGAAACAAAACAGGCAATGGTATTACCAGAGATTTGAACCGGTACCCACTTCAACAAGAGACTGACTGGCCGCTATCCAAATGGCTCAGCTTTTTAAAAAGAATGGTGTCCTTATTGTACTCAAAGCGCGTTCTTCTTTCGTCTTGCCACGATGGGTTTGCTGTTGCGAAAGTTGCTAGTACTGAGTGAACCATGGCATGTTTTTGGTAGCTGGTTACTGTGGCTCTTCTCTCATACCGAGGCATACTTTTAAAAGGGGGACGTGGTCCTCCTGACTGTAGTACAGTGCGAGGCTCCTAACTAAATTCACCACTATGGGGATTACAAAGTCGATCCCCAGCTAGTTGGCAAGACCGCTATGAATGTTGTGCAACAAAACCTTGTCGCCAGAATTGAGCAAGAGAGTCCTTAGATGCTCTTTGTAATCAGTACTTACGTATGTCAGTGAATCATGGACAATCAGCAATCAAGCTCATATATCTTTGGAACAAACGGAGATGTGGTTTTTTCAGAAGAATGCTGCGTATCCTATTCACTGCAAGGAATAATAATGATACGGTACTCAAAGAGGCACAAACACAAAGACAACTAATTGTAAAGGTCATAACAAGGTAGTCGTCCTTTATCGGGCATGTTATGAGAAGGGGCGATTTGGAGCACGTTCTGACAACGGGAAAGAGAGACAGTGAAAAGCAGAGAGAGAGAGAAGATGCTGGACAGCCGGAGAGAATGGCACGGGAGACAATCAACAACAGAGTTGGTAAACGACACATGATGTTGTTTTTGAATGCTCACAATGAGTAGGTTTACTCGTTTGTGCGCCCCGAAATGGACGATAAGTGGCGGTTTGCCGTAGCTTTCATCGCATCCCAAGAGTACTGATGAAGGTAGACCGCGGTCCCCCAGGCCGGTGTTCTATGCTTGGCTTCATCTGCATGTCGTTTACTACTACCGGGATCACGTCGATCCCTCGCCTCGTTAGCTAGACTGCCGTGAAAACAACCCGTTTCCATGTAAGGATGCGAGAAAGCCGAGGTGAGGGTCTTGGCCAGTATATTTTACCTGAGCCTGACTAACATGTCTGATCAGTGTGCTGAGCCTGACTAAACATGTCTGATCAGTATGCCGAGCCTGACTAACATGTCTGATCAGTGTGCTGGGCCTGACTAACATGTCTGATCAGTATGCTGTGCCTGACTAACATGTCTGATCAGTGTGCTGAGCCTGACTAAACATGTCTGATCAGTGTGCCGAGCCTGACTAAACATGTCTGACCAGTATGCTGAGCCTGACTAAACATGTCTGATCAGTATGCTGAACCTGACTAAACATGTCTGATCAGTATGCTGGGCCTGACTAACATGTCTGATCAGTATGCTGTGCCTGACTAACATGTCTGATCAGTATGCTGTGCCTGACTAGACGTTAGTCTTCTTCCCCAAACGACACGTGATAGAAGAATATGGAGGTCCATGGTCGCGACAGAGCACCTGATGATGATGTAACCTAGCTCTTTATATGTAAATACCTTCTTTATTCTGATGAATGCATCATTGGGCGTACCTATTCCTCTCTTGATTTCAGTTTCACTTTTGCCACCATCGGTACAAAACACCTGCAAATTCTTTAACTTGGCTGTCCTCTCTATTCACCTCACTCTGTTTCATTTGACTGTCCTACAATCACACTCTTGCACAACATTCACAAGCGCCCTCAGGGTGAGACCCTTCCATTGCACTTTGGTTGGGCTGGCTTCTCAGAGCGCACAAACCTAGCATATGTACATACAGACGCACACATACATCCAAGTACTGGTTTATGCGTCTTAATATCGCCCAAATTGACTACGGTCTGGGGTGGAATAGGCGCGCCTCCGCCAGTAGAAACTAGTGAGGCAAACACGTAAAATAAAAACATTAAAAAATAAAGCTTGGCTGTGAAAGAGCGAACACATCGGGAGAAATATTCAATCATAACACCAAGCCATGTTGTGGCACACTATTGTACAACGCTTACCTATGATGTCATAGGTTGCCTAAATCCCATTACTGCCCATATTGATCCCGCCTTTCTAAGCTCTTAACCTCTCCATCGGTTCACAGGTTTTTTGAGAGGTATTTCCATTCAAACATTTCTGACAGTCTAACTACATCGACTAGCATTTGTTCGACATTCTTGTTGTTTGAAGAAAGTCCAAATAATTTTCATAGTTCTTTCGTGTTGAATTAGGCCTGAGGATTAACCGTTTAGCTTCAAGTGAAGCATAGGGTTACCACTACAGCTGGCATCTTATCAGGAAGCTTGTTTCCGAGCATTTGCAGAAGGTTTCAGAAGCAATGGTTTTCTTTTGCACGATGAAGTTGCTAGCCTCACGCACAATCCTCCTTTCAGTCACCTTTTAGGGATCCTATTTTAGTACGACCCACGCGACCTAATAAAACCGAACGTGGTTGAAAATGGTCGTTAGCAGACCTACCGTTTGAGGAAATAGTATTAAATGCTTCGTTGTATTAAGTCTCGGAATACTTGCTTGTCTGCTTAGAATATTTGGAGTCCTGGCATTCAAACATATGGGCTATACCTGCGGCCTAGTTTATTGAGAGGTAAGGCACTCGCCTGTCAAAGTGATGAACGGAGGCGGTGTGGGTTCGAATCCCTCAGGTGTCAAGCAGTCTCTGGACTAGAAAAGGTGGGACCAGAGTGCCTGCATCCTGAATTACCTCCAGTCGTCTTGACTTATTTCTTGTCACTGGTGTAAGGTAGCTCAGGACCAGAGAGTGAGGTGATGACCAGCGCAGCTTCTTACTCAATATAATCCAAATACAGCGCAAGTTGCTTCATCAAGACAGAACCTGTCTGATGTTGTCGCCATAATCGCTTACAGTGGGCAAGTAATTTTTGTTTTAGATAAATGTACAGTCATCCCCATCGGTAGATCCAATATGGAATATAATTACAGGACGGGATAGGACACTATTAGGAAGATAGAAAAAGAAAGGGACCTTGGGGTTATCTTCTTCTTCTTCGTTCGTTCTCAATCTCCCACTACCAAACTCTGAAAAGGCTTAAGTAGCGGAATGTAGTCCAGAGAATGAAATGCGTTGTGTCGTAGTTTACAGCTTGGCTGCGATATTTGCACCTTTCGGTCCAACACATCCGACTTCAGCAAGCATTTTTTGAGTACCTGGTTAGCATTCCCTCTTCGATCCCTTCTCCTTAGCCAGTCTGCCCTGCTGCAGCCTGTTATCCAGGATCACCGCGTAGAGGTGTAGAAGGGTCTTGGCAGTTATGATTCGCTGGCCCTGACGCTAGCAGTCAGCTATGGGTCGCTGACCACTGCAGCTCATGCGCTGCTCAGCATCTTGATCCCCCTAGGGGTTATAATACATGTTAGGTGAGTGAGCAAGTCGAGGTATCTGTGAAAAAGGCAAATGCAATGTTAGATATTATAAAAGAAGAAATATAAACATCGAAGCCAGGAAGTGATAGTCAAACTGTATAAAGCATTATAAATATATAAATGTATAGGGCGGGCCTTGAGCCGGCAATGTCTCCTTCTGTCTCGCAGGACCAATTACAACTTCTCCCAGAACAACTAAAGATCTTAATTAGCCCCTATGGAACTCATACAGAGCACGAAGTCCTCACGGAACCGCTAAAACACTCTCACATAATCCACGGAGACTAATCACATAGCCTCTGTACACATCGTGCAACCCCAAGAGGTTCTCAAAGCCGCAACTGTGCTCACGGGGAACCTTAGTGTTTCGGGGAGGGGGGAAACGTGTTGAGAAAAACGCATGCTAGTGATTTCCAGCATGTCATTAATATCTTCCATACCTTTGTTTAAAATCTCATACTGGCCCCCATCTATTTGTCTTCCTTTGCCCCCCCCCCCACTTCTATCAGTCCTTCTCCCTTCCTCCTATATTAATCTCGCCCCCTCCTGGCTTATATCACCTTCTTTTTGTTCTCCCACTTGGATCACTATTTGGCCTTTTCCAAATTTGGCCACCACTGGCTTATCCGTCTCAGCCCCCCTCACTTCTTACGCTCTCCTGGCCACCTTTTTTGACCGCCGCCCTTCATATTCAGTCGAGCATCTGACCCAACAAGTCGATTAGACAGACTGGGTCTACTATCAGATAAATAGATCATTTTTTCCTTATATGGTAATTTGTTAGTTGAGTATTGTTGTTATTTGTTGTCCCTGATGAAGGCCTATTAGTCGTAACGTAGATTGTGTTTGTGTTCTCGTCTCGGTGCGGTATCTGACCATACCCATTAAAAAATTTTGATTAAACTCAACCTTAATCAACTTTTACATTTTTTTCATTTGTTTTTTTTTTCCCTTTATATACATCCACATAGCCGCCGCAGCCTTGCCTTTTTTTAATTTGAGAAAAGTTATGCAGCTTTGTTGGCAGGCTCCCAGAATATGGGAACCACTGCAGTTGTGATTGATTCGGGGTCCTTCTCCCAACGTGCGCGACTGTAGGTACACACACATAACCACACTGCACCCGCTACATAAACAACCGTCTCTTTTACATGTTTAAAGCCAACACCCACATGAGAAGGCTGCGACGATGCATTCCTTCACTAGACCTGTGTCGTGCGACCTGGTGTTGTTAAGCCCGTCTCGGACATTCTGTCTAGCTTAGCTAACTACTCTTGTCGGAAGCGCAGCGAGGCGAACAAAGTTAGTGATATCCAGCATCGATGGCGGAGTTAGTGTAGAATAAGGGGCCGAATCTTATCGCCTCTTCGTCCCTCGTCCTGGTTTTGAAGGCGAAGGGCTGATAGGACCAGGTCTGTGCCATTATTAACAAGGCTCTATGTTTCTTCGGCTGGCGCTGAGCCGAGGCTGTGTTTCACGTTGAAAGTAAGTGAAATGAAATCATATAAACATGTTAACCATTTGAAATCCCCGTTGTGTTTTGGGATGCTGCTACAAGAGATGGGTTGGCGAGAATGTGTGGATTGAATGTGTGATAACAATATCTCTGTCGTATCCAGCTTACTGCAGTATTACTTTTAGTGATAACTTTAGTTGATTAAGTAGTGGTTCTGATAGTAATGGTGGTCGTAGTAGTAGTAGTAGTAGTAGTGGTAGTAGTGGTAATTGGTGTTGTTCTAGTAGTGGTAGTTGTAATGGTAGTAGTAATTGTTGTTATTGTTCTAGTAGTAGTAGTTGTGGTAATTGTTATTGTTGTTATAGTAGTAGTAGTAATTGTTGTTGTTCTAGTAGTGGTAGTGGTAATTATTGTTGTTGTTCTAGTAGTAGTAGTACTAATTGTTATTGTTGTTCTAGTAGATAGTAGCAGAGGTAGTTGTAATAGTAGTAAATTGTTGTTGTCCTAGTAGTGGTAGTTGTAGTAATTGTTGTTGGTGTTATAGTAGCAGAGGTAGTTGTAATCGTTGTTGTTGTTCTAGTAGTGGTAGTTGTAGTAGTAGTAATTGTTGTTGTTGTTGTTCTAGTAGTTGTAGTCGTAGTAATTGTTGTTGGTGTTATAGTAGCAGAGGTAGTTGTAATTGTTGTTGTTGTTCTAGTAGTGGTAGATGTAGTAGTAGTAAGTGTTGTTGTTGTTGTTCTAGTAGTGGTAGTTGTAGTAGTAGTAATTGTTGTTGTTGTTGTTCTAGTAGTGGTAGTTGTAGTAATTGTTGTTGGTGTTATAGTAGCAAAGGTAGTTGTAATTGTTGTTGTTGTTCTAATAGTGGTAGATGTAGTAGTAGTAAGTGTTGTTGTTGTTGTTCTAGTAGTGGTAGTTGTAGTAGTAGTAATTGTTGTTGTTGTTGTTCTAGTAGTGGTAGTTGTAGTAATTGTTATTGTTGTTCTAGTAGTGGTAGTTGTAGTAGTAGTAATTTGTTGTTGTTGTTCTAGTTGTAGTAGTAGTAGTGGTAATTGTTGTTGTTCTAATAGTAGTAGTTGTAGTAGTAGTAATTGTTCTTGTGGTTCTAGTAGTATTAGTAGTGGTAGTAGTAATTGTTGTTGTTCTAGTAGTAGTAGTAGTAGTGGTGGTTTTTGTTGTTTTTGTTCTAGTAGTAGTAGTAGTAGTTCTTGTAGAAGTAGTAGTTGTTTTTAAAGAAGTAGTAGGTGTTTAGGTGTTGTTGTTGTTGTGAGATCGAACTCCCGTGTTCAGTGTCGAGCGCGTTAAAAAATCCCTTTGCAGTTAGAAATAGAAGAGAGTAGGCTTAACGGCCGCTTCCTGGACAACATTTAAAAAAAAATTAAACTTAAAAATCTACCCAAATTATTTGTACCATCACCCAGCCACAATAAGCCGCAGGAAGTTTAAAATACCTTCTACGGATAGTCGAAGGCAGAATAGCCGAAGGCCCTGGGCTACCTGACAACAGACATTATTATGCCTGTTTGATTACCATGATTCTAAGTATTCCAACACACGGATAAATAGATACTGACCTTCGGATACATTTGTTGAAAAAATACAGGCGAATATTTCCGTACCAAATCTATGTTATCAACGTGAGACATGGAGCCTGACCACTGCATAATAACGAAAGATCGTCAAATGTGAAAATATATTCTTGAAGGAAAAATTGGCACGCTGCTCGAAGAGACTTAAAAATCAAGACATTGATGAGACGTGGTGGCAGCTCCATCGATGGTATGTACAGAAATCAAGACATTGATGAGACGTGGTGGCAGCTCCATCGATGGTATGTACAGAAATCAAGACATTGATGAGACGTGGTGGCAGCTCCATCGATGGTATGTACAGAAATCAAGACATTGATGAGACGTGGTGGCAGCTCCATCGATGGTATGTACAGAAATCAAGACATTGATGAGACGTGGTGGCAGCTCCATCGATGGTATGTACAGAAATCAAGACATTGATGAGACGTGGTGGCAGCTCCATCGATGGTATGTACAGAAATCAAGACATTGATGAGACGTGGTGGCAGCTCCATCGATGGTATGTACAGAAATCAAGACATTGATGAGACGTGGTGGCAGCTCCATCGATGGTATGTACAGAAATCAAGACATTGATAAGACGTGGTGGCAGCTCCATCGATGGTATGTACAGACATACATAAGTGGTTTGGAAATCTGACAAGAATGCCTGCAAACAAAATAGTAGGACCTCCGATGAAAAGGAAGAATAGGGCGTGGCTTGGCTTCGTTAGTTTTCAATCTCCCTCTACCAAGACACGAAAAGGGCGTTGTAAGCAGCAGAATGTAGTCCAGAAAACGGAACGCGTTGCGTTGTAGTTTACAGCTTAACTGCAATATTTACTCCTTTCGGTCCGACACATCCTACTTCTGCAGGCATTTTTGGTACCGGGTTAGCCTTCCCTCTTCGATCCCTTCTCGTTATCCAGTCTGCTCTTTTGCAGCCTGTTATCCAGGATCACCGCGCGGAGGTGTAGATGAGTCTTGGCAGTTCTGGTTCGCTGGACCCTGACGTGAGCAGTCAGGTATGGGTCTCTGACCGCTGCAGCTCATGCGCTGCTCAGGAAGAATATGAAAAATATGGTTTGCCTGTGTTTAATAAGAACAGTAGTACAAGAACTTGTCACGCCAACCGTCCGTGAATACGTTGAGTGGTTGAGTCCCAGACTGCATTAAGTGAGTATGATGTCTTTCCTGTTTGATCCACAAGGAATAGGGAGAGACCATGATGGAGAAAGAGTAATTTCCCATACCTGCTGTCCGTGTCCTGCTGATTCACAGCAAGACGGACCACATGTCCAAATCAGGCCAAACGGCGACGGTTTAACATGGTGTATGTACTTTCGATGTATGTCTATCGGGTGTTTATGATTAGGTTGTCTGTAAGAATGCGCATGTGGAAGTCTATGCAGAATAGTTCAGGTTACGGAACTGTACAATCCCAACGCACCAGGTTCGAATCACGCTCATGTTCAGTTTGGCAGACATGGTTTTTGTTCGCTCCACCACGTACTTAAAGTAATGACAACCTACCTTACTGCACACCTGCCAAGAAACTTATAACAGCCAAATAGATTGGCCGTTGTAAGAAGCGACGTTCTGCATAAGACATGCTACTTACCTGTACATCAGGAGCAGGGCGACACAGGTAGCAGGAATTAAACATTACACCAAAGACGATTGCACCTGCCCAGGCCGCCTAACGACATACGTGGATAGATGCGCTAAGCTGAGAGAGATTAGACGGGTGCTCGCGTCCTTGTCAATCCATACCGTGACCCATTTATCTCTCGCACGTATCTGCCAACAAGAATGCATGTACCCGCAAATATATACATTCGCATGTCCCATATCTCTCTATCTCTCTCTCTCTCTCTCTCTCTCTCTCTCTCTCACACACACACACACACACAGATACAACATGTGTTCAAAGTGAACTTTCTGTAACGTAACATATAACGATAAAGGTAGTCATATCGCAAACGCTGCTGTCGGGGATGAAGTGTTAGCTACTTCACTGTACAATGCCACTGATTGTTTATAAGGTGGGACGGCCAGTTCCTTCACCGGTTACTTCACTCCCCTAACAGTAAGCCATCTAACCATTTCCAGCTGGGTAGACTGGAGTGTTCCAGTAACATCATCAGAATCCTGAATCTTTGCCACGAAAAACGAGTGCTCTGCAACTATGCTAATCACGCGTATTTTTAAACAGACAATAGCCTCGTTCGGGTTGTCATATATTCTCTAGGGATTGATCTCATATGAAAAGCATTATTGTCTGTCCGCCCCCGCCCCCCTCCTCTCTGCTCTCTCTCTCACTCTCTCTCTCTCGTTGTATAATTCTCGGTATGCGGATGTATAATTTTCAGTGTAAAGTAATCATTAGTCAGGCCTTTGATATCCGGAATAGAGGTCACGTCCTTCTTGTACCACTACCAGAAGTAAAAGCTGTTTGTAATGTTTATGCCCTCGGTGATATGTCTTAACCTCGGGTATCTCGTTGATGATGGTTAAGTGACCATATGCGAATTTTCTTCTAGTCTACATACATACACACACACACACACACATACATACATACATACATGATTTTTTGTATTTGCGTTCGTCTTATTTCTATAATCACCAAAGCGGTGTGCGTTACGCTGTGGTTTTTATTTTGCGCATGTCGGTCCAGTGCATCCGACTTTAGCATATACATACATAATGATATTCGTCCATCACAAGTGATGAAGACCACTCTCTTTGTTCAGCCGTGTGGACGGTCTTTTCTCTTGCTATATCCGCTGAAATGGGTGACTTGCGTCGTGATTTGGATTAAAGTGAGAAAGAAACTTTGTGAGAAGAGTATTTTGTCAACCTCGCTCGCTGGTTCTGAGCTACTGTTGGCCAGTGGCAAGGTATTTATCGAGACGACTGGAGATAGCATAGTATGCAGATTTTTTCTCTGGGTTTACTCCCGAAACCTTTCCTGTAAACAGGTATCCCGTAAATATACATACATACATATATACGTTCTCATATACATATGTGATTGGAGTGACGTTCTATAAAGGACTTGCTGCATGATAATGACATACATACATACATACATACATACATACATACATACGTACGTACGTACGTACGCACGCACGCACGCACGCACGCACGCACGCACGCACGCACGCGCGCGCGCGCGCGCGCTCCAGGAATCGTCGAACAGTTGTGCCTTTTATTATGTAGGAATCAAACCACTTACCTGCAAATTGGTGTGAACTGTAGTCCTTTTCTGCGTGTCCCTGCAAGGCGATACACTTCTCCTGTCTGTTCTTCACCTTCCTGATGTCCTGGTTGTAGAACTCCTCCGTCTGAGCCCGGAACCACGTCCCCAGGTCAGCAATCAAGTCCTGGACGTCAGAAAAACGATGTCCACGAAGCGAATTCTTCTTGTTTGAGAACATAATGAAGTCACTAGGTGCCAAGATGGATTGGATTGGACTGGATCGGCTCGGAGATTAGATTAGATATATTGTCCAGAAGACAGACAGAGAAAGAAAATGTAGATGAAGCTGTTAATTACCATATTCGCCCGTATCACCTCTGGAGCATATGTCTTCATACACCCTCTCCAATAAAACAGGTCCTGTGCTATTTTATTAAATTATTTCTAACTTCTCCGTGTTTCTTGTATCAGCCTCTTGGTCCTTTCTCCGTGTAGTCTCTGGTCTGCCTTTGCCTCGCTTTTCCCGGCAGCTTTCATGACGGAGCCAGTTGATCACTTTAGGTGTCCGCTAGTTAATGAAGTATTGACATTTAGGTGTTCAAGTAGTTTAAGTAAATGACTCCTAAACAAGGGACAGGGCTAAAAAATCCAAGCAATTCATGTTTTTATTTCCAATATGTGTGTATTAAAGATTATCCTATAAACTGCGCGGCAACTACAGGGGCAATCGGCCTTTCTTCCTCATCGTGGACTCTGGTGGTGGGATTGAATTCCATGATTGCTAGTTTATGTAACATACACGAGCGTGTATGTGTTATTAATGCAATGTTGCAAACTCAATAATGCTGAACCTGCATGCTAGGTCAAGCGGGCAGATGGAAGATGTATGCACAGGGTGCATCAGTGGGCCCTAAACTCGACTCCACGACCTGTAGCCGGGTATGAATAACGAAGCCAAATATTTAGGGCCTCATTCCGATGGTGTTTAAGAGCTGCTGGGTTTCCAGTCATCGAAACTCGACCACACTAGATTTTCTGCTCGCTCTGCACTTCCCAGATCTGGTGTGCACCCCTCCACCAGTCTGACCTCGCTCTTAAGTGAATCAATCGTGTGGTGCCTGGCTCCTCCCTGCAGAATGCCACAGCCAGCCAGATATTCTTGACAAGCGAGATGAGTTAATTGTGTGTAGATTGGATTTCAAAATACATAATTGTGAATAGATGAAATTGATTCTCATCTGTACTGTGTATATATGGAATATGACATTTTGAAGTGTATAGTTAGGATATGGCATTTAGAAATGTATAGATGGAATATGGCATTTTGAAGTGTATAATTGTGTATAGTTAGGATATGGCATTTAGA
Source organism: Ariolimax columbianus (assembly GCA_036924085.1). NCBI lineage: Eukaryota > Metazoa > Mollusca > Gastropoda > Stylommatophora > Arionidae > Ariolimax > Ariolimax columbianus. The sequence continues at coordinate 27,025,568 of JAVGWX010000009.1, read as the reverse complement.
AATGTATAGATGGGATATGACATTTTGAAGTGCATAATTGTGAATAGTTAGGATATGGCATTTAGAAATGTATAGATAGAATATGGCATTTTGAAGTGTATAATTCTGTATAGTTACGATGTGGCATTTAGAAATGTATAGATGGAATATGGCATGTTAAAGTGTATAATTGTGTATAGTTAGGATATGTCATTTAGAAATGTATAGATGGGATATGGCATTTAAAAATGTATAGATGGGATATGAGATTTATAAATGTATAATTGTGTATAGATGGGATATGTCATTTAGAAATGCATAATTGTGTATAGATGGGATATGGCATTTAGAAGCGTATAGTTGGAATATGGCATATAGAGCTGTATAATTGTGTATACGAGTAGATGGGATATGTCATTTAGAAGTGTATAATAACATTACATGGTATTTAGGAGTACGCAAAGATGGGATTTTGAAGTATAGGATTGTGTAAAGTTGACGTAGAAGTAGATTATTGTCATATATGGAATTTAGTAGTACTTAATTAGGAATATATGGGATTTAGAAGTATAGGACTGTGTAAATATGCGATTTAGAATTATTTGAATGTGCACATATGGGTTATGGATTTAGAAGTATTTATTATTTGTAGATGGGAAATTGGAGAATTGAAGTATACATTGTGTATGCTTATAAAATGAGGATTTGGGTGTAGATTGTTGTGCTTAGATGGGATTTAGACTTTATAATTGTGTATACATTCGGAATGGGATTTATAGGTAGATAATAGGGAAATAGCATTTAGAAATAGATGATTCTGTGTGGATGGAAAATTATATTTAGAAGTACATGATTGTGTGTAGATGGCATACGGGATTTAGAAGGGGATGGTTGTCTATAGGTGAAGAATGGGATTTCGATGTTGGGTGTAGATGCTGAATTGGATTTAGAAGTAGATTATTGTTTATACTCGTAGATTAAAAATGTGAATTAGAAGTAGATGATTGCGGTATAGACGGTGTATAATATAATACACGAACATGTGGTTGGTTACAAGACACGATGATGACCACATGACAGGTGGGTAGATGGCATTAAAAAAGTATACAGCAACACTGCCTTACTACGACAGACGCAAACTATTCGGCCCAAGCAATGCAAGACCAGTAACCAACGTCGCCTATAGGCACACCCAGGCGGAAAACAAAAGTAGGTGTATCGATACGAGCTCCTCGTGTTGTTTTACTGCGTGCACGTGTGTGCGCGTGCGTTGCGTATTCATTTCCGGCTAATAAGCGACTAAAGTGGTTATCTCGGCCGTTGTAGTCTGAAAGGACTCTCGTCTACTTCGCTCTTGGCGTCCATCTCGCATTGTGAAGTAGCTGAACAGACGTGCTTAATGCACGTCACATTTGCTTTTCAACTCAGTGCCTGTGCCAAATTACTGTATTCACTTTCCATGTTTCTTTTTACACACACGTGTATTGTCGGGTTTCGAGGCTTGTTTTTGTACTTTCGGGTTTCGTGGCTTGTTTTTTTTTTTCATTTCCGGTTTCGTGGCTTGTTTTTTGTTTTTTTCCATTTCCCGTTTCGTGGCCTGTTTTTGTACTTTCGGGTTTCGTGGCTTGTTTTTGTACTGTCAGGTGTCGTGGCTTGTTTTTGTACTGTCGGGTTTCGTGGCTTGTGTTTGTACTGTCGGGTTTCGTGGCTTGTTTCTGTACTTTCGGGTTTCGTGGCTTGTTGTTGTACTGTCGGGTTTCGTGGCTTGTTTTTTTTTTTCATTTCCGGTTTCGTGGCTTGTTTTTTGTTTTTTTTCCATTTCCCGTTTCGTGGCCTGTTTTTGTACTTTCGGGTTTCGTGGCTTGTTTTTGTACTGTCGGGTTTCGTGGCTTGTTTTTGTACTGTCGGGTTTCGTGGCCTGTGTTTGTACTGTCGGGTTTCGTGGCTTGTTTCTGTACTTTCGGGTTTCGTGGCTTGTTGTTGTACTGTCGGGTTTCGTGGCTTGTTTTTGTACTGTCGGGTTTCGTGGCTTGTTTTTGTACTGTCGGGTTTCGTGGCTTGTTTTTGTACTTTCGGGTTTCGTGGCTTGTTTTTTTTTTCATTTCCGGTTTCGTGGCTTGTTTTTTTTTTCCATTTCCCGTTTCGTGGCCTGTTTTTGTACTTTCGAGTTTCGTGGCTTGTTTTTGTACTGTCGGGTTTCGTGGCTTGTTTTTGTACTGTTGTTATTGTACTGTCCAAGTTTCATGAGTTGTTTTTGTACTGTCAGTTTTCATTAGTTGTTTTTGTACTGTCCAAGTTGCATGAGTTGTTTTTGTACTGTCCAAGTTTCATGGGTTGTTTTTGTACTGTCAGTTTTCATGGGTAGTTTCTGTACTGTCCAAGTTTCATGGGTTGTTTTTGTACTGTCCAAGTTTCATGGGTTGTTTTATTTTAATGATGGTGTTGTTGACGTTGTTGATGGTGCTGGCGATGCTGTTGTGAAATATGTTTATTCCTTTATTGCAAGATTGTCATCACGTCTACGCTTTGTTCGGTTATATCAGGGCGTGTTTGCACTTTCTGTGAATCAGGATATATGACATATAAATGTTGAACTCAACATGCCGACCAAATGGGAAACCGAACATACTGGTTACACCAAAAACGATGCCTATTACCAGTTGAACAGGAGAGAGCAGGTCGTTGTCTTCAGACTTCGCACTGGCCACAATAGACTGAGGTACCACCTATTCAACAAATTAAAGATAAGTGGTACCGACGAATGCCCGTGTGGTACTGGGAAAATGACCGCTGAGCATCTGCTGCAGAACTGCCAGACATACGAGGATCAGAGAGAGCAGATGTGGCCATCACCAGTGGAACTGCAAGACAAGCTCAATGGCAGTGTCGACAGCCTCAGGATGACCGCTGCTTTTTTCGAAAAAATAATGGTTACTGTCTGACTGCGTACGAAGAAGAAGAACTCAACATGCCGATTCACTTCGGTGCACATGGCTACAAAGAATGTAACTTTTTGGACCGTTTACTTGAACTCTGGCCTGGCTGAATTACCACCGTTCTTCGCGATTCATTCTGTCTCTGTATGTGTGCGTTCGCGCGCGCGTGTGTGTTTGTGCATGCACATGTGCGTGCGTGGGTGTGTGTCTCTCACTGTCTCTCTCTCTCTCTCGTCTTTCTCTGTCTCTCACTGTCACTCTGTCTCAATCTCTCTCTCTTAGTCTCTCTCTCTCTCTCGTCTTTCTCTGTCTCTCACTTTCACTCTGTCTCAATCTCTCTCTTAGTCTGTGTTTCTCTTGTCTTTCTCTGTCTCTCACTTTCACTCTGTCTCAATCTCTCTTTTAGTCTGTGTCTCTCTTGTCTTTCTCTGTCTCTCACTTTCACTCTGTCTCAATATCGTTTTTAGTCTGTGTCTCTCTTGTCTTTCTCTGTCTCTCACTTTCACAATTGCTCTCTTAGTCTCTCTCTCGCGCTCTCTCTCTCTTGTCTTTCTCTGTCTCTGACTGCGACTAGTTCTATCTCTCTCTCATTCTCTTCTGTCTCTCAAAATATCTCACTGCTGTCTCTCTTATACTCTCCTTCTCTGTCTTTCTGTCTCTCTGTCTCTCTCTCTCTCTCTCTTAGTGTATCTCACTGTTTCTCTCGCTGTCATTCTCAATCTTTCTCTTAGTGTATCTGCCATCTTTCTCTGCCTCTCTAACTCTCAATCTCTCTCTTAGTGTATCTCTCGTGTCTTTCTCACTGGCATTCTCTCTCTCTCTCTCTCTCTCTTAGTGTATCTCGCTTGGCTTTCTCTGTCTCTCTCTCTCTCTCTTAGTGTATCTCTCGTGTCTTTCTCACTGGCATTCTCTCTCTCTCTCTCTCTCTTAGTGTATCTCGCTTGGCTTTCTCTGTCTCTCTCTCTCTCTTAGTGTATCTCTCGTGTCTTTCTCACTGGCATTCTCTCTCTCTCTCTCTCTTAGTGTATCTCGCTTGGCTTTCTCTGTTTCTCTCTCTCTCTTAGTGTATCTCTCGTGTCTTTCTCACTGGCATTCTCTCTCTCTCTCTCTCTCTTAGTGTATCTCTCGTGTCTTTCTCACTGGCATTCTCTCTCTCTCTCTCTCTCTCTTAGTGTATCTCGCTTGGCTTTCTCTGTCTCTCTCACTGTCACTCTCAATCTTTCTCTTAGTGTATCTCTCGTGTCTTTCTCACTGGCATTCTCTCTCTCTCTCTCTCTTAGTGAATCTCTTTTGTCTTTCTCTTTCTCTCACTATATCTCAATGTCTCTATGTCTCTCTTAGTGTATCTCTTTGTCTCTTTCTCTCTCACTATGTCCCTCTGTCTCAATCTCGCTCTCTTATTGTCTTTCTCTTGCTTTTCTCCACATCTATCACTGTCATTGTCACTATTTCTCTTACCGTGTCTATGTTTTTCTTAATCAAATTTCCCGAATCGTTCAACGGTCGGTTTCACTAACGTAATGCACTTTAATTATCGAGATCAGTGGCGTATTTCCGCCCTAGTTGTTTTTAGGCACATCCAGGCAACCCTATCATAGAGTGGACTTTAATAAGGTAGTGCCACACACAGACTGGGCCTGTAAGATAGTGCCAGGCACTCTGGCACAGAATGGACCCCGTAAGGTAGTTCTAGGCACCCACGCGCAGACTGGACTCCGTAAGATAGTGTCAGGCACCCCGGCACAGACTGGTCCCCGTAAGGTAGCTCCAGGCACCCCGGCACAGGCTGGGCCCTGTGAGGTAGTTCCAGACACCCAGACACAGACTGGTCCCCGTAAGTCAGTGATATTAAAGGATCGTTAGTCTATATTGTTGACTTTTGTTGAACCCGTTAGTTGACAAGCGCTTCACTTTATTTATTCCATAACCCCTCCATAATCCTTGATACTGTAGTTACGCCACTGACCAAAAGACTTCCTCCGCTGAAACACTTTCAACAACTTACTTCCTGGTAATGTATCAATACTCGCTTGCGACAGAAACCATCTTTTTTCGATAACGGACGAAAATCCCCGTACTTTCGCTTCTCGCCGACGGCAAGTCTGACCCAAGCCTTCCTGTAGGGAAGTCTGTGTATACACCTCGTGAACGATGAGCTGCCAGTTGTGTTGTACATAGTGACGGAAGCGATCTGAGACTGCGCCTGTACGAGATACGCTGTGTTTACACGTACTCTGGTGCGTGACGACACTTGGAAGTTCTATCGTTGAGAGTGAGTACTAGTCGCACGGAGGGAAGGTAAACCGAATATGTATCATTATCCTCCTCGTTTTGTGGTCTAGACAATCACGGATTTCCGGAATATCCTTAATCGTGAATGTTGTTTATCAATTCTACTATTTTGGGGCAGAAGTTGCAGCTCGTTGAATGAGCGGACAGAGTCCAGCGATTCATTTTTGGCCGCTTACTTCAGGGTACTTGAGCCATTGCTGACCAATACCCTATTTCGCATGCGGACGGCAGCCTTGGAAACGAGCTGCACTAGTGTAATCTGGCTTAGAGAATAGGGATCGCTGTGGGGAGGTTAACCTGGTACCCCAAGCAGCTAACTGAAATCAGATGATGTGTCTGGCTGAGAGGTGCTGGTATCGCTGCCTCGCTGTAAAACAACACAACATTCCCTTCAGGATGAGTGCTGAATAAGGAGAAGAATTGTTCCATTAACCGTTATCTTCCATTCGATTGTGCACAACCTCCCGGCATTGATTTTTTCCCATCCTCCGTCACATTTTACAGGTGTTCCAACAATTCTCTCTTTCTCTCTCTCTCTCTCTCTCTCTCTCTCTTTCTATCTATCTATCTGTCTGTCTATCTATCTATCTATCTCATCATCCATCTATTCGTCTATCTATTTGTCTATCTATCGATGTATCCATCTTTACTTAATCACAAGCTTTATACAATCAGTTGGTTCTGTTAATTATCATAAATTATAGATCGTGCGTCTTCAGACAGGGAGAATGAGGTCTTTGTTAATATGTTTCACCTGACCCCGACTAACATAGTCTGATCAGTATGTTTCACCTGACCCTGACTAACATAGTCTGATCAGTATGTTTCACCTGTCTTTGGCCCTTATAACTAATCCGATACAAGCACCTTATGTTATTAGAGCGAATCAGTGGTGGCGGGTCATCATCATTAATCCGTCTGGTTCTCATTGGAGCACAGGGCCGCAGCAGATGCTCTCCATCTGTTCCTATTATGTTTCACCTGACCCTGACTAACATAGTCTGATCAGTATGTTTCACCTGACCCTGACTAACATAGTCTGATCAGTATGTTTCACCTGACCCCGACTAACATAGTCTGATCAGTATGTTTCACCTGACCCTGACTAACATAGTCTGGTCAGTATGTTTCACCTGACCCTGACTAACAAAGCCTGATCAGTATGTTTCACCTGACCCTGACTAACATAGTCTGATCAGTATGTTTCACTTGACCCAGACTAACATAGTCTGATCTGTATGTTTCACTTGACCCTGACTAACATAATCTGATCAGTATGTTTCACTTGACCCAGACTAACATAGTCTGATCATTATGTTTCACTTGACCCTGACTAACATAGTCTGATCAGTATGTTTCACTTGACCCAGACATAGTCTGGTCAGTATGTTTCACTTGACCCAGACTAACATAGTCTGATCTGTATGTTTCACTTGACCCTGACTAACATAGTCTAATCAGTATGTTTCACCTGACCCTGACTAACATAGCCTGATCAGTATGTTTCACCTGACCCTGACTAACATAGCCTGATCAGTATGTTTCACCTGACCCCGACTAACATAGTCTGATCAGTATGTTTCACCTGACCCTGACTAACATAGTCTGGTCAGTATGTTTCACCTGACCCTAACATAGTCTGATCAGTATGTTTCACCTGACCCTGACTAACATAGTCTGATCAGTATGTTTCACCTGACCCTGACTAACATAGTCTGATCAGTATGTTTCACCTGACCCTGACTAACATAGTCTGATCAGTATGTTTCACCTGACCCTGACTAACATAATCTGATCAGTATGTTTCACCTGACCCTGACTAACATAGTCTGATCAGTATGTTTCACCTGACCCTGACTAACATAGTCTGATCAGTATGTCTCACCTAACCCTGACTAACATATCCTGATCTGTATGCTTCATATGATCCTGTTTAACATAATATGTCTGATCAGCATATATGCCCTGACTAACATAGTCTGATCAGTATGTTTCACCTGACCCTGACTAACATAGTCTAGTCAGTATGTTTCACCTGACCCTGACTAACATAGCCTGATCAGTATGTTTCACCTGACTCTGACTAACATAGCCTGATCAGTATGTTTCACCTGACCGGACGTTAGTCTCCTCTCCCCCAAAAGAACCTCTCATTACGACGTTTATAGCCATTTGCCGGGAGAATTATAACCCAACAAGTGGCCAATCTTCTACGAATTGTATTTTTAGTCGACAACAATGTACGTAATGAAGCTGGTTAGCTCGGATACATTCAATTCTGTATTGTGTATCCACACAATCACGTGGATTATTCTTCTTCTTCTTCTTGTTTTTCTTCGTCGTTCTCAATATCCCACTATCAAGCCATGTAAAGAGCTTTGCAAGTAGCAAGAAGTTGTCCGGAGAACGGCATGCGTTGTGTCGTAGTTTACAGCTTGACACGATATTTGCACCTTTTGGTCCGACAGATCCGACTTCAGCATACATTTTTTTAGTACCGGGTTATCTTAACAGAACTTAACGCCTTTATACTGGTTAAGAAGACTCTGCACAGTCTGTATGCAACCAGTTTCTTGGAGGGTGGTTTAACCGATGTGCGAGTCCATCTTAATAGACTCAAACACTAGAGCTAAGTAGTCCCGCAACCAGTTAGGCGCCATCTGTATTGCTCATAACAAACCACCTGGGGGAAAGTTAGTCTTCCCTTTGCAATGCCTTTTTCTTAGCCAGTCTACCTTGTTGCAGCCTGTTATAAAAGATTACCGCTTGGAGGCGGAGAAGGGTCTTGGTAACTCTGGTTCGCTGGCCTTGACGCTAGCAGTCCGTTATGAGTCGCTGACCGCTGCAGCTCGTGCACTGCTCAGCCTCACCTTCCAGTGATTACCCTCGCTCCCGCGGGACCACAAATGACTCGCGTAGTAGACACTGGTATCAGGGATTAGATGCTACAGATCGAAGATTAGGTGGTCTATAGTGAGGTTTTTCATGGTATGACCGCTTCTTCCAGTCTACCTAGATGTAAATGGGTACATGACTAAGTCAGAGGGATCATTTCAAAGCCACCGTATGAGCTACGGAATTTGTGTGTACTTTCAAAACCAAAGGGACTTTTCACATATAGAATCGTCCAGGTGCATTGAAGTCGCTTCTATGAGTCATTTTCTTCTTATTCTTCGTGTTATTTCTTTTCTCATGCTTCTTCTTCTTCTTCTTCTTCTTCTTCTTTTTCTTCTTCTTCTTCTTCTTCTTCTTCTTCAGCATCTGCATTGGACTTGAACGTGGTTTATTTCGAGGATGCCATAGATGTACCTTTCCGCCTGACACATCCGATTTCATCTGGTTTTTTGTGTGTACAGGAATTGCTTTCCCATTGCGATCCCTGTTCTTTTAGCCAACTACACTAGTGCAGTCTGTTTCCAGGGCCGCCTTATAGAGGCGGAATAGAGTTGTGGTCACCAGTGGTTCACTGACACTGTACAATCTGCTAGCTAAGAGTCGCTGGATGCAGTCAGCTCATTCACTGTGCCGTGTCTTCGGTCCCTGGGCCACTTTACATTGCCATTAAATGTAAGAGACTTCACCGTGCTGGGACTAATCTGTTATTATGATGTCCGGGTACCTATTTCTCTTACCTAACAAAAAGTCAGGTATCCATTTATACATCTGGGTCGACTGGATCTCTAGTCTTTGCTGCGAGAATTCACCCAGCTGCTAAGACGCTCCAATGTACAGTAGAGGTTTAAGTCAGAGTGGTGATCAGAAGGGGCCTATACTTACTTCCCCTGTCCCAGACTTTACGTCATACACCCTTCCTCCAGTACTCAGCCACATGGATTTGCCCTTTCGTTGTCACCTCAATGGGTCGTGCATACTGCAAGTCTCCGGGAGGTTTAGGTAGATCATCAGGTGGTCCTGGTCTTATGCTGCTCCACACTCGCACGTTTCATCATCCCTGTATCCCTATCTTTCTAGGTTCTTCCTGCATCGTGATATGCAGTTCGAAGTCTATCTAGTGACTTCCATGTTGCGTAAGGCACGTGAAGTCCAGACTCAGTTCCCTCCCGTAACTCGATTCAGTGGAAGTCAGCTCATTCCATCTTTTGATGCGACATTCGCCAGTGGCCTATAAACAGTATAGATCTCTCTTAGCCTGGAAGCACGGGTTTGAATCCCGGCAAGGTTTTATGATCCCTATGGTGGGTTGAAATTATCTAGGGCAGTCTGTGTGTTTGCGTTGTAAAGTGAGGCACATTGTGCATGTTTAGACTTCTCAATCTTCTATTCCACTCAGTGAACTAGTGGTTAATAGTGATATCATTTGTACGATGGACAATAATTAAGTAATATAAATTTTATAATAAAGTTTATGGAAGAGTATGTACAACGGAAAATTGTATTTCAGTACACAAAATGACGTTTTAGCAATACCATGTAGGTATTGTGACAATTGAGCACTATGCGCGTGCGCGTACAACATGACCGCCCCACTGTTCACGTGCACCGTGTCAGAACAACGAGGCGTTATTCCATTTTTTTTAAATTTTTTTTGTTTTGTTTTTTTTTGTTTTTGTCAAGAGGTATGAAATCTACAGAAGAATGACGGTCCAGTATGGAGACAGTTGTTTGAATCAGTGGAGTGTGTATGAATCAGTAAAGATATCTCAAAACGGAAGACAAAATGTCATTGATGAACCACGGCGTGGGAGACTAGCATGCATGGCGACTGACACCGAGAAACAGGAGATCGACCAGATAGTCCGGGGCAGCAGGTTAGTCACGGCTTTGCGCTCAAAATTGTCTGTGATGACCTCGGTTATAGGAAAGTGTGTAGCAGATGGGTCTCAAACTAGCTGTAACGAGGTCATGGAGGCGGACCAAAATTGGTTAAAGGTCACACCAAAAGACTGTCGTTCTAAAGGACACCCACAAGCTAGTGGACAAAGCGTATTACCAGGCACGGGGACTATATAGACAAATAAAACACACAATTTCTGGTTCGCACTCTTGGTTTCTAAAAATGTTGTTCATCAAATTGCTGTTACTTAATGACTGTCCCTCGTATTTGCAAAGCCTTACTGTGCATTCACGCGAGTATATATTTATATCTGTATTGATGAAATAGTGGTCATTACTCTTTGAGGGAATGCCTGTAAGCCAAACCGTTAAGGATGTCCCTTCGCCAACTCAAACACCCACCTCAGCTCATTTTTCACTTTTCTTCCACTATTAATCAAACTGAATAAAGCATTAGTTATACATAGATTGGAGTACTGTTTTCAGGTGTGGAGTCCTTATCATTGAGGGGGTATAAACATTGTGGAATGGACATGAAGAAGAGCGACAAAACTGATAGTGTGAGGAATTATAGCTATGGGAAAATTCTAGAAAAACAGGTCTACAGTGTCTAGAAAGAAAAGAAGAATTTGAGGTGAATTAATACAGGTTTATTTATGGGGACGTCGTGGGTTAGTGGTTAAGTGACTCGGCTCACGACCCAAAGGTGCTGGGTTCGATCCCCATCACAGCACCGGCCATTACCACGGGGAAGCAAACCCTTAGAAAATGCATGAGGAAACAGACCCTTACATAAAATGTATGCTGAAGTCGGATGCATAGGCGCAAAATTAAAACCAAAGTGCAACGGACACAGCCCGGAGGGAATAGAGAAATAAGGCGAACGCAAAATAAACAAAACAATACAGGTTTATAAGATAATCGATGAAAAGGATACATTAGATAATAACACGTTTTTAAAATGGAAAGCCGCCTACAAGAACAAGAGAGCATAGCCACAAATTAATTAAAAAAAGGTCCAGATTAGATATTAGAAAATATATTTTTAGTTAGAGAGTGGTGAATACTTGCAATGTATTGCCACAGGAAATAGTGGGGGGCAGGGGGTACATATTTGATGCATTTAGTTATTTTCAGGTCAGGCTGAGTAGAGGAAACTGGTTGTATACAGACTCTGCAGAGCCTTTTAAACCAGTATAAAGAAGTTAAATTAATAGTCCAAAAACTTTGAGAATATCTTAACAAGTCAAATGCTAGAATGAATGATCCATACACTAGATAAACATGCAAACTGTACGGTGATCATGGGCGTGGACTAGATCCATTGAGATACAAATATAGTGATAACTCTTCTCTGTCTCTCTCTCTCTCTCTCTCTCTCTCTCTCTCTCTCTCTCCCCCCCCCCCCCCCCCCCTATCTCTAACGTCAGAAATCTAAAACAAGAACCAACATACTTGCTGTGTGACTTGGTCTACCATTTCCAGATTTGTGCTCAACACATACAACTTATCAGTCACTTGAACATAATCCAATCACAACATACTCTTGGCTTCATCTGCGTGTCGCTCACTACTAAGGAGATCACGTCGATCCCCACCTCGTTAGCCAATCTGACATAAAGCCCAGTTTCCAAGAACTATTGAAAGGGAGGTAGGGGTCTTGATCAATATATTTTACATGACCCTGACTAACATGTCTGATCGGTATGTTTTGCCTGACCCTAACTAACATGTCTGATCAGTATGTTTTACCTGACCCTGACTTGCATGTCTGATCAGTATGTTTTGCCTGACCCTAACTAACATGTCTGATCAGTATGTTTTACCTGACAATGACTTGCATGTCTGATCATTATGTTTTGCCTGACCCTAACTAACATGTCTGATCAGTATGTTTTACCTGACCCTAACTAACATGTCTGATCAGTATGTTTTGCCTGACCCTAACTAACATGTCTGATCAGTATGTTTTGCCTGACCCTAACTAACATGTCTGATCATTATGTTTTGCCTGACCCTAACTAACATGTCTGATCAGTATGTTTTGCCTGACCCTAACTAACATGTCTGATCAGTATGTTTTACCTGACCCTAACTAACATGTCTGATCAGTATGTTTTGCCTGACCCTAACTAACATGTCTGATCAGTATGTTTTACCTGATCCTGACTCACATGTCTGATCAGTATGTGTTGCCTGACCCTATCTAATGTATCTAATCAGTATGTTTTACCAGACGTTATCTCCTATCCCCTAAGAACATGTCCACTCACCCGTGTGGACTTATGGCCAGTAATATAGTCTTGAAATGCTCCCCCCTAAGTACAAGACCCATCTTCCAATTCCCTGTTGTATGTTGACGCTTGCCCAGCAAATGCGTGCGCTCTATATCGAAAGAGAACCGAATTCCTGCCATCTTAAATGTCTCTCGACACAAGCAAAGTCTGGTGTATGTGTGCACTGTGACAGTGTCAACTTGGGAAGCAGGGGACATAATGCTGCCCCTTATATATTTACATCTGCAACTGAAATCAATATGCCATCATTTCCGACGTTGTCTGTCTGACTGCCTGTCCGTCTGCCTTTCTGTCCGTCTGCCTTTCTGTCCGTCTGCCTTTCTGTCCGTCTGCTTTTCTGTCAGTCTGCTTTTCTGTCCGTCCGTCCGTCTATCCGTCCGTCGGTATGTCGGTCTTATTTACCGTATAACGCATCTTCCAGCATCTGTTACGCCGTTGCGGGTCCCAATTTCTCTTCCAGCGGTCTCTGTGGTGGACGACGGTGGGCGAGTGGATAATGAGTCGCTCATCTGTAGCATCATGAGTGTTGTGGAATGCAAGGGAGTCGGATCAGCGAGTTGGTGATCGTCCCCGGGGTAGTTTCTTGTCTCTGGGTTACCATACTGTTGTCTCTGTGCTCCATTGATCACCCCTTCTTCGCATTAAGTGGCACGCCCAGTGATGTTTGACCTTATCGGTATTAAATAACCGTATCTTGCACCAGGGACAGTAGACGTATGCCTGAGTTGTGTAGACCTTTTGTGCATTGGATGTGAAGCCGACCATACGTCTCTCTATGGAGGTTTGATTCACTTCGCGAGTGAACATATTTCCGCCGCATATCACATTGCAGGTAGTACTTGTGGAATTTGAGAGAGAGACGGCGCGCAGGCTCTGGTCGTGTCTTTTGTCTAGTACAGACTTTATGGACGAGAACGCCACACAGCCGCACGACGCTGTGTTGTCAAGACTCGGTTCTGCATGTTTAGCAGGTAGGTGTCTAGGTAGATGTACTCATACTCGGTTCAGGTAGTTCTGCGTGTTTAGCAGGTAGGTGTCTAGGTAGATGTACTCATACTCGGTTCAGGTAGTTCTGCGTGTTTAGCAGGTAGGTGTCTAGGTAGATGAACTCAAACTCGGTTCAGGTAGTTCTGCGTGTTTAGCAGGTAGGTGTCTAGGTAGATGAACTCAAACTCGGTTCAGGTAGTTCTGCGTGTTTAGCAGGTAGGTGTCTAGGTAGATGTACTCAAACTCGGTTCAGGTCGTTCTGCGTGTTTAGCAGGTATGTGTCTAGGTAGATGTACTCAAACTCGGTTCAGGTCGTTCTGCGTGTTTAGCAGGTAGGTGTCTAGGTAGATGTACTCAAACTCGGTTCAGGTCGTTCTGCGTGTTTAGCAGGTAGGTGTCTATGTAGATGTACTCAAACTCGGTTCAGGTCGTTCTGCGCGTTTAGCAGGTAGGTGTCTATGTAGATGTACTCAAACTCGGTTCAGGTCGTTCTGCGCGTTTAGCAGGTAGGTGTCTAGGTAGATGAACTCAAACTCGGTTCAGGTCGTTCTGCGCGTTTAGCAGGTAGGTGTCTAGGTAGATGAACTCAAACTCGGTTCAGGTCGTTCTGCGCGTTTAGCAGGTAGGTGTCTATGTAGATGTACTCAAACTCGGTTCAGGTCGTTCTGCGCGTTTAGCAGGTAGGTGTCTATGTAGATGTACTCAAACTCGGTTCAGGTCGTTCTGCGTGTTTAGCAGGTAGGTGTCTAGGTAGATGTACTCAAACTCGGTTCAGGTCGTTCTGCGTGTTTAGCAGGTAGGTGTCTAGGTAGATGTACTCAAACTCGGTTCAGGTCGTTCTGCGTGTTTAGCAGGTAGGTGTCTATGTAGATGTACTCAAACTCGGTTCAGGTCGTTCTGCGTGTTTAGCAGGTAGGTGTCTATGTAGATGTACTCAAACTCGGTTCAGGTCGTTCTGCGTGTTTAGCAGGTAGGTGTCTAGGTAGATGTACTCAAACTCGGTTCAGGTCGTTCTGCGTGTTTAGCAGGTAGGTGTCTATGTAGATGTACTCAAACTCGGTTCAGGTCGTTCTGCGTGTTTAGCAGGTAGGTGTCTATGTAGATGTACTCAAACTCGGTTCAGGTCGTTCTGCGTGTTTAGCAGGTAGGTGTCTATGTAGATGTACTCAAACTCGGTTCAGGTCGTTCTGCGTGTTTAGCAGGTAGGTGTCTATGTAGATGTACTCAAACTCGGTTCAGGTCGTTCTGCGTGTTTAGCAGGTAGGTGTCTATGTAGATGTACTCATCCAATCTCCATGTAGAGATTGTTGTTGTTGTTAACTGCCCACAATGAATAGGATTACGATTGTGTGTGCCCTGAAAAGGCGTAAAGTGACAGGATGCAGTGGCTATCCTCACATCCCGCGCGTGCTGATGAAGATAGACCGGGATACTCTAAGCCGTTGTGCTATGCGTGGCCTCTTCTGCGTGCTGCTAACTACTATGGGGATCACGTCTAGCCACATCTCGTTACCAAGTGTGCCTTGAAAACAGACCGTTTCCAGGAAGAACTGCGTATAAGTGAAGTTGGGGGTCTTAGCCAGTACATTTTACCTTACCCTGACTAACATGTCGTGATCAATGTTTCACGAGACGTTAGTCTCCCCCCTCCCCCTCCATCGAGGAGGGATGGGAAGTGTGTGTTAGAGAGAGAGAAAGAGAGAGAGAGAGATTGAGGAGATAGGGAGTAAAACAAAAAGTAAACATAAAGTAGGTTCTCAAGGCTAGAGGGAATCGTGTTTACTCTTTTCTTTTCTTTTTCCCCTCTCTCGTTTCAATGGGAGAATTAGGACCACATACTCAAACTGTTGGAATATTGGTGTCTCTACAATTCTACAGCTTGTATATAACCTATTGGCGGGTAGCGAGGTCTGGGCTGGACGTCCTGCTCGTTAAAGGAAAGTAAAGTTATAGCCTCTCCTTTCCAGGTGTAGAGATCGCCGCTGGATTCACTGTTCGTTTGCCGTTCAGGAGTTTCCATGCCAATGGCCTCTCCTACATTATTGTGTCCCCAGCAGCACCTTCATGAGGGGCCTCCTGTTTCTTTCGGAATCTGATGTGGGGCGCGACCGAGTACCCGGTTGTATAACTGGGCGGACAGATTGGGCTCATTAGCCTTGGTTGGCAGTCAATCAAAGAGAAGGTAAACTCTGACTCTAAACCCGGGTAGACGAAGCTCGTTAGCATGTTCAGACAGTTCGCCTAGCAGAGGAGGAACTCTGATTTTAAATCCACTAGTCCCAGGAACTGCTGGCTAGTCTTGGGACGATGAGAGTATCGTCAGATGTCTCGAGTAACTAGCATCTGCGGGCAAAGACTCCACTGCCTCGTGGAAACTTCGGGTGAGAGTAGGACTACTGCAGTAAACCCAGACAGAAAATCCGGAGTGGTAGCACCTAAGGCGGATGGTTCCAAAATTGCGAACTCATTCCGGCAGCTCCTGCAGCTGAGCTGGGGCCAAGTTGTCATGCTTTGCATTTCTTTAGATTACACCAGCGAGGCCGAGAGGGGGATCTTGCAGTTTGGGCATCCCAGGGTCTCCATATTCAGCGCCCAGGCTTGCACCCTGAGAGGCTACTCACAGGGTGCCATGCGCATGGTCTGCAAAGACTGAGACGCCTATGAATGAATATAACCTATTTCACACTTGATTGTAATGTGGGTACATAAACTTTCACTGTCACTTCCATCTGTTGCTCTGTTTTGTTAAGATTGGGAAAACCCAAGATTACCACGCATAATTGCGAAAATTTGATCAATCAAATATTGCACTCAAAAAATGGTGAGAAATAAATGGAAGAAAAAAACTAGCAGCAGTTTCATTATAAAATAGGACTTGACATCAAGGGTCAAGATTCACGACAAATCAACTCTGCAATATTTGGCTTATTATTAAATGACCTTGATGAATCGACTGATGTTGCATCGTGTTCCCAGTTCCCTGTATTTGCAAGATATGTTCACTCACGTTCATTTAATTCTTTACAGGCCAAATTGTCCTTTGTAGTCAACTAGACTAGCTCCACTTACAGTCCGATTTATTTTAAACATGTCGCATGTCAACCATATCTTGTTAATAAGGTAAAGGTTAAAAGCAAGGGCTCGACTTCATCGCCTCAGATTTCCCCATATAGCTCAGTCTCTTTCAGCAGAAAGGTATCCTCCGTGCAGAAAGCATCTCACAAAGCACTAACTCCGTATCTCCAGCGATGAACCGAGGGATCTCAGGAAAAATGACATCATGAACCGGCCGTAGCAGCTCAAATTTGAACTCCGCCTGTCTGAACACTAGGCAAACGGCTTGACCACTTCGCCACACAAAACCAAAAGCTGTATCTTTAAATTTTAAAATAATAATTTTAGTTTTAATGCTTTTTGTTGTTGTTGTTGTTGTTGTTGTTGTTGTTGTTGTTGTTGTTGTTGTTGTTGTTGTTGTTGTTGTTGTTGTTGTTGTTGTTGTTGTTGTTGTTGTTGTTGTTGTTGTTGTTGTTGTTGTTGTTGTTGTTGTTGTTGTTGTTGTTGTTGCTGTTGTTGTTGTTGCTGTTGCTGCTGCTGCTGCTGCTGCTGCTGCTGCTGTTGTTGTTGTTGTTGTTGTTAACCTTGAAACACATACAATTACTGTTCTTTACTTGGACATCTTGTAAATTACATTGTCCTGTAAGGGTTTAAAGAGATGTTTCTCTTTTGTTCTCATCTCCAAACAACTACCAAAGCTTCTGATATTTGGGGAAAGGTATCATCTTTTCTTTGAACCAGAAAGTCTTTTGTTGGATAATGTGTGGATGCTGTAGAGATAGAACACCAAGTTATGTTTGGGACTAAAGTTGGATTTCAAGTTAGTGTGAAACCAAAAAAAAGTTAGCCACAAAAGGGAAAGGCGTTCATTGTTTTATCCATCTTCAGACACTGGCCTCAAAAACACTTTCATCAAACAATTAAAATTGTGAATTTTGACAAAAACAGAGTTTTCAACTCACGACTTTGGTATCAAGATGCTGAGCAGTGGGTGAGCTGCTGCAGTGTGCGACCCAAGGCAGACAGCTAGCATCCGGGCCAGCGAACCAGAGCTGCCTAGATGCCTCTACACCTCCCCGAGGTGATCAGGCTGCAACAGGGCAGACTAACTAAGGAGAAGGGATCAAAGAGGGAAGGCTAACCCGGTTGCCCAAAATTCCTGCAGAAGTCGGATGTGTCAAACCAAAAGGTGCAAATATCGCAGTTGAGCTATCAACTATGACACAACACATTCCGTTCTCTGGACAACATTCTGCTACTTGCAAAGCTCTTTTTAAGACTGGGTGGCGGAAATCTGAGAACGAAGAAGAAGAAGAAGAAAATCACGACCTCTC
Source organism: Ariolimax columbianus (assembly GCA_036924085.1). Lineage (NCBI taxonomy): Eukaryota > Metazoa > Mollusca > Gastropoda > Stylommatophora > Arionidae > Ariolimax > Ariolimax columbianus. The sequence continues at coordinate 27,007,895 of JAVGWX010000009.1, read as the reverse complement.
AAGCAGTTATATATTAACATTTATTCAGAACATCATTTGCTTCTTTTCCCTACACACACTTGATGGCTTTCAAGAGGAAATTTAGCTGAATGGGCATTTAAGCTTACAGATGAGAGCATATAATTTTTTTGAAATTCAAGGATAATTTTTTGGCTGGTAGGATGATGAGGAATCAATGATATTGCCTGTTTCATTGATATTCTTGACCAGTTGGATAAATGGAATCCTCTGATCAAGGAAGGAATGCAAACAACATAATATATATTGATTCCTTGAAAGCTTTCATGGGCAAGTTGGAAAATTGGATGAGAAAAGTTGTGAAGCAAATTGTTTGCAACATTCAAGAGACGGCCATCAGCTCATGTTGCTTGTGATAATGACCTGCTTCTAGAATTTGCAAAAAATTTAAATTGTGCAACATCTGACAGCACTGTAAAACAAATTCAGCCAATATTTTCATGTTTTCGGTGTTGAGGATTTGGACTTGGTGCAAAATCAATTTGAATTGTCAGTTGGAAAAGTTCCTGGTGTTTGTCGAGAATTTCAGAAACTGAAGGCTGATTAGGAAACAGGAAAAATGTTCGATGAGAAATAAATCACATAATTTTGGCTCTTGATGTGCTGTTCCTACCTAAAAGTGGCAGAAATAGCTATCCATGTACTGCTTCAATTTGTGTTGACGTATATTTGTGAGTCTGACTTTAAAACTCTATTGCAAGTGAAAATGAAGTAGTTCGGAGGTTGAAATTGAAACAACAAATGAGTTTGAAGGTTGAAAATGACCTGCATACAGCACTTTCAAGCACTGCTCAGTGCATTCAATAATCTGCAAAGAGAAAGCAAACTATGTTATCTACACTGGCATGAACAGAATTACAATACTTGGTATTTTATTGAGCATTTTGTTTTATTGAAGTAATAATAATAATAATAGGGGTCCATCGCAAGGTGTCCATGGCGACAGCATCATACAGTTTTGTCTTGACGATGTGACTTGTGCTGTATTTGGATAATAGTGAGGAAGAAACTGCTCTGGTCATCAACCTCACTCTCTCGTCCCGAGCTAGCTTGGAGCAGTGACAAGGCATAAGTTAAGATGATTGGAGAGGTAACTCAGGGTGCAGACACTCTGGTCCCACCTCCCTTGAGACCAGGGCTTGCTTAAAACTTGCGGGATTCGATCGTCCACTGTTTCTGTTCATTGTATTTAGAGGCGAGTGTCTTACCTCTCGACCATAGCAACCCCCTTTATATACATACGTAGGTACATACATATATATAAACAAACATAATTATACATCTGTCTATCTCTTATCCCTAACCCTGTCCATCTGTTCTACTTCACATCCCACCCCAACACTCACCTCTTTCTTTGTCTCCCCCTCCCAACCCGTCCTACTAATCTATGAGAACCCCATTTGCCAATGTTTGTGTTGAAGATAAATTCTATCATGATGCAACAATTAATATTTATAATAAAATATCAATCAATTAATTATGAAATTCTTGTTTCAATTTTGGTTTTTAAAATCAAATCAGCCTTATAAGTATGTCATGTCCACAATTTGGCGAAGATGTGTAATGGGAATTCAAAATGGTCCCCATTTTGTTTTGACTAGACATATCCCACTAATGATGACATCATGACTTGATCAGCCAACCAAACCTCTGCCACACACATCTGACACACAGTAATATAGTGACTCATTAGTTAGTTATTAATATTAAATAGTAGTAAAACACTTGGTGCATTTATGTTACATTTAGCACATTGAACAGTTATTTGTCTGTCGCTACGTACTTATTTTTCATGTCCAAGCACCACATCATATAGTGTTCTTCCAGTGTTTAGCGACTTGAATTGCCCTGTCACACACCTTCAGCATGTCGCTCTCGTCACATGTATCCGGAAGGTTGAGACAAATCATCAAATGACCAGAATCTTGTCCCGCACAGCAGTCACATGAATCGCCATCCGAGAAACCCCATTTCTTCCTGTTCCTTCTACATAGGGAAACGCCAATTCGAAGTCTATTTATATTCTTCCAAAGTGAGTAGGGTAAGTAATATCCTGAGGCAGGTTCCTCCTGAAGCTCGATCCCTGTGTCTTGTATCATTTCGTGCCATAATTCACTGCAACGACTTTCAGGACTTGACTTGTGCGCGTCACTGATTACTTTATCATTAATAAAATGATTTGACTTATTGAATACAGCACAACAATTTAAACCAAGCCTTAAGTCACTAGTCATATTAGACATGATATTTAAAATCACTATTTAAAATAGTCCAAGTTGAAAGAGATGTAACCAAAAAGAGGTTTGTAGAGTAACAAGCACTGGCCCACATAGATGAACCTCCACATAAATCTGTTTGGAAGCCTTGAAGACATCTCCACCACAGGACCCTTTTTCCAGAAAACTGGACTTGATGTGTAGGCATAATAAAAAATGCAGCAAACAATAAGAAGATGAAGAAGACAACAGCACGACAGGAGCACACATCAGTCCTTTTATCCAGACATTGCGTAATGGAGGGGTGGCAGCAGTGGACAACTTATGTTCTGTATTGAGTGGAGAAGCTTTGGAAGGGCGTTAGTTGTAAAGATCTCGTCATGTCATGCAGGGCATAGGAAATATGGTGTTAGTCCCATATTATTTTGTAACTTACGGCACTTAGTGGATGATGGGGTCAGCACTACGCCGGTCGCCTTTACTTACTGGACTGAACCGGTACCCATTTAAGCCTGGGTCGACCCGGGAGCCGTTGCGGTCTGGGGAATGAACTCATATGTGAAGTCAGCGCGATAACCACCGTGCTACGCGACTCTCAAAGGGCATTAGTTGAGCTCAGTGAATTTGCTGAATGACACAAGCATTCTGACCACACTTCCAACTATGGGCCTAAACTTCCATAATTATGTACAATGAGGGTAACAGTCTTGAGATGTTGCTTATTTCTCTTGGTTTATTTCTTACAGTGACAATAGAACAGTCTGACTCTCTGAAGGCAGAGAGAGACATGTACCAGGCACTCAAGGCCAGGAGGGATGCGTTAGAGGAGACGCTGAGGAAGAGGATGGATGAACTCAAGTTGCTTTGCTTGCAAGAAGGGGTAAGATAAATGTCAACTTTTCTGCTGAAGCTTTTTCCACCTCTCAGCATCTTGTGTCCTTGCACCTCTTGTTTCATGTGACTAGGAACAGTTAGACAATGCACACTAGCTAGCTAGTGATCCCTAAACAGTAGGAGTCTCAGACACTCGCAGGCGGTTGTCCTCCAAGACCTTTTCTCTGTTCCACAAATTGAGGAACATCTCAATGTGGGACAGCAAATAATATCACTTATCGGAGGATTGGAGTTGAACTTTCTAACAAACTATATTTGTTGCATTTATTTCCATCATTTGAAATTCACTTTCAGAGAGAGGAAAGGAGAGATTGGATGATTTGTAGAGCTGAGGAGTAAAGGCTGTTTGTACCAGCAAACACCATGCAGTGTGTCGGCTTATGTTTCTATTTATCTTCCTCCTTCCTTAATCTTTACTTTACAATACTAAAAATGTATCCACGTTCCCCTGCATTCAAACTAATATTAAGCACTTCAGTTTGACTATGGTTGTTGACTTTGAGAGCCTGTAAACTTTTTATTTGTTAGATTCGATTTTGTTGTATGTGGAGACATAAATTAATAAAGTGCTTGTTGGTGTAATTGTTTTTGTTGTGTGTGTGTACATTTCTGAGAAACGAGAATGTGAAGATGAAAATGTATTTTTTAAAATCACAAACATTTAGACTCGCTGCTAAGCGAACGTCGCTCCTCAAAACATCCTTAGAATTCACCACAGAGCACTGATACTGTTCTGTTATAGGATCGGCATATCTGTTAGTTTCCACTACAAACGTATTTACTACATCTACATAAACACACTAAACAGACCAACCTCACATAGATCTTTTGCAAAAACTTAACTTCTCCATTCTCAATAATGAGTTGGCTCCAATCCGCATGAAGAAGATAATAAAGTGTTTCAATTTCATTTTTAATTTAGCACAAAAGACATATTGCGATTCAAACCTGGGAAGATAAGAAGGAAGTGACGTATTTTTCATAACAAACAGTCTTGATTTGAGTTGATTTTTTATGGTTCTTTATATGTGATAAACTAATGTAGTGCTGTATCTCAACAATGTTAGTAAAATGGAAAATTTTTGGGCGGAGTCAGCTCTCGAAACCGGATGAAGTAAGGTTAAGAAAATAAGGAAGGAAGCAGCAAAATAAAAACATATACACACACACATAGACCTGTGCGATCCAGCTCAGGGCACTCCCCTCCCGGGGCAATTTTAGGGTCTACATGGGGTAATTGATTTGAGACCACATACTAAAACTGTTGGAATATTGTCTTTGAATTATTGGAATCCTGGTATTCAAACAGATACGTTATGCCTGCTGCCAGGTAGGATGGCGGAAAGTTATCCATTCTTTATTTTGAAATGTTTACTACCTGAGGCTTACAGTGCCTGAGAAAAGGTAGATTGCTTATTCTAAAAATATTCTGCTTCAATTGAGGATTTCTTCTTCGTTCGTTTTCAATCTGCTGCTACCAAGCTTTGAAAAATGCTTTGCAAATAGCATGATGTTGTCTGGAGAGTCTTCGATCCCTTCTCCTTAGCCAGTCTGGCATGTTGCAGCCTGTTATCCAGGATCACCATGTGGAGATGGGAAAGGGTCTTTGCATCTCTGGTTTGCTGATCCTGACACTAGCAGTCACCTTTCGGTCGCTGACTGCTACAGCTCATGCACTGCTCAGCATCTTGATCCCATATCTACAGGGTATAAAAGTATGCAAGTATTCTGTTCTGTTAACAATTGACACCGTTGCTATCCTGGCAGACTCACAACAGTTAATAACATATATATATTATTAACTTAGCATTTGTGCATAGCAAATAACAATTCATGAATGGCTGAATTATTAATGGAAAATCTATTTTCTGTTAAGAATAGACATAATTGCACTCCTGGAAGACCCATAGTTGGATACAAGAGTTAATAACACATTCCCCTAGGGAGCAGAAGAAAGAAGGAGAAGAATTCATACAAAACATAGAATAATAGTTTACCTTAGCATTTGTGCATAGCAAATAACAATTTGTGAATGTCGGAATTATTAATGGGAGATGTATTGTATTTGCTGTGCACGGATGCACTAGTGATCAGCATACTGGGAATATTGTAGCAAACTTATCCAGCAAAGCCTTAATTAGTGCAAATCAGATTCAAAACAGCTATCCAAGATTATGAAAAAAGTGAAGCCTCTTGTAGGGGAGGGGTGATCATCAGACTGAGCCAGGACATTTCATTGCCCTATAATTTGACCCAACTGCTAATCCATATTCTCCCCCCCCCCCTCCCTGGCTATCTGATCCGTCTTGTGAGAGAAGACACATTTTTTTTATGGTTTTGAAGAGGATAGAAAATTTAAGAAAAGATGACACAGATGGAGGAGTCAGGGATGTTTGCAGAAAAAAGTGTTAGATGTAAAAGGGGAGAAAAGAAACATTTGCTTTGATTATTTGTCTGTTGTAGAATTGAGATATAGAAATTGTATAATAAGACAATATAGGAGCAAGAAAGTGATAGTCAAATTGTATAAAGAATTAGTTATACCCAGACTGATAAAACAGATCCAAATGGATACAGGCCCATCAGCCTACTGAGCTGTGTCGGCAAGCTGATGGAACGGATGATAAACACCAGACTGATGTGGCATCTGGAAGAAAAACGAATACTAATTCCACAGCAAGCCGGCTTCAGACAGCACAGATCCACTGAGGACCAGGTCATCCTCATAGCCCAGGAGATAGAAGATGCCTACCAGGCACAGAAACACACAGTAGCTGTTTGGGTGGATCTGGAAAAGGCATTTGACAAAGTCTGGAAGGATGGACTTAGAGTCAAGCTAAGAAGAAGTGATGTCTGTGGGAAGATGTACAAGTGGATCAACCACTACCTCAAACAAAGAACGGCCAGAGTCCAAGTACAAGGGCAGATGAGCAAAAAGGTGACACTCGAGCAGGGAGTACCCCAAGGGGGAGTATTGTCACCCACACTCTTCCTGGTATATATAAACGATATTACAGAGAATATACCAAGAAGAGTCCATAGCTCAATGTTTGCAGACGATCTGGCTATGTGGACCTCTGAAAAGAATCTCACCATAGCAAGAAATCGGATGCAGACGGCCCTAACATCGCTGGAAGAGTGGGCGAACTCATGGCTGGTCAAAATAAACGAGGAAAAAACCACATGCACAATATTCGCGCTTTCATTAAAACCCCAAAGTACCAAATTAAGTCTAAATGGCAAAATCCTGCAGCCAAACGACAACCCAACCTATCTGGGAGTCACATTTGATCGGCGCATGACATGGAAAAGTCAGATTGAGAGAAACCGAATGAAAGCCAGAGAAAGAATGGCAATCATGAGGAAACTTGCTGGCACAAGCTGGGGAGCAGACGAAGGCATACTAAAGAAACTGTACACTGGAAGAGTGAGACCAGTTCTCGAGTATGGCATTGCGGCATGGACAACAGCAGCGAAGGCGAACTTCGATAAAGTTAACAAACTTCAGAACCAAGCCATGAGAATTATAACAGGTGGCATGAAGTCAACGCCAATTGTAGAACTTGAAAAGATTACAAAACTGCAATCCATGACCGATAGAAGAGACTGCAGAGCCCAGCTGCAGTCAGAGAAACTCCGAAGACTGACTGACCATCCAATGCACCAGAGACTAAACAATTTGGGAAATGGGAAACTAAAGCGGAGAAACTTTGCAGAAACAGCCAAAGCAAAGATGCACGAAGATCCCATAAACGCACTAACAACACCAAAACCCATCACTACTGTACGAAAACCTACCTGGAGGCAGGATATATTTCCAGAGGTGGTAGAAAATATACCAGGTATTGCAAACAAAAACTGCCAGACTGAAAAAGAAAGGAGAGATACTATCCTAAGCTTCATAACGAAAAGCTACCCAAGCATGGACTGGACCCATGCATACACCGACGGTTCTGTAACAAACACTACACAGAACGGAGGGACAGGAGCATTCCTGAACCTACCAAATGGCAGACAAATAACACTGTCACTCGCTACTGGTAAGTATACAAGCAATTTCAGAGCGGAGGCAGAGGCACTGAGGGCGGCAGTGGAAGAAATGGTGACACACAGTGAAAATGAGAGCCACATAGTCCTGCTGACAGATGCTCTCGCCGTAGTCACAGCGCTAAAAAGCCAGAAAAACACTGAGCTTAATGACTTAAGAGCAGCACTCTGCAAACTGTGCCAGCAGTCCGCACCAAAAAGGGTAGTGGTACAGTGGGTTCCGTCACACTGCAACATCCAAGGCAACGAGGAGGCAGACAGACTGGCAAAAGAAGGTGCAAGACTACCACAAACAGATACCAGTATGACGTACGAAGAGTCAAAACGGCTTATCAAAGCCAGATACATGACCAAATCGGAAACCGAACATACTGGTTACACCAAAAACGATGCCTATTACCAGTTGAACCGAAGAGAGCAGGTCGTTGTCTTCAGACTTCGCACTGGCCACAACAGACTGAGGTACCACCTATTCAACAAATTGAAGATAGGGTGTACCGACGAATGCCCGTGCGGTACTGGTAAAATGACCGCTGAACATCTGCTGCAGAACTGCCCGACATACGAGGATCAGAGAGAGCAGATGTGGCCATTACCAGTGGAACTGCAAGACAAGCTCTATGGCAGTGGCGAGAGCCTCAGGATGACCGCCGCTTTTTTCGAAAAAATAATGGTTACTGTCTGACTGCGTACGAAGAAGAAGAAGAAGATACCCAGACTGGAGTACTGTGTACAGGTGTGGAGTCCTTATCATAGAGGAGATATAAACATGCTGGAAAGGATACAAGAAAGAGCGACAAAGCTGATTCCAAAATTACAGTTATGACTACACTGTCTAGAGAAGAGAAGAATGGGAGGTGACTTAATACAGGCTTATAAGATAATCAAACGAAAGGATAAATTAGACTATAATAAGATTTTCAAAATACAACCACCAACAAGAACAAGAGGACATTTTGTGTTTGTTTCGAATGCCCACAATTAGTAGGTTTACTTTTTTGTGCGCCGTAAAAAGGATGTCACGTTGCAGTAGCTTTCCTCGCATCCTGAGGTCCTCCGGGCGGTTGTGATGTGCTTCACTTCATCTGTGTGTCGCTCACTACTACGGGGTTCACATTGATCTGTAACCTTGTTAGCCAGGCTGCCATGAAAATAGGGAGGGCTACAAAAAAGCTGACGGGGGGATCTTGGCCAGTATGTTTTGCCTGAACAGATATTAGTCTTCTCCCTCAACAAGAGGGCATAGCTACAAATTAACTAAAGAAAGGTCCAGATTAGATATTAGGAAATATTTTTTTTAGTCAGAGAGTGGTGAATGCTTGGAATGCATATCACAGGAAGTAGTGGAGGCAGAGACAGTTAATGAATTTAAAAATAGATTGGAATGTAAATACAGCTGGTTGTATACAGACTCTGCAGAGTCTTCTAAACCAGTGTAAAGATGTTAAGTTAAGATCAGTTTGTTGTGAAACTGTTGAAAAGAGCCAGACAGATGTAGGTGGGAATGATATCAGGAAATGGAGCTAGTGTTGAATAGGACACAATAAGACAGTCTCTATTCTGGAATTCACAAGGCAAGAGAGATAGAGGCTGGCAGACTAAAACACGCATGGCAAAAAGAGCTTGAAGACAAGCATAAAGGAAATAATGTAGATGAAGACTTGGGGTGTCCTCCGGAGTCTTTGTGTATGACAAGGACAAGAATAGCACCACTGCTTCACAGAGGAGCATGTCGTAAGAAGTGAATAACTGTGTGACATAGCATAACGCCGGTCATGGTTAGGTGGTTTTTTTAAGAGCAGCATAGATGGCGCCTAACAGGCTGCGGGTCTGATTCGCTAAAGTGTTTGAGTCTAGATTTTAGTTTAGTTTAGTATAGTCAAAGAATCTGCGTCATTGCACACGGTTGCACCCATAAGTGCTCTGTTTTTTTCTCCATATCTTTTTAGAATCTCAGTACAATGCACGAGCTCCATAGCACCGGCGAGGATCCCAAAATAGATTGGGTCGATTTTAAACATAATTTTGAATTTTGCCGGGACAGCGACCGTTAAGCCTATTCTTTTTTATTTCCAACTGCCCAGGGAATTTGAACATACGTGACACTGCATACGAGCGTCCGATCCCTGCTAACCAGAAAGTCCACGTGAGAAAATCCTGATTTGAACCCACGACCTCCAGCAACCGAGGCCGACATCTTACCTAGAGGACCACTCAGTCTATTAAGATGGACTCGCACATCAGTTAACCACCATTTGTGGCACTTGTCCCAACGCAGCAAAGTAATACGCTGCTCGAGCATAGCCCGCTAAGCAGGAAATCCTCCTCCCAAATACATCCACCTTATGCCATTGCTGGAATCTGCACATCCACAGAAGTACAGGCCGACCAAGACTTCAGCTGAGTAGTTTGACCTGCACAAGTGCATCCGTAGACGTACAGGCCGACCAAGACTTCAGCTGAGTAGTTTGAGCAAAATTTTCCAATGGATGAACTAGTGTCCTGCAATAGTGATTTATGTCGTAATTTGTTTGACATTTTTAGGTTTCTAGCCCCATGCATAACCTTATGTAGTTGCTTTGTAAGACATGTGGATGATTTTAACAGTCCTATTCTTTCCTCTCTTCTGGGTACTACTGAAGTGGTTTTCAGTTTGCTATTGACCATCGCCTGTACCCTGTTGATGTTTCTGCCATTGCAGGAGTTGACAGGAGAACTGCCCCATGATTTCCCTCTGGGCCCAGGAGAGCAGCCTCCCATGTTCAGGAGGAGGGTAGGCACATCTTTCTCTCTGTCCGTCAAGAGTGTTCAAGACACTGACCAGGTGAGTGTGCTTCATCAGGCTAGGGAATATCTATTACACCAAGTCTGTCTCTTAAAACACAGTTTGCCGCTATTTAATGTGAACTTACAGTCATTGTATTCTTTGTTTGTTATCCGATGATCTGACAGTCAGCATATTCTCTATTTGTTATCCAATGATCTGATAGCCATTGTATTCTCTCCTTGTTATCTGTTGATCTAACAGTCAGTATATTCTCTGTTTGTTATCTGATCATCAGACATCCATTGTATTCACTGTTCATTAGCCAATAATCTAACGGGCAGTATATTCTCTGTTATCCAATGATCTGACAGCCATTGTATTCTCTGTTTGTTATATGATAATCTAACAGTCGGTGTATTCTCTCATTGTTATCCAATGATATGACAGCCATTGTATTCTCTCCTAGTTGACCAATGATCTAACAGCTAATGTATTCTCTCCTAGTTGACCAATGATCTAACAGCTAATGTATTCTCTCCTAGTTGACCAATGATCTAACAGCTAATGTATTCTCTCCTACTTGACCAATAATCTAACAGCTAATGTATTCTCTCCTAGTTGACCAATGATCTAACAGCTAATGTATTCTCTCCTACTTGACCAATAATCTAACAGCTAATGTATTCTCTCCTAGTTAACTAAAAATCTAACAGCTAATGTATTCTCTCCTAGTTTACCAATAACCTAACAGCTAATGTATTCTCTCCTATTTGACCAAGAATCTAACAGCTAATGTATTCTCTCCTAGTTGACCAATGATCTAACAGCTAATGTATTATCTCCTAGTTGACCAATGATCTAACAGCTAATGTATTCTCTACTTGTCGACCAATGATCTAATAGCTTATGTATTCTCTCCTAGTTGACCAGTAATCTAACAGCTAATGTATTCTCTCCTAGTTGACCAAAAATCTAACAGCTAATGTATTCTCTCCTAGTTGACCAATAATCTAACAGCTAATGTATTCTCTCCTAGTTTACCAATAATCTAACAGCTAATGTATTCTCTCCTATTTGACCAAGAATCTAACAGCTAATGTATTCTCTCCTAGTTGACCAATGATCTAACAGCTAATGTATTCTCTCCTAGTTGACCAATAATCTAACAGCTAATGTATTCTCTCCTAGTTGACCAATGATCTAACAGCTAATGTATTCTCTACTTGTCGACCAATGATCTAATAGCTTATGTATTCTCTCCTAGTTGACCAGTAATCTAACAGCTAATGTATTCTCTCCTAGTTGACCAAAAATCTAACAGCTAATGTATTCTCTCCTAGTTGACCAATAATCTAACAGCTAATGTATTCTCTCCTAGTTGACCAAAAATCTAATGGCTAATATATTCTCTCCTAGTTGACAAAAAATCCAACAGCTAATGTATTCTCTCCTATTTGACCAAGAATCTAACAGCTAATGTATTCTCTCCTAGTTGACCAATGATCTAACAGCTAATGTATTCTCTCCTAGTTGACCAATAATCTAACAGCTAATGTATTCTCTCCTAGTTGACCAATAATCTAACAGCTAATGTATTCTCTCCTAGTTGACCAATGATCTAATAGCTTATGTATTCTCTCCTAGTTGACCAGTAATCTAACAGCTAATGTATTCTCTCCTACTTGACCAAGAATCTAACAGCTAATGTCTTCTCTCCTAGTTGACCAATGATCTAACAGCTAATGTATTCTCTCCTAGTTGACCAATAATCTAACAGCTAATGTATTCTCTCCTAGTTGACCAATGATCTAACAGCTAATGTATTCTTTCCTTGTCGACCAATGATTTAACAGATAATGTATTCTGTCCTTGTTGACCAATAATCTAACAGCTAATGTATTCTCTCCTAGTTAACCAAAAATCCAACAGCTAATGTATTCTCTCCTAGTTAACCAATAATCTATAATCTAACAGCTAATGTATTCTCTCCTAGTTGACCAATGAACTATCAAAACTTGAACTGGAGGTGGAGCTTCAGGGCAAGATCACAGCCGCAGCTCACAGACTGGCCAGTGATAAGACGGTCAGCAAGTATGTCCGCAAGCAGAGAAGGCAGTCTTATACAAAAGCTTTTGGAAAGGTACTCATCTTTTTCTTTGTGTCCATTCTTTCTATAAAATGTTATGCTGAGAGATGCTTGAATCTCTTAAGCCAAGTGTGGTACTTTCTCTTATAACTAAATCTTCTGTTGTAGGTGCACAGTAGTAGCTGTGGCAGAGTCTAGGTTTCACTGAGTAGTTGTTTATCTAAAATATTACAACATGTATCAACACCACGACACAACTACACACAGTAAAAAACACATCAAACACACTCCAACAAAAGGAGTAATATTAAATAGCAACACTTACAATATATATATATATATAATTACAGTACAGCAGAGGTTTAAAGCACTAGCTTTTGAATATTTCCTCCAACTAATACAACCCAGTTTTAGCCGCTACACTTCCCTCTTGTTATCTGCACACTCTCACAAACTTCACGATCGTATTCTGTACTCTGCCGTTCTGTGCACCCACACACACTCAGATCCCTTCAGACAAGTGATCTGTACATTCACAAATTTTCCCATTTACATTTACTATCAGATCAATTACCATCTCTGTGCATTTACAAATATTTTGATCACGTCCTTCTAGTCGGAATCATGTATTCACTAATGGTAACATACTCAGTTGATCTGTGCATACACATACTTCAGAACATACATTGTTTAATCTATGTCCTGCACTCACCACACATATTCAGATGTCTTCTAGTCACAAGGTGTCCAACACACAGACTTATAGAGCAAATGGCCAAAACTAGGAGGAGTATGCTGGTTCAGTCACCATGCAACTCATTCTATCTCTCACAAACTCATCAGCCTGGCAGCTAGTAGCAGCCTATCACTCGCTCTCCTAGTCAGCCTGTTAGATAGTCTCTCATTCTCTCTCTCTCCCCAGGCCAGTCTGCTGAGTTCATCATTGCAAAGTATTATATAGTCTCAAGCAACTTCATGGCTGTCCAATGGTCTTCTTTTGGTTGTCTACTTTACCATCACCCTAGTTTGGATCTACCTCAAACTAGTTGTTATTGGATGAATCACTCAGAGTTCCTGTTACTCTAAATGTCACAGCAGAACGTGGTGGACTCTGACTGTCACCCCCACCCCACCCCACCTAAATTGGAATGGCAGAGTGGTCAGCTCCTAACCCCTTATCTGTACCAGACACATTCTTCCCCTAACCCCTCGTTTCCTGTGTCGAGACGGTGATTGACCTTGGCACACATTCAGATAACCATTGTTCCCAGAGTCGCCGGCCTCATCACCCCTGCACTTAACGCCCATGTTTCAGCTGGTATTGTTACATAGCTGATTTTGGGTTTTCATTCGTATGTCATTGCACAACCTTTTTATTTTCTATTTACCCCAAATTTTAACAATAAAGTCACCACGTCACATGATGTCTTCCCTACACACATTTTCATATGAAATTTAATATTTCAGTCCTTTAAGAAAAGTGCTATGCTACTTGTCCATTTTTTGCTGTCAAGTTTCATTGGAATCTCTTTATCTCTTTATCTGAGTCAATTGCGTTGCACTGGTTACTGTAAGCCCTTTTTTTTTTTAAAGACTTCTGTTAATTATATTGTCTATCCATCTGCCTCATAGTCCTCCTTTTGCTGTATCTTAGGTGCACAGGGGTCGCTGATCAGGTTCCATTCTAGTTGCATTGCAGAACTATTTTATATTTTGTCACTATATATATTCTTCTTCGCTCCTCCACGTACGGAAAGTAGTGGCAACCTGCCGTACTGCATCTTTGCCAAGAAACTTGTAACAGCCAAATAGGTAGGTTGTTGCAAGAAGCGACGTTCTGTAAAGGACATGTTACTTACTTTTATATATTCTTCAGAATGAAGGCAAATATCTTACTTCTTAGTCGACCTGCACTGGGGCAAGTGCTACAGAGGGTGGTTAACCGATGTGCTAGTTCATCTTAATAGACTCAAACACTAGAGTAAAGTAGACCCCGCAGCTTGTAAGGTGCCAGCTTTGCTGCTCTTAATAAACCACCTAACTGTGGCCGGTGTTATACATGTCACACAGTTAGTTGCCTCTTACGACATACTCTCTGCGAGCCACTGAATATTTGTTTGTATATTTGTTTAAAATATGTTTGTATATATGATTGTAAATTTGTTTCTATATTTTTTTGTGTATATTGTTTGAATATTTGTTTCTATATCTGTAATACTGTAATCCTGGTGTCCATTCAGGCATGTTATGTACCCTATGCCAGGTATATATGTTTGTATATGTGTCTGAATATTTTTTTCTATTTACGTTTGAATATTTGTTTGTATGTATGTTTGTACTTACTTACTTAGTCGCTCCTCTTCTACCGTGAGGTGTAGAGGTATGTTTGTAAATATGTTTAAATATTATCTGGATATTTATTAGAAAATTTGTTTGTATGTTTGTGTGAATATTTGTTCGAATATATATTTGAATATTTGTTTGAATATTTGTTTGTATATATGTTTGTATATTTGTTCGTATATATTTATTTGAGTAGTTGTTTGTATATTTATTTGAATATTTGTTCGTATATATGTTTGTGTATTTGTTCATATATTTATTTGAATATTTGTTTGAATTTTTATTTGAAAATTTGTTTGTATATTTATTTGTATATTTGTTTGAATATTTGTTCGTAAATACATTTGAATATTTGTTTGAATATTTGTTCATATATTTGTTTGAATATTTTTTGAATATTTTAAATATATTTGTTTGAATATTTGTTCATATATATGTTTGTTTATATGTTGGTATATGATTGTAACAGTATTTCTGCTCATTTAAATATATTAAGAGGTTGGCTGTAGACACTCCTACTCTGACCTCCCATACACCCCACACCACTGTGGACCCTAATTTGATTTCCAAGCTATACAGTCTGTGATTTGCTGATTCATCTATTGTAGTGTCATCATCAATCATGTGGTTATTGATAGATTTCAACCTTTTAGTTTCCACATTTTTTGTTATTACATAACAAACATTTAGACATCTATTTTTGGGTACACCAGTTGTCTTATAAATCCATGAAATTGCCAGAAAATGCTGAAAGTGTTCCTAACCAGATAGACATAGTCGCCTCTGTCTCTGTAGACCAAAGCATGGCTCCCTGGGAGAAGGTGCTGGGTGCTGAATATGGAGACCCTCGGCTGCCCAAACTGCAAGATCTCCCTCTCGGCCTCACTGGTGTAATCCAAAGTAATGCAAAGCATGACAATTTGGCACCAACTCGGCTGCAGGAGCTGCCGGAATGAGTTCGCAATTTTGAAACCATCCACCTTAGGTACTACCACTTCCGATTTTCTGTCTAGGCTTACTCCCATAGTTGGATCAAGTTGCTGATCAGCGCATGAGCTGCAGTGGTCAGCGACCCATAGCTGACTGCTAGCGTTAGAGCCAGCGAACCGGAGCTGCCAAGACCTTTCTACACCTCCATGCGGGGTGATCCTGGATAACAGGCTACAACATGGCAGACTGGCTAAGGGAGAAGGGATCGAAGAGGGAATGCTAACCCGGTACTAAAAAATGCTTGCTGAAGTCGGATGTGTCGGACCGAAAGGTGCAAACATCGCAGTCAATCTGTAAACTATGATACAACACATTCCGTTCTCTGGACTACATTCTGCTACTTACACACCTTTCAGGGTTTGGTAGCAGGAGATTGAGAACGAATCAAGCCAAGCCAAGCCACTCCCATAGCCCCTACCCTCCCTCTCTCTCTCTCTCTCTCTGAGAGAGAGAGATAGAGGTTTCCACAAGGCAGTAGTTTCCATTACAAACGTATTTATAACATCTTTGTAAGCAAACTAAACAGACCTACTCCAGAAAAATCCGTTGCAACAACTCAACTTCATCACAATCATTAATGGAATAACCTTCCAAATCCATGTGAAACAGAAAAAAATTGTTTAACCTATTCTAAAGTTAAAAATTGTCTTTTTCCTGCAACTGCTTTATTTTTCAGCATGTCACGCCACGACATGGTTGTTGATTTTGAAACTATAATCTATTCTTTTCTTTCTTTTCTTTTTTTTATGTGTGTTTTTTTGTGTTTTTGTTTTTGTGTAGTGACATTTAATAACAAGTTTTATTGTTTCTATTGTGTGTGTGTTAGTTTCTGAGATACACACAGATGAAGATGATAGTGGTGAATAATAGCACACACATATAGACTCACCCGCTATCTGCATGCCTTGGTTAGAAGAAAAAGGTTAAGGTCACAGTCAATCTAACAATCATGTTCTTTTCAAGATGGATAGAAGTGACCTTGTTTTCGATTCAGCTGTTTTGTCAAATAAAAATCAGTGTTAACACAACAAATACACTGGTGAATATGCAGAGACAGTACCCAAGGCATATTTTTTCGCCAATGGTTCAGTAAAAGTTAAATAAACTGCAATCTGGAGGTTCCACTGCACTGGTATTGGCTCAGTGTCCGCACCACAACAAAAAACGGATGTGCCAGTTAAGTCTATATATTTTCGTATCAACATTACAACATATGACCTTGTTTTTTCATTTCTCATCTTTTATTTTCAGTTGAAAGACATGGAGAAAAAGTTAGACGAAATGCGCAAAAAGATGAGAAAATCATCGTCGTCAGGTGATCACCAGATCAACAGTTCATTGGATGGTATGTACCATGTCCTGCATCCCCACTCTAAATGTGACCTTGACTTTGATCACAGTCTCAGTGTGCATGATCTTTCTGCTCATAGACAGGATGATGGACGTGGAAGTAGCGCAGATGTAAGCAGTATATCTGGCAGTAACGATTCCAGTTCTGAATGCTACAATCTCAGCACTAGCTCTCTCAACAGCAGACCATGCCAGATTATTGTTGATGACACTAGTTCTTTCAGTGATAGTCTGAACTCCACCAAGTCTTACGGAGATGAGGTGTCTACAGATTATCGTTTACAAGATTTAGAGGACACATCAAGGAATGACCTTACTGGAGATCAAGCTGGGATACAAGCTCAAGTTGGAAGGAAACGGCATTATATTATTAGCAGAGGACAGAGTAACTGGCCACTTAGAGGTGGATTAAATCAGTCAAAGAGACACATCAATGCAAAGTCTAAACCCAATGCGAACTCAGGCAAGGCTGCTACTACTAAGTGTGACCATAGCCCAGATACTACATTCGATGATTCCACCGTGAGTAGTGATAATTATTTTGGTGGGGATAATGATTCTCAAGGTGAGGAACAGAAATATTGTACCAAAGTCCAGCGTAGGAGGCAGACATTTATAACAGGTAACGGTATAACAAAGAACTTCCAAATAGTAATACCTGGAGGAGATGGATTTAACAAAGGGTGGAAAATGTTTGAGCAGATTTTAATGGGTGCAGATGATGATCACCTTCAAAACATAACACACAAACAGCAAGGAAGTAGTTCTGTATTACAGCATAGAGATATTACTGGAGATCATGGATATCAATATAGGTCATTGAATCGAAATGAAACTCAACAGAGGCACAGAAAGCAACAAACGACTGATAGGAATGATATTAAAAGAGGTGTAGTTAGGAATCACTCATTTGATTATACTTACGACTCACGAGTTATTGAAAGAATGAGGGATACTAGCATAGATGATTTGAGCCTAGTCAGATTTCCACAGCAGTCAAAAGACTCCACCTTACAGAGAAGAAAGCCATTTGTGTTCCATACTAAGAGACAAAACAATTCCCAACAGTTGAGACATGAAGTCCAAGGCCCAGCACTGAAATGATACACAGAAGTGTTTCATCTCTCTGCTTCTGCAAACAGAGATCACCCAAACCAATCCTTCCTGAAAGGAGGAACTGTACTGAAGCTTCTAACATGTCCACAAGCAGTAAGGAAGGGTCAGGAATGCCCAACATGTCTACCCATTACCAAGCTTATTTGAACAGAGCTCAGATATTGTTCTGTGCGACACTGGTAAACATGACCTGTAATTTACGTTTGCATCTGCAATTTAAAACTGTCATGGTGGCTTGTTTAGTGCGAGTAGTCATGCTGGCAAGATGGACTAGTTTGGATTCGGTCATCATAGCAATTTCATTACCAAACAAAGATATCCAAAGGCAGCATTAAGATAGCCACACAGCATTAAGACAACCAATGCATCATTATGACATGAACTGTCCATACAAGACTGTACATTCTCATATATTTATTGCAGCATTCTGTCAGTTCATCTAATAGTTTTGGTGACATGATAACAGCTTGTCTAGTAATTGTTGTGGTATTTTGTAGTCGGGTGCCAATTTTTATGAACATAGTATATACTAATAGCAACAGGGTTAGTAGTGACTAGTATTTATTGCACTTGGGAAAATGTATACATCAAACAAAAGGGAAGAAAGGAGCAGAACCTTGGTCATGCAGCTGGCCGAATCACTTTACTCTTCTCTTTCTGTAACATGGCCCTTTCCGAACCTGAAAGACCAGGGTTCAAATCCAGAGTGCATATTACTTGCCTTCCTTGTCTATTGTTCAGTGTGCTTGTGTTCTATTTCTTGCAATGATTGTTGATACTAGCTTACCAATGTTTTCAATTGATATTGCATGTGGTGGGCCTTTCTTCATTTACTTACCATGTTTTGTAGCTGCCTGTTGCTGGCGGGGATAAGCCTTAGTTGGAGCACAAACGTGTTCCCTTTGCTGCGAGAGACATGCCCTATGCACTTCGGAAATTGCATATACATTTTTTGTAGAATTTAAAGGCGTAACCCCAGTCTTAAAAACCACATAAACATAGCCTGGAGGGAATATTATTTGATAACTGAGCCCAATGTCATTACATACCACATGGACATATCCTGGAGGGAATATTATTTGATAACTGAAACCAATGTTGTTACATGTCACATGGACATAGCCTGGAGGGAATATTATTTGATAACTGAGCCCAATGTCGATACATACCACATGGACATAGCCTAAAAGGGATGGTATTTGATAACTGAGCCCAATGTCATTACATACCACATAGACATAACCTAGAAGGGATGGTATTTGATAAATGAGCCCAATGTCATTACATACCACATGGACATAACCTAGAAGGGATGGTATTTGATAAATGAGCCCAATGTCATTACATACCACATGGACATAACCTAGAAGGGATGGTATTTGATAAATGAGCCCAATGTCATTACATACCACATGGACATAACCTAGAAGGGATGGTATTTGATAAATGAGCCCAATGTCATTACATACCACATGGACATAACCTAGAAGGGATGGTATTTGATAAATGAGCCCAATGTCATTACATACCATTTGGACATAACCTAGAAGGGATGGTATTTGATAAATGAGCCCAGTGTCAGTACATACCACATGGACATGTAAGCACAGATGAAGAGATAGGCAGATGATTTAGAAGAATTTATAAAGAGACTAGCTCCACAAGAACCTTGTTATCAGTTAATTATCGAAACGAAACAAACAGGAAATTAAGAAAACAGTTTTGTCACTGAAAGATGCTAAAGCCAATTGCCACTGATATCAACAGAAGTAATCAAAGCAGACTTCCACAGTTCAACAAAAATTATACAAATTGCTTGGTAAAGTTTGGGAAAGAGATGAAATGCCAGCAGACTGAAAGGAAGCTTGTATATCAAGCTGCTAAAGAAGGGACAACTGCAGCAGGGTGTAAATTATAGAGGAATAATGCTGTTATCGGTGCCCTGGGAAAATATTCAACATGATCATTCTAGGGAGACTGAAAAAGACCGTAGACAAACAGCTAAGAGAACATCAGGCAGGCGTTTGACAAAATAAATCCTGGGCAGACCAGATAGCTACACTGAGAATGATAGTTAACACTGCCGAAGACGGATGTGACGGACTGAAAGGTGCAAATATTGCAGTCAAGCTGTAAACTAGCTACACAACGCATTCCGTTCTCCGGACTGCATCCTGCTACTTGCAAAGCCCTTTTCAAGGTTTAATAGCTGAAGACTGAGAACGAACGAAGTCGAAGGTATGTGTTAGTGTGTATAATAATCATTGAGAACGAACACAGAAGAAGAAGATAGTTAAACAGAACAAATTCTTAGTCGACCTGTACTTCTACAGGGACAGATGTCTCGGTGCAGGTCCCACTTAGTCGACCTGTACTTCTACAGGGACAGATGCTCCTGTGCAGGTCCCAGCTCTGGTATGAGCTGGATGTATCCGGGAGGAGGATTTCCTGCCTAGTGGGCTAGGCTCGAGCAGCTGATAACTCTGCTGAATTGGGACAAGCACAGTGGATAACCGATGTGCGAGTCCATCTTAATAGACTTAAACACTAGAGCAAAGTAGATCCACAACATGTTAGGCCCCATCTATGCTGCTTTTAACAAACCACCTAAACATGGCCAGTGTTATGCCATGTCACACAGTTAGTTGCCTAGATGTGACAGTGGGTCTATTCTTGTCCTTGTCATACACAAAGGCAGCAGCAGTACCACTCAGCAGAACAAACTAGGAATTAGAACTCACCACTTTATATCTAATTAATGAACTATGAAAGAGTATTTGACAGCAAAGACAGAGAATCACTTTGGAAGTCGGTCAGGCACTGTGGAATTCCCCTGAAGTTTACTAACATAATTAAGGAAACGTATAAAGATATGAAATATAAAGTTCTACATGTGGGTCAGCATTTTGAGCACTTTGATATAAGAACTGGTGTACAACAAGGATGTCTACATCTCTCTTTTTGTTGGCCATTGACTGGATTATGATGGCAACAGCATCAACCAGCTACAATGAAATTCAATGGCAAAACAGTTTGATTATCTGGACTTCGTCAATGACTCTTCTCTTCTATTGCATAACTGCAATCAGATGCAAAATAAAATAAGCATACTTGATGCAAGGTCATAGAAATGTAATGAATACATAGAGAAAGAAAAAAAGATAATGAGTATTTATGCTACTAGTGACAATCAGATTGTGTAGTGAGATACACTTCTACAATATGTGGAATCATTTATCTGTCTTGGTAGCAATATGGGCAAAGTATGGTAGGTACTGATAGGGATGTCAAAATAAGAATACAGAAGGCGAGAGGAGCTTTCATTTATTTGGAGAACTTACGGAAATCAAAATAATAAAGTCCAACACAAAAATACAAATCTTCAACTCCAGTGTAAAGCCTGTTCTATTGCACAGCTCTGGAACATGGAGAACAAAATCACAAAGAGATGTTCATAAATGGGTGTCTGTGCAGAATAGAGTGATTGAAATAATATGATGGGACTACGAATGTGAAACTGTTAGAAAGAACCAGATAAACATTTATGGATCATCATGTCAGGAAACAGTACTAGTGTTGGATCGAACACACCAGCTGAAAACATTACAAGACAGTCTGTTCAGGAACCCCCAAGGCATGAAAAGAAGAGGCAGACCAAAATACACATAGAGAAGAAAGCTTGGGACAAACATAAAGGAAACCAGAAAGAGGTGGATAGACCTAAAACGGATGGCCCAAGTCACAAGAACTTGACATCTATTTGTTAAAGACAAAAGCTCGGGGGGGGGGGGGGGGGGGGGCTGACAGGTTTTGATTGATTAAAATTTTTAGCTGACTTTGCTCAGATTAAATGCAGACAAAAAGACTTAAGTTATGGTGTGCACCAAAAGTAAAGAATGTCAACAATGGAGAATGTCTAGAATAAGTGTCAAGCTATTTATACCTTGGTCGGCTAATATCGACGGATGGCAAATGTGAAAGGGAGGTCATTAAAAGAATTGCATTGGCAAAGAACATATTCATTAGCAGCATGAGACATACGCGTCTGTCCAAGCAGATATCTAAAAACTTAAAAATGAAAATCATTAATTGCTATGTGTATTCAGTTTTATTGTATGGAGTACAAACCTGAACCCTGACAAAGAAAATGCATAAGAGTATTGAGGCCTTTGAAATGGGGGTATTAGAAAACTTGGACGAGTTTCTTTGAAAGATAGGAAAACAAACAGTGAGGTTCTGGAACAACTCAAGGTAGAGAAGATACTTCTGAAGGAATTAAAAAGTAGAAAAATAAAATATTTTGGTCATGTCAAGCAACATGACAGTCTGCTGAAGGTTATATTGGAGGGAAGAGTGCAGGGCAAGAGATCCAGAGGGCAACAGAAATACAGATGGACAGGCAACATCAAGATGTTTGACTGAGTGTACCAACCTGGTGCGGGACAGAGACAGCTGGAGATCCATTACCGTCAACTTCTGATGCAGACAGCACTTGTTGAGGATGATGACAGCGGACAAGGCAATTTAGAAACTGGACCAGACAGCCTACATTATAAGACTGAAGACATAGCATCCTAAAACCTCAAATACACCACCTCCTATGGCATTACCCTGATATAGAACCTGTATTTTATTAATTTTGTTACTTTCAAAGTATTCTCTAATTTTGTTTTAAAAGTTATTTTGTTTTTCCACAAATACATTATTTTTTAAACAGACTTTTGTGTGATACCATTTCATCACTGATCTCAAACTGCAGACAAAACCCTAATTTTGTCATGATATAGAATCACGTTCTATAAATGTTCAACTTTTTTGTGGACTTGTTTCTTTAATTTTTTCCCCCATTTTCTATCATTGTATTTTTGCCTCCGATTTTATTATTTGAATACTATTTATCCATATGTAGAATGCCAAAAAATATACTCCATAATAACCTTATATACAGTGGTCCATTCATTGTTTTCATTGAAAGTAAACTCCTCAATTGATTTTCTTAAATATCAGTCATTGACTGTGATTTTCTTGACAATCAGTCCAGTATTTACAGTTGAGATGACTGTTGTAAATAACATGTGCCATAATATCTCTTTACAAATGACCTATTTTGATTATTGTAATGCTCCGTTTTGTTAATGTTGATATGCATGAATGTAAAACTCTTGAAGCATTTTTATGCTGATTATACAAAATTGTTTTGTGGTCTGTTGTAGTCTGCTTGACATTTTTGGTTGCATTATTGTAAAATGGTGTTGCTTCAGTTTGTGGTTTGTCTCTTACTGTCTTAAAACAGTTCAGCATTTTACCTTCCAAATTGTTAACATTTTATTTGCAATTATTACATTTGCAGTTTTTTATTAACATTTTTCATTGGCGCAATGTGGTGATCTTTTTTATTTGTTCTGATGTCCAGAAGGTATTTGTATAAGTTTTCACTTTCTTATTTGGTTCTTAAACCAGCAAATGGTCATTATCATGTAGCATGACCTTTGCAAAATGTCACTCTCATAAGTGAAGGACTCTTAATCTTTGGTCGTCTCTGCCCCTTTTATCCCCATCATCCTGAAAACCTCTTTAATGTCCTGTGTCCATCTTCTCCTTCATCTGTCTCAAGTGCCATACCCTCCAGTATCGATTTTTCTAGATCATTGTGGCATTTGATGAGGCCAAAGAATTTTAGTTTCATAAACATAATATTATCTACTAGCCAATTCTGTTCTATAACCAATACCTTGAAGATTTATGTGTTCTTCTTTCTTGTTACCCTTGGTATTTGAGCACTTTCCTGTAGCATTTTAGCTTGAAGAATTCAGTTTTCTTCCTTGGTGTTATTTTAATTGTCTAAACCTTGCATCCGTGCATTGCCACTTGAAAGATACGAGTCCTCAGTGTCTTAATTTTGGGCATTTTGTTTGTATTCTGCCATAAGTCCTTCATTTTAGTTAACCTCTTCAATACCACAATCATTCTTCTTCTTGCTCCTTTTTGTCAAGTCTCTATTGTTGCTTATAATCGAGCAGAGGTGTTTAAAAATTGTCACATTTATAACTTTTTTGCTCTTCATTGATAACTTTAGGTCTGGTTTTTGTCTTGTCATTAAAGAAGTGCTCAACAACACTTATACACTAAAGCTTGAACTGCTTTCCAAGAGGAATAATTCATTCATTGTCAGCATCATATTTGTCTCAGGTTTCAAACTAATTGTACCAAGCACTGCTCATTTTGCAATATCTTTATACAATTGTTGATCAGCTACAATTTATCTTACTGTTGTAGACCGTATTTCATGTTCAATATTGACTGCTTGTTTTGCCTGTGTGGTTTCCATGACGACTCGATGTTTTCTGACAGACGTGAGAATTAAACTACTGCTATACTTAGGTAATCCTGAGAGAGGTATCTAACAGTGAAAGCAAACTTTGCAGAACAGAGGACTGAAATAAATATAAAGCGAGGCTACGGTGGCGCTGTGGATTAAATAAAAATGTTTTTAAAATGTATGGATATGGTCAAATACCACGCTAATGCAAAAGACAGAAACGAAACCTATGTTACAACGGCGTCATCAGGAATAATGAACAACAAAAATATATGAGCTAGCGACTCATAGGAAAGAATACATAAAATACAGATATGAACAAAAACGAGTAAAACAAAAAAGGTGCTTAGCACGTACAATTTTAAATAAAATATTGTCTCGAGTCGCCTCACCTGTGGGGATGCCAGACAAAGTCCAGGAGAGCATAAGAAGTGGAACAAGACTGAATAAGCAAATATCAACCAAACATGGAATGACCAAATGGTATAGAGGACCCCAGCTTCTAGAAATGCACATCCATTACACAGGCCAAAGATCTGTCGAGTTCTGGAGTCATCTCCTTTGGCCGAGCACACAATTTTTTTATTAACGCATCCCAACTAACATGTTGTCCATAATCAAAGGACTGACCTCCCCTAATATTGATCAGTTTTAAACATGGACAGGTCCTGGGGCTTCAAGTATCTGTTGATTTACCTTAGCGTGTCTTTAGTTCAAGTTTTAAAAAAATGAATAATATACACAAATTTTAATGATAAAGTTTAAATTTCTAAACTAAATGTTGAAAAAACCTTTGAAATAACTTCTATAGTTAAAGAACGGTTCTCTGCTTATACTGATCTGTTCAAACATGGACTGGTCCTGGGGCTTCAAGTATCTGACCTTGGACGGCCACACTAAAAAAAATGGCACTCTACGGTAAACCAAAAACAAGACATTCACTGTAAATGTTATTTTAATGTTAATTAAATCAGTACGGTAACAACACAGTAAGTTAAAAATAGTTTCGTTGACCTAGAAATTCCAGACAGAATGTTCCGTGCAAATTCCACATCACTAGTGCTCACCGTTCTTTATTTTTTGTATGACGGACAAACAGATACATGTATTTTCTGTTTTATAGTTAAGGTTAAATAGGGCAATAAGCCATAGTACTCTCACTAGTAGTGTTGCTTTCATTTGTCACACAATTCATCCATTAATTTAACAGAATCATTTCTACACAACAAAATCTACTTTTAAAATATTGGGAAATGTTCCTTTTCTGTCCGAATGAAGTAGTGCCCATAAGCTATCACTTCCATAGCTTACACCATAATCATACATGCTATTTTGATACATGACAATGGGTAATTAAATCATGATGATGGGCATGTAAATAGGAATAATAAATATTGCATACAAAATATTACAGATAAGTAAATCTGGATAAACTTTAGTCCCATGGCAGGATTGTCGTCGAGGATGAAGATAACTCTTTATGTACTAAGCCGCAGCCTATATGATGTAAGGTGGTTAATTCCCTTCATTGCTGTTTTTACCTTCCCCAACTCATACGTCAGGTACCCATTAACAACTGGGTCAACTGGTGGATTGGTCATACCAGACACGAACCGCAGCCCAGATTTTTTTGTATGTTTGTCCGTGAACTTGAAATCTGGCATGCTGTAACCCCAGTCTAGTAAGTCTGGGGATATTAAGGTCCTATTGCAGTCGTCCCTAACTGAGGTTAGCGAACAAAATGTGTATTGTTAAATCAAGTTTTTGTGTGTTTTTAATGTTAATTTATGTGACAGGGTAGTTATCATTGGCTTCAATGGGGTGCTGTAAGTTGTCATTGACTTCCAGGGAATGTTACATTGGAAACACTGCCATTATAATTTGGTACTGTAGTATTGAAGCTGCATGACCTAGGGGTGAAATTTGCTAGGTTTTCACAATCCCAGCACACCGGTTTGATTCCCGCCATGTCCAGTTTGGCAGACACTGGGTTTTTCTCTCTGGCAATTGCTCCTCCACATACGAAAAGTAACGACAGTCTACCGTGCTGCACACTTGCCAAGAAACTTAACAGTCAAATAGGTAGCGGTTCTAAGAAGCAATGTTCTATAAAGGACATGCTACTTACTTTACTTAATGTAGTCATAATAATTATCTACCTAAAAAGAAAAATGCTCGTTCTTAGTAGACACGGTCTTACCAATGGTGATCGTTTCTGAAAGTCATTATTGGGGGATCTCCATCTGCCGCTTCTCACATTTGTCTTGGGGGGGGGGGGGGGGGGGGGGGGAGAGCCGAACATGTCCAATGCCGTGTTTCAGCAGGCTTTACACTACCCCTGCTCCCCAGAAATGGCTCCCTGATACTTTTACCTCTTTCCAAGAATCAAGGTGTCATTCAACGCTATGAGGTCAAATGTGAGAAGCGCCTAACGGAGAACACACCCAATGAAGACAAAGGCGAGAAGCGCCCAATAGACACCAAAAAAAATCAAGACGAATGTGAAAACCTTAACTTAACGTCTTTATACTGGTTTAGACGACTCTGCAGAGTCTGTATACAACCAGTTTGGTTTGGCTTCGTTCGTTCTCAATCTCCTGCTACCAAACCCTGAAAGGGCTTAATTAGTAGAATGTAGTCCAGAGAATGGAATGTGTTGTGTTGTAGTTTACAACTTGACTGCGATATTTGCACCTTTTGGTCCAACACATTTGACTTCAGCAAGCATTTTTTTAGTACTGGATTAGCATTCCCTCTTCGATTCCTTCTCCTTAGCCAGTCTGCCCTGCTGCAGCCTGTTATCCAGGATCACTGCATGGAGGTGTAGAAGGGTCTTGGCAGCTCTGGTTCGCTGGCCCTGATGCTAGCAGTCAGCTATTGGTCGCTGACCACTGTAGCTCATGCGCTGATCAGCATCTTGATCCCCAACTAGTTTCATTTACATTATCTTGCTCTAAAAGCTATGCTCATATCCAATCTATTCTTAAAAGCATTAATTGTCCCTGTCTCCACGACTTCCTGTGACAATGACTTCCAGAAATGCTCCCAGCAGTGAGAGCACAGTTGCGAGGAATGTGTGCACTCAGAAGGGGCCTATTTCAAAGAGGATTAGGGGTTGAACTGAATTGGTCAGTTAGTTTTTCGTTCCTTCAGTCTACGGTTAGATACTTTTTGATCAGCCCTTACATATGTCACTGAAAATGTTTTTAGCTCTTCAAGATTGTCACGTAGTACAAATAAATGCTGCTAAACTTGTTACAAAGATTGAAACATTCATGTTGCACACAGACTATAAGAAGTTTTTAAAAATACAACTGTCTGCAAGAACAAGAGGGCATAGCTACAAATTAACTAAAGAATGGTCCAGATTAGAAACCAAGAAATGTTCTTTTAGCCAGAGAGTGGTGAAAGCTTGGAATGTATTGCCACAGGAAATAGTGGAGGTTGGGTCAATTAATGCATCCAAGAAAAGATTGGATGCATATAGTTATTTTTAGGTCAAGTGAATGTAAAAGAAACTGGTTGTGTACAGACTCTGCAGAGTCTTCTAATCCAGTATAAAAAAGATAGGTTATACACTTAGCATCATTATAGTTAGAAGATACTCTGGGATGGCATGACAAGCTGGATAGGAAAATAGATACCCTGGAAAGTGTTGAAAGAAGAGCAGATGGTCATTGAGCCACTTGATCATCAATACCGCATGACATGATGCTAACATGACTTCACTGGGCTTAGTAGCTCCACTTCCACAAGTCTCCTTTTATTTAACTTGTGGCTAATAGATTGTACGTGATGCCCAACCCTTTTACAATCTTAGATTTATTTCTACTTATGTCGTTAAGTGTCATCTGTCTTGCGCCAAGTGTGTTGCGTCGGTCAATGTGAGCCTGTATTGATGCATAATCACTCTAATGTCATCTATCCACCTGCCTCGTGGTCAACCCCTTCCCCTGAAGCCAGATCTACCAGCGTTGTAAGCCATCAGTGGAAGTGGATGAGGGTGCATTTTCATGAGATGGCCAAACCAACCTGTATTGTGCCTGGAAATGTACTCTGGACAAGACCTAGTGCCGATCATACTTCAATTGTTGTTGTTTCGCAATTTATCTTTCCTGGTAACACCGGTGACCTTCTTCAAACACTTCATGTCACTCATCAACATTCTGCTCTCACTCGCCCAGGACAGAGCCCGGTTTGGCACTGATAGCACAGAGTCGGCATAAAGATACTGTTTATTAGATGTTGCTTTGTTACCAAACTAACACTCAGGCGCTTAAGCAGTAGTGACAGCTGATAAGTTACTGCAGATGCTTTCTGACTAGGATTTCCCTGTTGATCTGATCCTATCCTATCGTCTGCGGAAAAAATACTGTCCAAATACTTGAACTCATGGGCCCGTTGAAGAGCAATAAAATTTACATTTATGTTGAGTGACCTAGGTGTTCTACTGATCCTCATAGTTTCTGTTTTCCTCTCATACAATATCACATTATAATGAATATTCAAGTATAACGAGTATTGTACCAACTTTGAATATTGAGTATTGTATAATGCTGAATATTGTACTATAAGGCATATTGTTTTATAATGAATATTTTCAGCATGTCCTTTTGCATGATTTGTTGTAAACTGTACTTATTTTAACATATTTCTCATTGACTTTTATCAAAACATGCTCACTGTACCAAGTGCATATTGTGCTTGGCAATTAAATGTTTTTTATTAAGTTTTGATTTCTTTGGTGTTTTGTTCTTTTTAGGCAGTTCTGTGAGGTTTGCTGCTTTTTTTGTTTTTGTTTGCATAAACAACATGTTTTGTCACCTGGGGAGATGGAATTACATATTATGTCACTCCGGAAGGAGGTAGTATGACATACATTGCCATTTGGTACGATGGAAGCAAGAAAGAGAGAAATACCTGAGAAATTTGACATACATGTCATTTGATTGTGCACAATGTTTTTCTATGACATTTTAGAGGTGTACGTGGAAGTGGTTGCTGAGTTGAACTTAGTTTAAGAATAAGAGTTATTGCCTAAGTTGTTAGAAAAGAAAGAATAAAGGCTGCATCAATGTTGTTAGTGGAAGAATAAAGGCTGCATCAAAGTTGTTAGTGGAAGAATAAAGGCTGCATCAATGTTGTTAGTGGAAGAATAAGGGTTACAACCAATGTTGTTAGTGAAAGAATTATGGTTACAACTAAAGTTGTACTTTGAGCATCTCAGCCCATCATCTATATTGGTTTTCCAGCCATCCGAACTTTGAGCATTTCAGTACATCAGCCATAATGGTTATCCAGCCATTTGTTCTTTGAGCATTTCAACCAAATATTTTTTCTTTCAATCATGAATGATACCGTCTGCTCTGGATCGAATCAGTTATCACAAATTTCAGCAGGTCTAATTATTTGCCCAATTAATATGTTTGTTTTCTTTTCATGTTACTTGACGGTTACCTTTTATTACGCTGTCCAGAGCTTCTGGGTAGCAGTGTTGTAGAGTACTCACTTCTCTTGTGTGTTCTGCTATGATGTAGATCATCTGATGAATGCTCTAGGATTCAAACATGACCCACAAGAATGGAAACTATTCATAAACTCCTAATTTGAATCTCAAGACGGTGTTGTTGGATAAAGGGATCCGGCTTCCATCCATTCTAGTTAGACATGCTGTGTATATGAAAAAAAACAAAAACAGTTCTTGAGCAAGTATGGCTGGCATCTCTATTGTGATCAGAAAGTTGTGGCTCACTTGATGTGTTTGCCGCAGGGATATACAAAGTAGTGCTGTTTCTTAAGGGAATAGGACAGCCAAGCAAAGACTTTACACTGCAAGAAGAGAGACTGACCTCAGAGAAAATCTGTGAAGAATGTGCAACACCCAGCAGTGGCAGAAAAGCACAAAATCCTGCTGCCTTTCTTACACCACAAACTCAGGTCTGATGAAAAACTTAGCTGAAGACATTAACCCTACTGGAACAATTTTAAAATATTAGTCTTAAGTCTTAGTCGACCTGTACTTCTGAATGGGTAAATACTGAATGGATCCCAACTCTGGCTTGAGCTGGATGTAGCCGGGACGAGGATTTCCAGCTTAGCGGGCTAGGCCCGAGAAGCTTATTATTTCACTACGTTGGGACACATACTGCAGAGGGTGGTTAACCGATATGCGAGTTCTTCTTAATAGACTCAAACAATAGAGTAAAGTAGACCCACAGCCTGCAAGGCGCCATCTATGCTGCTCTTAACAAACCACCTAACTATGGCCGGTGGTATGCACATGTCACACAGTTTGTTGCCTCTTATGATATGCTCTCTGTGGGACTGCAGTGCTATTCTTTCAAATATTAGGCTGACAAATTCCCTCAACTCAGCGAATCAAAAATTACGAGAAAAATATTGTCCGCCCTTGTATCCATGAACTTTTTAGAGACAAGATGTTAGACAAGCTTGTGCAAAGTCTTTCTCCTGGTCATCTTATCGTTCCATATGAAGCATAAGATGACCACCATTGATCTCATTACAGTAGACCTGTATCGAAGTACTTAAATGGTAGCGGTTCGCAATAATTTAGAAAACTTTTAAAAAATAAATGATGAGATTGCTTGACTCATACGCAACTCTTCTTAACTCTTTACCTCCCCTTATGATGTGCATAGTGGAGTACAGTTGTCCTGTTCTTTCTTCTCCAATGTCTCAGAATCTACTCTGAGATAGTAAACTCACTGAAGATGTTGGAAAGCAGAGGAGCTTATTGGTTAGTGGCACAACTCACAAATGGAAACTTGCATATGTTTGGATTCATGAACCGGCAAAGTCATGGGGGGGGGGGGGGGGGGGGGGAGTAGCAGTTAAGTGACACTGCTCACAACTTGAACGTGGTGGGTTTGCTCCCCAATCACAGCACATGTTGGTGAAGACTTACACTGAGCTAAAGACAGCCGCAGATGACAGGCAGAGATGGAAAGGCAGAATCCTGAGCTTGCAAACCAGATCAGGACTGAATGACTTGATGGCAATTGGGGGGAACTAGTCTCAGGGCTGAATGACTTGGTGATGATGGAGTCAGGAATCACAAACCAGTCCCAGGACTGAATGACTTGATGATGATGGAGTCAGGGACCCCAAACCAGTTCCAGGACTGAATGACTTGATGATGATGGAGTCAGGGACCCCAAACCAGTCCCAGAACTGAATGACTTGATGATGATGGAGTCAGGAATCACAAACCAGTCCCAGGACTGAATGATTTGATGATGATGGAGTCAGGAATCACAAACCAGTCCCAGGGCTGAATGACATGATTATGATAGGGTTGGGAGTACTAACCCAGTCCCAAGACTGAATGAGTTGATGATGATGGGGGTCTGGCCGCAAACCAATTCCAGGGCTGAATGACTTGATGATGATCGGGTTGTAGGTCCCAAACCAATTCCAGGACTGAATGACTTGATGATGATCGGGTTGTAGGTCCCAAACCAATTCCAGGGCTGAATGACTTGATGATGATTGGGTTGTAGGTCCCAAACCAATTCCAGGGCTGAATGACTTGATGATGATTGGGTTGTAGGTCCCAAACCAATTCAAGGGTTGAATGACTTGATGATTGGGTTGTAAGTCCCAAACCAATTCCAGGGTGGAATGACTTGATGATGATTGGGTTGTAGGTCCCAAACCAATTCAAGGGTTGAATGACTTGATGATTGGGTTGTAAGTCCCAAACCAATTCCAGGGTGGAATGACTTGATGATGATTGGATTGTAGGTCCCAAACCAATTCAAGGGTGGAATGACTTGATGATGATTGGGTTGTAGGTCCCAAACCAATTCCAGGGTTGAATGACTTGATGATTGGGTTGTAGGTCCCAAATCAGTTCTAGGGCTGAATGACTTAATGATGACAGGGTTGAGGTACTTAACCAGTCCCAGGACTGTATGATTTGAAGATAATGGAATATGAGGTCCCAGATCAGTCCCAGGACTCAGTTATTTGAAGATTATGTAATCAAATGTCTTAAATCAGTCCCAGGACTCAATGATTTAATGATGATGGAATCAGGTCCCAAATCAGTTCCAGGATTCAATGATTTGTAGATGGAATCAGAGGTCCCAAATCAGTCCCAGGATTGAAAGACTTGATAATGTGGGGTCAGTTTCCCCAAACCAGTCCCAGGACTGAATAACTTGTTGATGAAATGAAAGTGATAATCGAGTATTTATGAAATATGTGCCTGCTACATAGTTACTATGACTTGTAGTATTGGCTAATAAGGGATTGCCCACACATCAGTTTCTAGGGCTTCTCGTTGGGGATGAAAGAATAGGACCACTAAATTCTTTCAATTAAAAAGTGAAGATAGTCTCATAACAGACACTGCTGTCAAGGATAAAGTGTTGAAGACTTGATTGTACTGGATTTCAGCTTTCTTCTGATGTTGAGTGACCAACCCCAGCTATCTTACTCTCACCTTGTCTTTCCTCACTGTGAGTGAGGTACCAATTTAGAGCTGAGCAGACTTAAACAAGTCACTTTATTGTGACAGACAAATGATTTATAAACTTAGATCCTACAGTAAAAAATTATAATGACAGAGTTTGTTCCCATTACTGAGGTTTATAAAGATGAAGAATAAAGGTCGCTTGTTCTTGCAGTCACAGTTTAGACTGTACAGACAATGTTTGTTTTATTTACCTCTAATAGAAATAATCTATATTGTACTGAGGATTTGAATATATGCCCTCATAGTCAAAGACGAACATACAAACCTCGGCCAGGTGCTCTTCTACAGTGCGTGCCATATAAACATATGACTAGAGAGGGTTGTCCATGTGGCCAACAAAATTATGTAAAACATTGCTATCTTCTGCTTTTTTGACGCACTTAACTTAACTTAACGTCTTTATACTGGTTTAGAAGACCCTGCAGAGTCTGTATACAACCAGTCACACTTACATCACCTTGCTCTAAAAGCTATGCGCATCCAGTTTATTCTTAAATGCATTAACTGTCTCTGCCTCCACTACCTCCCCTGGCAATGCATTCCAAGCAGACACCACTCTCTGACTAAAAAAAGATTTCCTAATATCTAACCTGGACCTCTCTTTAGTCAGCTTGTAGCTATGCCCTCATGTTATTGTAGGTGGCTGTATTTTAAAAAACTTGTAATAGTCTAATTTATCGATTCCTCTGATCATCTTATAAACCTGTATTAAGTCACCACGAATTCTTCTCTCTTCGAGACACTGTAGGCCGGTTTTTCTGAGTCGTTCCTCATAACTATAATTCTGGAATCCCACTATCATCTTTGTCGCTCTTTTTTGTATTCTTTCTAGCATGTTTATGTCCCCTCTATGATAAGGACTCCACACCTGTACACAGTACTCCAATCTAGGTCTAACTAAAGCTTTATACAGTTTGACGATCACTTCCTTGCTCCTATGTTTAATATTTCTTTTTATCATACCTAACATTGCATTTGCCTTTTTCACTGCTACCTTAACTTGCTCACTCACCTTTCCTGTATGATCTATTATAACCCCTAGGTCCCTTTCCTTATCTATCTTTCTAATATTGTTTTCTCCCATTCTGTAATTATGTTCCATATTGAATCTACCCATGTGGATGACTGTACATTTATCTACATTAAACTCCATTTGCCAGCTTACAGACCATTCTCGAATTTTATCTAAATCTGACATCAATATATCCACTTCCGCTTTAGATGAGACATTACTGCATAGTTTTGTGTCATCAGCAAATTTTGCAATCATGGATCTCATATCAATGTACAAATCATTTATATATATCAAGAACAAAATTGGTCCCAAAACCGAGCCCTGTGGCACACCACTCAGAGTACTCCTTATTTATGCCCACCCTCTGCCTTCTTCCCGTTAACCAATTTTCAATCCATTTGGCAACTTCCCCACCTATTCCATGTGATTTTAATTTTCGAAATAATCTTTGATGAGGTACTCTATCAAAGTCCTTTGCAAAGTCTAGATAAATAACATCCACTGGCTCCCCTTTATCTATGATTTTAGTAACCTCCTCCATGAATTCTAATAGATTTGTTAAGCATGATCTCCCTCTAGTAAACCCGTGCTGACTATTTCTAATTAGATTAAATTTGTCTAAATGCATTACAATGTTTTCTTTGATTATTGACTCTAACAATTTACAGACTATGCTCGTTAAACTCACCGGTCTATAATTTGCTGGATCTGATTTTTTGCCTTTTTTGAATAAGGGGATCACTCCTGCATCTTTCCAATCCCGTGGAACAATCCCTTTTGTAAGTGATTGAGAACATAATATAGCCAATGGTTTTGCTAGTTGGTCTCTAATTTCATACAGCAATTTTGGATGAATACCATCTTGACCTGGACATTTATTCACTTTCAACCCCTCCAATTTTTAAAAAACCATTTCCTCTGTAATACAGATTGATCTTAATCCCGCTGTATCCATGTCTCTTTGAAAAATATCTATAGGCTCTGGGATCTTGGAGCAGTCCTCTTTTGTGAAGACTGTGCCAAAGTACTGATTGAGCAGATTAGCTGCCTCCCTCTTCATGAAAAGGTTTACAGCAAGGTTGCGATATCTGCACCTTTCCGTCCGATACATCCAGTTTCAGCTGGCTTTTTTTGGTGCCGGGTTTGTCTTCTCGTTGTGATTTCTATTCTCTTAGCCAGACTACACTAGTGCAGACTGTTTTTAGTACTGCCACTTGAAGGCAAAATAGAGTCTCCGTCAGCTCTGGTTCCTTAATGCTAATGCAATCTGCTATGTATGAGTCACTGGCTGTTGTCAATTCATTCACTGTGCTGCATCTCCAGCCTCAACTTATTGCAATAATAGACACCACCTCTATCAAATTGTATTAATGCTTTAAACCAGTCTTTCTGCAAGGTGAGTTGAGGCTAACTGAAGGCCAGGTAGAAAGGATGATGAAATATATTGCATTCACTGTGCTGCATCTTCAGTCTCAACAAATTAAATTACTATAATAACCACCACTTCTATAAAATTGCTTAAATGCTTTTAACCAGTCTTCCTGCAAGGTGGGTTGGGGATAACTGAAGGCCAGGTAGAAAGGATGATGAAATATATTGCCGCTATCTGGAGACAGAATAATGGTTTGTGTTTGAAACATTCATCTTTTCATTATTTAATTTATATTGATAGTGGTTAGATAACTTGCCTCTTACAGCAAAATGGACAGTTTGTGCTCAGGTCTCAGCAAGCTCCAGTTTACTTCGATGTAAATTGGAGCAAAGAGTAGCATTAGGGTCAGGTGAAACATACTGATCAAAACCCCCACCTCACTTGCTCATCTGGTGCCTGGAAACAGGCTATCACGTCAGTCTGGCCAACAAGGTCAATATCAACACTGTAATTCTCATAACAATAAACTTTCTGATGAACCTCATATTGCACTACAGCCAGGAGGACCCCAGTCCAACTTGGAATGTAGATAGAGCCACTGTAACCTGCCACCAAAGACACATTGAAAGTTAAATTAACTCAATACGAGTAGCTTTTTCCACTAACAACACTTGGATGTAAATGGGTAGACTTATAATTAATTAAGGAAGCATATGCTGCAAGGAAGGAACTACAGAAGGTCACCACATCACAAAACACTGAGACCTTTTACAAATGGAGCTTCAAATACTTTATACTTTCATGGTAGGGAATGTCCTCTGTGAGATTATCATTTCTTGGTTTTTTTCTCTCTGAACCAAATGTTATATATATAAATGTGTATATATATATATATATATATATATATATATATATATATATCAATACTCAAAATTCTTGGTGTTTGTCAGTCAAAGTATCAAAGCGCAAGCCAAACCTTGGTCTTACATGCGGCCTTTAGATGTGTCGATTGATGTCACGGGAGTTATTTACCAAAGTGCACACATTTTCATAATACATACTAAATTCATAAGTACAACAAATTCGAAATTATGTGTAATGTGCGCAGTAGCTCAGTTAGTAGGGGACATTTTGAAATGGCCAGGTCGTTGGTTTGATTTGTGGCAATTTTTCTCGTCAAATTTGAATGAAAAGAACCGTTTCGGTTTTTTAAAATTGTATTTTGATTGTCTTCTGAAAATGTTTGCGGTTGTTTGCAGGTTAAATACATAAACACACATACACACACACATCTGTCTCTTCCTCTCTCTCTCTCTCCGTCTATCTTTATCTTTCCAGATCTTTTTTTAGTTAATTTGACTTCTCTCAATCTAACCACAAGTTTTCATATGTAGCATGTCTTTTACAGAACATTGCTCTGTCAGTGCCGCTCTACCAAGATTTTGTAGCACCAGTAGGTACAGTTAGTTTGCCTTGCTTTGTGTACTAGCTATAAGTGTACACATATATCAGGTCAGGTCATCCCGTAACCGGTGAGGTCGTTGGGACACACATGAAAACATCCTCACAACCCCACGCCACCCCTCTCTGTCAGATGCCGCTGCCTGTGACTCTTCTGGTCGGAGACTGGTCCATTCTTTTATGTTGTCCTCCCATCTCTTTTTGGGCCAGCCTCTTCGTCGTCTGCCATGCACCTTCCCGTGGAGGATTGTGTTTGCAAGACCATTTGATCTCGATATGTGACCGTGCCAAGTGAGTTTCCTTCTTTTTACAGTTGCCAAGAGATCTTTGAAAGGCCCTATTGCTGTTGTAATTCTATTTCGTATTTTCTCATTTGTAACTCGATCTTTGTACGTGACGTTTAAAAGTTTTCGGAAACATCTCATCTCCAAGGCCTGTATCCTTCGTTGAAGGTCAGCTGTAACTGTCCATGTCTCACACGCATAGAGGAATATTGACAGGACCAGTGTACGCATTAATCTGATTTTCGTGCGCAGTGCTAACCGTTTATCTTGCCAGATTTTGTTAAGCCGTGCAAACGCCGCTATTGTCTGTGCTATTCTGGCCAATACTTCACATTTTGATCCTTCATCACTGACAATCGACCCAATATATTTAAAATATACATTTCTATATTTGTCTTTCTCTCTCTGTATCTCTCCCTCAATCACTTATCCATCTACCTTTTGTATCTCTCACTTTTTCAATCCATCTCTGGTCTACATACACACTAACACATTGTCCCAGTTCCATCATATGAAATCAAATAAAAGTAGAAAATTAATAGAAGTTTGAAATGGAAGACAAAATATGGAGCAGTAAAACTGAGATACTACCACTGATATTGTGTCATCTTTATTATAACTTTCAGATCGTTCAACAAACAAGGCTGGCAGTCAGGTAAGCAGCTTACATGTTCAAGTCTTCAATCTGTTTCATATAACTTGATCAGACGTATGTAAGGAGACAGATTCATATGTATGTTCACAAAACGATTCTTATGTATGTATGCAGAAATATTAGTATGTATGTAATCAGACATCCATATGTACATGCTGAAGTCAGATGTACTGGGCCGACACAGACGCAAATAAAAACCGCAGTGCAACGCACACCGCCTTGGGGATTAGAGAAATAGGGCAAACGCCAAAAAAAAACCCATATGCATATAGGCAGACAGATACATATGTATGTAAGCAGACAAGTTCGTATGTGCGTTAGCAGTCAAGTTCATATGTATGTAAACCGACAGACTTGAGTTAATAAATCTTTATACTGGTTTAGAAGACTCTACAGAATCTGTTTACAACCAGTTTCTTGGAGGCTGGCTTTAATGATGTGTGAGTCCATCTTAATAGACTCAAATACTTGAGCTAAGCAGACCCGCAGCCAGATAGGCGCCATCTATAGCGGCTCTTAACTTAATGTTAAGAGTAACTTAACTTAACTTAACTTAACGTCTTTATACTGACTTAGAAGACTCTGCAGAGTCTGTATACAACCAGTTCCAATTACATCATCTTGCTCTAGAAGCTGTACACATCCAATCTATTCTTAAATGCATTGACCATCCCAGCCTCCACCACCCCATTTGGCAATGCATTCCAAGCATTCACAACTCTCTGGCTAAAGAAATACTTCCTAATATCTAATCTGGACCTCTCCTTAGTCAACTTGTAGCTGTGCCCTCTTGTCCTTGTTGGTGGTTGTACTTTAAAAAACTTGTTATAGTCTACCTTATCCATTCCTCTGATCATCTTATACACCTGTATTAAGTCACCACGAATTCTTCTCTCTTCTAGACACTGTAGGCCGGTTCTTTTTAATCTTTCCTCATAACTGTAATTCTGGAATCCCACTATCAGCTTTGTCGCTTTTTTTTGTATTCTCCACAGCATGTCTATATCCCCTCTCTGATAAGGACTCCGCACCTGTACACAGTACTCCAATCTAGGTCTAACTAATGCTTTATACAGTTTGACTATCACCTCCTTGCTCCTATGTTTAATATTTCTTTTTATCATCCCTAACATTGCATTTGCCTTTTTTACTGCTACCTGAACTTGCTCCCTCACCTTACATGTATGATCTAATATAACCCCTAACCCCTAAGCTCTTAACAAACCACTTGGAGAAAGGTACAAATAAATTATGTATGTAAGCAGACATATTTATATGTATTTAAACAGATTCATATTTATGTAGGCATACAATTTCATATGAATGTATGCAGATAGGTTCATGCAAGCAGACAGATTCAAATGTTTGTCAACAGACCGATTCAAATGAGTTTAAGCTGATCGATGCATTTCTATGTAAGTAGATAGATTCATAATATGTAGACAAGACAGATTTGTATATATATATAAGCAGATATATTCATACATATATAAGCAGATTGTTGCATATAATTGTAAGTAGACAGATTCATGTTATGTATAAGAAGATATATTTGTATGTATGTAAGCAGAAGGATTCATATGTATGTAAGCCAGCAGATTCACATGAATATGAGCATATAGATTCATATTATGTAAACAGACAGATTCATATATATCTAAACAATATTTCTAGTTGAACACTTTCTCAAGTTTGCCCATTTGTATCAACTGCTGTTCTTTTCCAGACCTCCAGCCGACAGACCGATGCCGACCTTGATGACCAAGGTCACAGAACTGCCCTTAGTCCTAGTCACAGCAGGTAATAACTGGATTCATTGTAGGAACTGCTGAAGGTTGTCCCAAAGGAGTTCAGTTTACATGCAGTTCTGCAATTGGGAGTATGATGTTGGACCTGTATTTCCTATTACCAGTTGAACAGAAGAGAGCAGGTCGTTGTCTTCAGACTTCGCACTGGCCACAATAGACTGAGGTAACACCTATTCAATAAATTGAAGATAGGTGGCACCGACGAATACCCGTGTGGCACCGAGAAAATGACCGCTGAGCATCTGCTGCAGAACTGCCTGACATACGAGGATCAGAGAGAGCAGATGTGGCCATCACCAGTGGAACCACAAGAGAAGCTCTATGGCAGTGTCGACAGCCTCAGGATGACCGCCGCTTTTTTCGAAAAAATAATGGTTACTGTCTGACTGCGTACAAAGAAGAAGAAGACCTGTATTTACTTGACCAATGGCATGCGAGGGGTGCTGCAGTCTGGCTTGCTCTGATTCCCTTCTTCTTCTTCTTTTCTTCTTCTTCTTTGTTGATCAATTGCTGCTGTGTTTCTTGCCTAGTGAGGTTCACGAAGAAGACTGCGTTTCAAGGTCTTCACCAGTCCCCCACAGCTTTTCGAGCATGGCCACTTCCCCGGGCCAGACTGCTTTTCTTTGGTCTACATAAGTCAGGCAGTCCTGCAGGATATGATCTGGTATCTACTTGGATGCTCCACATCCACATTTGGCAGTATCTCAAAGACCTATTTTCTGGAGGTGGGCCTTGAGTCTTCAATGTCCTGTTCTGAGTCTAAAAATATTTGTTTTGCTCTGATACCCAATTTTTGGGGTCTACCCTGAAGCCGTTTGCAATTGAAAACTATCCCGCACCATTTGAGGATTGAATCTAAATCACTCAGCTGGGCAGTCAGTGTACTAACCACAGCTCAAAGGTTGTCCTATAGCACAGTAGTGACCAAGCTAAGTCTGGCCGATGGCCAGATTATGGTAAAGGAAAACACCAGAGGGCCATACCTATACCATCCTTAAAAATTTCCGACATATATCTTCGCCTGTTCATATGCACGATCTGAGATTTGATATTATTATTTCCCTTTTGTCAGCACTATCTAGTAGCGCTCAATTGGTATGGCTTGGCTTGGCTTGGCTTCGTTCGTTCCAATCTTCCACTACCAAATCCTGAAAGGGCTTAAGTAGCAGAATGTAGTCCAGAGAACAGGATGCGTTGTGTCAAAGTTTACAGCTTGACTGCGATATTCGCACCTTTCGGTCCAACACATCCGACTTCAGCAAGCATTTTTTGAGTGCCGGGTTAGCATTCCCTCTTCGATCCCTTCTCCTTAGCCAGTCTGCCCTGCTGCAGCCTGTTATCCAGGATCACCGCGTGGAGGTGTAGAAGGGTCTTGGCAGCTCTGATTCACTGGCCCTGACGCTAGCAGTCAGCTATGGGTCGCTGACCACTGCAGCTCATGTGCTGCTCAGCGTCTTGATCCCTACCCTCAATTGGTATGATAGAGAGACAGAGAGAGAGGGAGGTGGGAAGATGTTAATCGTACATATTGGATCTTTTTGTTTCTGTTGCTTATGCATGCTATTTTGTCATATCTTTGTCAGCTCAGTGGTTGGAGTACATACACATTGTCAGCTCAGTGGTCGGAGTATATAGTAATTGTCAGCTCAGTGGTCGGAGTATATAGTCACGCTTCAGCTCAGTGGTCGGAGTATATAGTCATTGTCAGCTCAGTGGCCGGAGTATGTAGTCATTGTCAGATCAGTGGTCGGAGTATATAGTCATTGTCAGATCAGTGGTCGGAGTATGTAGTCATTGTCAGATCAGTGGTCGGAGTATATAGTAATTTTCAATCAACAATAAGAGGCCAGCCAAAACTGGTTGGCAGGCCAGTCAAAATTTGTTGGCAGGCCGGATCTGACCCGCGGGTCTTAGTTTGGCTACTTCTGCCATAGCGGATACATTCTCTCAACTACCTTCTTGACTTCTTAGAAAAGCAACTACTTCTTCTGATCCCCAGGAAAATTAGTTACCCGATCTCTTATTCCTGTATCACCGAGTATTATATCAAGATTTCCCTTTCAAACACAGAAGACTATTCCACACCTGGCTGGCTGTTAGACTTGTGTGAATGGTGTAGTTCACAACACCATTAGCTGGAGAGTCTTCTACCTTAGAGGAACTAGACCACACTGGGATCAAGATGCTGAACAGGGCATGAGCTGCGATCAGCAACCCAAAGCTGATTGCTAACATCAGGGCCAGCTGCCAAAACTCTTCTACACCTCCATCCTGTGATCCTGTATAACAGGCTGCAACAGAGTAGACTGGCTAAGAAGAAGGGATTGAAGAGGAAAGGCTAACCCGGTACTCTAAAATACCTGCTGAAGTCAGATGTGTCAGTACGAACGGTGCAAAAATGCAGTCAAACTGTAAACTACGACAATGCATTTTGTTATCCGGACATCCTGCTACTTGCAAAGCTGTTGCAGTGCTTTCATTGCGGAAGATTGAGAACTAACAAAGAAGAAGACCACACTGTTAGTCTCCTTCTATGACCTTCTCTCAGATGGTATTCCTATTCTTGTCTGCGTCATAAGCGTAGCCATTTTTAAACCACTCGGACAAAGATAAACAAGCAAGCAAGCAAGCAATGATTCTGACAGCATCAGGATCGATTGATTTTTGCAATCATTTAAAGTCTGACACTGGGAATTGCACGTTCATTATATTTTTAAGTGGTGAAAACTTGCGCTATCTTTAACTGCACTCTCTCATCATGAGCAACGGCAAGACATGTTTGTCAAGGCGACTGGAGAGAAAATATGATCAAGTCATTCAGTCCTGGGACTGGTTTTGCAAGCTCAGGATTCTGTCTTTCCATTTCTGCGCATCATTTGAGGCCGTCTTTAGCTCAGCATAATTAAAGATTTTGTTATCGTGCCAGTGTGGCATATTGGAAATATAGTGTTAGTGCATATTGTTCTTGACCAACGGCACACTAGTGGTGGTGATCGCTATTCTTCTTCTTCGTTCATCCTCAGATCAAGGTCCCGGTTTCTCTTACATCCTCAGATCAAGGTCCCGGTTTCTCTTACATCCTCAGATCAAGGTCCCGGTTTCTCTTACATCCTCAGATCAAGGTCCCGGTTTCTCTTACATCCTCAGATCAAGGTCCCGGTTTCTCTTACATCCTTAGATCAAGGTCCCGGTTTCTCTTACATCCTCAGATCAAGGTCCCGGTTTCTCTTACATCCTCAGATCAAGGTTCCGGTTTCTCTTACATCCTCAGATCAAGGTCCTGGTTTCTCTTACAAAAGGACACCGTTGTTTGTAAGGCTGTTTCGTCTCCGTACAGCTTCTGTCTCATATCTGTCTCACGAGGCCAGTATTTTTCTCTCGTTTCCTGCGTGAGCGTGCAGCTTTGTAGGATGTGTTCCACGGTCATATGCTCTCCACATGGGCACCTGTCATCTGTCCCAATCCTCATTTTGTTGTAAAGATGACCCTTGAGTCTGTTATGTCCAGTTCTCAGTCCGAAGATGATGACTTGCTCTTCTCTAGTTAAGTTATAGTAGCTGTCTTCTTTTCGGAAGTCGGGGTGTTGATCAGCCCATTTTACCCTGAAATTGGCTTTAATTATGGTCTTGCCTCATTATATGTGATACTCAGCTCTGTTTATGGGGATGCTCCTCCACTCTTTGCTAGTTTGTCTGCAGCTTCATTGCCTTCAATATTGCAGTGGGATGGGATCCTCTGTATGACCAACCTTGGGTGTTCTGCTGAGAGCTGTGTCAGGGAGAACATACATTGATCGAGATCTTCATGTTTGTGTTGTTTTAGCGCTGCTAATACTGACGTGGCATCAGTCAGGAATGCTATGTTTTCTTGGTGGATATCTTTATCTTTGATCACTATTGATGATGAAAAAGAAATAAACATGTTAAAGTAGGTTGTGGATTTTTTTGTCCCTGTGGCCTAGTAATGTAAGTATCATGTCCTTTTACAGAACGTAGCTTCTTACAACCGCCACCTGTTTGGCTGTTATAAGTTTCTTGGCAAGTGTGCAGTACGGTAGGTTGCCATTACTTTCCGCATTAGCCCGAGAAAAAAAACCCAGTATCTGTCAAACTGGACACAAGTAGGAATCGAACCCGGAACGTTGGGATTGTGAAAACCGAGCGAGTTTCACCCCTAGGCCACACAGCCTCCTTGTGGCCTAGTAATACTGGCACATAATTATCAACTATTTTAAAATAAATATTTTAAAAACTAGAGTTTATCTTGTCTTTTAACGGCCATATTATACAGTTCTGATAGATTAATGATTGAGGCAGATGTGATAGTCACTGGATACCCAAGACCTTCACCAAATGAGAACATTGTCCCCATAATTGGTGTAGTGCCACCTGCCATGAAGAATTGCCGTGTGAGAGATAGAAAGAGAGAAGAAGGTAAACGATACAGGGCACCCTATGTTTGGACATCAGGTACAGTGCACACGACTAAAATCAAGATGAAGTTTCAACCCAGCCACTGCAAGACTAGCCACCGGAAACAGATTGAAAGAGCTGACGCAGGTCCCCTGGAACAAGTTACGGCAGGAACCTGTGTCTGGACATCACCTGCCGTACGCAACATGGAATTCACTAAATAGACTTCAAACTGGTATATCACGATGCAGGAAAAACTTAAAAAGATGGGGATACAGGAATGATGGAATATGTGAATGTGGAGCAACACAAGACCAGGACCATCTGATGATCTGCCCAAACCTCCCGGAGACTTGCAGTATGGACAACCTGCTGAGTGGCAATGACAGGGCAATCCATGTGGATGAATACTGGAAGAGTGATGTGTGACATGGTGCCTGGGACACAGAATGTAAGTAAGTAAGACCATATTTGTATTCAGCAGACCAAACAACATAAAGGTCTTCATATTTTGCCCTACTGCTCTTGCCTTGCGACGTCACGGACTGGAGCTATGCGTCGACTGCTGGTTTGGGCTAGGCTGGAGACCTGTGCTGCTGACATGTTGAACTTGTGAAACTTTTCTATAATCTCTATCCATCGTCACTGGAGTCATCCTCTTGCTCGTGGACGTGATACTTCCATATAGTACGACCTCGCCGCAGGTGTATCATACAACATCCTTGTCAAACGTCCGAACCGATTAATTTTTGTGCTTCAATATAGACATTAACCTATGTAATCCCTGCCATTTTTCATCAACATGCTATTACGAATTTTGTCCACAAATTATCTTTCCAGCTACACTTCATACACATCACATTTCACAAGTCTCAATCTGACATTTGTGTCTAGGGCCCAAGTTTGACACTGATAACATAATGTAGCGATATCTTGGTTTAATCTCGGATACATACAAAAAGTCCCAATTTATTTTCAAGAGTTATCTGTCATTCTTTACAAATGTCCAATTCTTTACAAATGTCCAATTCTTTACAAATGTCCAATTGTTTACAAATGTCCAATTCTTTACAAATGTCCAATTGTTTACAAATGTCCAATTGTTTACAAATGTCCAAATGTTTACAAATGTCCAATTGTTTACAAATGTCCAATTGTTTACAAATGTCCAATTCTTTACAAATGTCCAATTCTTTA
Source organism: Ariolimax columbianus (assembly GCA_036924085.1). Taxonomy (NCBI): domain Eukaryota; kingdom Metazoa; phylum Mollusca; class Gastropoda; order Stylommatophora; family Arionidae; genus Ariolimax; species Ariolimax columbianus. Next base: position 26,963,045 of record JAVGWX010000009.1, on the reverse strand, counting down.
CAAATGTCCAATTCATTACAAATGTCCAATTCTTTACAAATGTCCAATTCTTTACAAATGTCCAATTCTTTACAAATGTCCAATTCTTTACAAATGTCCAATTGTTTACAAATGTTCTATTGTTTACAAATATTCTATGATTTACAAATGTCCTATCGTTTACAAATGTCCTATTGTTTACTTTTTGTGAATTACCAAAATAAATGCTAACGAATTTGTTATGTTGTCAGTCCTCAGTTGTCTGCTGCTTACGCTCCTAATGGTATTGCTGGTCGAGGACACCATAAAACAGTCGTGCACCCTTCTACCGCTGGGAGCCGTAACATCGCTGAAATTGACACAAGTGGGAATAACTCTGGCACACTGCAGCTGTCTGCAAACTTACGCCTGGATGGAAGCCATGACAGTGGCTTCAGCTCCGCAAACAATATGTATAATGTCAGTTCACAACGAACATCGCATTATGAAAGCAATGATCAACTTCGATCACCTGCAACATCTGAACCTGGTGTTATGTCCACCGTGTCCTCTCAGGGAGTACATGAGGGGGGACCACATTTTGGGCCCTTCAAACGTGGAGCTGGAGATGAGCCATTCCAGCGTAAGGCTCCTGGCTCAAGCTCGTCAAACTTGCACTATGGAAGTCTGGATAGAAAGCGACGGGATTATAGACAAGAGATTTACAGAGATGTCTCCCCTGTGAGATACAAGGCAAGACAAGGCCAAGATGGTGGGGATTCCGAAATTGGCAGAAGTGCTTTGGGAGGTGGAGGTCGTTACGGGGATATGGGGAACTTATCAGGTGTTATTGTTGAAGTGCCAGTTCATCATGAGAGAGGGCAGTCCATGCCGCCACCGTCCGCTAAACAGGTATGGGGTGATACCGTCAGCACATCTTTACTACTTCAGGGCTCGGACGATAGACTGAAGCAAGGAGCTATGGGTTTGAGTACATCAGTGTTCAATACGGATCACTGCTACAGTCCTCGTATGTACGAGGGTTCTGCTCATAGAGCGTATCAGGACGTAGACGTAACTCATATCCACCCCAAAGGACACCCAGAACACGGCCATGTCATTGGCCACCACACCACCTCACAGCCCGTGTTTCACAGAACAGAGAGAAGTATCTCACCTCTACGTTCCCATCACAGCCTTCCCTCAAATTACCATCACCAGCAACACCAAAGACCCTTACCACCCTCCGGGTTTGATAGGCCACAAGTAATTCCGCAACAGCATCAGCCGTATCATTACCAGCAGTCGGTCACATCACCGACCCATTCTCAACAATCTCCGACGGGCTACTTCCCCAGTGCCTCACGGACAATTCCCATACAACGGATCGAGACCCCTCCAGCATCATCGCCTACTCCTCAGTATCACCACCAAGGTGCGTATCACGGGGGGTCCCCATCGTCATCAGGACCGTCTTCTCCACGGGGGCCTGCAAGCCATGCCACCAGCACCCTCATAACTGTCACTCGCCTTCAGCCTCACACAGAAGTGTCAAAACCTTACGAAATGTCAGACTTCTACCGCTACAGCGAGAAGCTGAGACGCCAGCGAATCATTGACCAGTACCAGCGACAGCTTATCGGGGAAGACTGGATGTCAAGGTCATCATCTCCTCTGTCTTTTGAAAGCGATGGACATTCCTCGCATTCAGGCTCAGCCTCTCAGCATTCAGCCTCTTCCAGCCACACCAACCAGTCTCCGACCCACCAACCCGTTTCATCTTCAAATAGTATATCCAGCCTCAAACAGCCATCCCGTGGTCCAACTCAACCTTACAACCGGTCAGCCTCAGCCCCGGTGAGCACTTTACAATCTTCCTATTACCCGCAGCAGATGGCCACAGCCTCATCTCACCACAACCAACCTCTCCCGTCGTCATCATCGTCACCCCATTATGGCCCGCCATCACCATTCCCAGAGGGACAAGTTAGCTCATCCTCAGCAACCTACACAGTGAAAACCCATGGGCCAAACATGCAGTTTGCCATTCAGTCTTCCAGTTACAAAATACAGCAAGTACACTCATCCACCAAACACTCCATGTACCAACCACCCCAACCTATGACCTGCAAACCAGTGAAGAACGCTCCTGCCAGTCAACTTGATAGCCAGAGAAGATGATAGTGTCACTACATTCTCACAAGTCCAGAAACTTGTGGCCAAGCATTTACTATATGAGTCACATAGTTTAGAGACGCAGGTTTGAATCCCAGCGAGGTCTAGGTTTTATCTATCGGTGGTTAAATGAAAAGCCTAGCCTGCACATTGCTCAGTGACTGCTGGGGCAAGCGACACATAAAACACACACACACACACCCGACTCCGGAAATGACAAAAACATGCCGTCATTATAATATTGTTGAAGTCTCACAGTTTATATATTCCTGTGTCATTGTTTAGGCTCAGGAAGGTAGAGATAACCCTCATAGCAGACAGATACTGCTAGCCAAGGGAGATAATATGTTTCAGACTTCATTATGGTTAGTTATCAGCTTGATGAGGTGGCGGGTGACCTGTTCTCTTTCTGGACTGACACCTGGCTTTCCCTAACTCAATTTACCCATTTCCACAGCAGGGCACAATGAAACATGGATGGAACATGTCATAAACTCAACGTCTTTATTCGACAATCATTGAAACAACTCCATCAACGCACATTACTTTATGGTACAAGCAGAATTGGCAGATGATCGGGTTTTCCTTAAGATGACTGCACCAGTTCTTCTCCACAGATGACGACACATCCACATAGGGGAATGTGAATTAATGACCAATACTGACTTTCAATGTTTGTGTTCTCAAAGGGTAAAACGTACCCAACTGGATACTATTGGATGGGGGATCCAAGAACATACACTGGAATCATTCATGTGGATGCTTGCCTTTATGTTTAGAGCTGAAGTTTTCTGTTGTTTTTCTTGTCAGAGACAAAAATAACTTATCATTAATTTCACATGCTGCAACTGTCATGTTTAGTATCCTGTGACGAGAGATGTTGACGCCACAAGATAAGGTTCATCAAACTGTGTATGATTAGTCTGAAAATAATAAATTGTTCCATGAAACACTCAGCGATTAGCTTAGTATTTTTAATGGTACCAATGTAAATACTTTGTTGTTGTTTGTGATCTAGCTATAGAAAACAAATGTGAAATGTTAACTCTTTTAATGCATGTTGGAACTGTTGTATTCGTTTGACTATTTTAGACATGTTACTCAATTGAAATTTGTTTATGTTTGTCTTGGCCAAACAAAATGAAATTAGGGATTATAATAGATCATACAGGGAAGGTGAGTGAGCAAGTCCAGGTAACTGTGAAAAAAGGCAAATGCAATGATAGGTATGATAAAAAATAACATTACACATATACTTAACATCTTTATACTGGTTTAGAAGGCCTTACAGAGTTGAAATACGACCATTTTCTTGGAGGGTGGTTTTAATAGATGGTTAAAAAAAAAAGAAATAAGAGAGAAAGAGCATTAGAAAGAAGAAAATGGGGAGACTTCACAAAAGTGTATAGAATGTGTTTACATGTTTTATTTGGCCAGCACAGATATCCTTGATACTATAGGCAGCTTCCGTAACTTGCATGCCAAAAAAATGAATGGTATATATTTATCCATAGTTTATGCTTGTAAACATACCTATTTATGTTTGAAGTGTTGGCACCTGGAGATGCATGATTTGTGCTTAATGATGATGTGTGAAAAATGTGTGATTTTTGTATTGTTTGATGTGTGTGTGAGTGAAAAAAATGTGTGATTTTTTTTTAATTGTTTGATGTGTGTGAATGAAAAGATTTGGAAATTTGTACTGTTTGATGTGTGAGTGAGTGAAAACATTTTTGATTTTGTATTGTTTGATATGTGTGTGAGTGAAAAAATGTGTGATTTTGTATTGTTTGATATGTGTGTGAGTGAAAAAATGTGTGATTTTGTATTGTTTGATATGTGTGTGAGTGAAAACATTTTTGATTTTGTATTGTTTGATATGTGTGTGAGTGAAAACATTTTTGATTTTGTATTGTTTGATGTGTGTGTGAGTGAAAACATTTTTGATTTTGTATTGTTTGAAATGTGTGTGAGTGAAAACATTTTTGATTTTGAATTGTTTGATATGTGTGTGAGTGAAAAAATGTGTGATTTTGTATTGTTTGATATGTGTGTGAGTGAAAACATTTTTGATTTTGTATTGTTTGATATGTGTGTGAGTGAAAACATTTTTGATTTTGTATTGTTTGAAATGTGTGTGAGTGAAAACATTTTTGATTTTGAATTGTTTGATATGTGTGTGAGTGAAAAAATGTGTGATTTTGTATTGTTTGATATGTGTGTGAGTGAAAAAATGTGTGATTTTGTATTGTTTGATATGTGTGTGAGTGAAAAAATGTGTGATTTTGTATTGTTTGATGTGTGTGTGAGTGAAAAAATGTGGGATTTTGTATTGTTTGATGTGTGTGTGAGTGTAAAAATGTGTGATTTGTAACTTTGTGTGGGTTCTGGGCTCCCTACATTCCATGTAGTAAAGTGCAAACAAGGAGGATCCCGTTAGAAACTGGTAACCCCATTTACAAAACAAAGTGCAGTAGAAGATTTGGTGCAATACTAAGATGATACAGATATGAGAAAAGATGGATAGTATTCATATTTACATTAGAAATATTATACTTAACTTAATGTATTTATACTGGTTTAGAAGACTCTACAGAGTCTGTATACAAGCATTTTATTTTTGGAGGGTGATTTAACCAATGTGCGAGTCCATCTTGATAGAATCAAACTCTAGAGCTAAGTAGACCCGCAGCCAGTTAGGCACCATCTATAGCTGCTCTTTAACAAACCACCTGGAGAAAGGTACAAATGACTTGGGTAGATTTTTTAACTTGAATTTTGTTCAGGCATCGGCAGTAAAAGCCTACTCTTTTCGATTTCCAACTGCCAAGTAATTTTTAACATGTTCGACACTGAACACGGGAGTCCGATCTCACTACCCAGAGATCAGGGGAATTTTTACCAGAAGATCCATGTGAAAAAATTCTGGTCTCCACCGTGATTCGAACACATACCCAAGGCGGACACCTTACCTCGATACCACTGAGTCCAACTACCTTGCAGGGCTCAAGACCAAAATGACATCCAGGGAGATCAACACCAGGGAAATGCTTTTAGCTGATGATGCTGTAATACCTTATGGTATTTGAAGTGGTGTTAAGCAGGGATGTGTTCTGGCCCAGACACTGTTTGGAATCTTCTTTGCTCTGTTACTGAATCATGCATTTGGTAACGCAAATGAAGGAATCTACCTTCACACTAGGTCGGATAGTTGGCTGTTTAACTTTGCAGGGCGCCAGGCCAAAACGAAGATCTGGGAGATCTCAATCAGGGACTACTAACTGTGGCATAACACTGGTTTGTTAAGAGCAGCATAGATGGCGCCTAATAGGTTGCTGGTCTACTTCGCTCAAGTGTTTGAGTCTATTAAGATGGACTCGCACGTTGGTTAGCCACCCTCCGCGGCACTTGTCCCAACGCAGCGGAGTAATAAGCTGCTCGAGCCTAGCCCGCTAAGCAGGAAGACATCTTCCCAGCAACACCCAGCTTACAAAAGAGCTGGGACCTGCACAGGGACATCTGCCTCTGTAGACATACAGGTCGACTAAGACTAAGAATATCGTAAAGGAACTCAAAAAATAACAATTGTCTTAGTCGACCTGTGCTTTTGCAGGGGCAGATGTCCCTGTGCAGGTCCTAGCTGATGTGAGATGAATGTAGCCAGGAGAGGATTTCCTGCTTAGTGGGCTAGGTTCAAGCAGCTTATTACTGCGTTAGGACAAGTGATGAGGAGGGTGGTTAACCGATGTGTGAGTCTATCTTAATAGACTCAAACACTAGAGCAAAGTAGACCAAGAATCTGTTAGGCGCCATTTATGGTGCTTTTAATAAACCACAAAGCCATGGCCGGTGTTATGCCATGTCATACAGTTAGTCGTCTCTTATGACATGCTCTCTGTGGGACAGTGGTGCTATTCTTGTCCTTGTCATAAACAAAGACCTCGAAGGGCCACTAGATTGTGCAGCACATTTATTTCCTTTATTTGCACTTTTAGTCAGTGTTTTTCTAGTGTTTCCAAGGTCACTATTGTTGAGAGGTCAGGCACTTGCCTCTCTAAGCGATGAACGAAAACGGTGGGCGATCAAATCCTGCAAGTTTTCAAGCGAACATCTAGCCTCAAGGAAGGTAGGACCACAGTGCCTGCATCCTGAATTACCTCCAGTTGTCTTGACTTATGTATTACCAGTGGTGCAAGGTAGCTTGGGACCAGAGAGTGAGGTGATTTATGACCAGCGCAGTTTCTTCCTCGCTGTAGACCAAACACAGCGCAAGACGTGATCATCGCTTGCAATTAACAACTAACTAGCTAACCTACCTTTTTTGGAGGAAATAATAGATATTTGAAGTGCTTTATTTTATACCTCAAACCATTTACTTCACTATGATGACGGTGTAGAAGATAATGATGTTTCTTATTTTAATTATTCACTTAAAATCATTCACGTTTTTGCATTTTTTTCCACAAATTAAAAACCACCGCATAATTAACAGAGACTGCCATTTAATAGAGTGACAAGTAATCAAAATTTTACTGTACTGTAAGGGCACATGCACTTCTTTGGTGCAGACATCGTAGAAAGAGCCTAAATTTAGTGGTAGCCTGATCCTCCCATTTGATATAAATAAGGAAATGATAGGAATTCCAGGTTAGTGTAAGAAAATTAGATAGTTTTGTTATTGTTTGAAGTGTTGGTTTGAGAATATTGGATGGTTTTGTAATTGTTTGAAGTGGTGGTGTGAGAAAATTGGATAGTTTATTTTTCATGTGGACAACAAAAGTGTGTGTAGTTTTTATATTTGAGAGTGTTGTGTGTGTGATAACTTCCACTTTTTGATATTTGAAAGTGTTGGTGTGTGAAATAATTTTTAACTTTTTTGGGTGTCGAGAAAATGTCACTTTTCTGTTAAACAGTTATGTTCAAATATTTGAAATGTTCATTGTGAACAGTGTACCTTTTTTTTTATGGTATGTGAAATTTGCTTGAAATTGTTCTTCGATTTTAGTTGGAGAATAATGTTGTTTTATGTTGAAAGTGTTGGCACGTGAAATTGGGTTAATTCTATTTCATGGATTTCAAAGATAGTGGTTTGAGGGTAATGTGATTGTTGTGTTTTAATTGTCTATAAAATTGAGTTAATGGTTTTCTGTGTCCCTTTCATTTAATGTTACCTTTCCTCTCTAAGTGAAACATTGGGCCAGCACTACAGCTGGCCCTCTAACAGAAGCATGTATCTGAGCTTATGTAGTAATGGTTTCTGTAGTAATAGGTTCACATGATGAGGTTATATGCAAAACCTTCTTTAGGCATCTTTTACGACATACTTGGAAAGTTGCAGTGGTCCTATTCTTTAAACTTCAGGTGCCACTGTGCCACTCAGGTAGGTTTTCAGGCACACAAAGGTGGGCTTTCAGGTTCCATTCTGGTGGACTTTGAGGCACGACACATGGGTTTTCCGTGTGAGAATACTGTGGTTTTTATGCTCAAAGTGTTTGTGTCTGAAAATGGCTTAATTTTGCTCTGGTCTTGTCTATTTCTAAGATTCGACTTCACTGCACTCCGGGTATAGCCATAGGTGCTCAGTCTCTCTCAGTAAATGGCGAAAGGTATGGATACTGATGGTCCCTGTAGCTCGTTGGTTGTACACATTTCTGCTCCGTCCTCTCTTGCGCCCCATTCTGCTCAAACCTCGTTCAATATACATTGTTTTGTTCCCTGGTATTCAATATTAGTTTGAGAAAACTGTTAACATTTTTTGTATATATTATTTGAAGTTTCTGTGTGTGAAACAGTGTGCTTTTATTGTTTGATGAGTTGATTTAAAAATCGAGTGTACTTGTTTCACATTTGAAGTGTGAAGATACAGCGCACACACTTTTAATATTGATTATATTTCTGTTCAGTAATTTCCAGTGTTAAAGTTCAAGTGAGCATTTTTACAATATGTCAATCTTACAGTAGTTTGCTAAACAATTCAACTTTTCGACTTTGCTGTTCAGATAAGGTACACATAAAATATGACCAGGCCTAGACACTCCTATTCTATGATGGGTCGTAGAAGTATTTTTTGTATTTTGGGATGATAGCTTCTACATGATGGAAAAGTTGGCTTCATTCTCAACCCTCTTCAACTGCATCTTATAATATGCCTGGAAGATTACAATTCTTTGCTTTTATTTCACAGCCTCATTAACCCTTTATAGTCCATTCCAATTGATTAGATTTGTCTTAACCCTTTACAGTCCAGCCTAATTTATAGGATTCATGTCTTAAAGGCAAAGGCCGCCGTCCATCATAGACGATGATGGCATAATTTATTTTGCTAGCTCTATTTTTAGTAAGGATTAACTGTCCTACTTTTTATCCTCACTCTCTCGTCTCGTGCCGCCCGACCCCAGTGGCAAGTCAAGGACAAAAAGACTAGGGGGTGACTACGAGACTTATTAGATTCATGTCTTAAGATAACAATCTAATAAGTTAGGCTGGACTGTAAAGGGTTAACGCAGTTAGCAGAGTGATAACAATAAGAATATTGAATAAATAGACGGTTGTGTTTGATAGCATTATGGCTACAAATTGTTCTACACAAACACTTGGACTGTTTTCTGTGGTAAGTATTAATATGTAACTAGAAGGAACTCCCTTATTCCTGAACCTGATAATACATAAAACATGATTTGGGTGAAAGTAGTCCCAGTCAGTACTGACACATTTCTTCTTCGGCATATCTCATAGTGCACAGTGATGCTGAGATATCTGCGCCTTTCGACCTGACACATCCAATTTCAGCACAGCATTTTTGAGGTTGAGTTTGTCTTGGTCATACACACTCAGAGAGCATATCACATCCTGTCACACACACTCAGGGAGCATATCACATCCTGTCACGCACACTCAGGGAGCATATCATATCCTGTCACACACACTCAGGGAGCATATCATATCCTGTCACACACACTCAGGGAGCATATCACAACCTGTCGCACACACTCAAGTGTCGTATCACATCCTGTCATATCACATCCTGTCACACACACTCGGGAGCATATCACATCCTGTCACACACACTCTGGAGCATATCACATCCTGTCACGCACACTCAGGGAGCATATCATATCCTGTCACGCACACTCAGGGAGCATATCACATCCTGTCACACACACTCAGGGAGCATATAATATCCTGTCACACACACTCAGGGAGCATATCACAACCTGTCGCACACACTCAAGTGTCGTATCACATCCTGTCATATCACATCCTGTCACACACACTCGGGAGCATATCACATCCTGTCACACACACTCGGGAGCATATCACATCCTGTCACACACACTCAGGGAGCATATCACATCCTGTCACACACTCAGGGAGCATATCATATCCTGTCACACACACAGGGAGCATATCACAACCTGTCGCACACACAAGTGTTATATCACATCCTGTCACATACACTCAAGCGTCATATCACATCCTGTCACACACACTCAAGTGTCATATCACATCCGGTCACACACACTCAAGTGTCATATCACATCCTGTCACACACACTCAAGTGTCATATCACATCCTGTCACACACACTCAAGTGTCATATCACATCCTGTCACACACTCAAATGATCATATCACATCCTGTTACACACTCAGGGAGCAATATCACATCCTGTCACGCACTCAGGGAGCAATATCACATCTCATCACACACACTCAGGTGTCTTAGTGTCACATCACATTTGGGGGGGGGGCAGGTACAATGAGGTCGTCGTATTAGCATTTCCCTTTGATGTTGATTACACTTAGAGATTCGTGGGCTTTCACACTGATTTGCGTCTCAACTTTATTGAGGTCATAAAGTTCATTGTGACAGAGATGAGAATAGAACAACTACCACATTGAGAGCATGTGGTAGTTTAGAACAATCCCCGTTTAACTCCTCTAGTGTAGAAGAATTCCCAACTTGTGATATTGCACACTGTTATCCAGACAGACCAATAACCTGCTTAGAGTCAAGTATAGTAGTAATGACATCCATGGAATGTAATACAAGGCAGCAACAATCATAGAGAACATGATGGTACTAGAAAGCAACTTGGTCAGCTTGTGCTACTGTATTATTATTGTCTGGAAGGACATAGGGTAGCTGTGGTCGAGAGGTGAGGCACTTTGCCTCTCAAAATGGAAACGGTGGGCGATCGAATCCTGCAAATTTCAAGTGATCCCTGGTCTCAAGGGAGATGTGACCTAAGTGCCTGCATCCTGAGCTACCTCCAGTCGTCTTGACTTATGTCTTGCCACTGGTCCAAGGTAGCTCAAGACCAGAGAGTGAGATTGATGACAGCGCAGTTTCTTTCTCACTTATAATCCAAATACAGCGCAAGTTACATCAAGACAAAACCGTTTGCTGATGTCGCCATCATCGCTTGTGATGGGCTTTAGATTATTATTATTGCCTGGAAGATATAATCAGGCATCTCTCTGGTCATTTGGGTGCTAGATTGATCATTGAGTTCTTGATGAAATGAATAAAGGGCATCTACTTTCCATTGTTACAATAGTAGTGATCTGTGGTCTTTAATATTGCTACATATATCCCTTCATTGTTATTTTTAAGAGGGCAAATATCACAAAACAAATATATTGTAGAACTTTGTCTTCTTCTTTTGTCCTACTGCCCTTGCCATACAGCATCGCAGAGAGGTGGAATGCGTAGATTTCTTGTTATCGCCAAGTGGGACGCTTGTGCTGTCGTTAGGTGTGACTTAGTGAGAGTGTCAGATACACCATCAATCCACCGATGTCGTGGTCTGCCTCTTGCTCATGGACCGAAACCCTGCATATGATATGCTCTCGCTGCAGGCTGGTCGTAATCCATTCTGACTAAATGACCAAACCACTTGATCTGTTGAGTAGGCTCTAACTGGGTTTGTCCCCACTGTTTGTCTCAGCGTGGTGTTGCGTATTCGGTCACAGTTTGTCTTTCCGACTGCACTTCTCACACAGCGCACCTCTGGATCTTACTCTTCTGTGTTTCTAGTACGATGATAGAACTTTATCCCTTGACTACAAATTCCACTTCTCTTTAAAAAAAAGTGCTAGAAACCTGGGGGCTTTGAACCCACAAGATAAATTTCAGCAACCTGTTCGATCGGATGGAAAATGATCTACATCCATATTACGCATATAACTGGCATTTCCTTTCATTGTGACTGTAGACACCCAACCACAGAAGCACTAGATTGCCTGCAACTGTACGTGTACGTACTCCCAACAGAAATCATGACAACCATATTTCAATCTGATTTATTTCATTGTATTGAAATAAAAAAATTGTAAGAAAGGGTCCATGGGATTCACTAGACTGCTAAAGGGAAACCTTGAGAAGCAAACAAAGACCTCTTTGAACTTCAGATCCCCAACATTTTTATGGAAAATGTGTCAAATATAGTGATGTCAGAATGTGCAAACCCATAATGGAGATTTACCCTAAAATGGTCATTTTGCTGGGGGTTTTATTGACTGGGGTGGGTGGCCAGGATTCAAAGAGTTACGGTTCCTTGGAATAAATCAAACGAAGAGTTTTCAAGTATTTCTGAACTGCCTATAAAAGCCAAATGTATACAATTAAATGGAAGTGTGTTAATTATAAAACCAACAATATCTTGAACATTGGCAACACTTTTGAGAATCATGTTTTATGGTAGTGTGTTTTGTATGACATTACAAATTACTGGTAAAGTGTTGCGTTATGTTCTGAGAACGGAAAGAGTATAAATGATAAGGCTTGACAAGTTCTGACGGTATTTACAATGTGACATATATTTCTCATACCTATGATAGTTTGTACCAAACATTCAAGAACATGGATCTACTGGTAAAAATTCTGATGAACTCTGGGTAGTGAGATCAGACTCCCGTGTTCAGTGTCGAGCACGTTAAAAATTACTTAGAAATTGGAAAGAGTAGGCTTAACAGCCGCTGCGCAGACAAAATTCAATTTTAAAATCTATCCAAGTTATTTGTATCTTCCCAGGTGGTTTGTTAAGAGTAGCTATAGGTCGCGCCTAACTGGTCTCTAGTGTTTGAGCCTAAGATAGACTCGCACATTGGTTAAATCACCCTCCAAGAAACTGGTTACCCTCCAAGAAACTGGTTGTATACAAGTTCTGTTATCTTCTAAACCGGTATAAAGATTTTAAGTTAATGCCATACCTACATGTGTTGTAACCTGGGACACAACCAGTGGTGTGTCAAACTTGAGATTCAATAACCCCAGCAAGCAAATAAAGTGCGGTGCTACTTATATCACAAACTCAACAAACATAATCAATATGAAGTAAATGTTACCAAAGCAAAACACGAACAACGGAAATTAGATTTCTTTCCTCTGATCCCTAAAAGTATGAGTTATTTGCTTTTCCATTCATGTATCACATATGGTTTTTATTTTTCCCTCAAGCTCTCTTACAAACCCATAAGCTACTCCACAATTAGCAATTGTCCTGTGTGAATGGCTGGTTGTGCAATATACCATGAGTTGGACACTCTTCTACCCTAGAGAGGGCCATATCAATGATGTCCCTTCTGACCACTACATTCCTGTCTGTTTAGTGGAAAGGATAATATACTAAGAACAGAACGTTAATATCATCTAAATTAATTTGCGGAAGTCTCCAATAGATTCTTGCAAGTGCCAACATTTCCCCCATATTTTTTCTCCTATAAATGTATTTGTTAGTTGAAATGTTAAAGTACTTGACACGTGAAAGTATTCTATTAATAGATGCATAGTTATATTCCCTGATGAAGTAAAAAAAAAAACACAAAGTTGTTTACAGTATATCAATCCCATGGAAAATGGGATTTTCAACATTTTATGTATATATTTCTTTCTTTTTTTCCCTGTATCATATTTTAGGTAACTTTTCTAGAGTTTTCTTTCAAAACTAGATGACTACCCCACACTCTGCAGACAGTTTATTAATACCATGAATCTGATGAGAGTAGAGTACTTTATATACAATTTATAACAACAGCGATTCAACAATAATTTTGATCTGTTAGGATATAACAATTTATTAATGTATCATTCCTTACACTGAAACCATTACTGATCCAAAATAAAGTGATGGTATGTGCTTTTAATGTCATTATGAAACATGAATACCCATTCTGGTCCTGGAATATACTTAAGGGTGTTGTACAGACACTAAGAGGTTGATGTCAAGGGAATGTCTCTACTTCTTTGTTTACATGCACTGGTCTCATATTCATGTGCAATATCAAACATGATGAGTCAATAAAAATGATACCAGAAAACTTAATATAGGGCTGTTGATTCTACTTCTATTTGTTGGATGAAAACTAGAAAAAATGGCGGTGGTAATGAGTGATGAGTTGTGGTGGTGATTGAAAGAAGAGACTAACGTCTGCTCAGGCAAAACACACTGATCGAACAATGTTCGTCAGGGTCAGGCGAAATTAACTGACCAAGATCCCCACCCCACTTCCATGCAGTTGTCCTTAAAAACAAGCTGTTTCATGACAGTCAGGCTAATGAGGTGGGTTAGACACCGTGAACCCTATAGTGGTGAGCTTATTGAGGAGCTTCGCATTGCACTACAGTAAGGATGACCCTGGTCCACCTTTTCATATACACCTCAGGATGGTGGGAGAGCCACTGGAACCCACCACCAAGAAAGTCATCAAGAGTACATAATTCAAGTACAAGTGGCAACAACAGTTTACAATATATATTCATCCCTGAAGAGAAAGAACAAACCCAGTGATGCATGTATATAATGAATTTGTGCGTAAAAACCTCAAATTGTAGTTATGGAACTATGTAGAATGTACACAAATATACAAAGATGAATATGGAAAATCAGATAAGCAGGAATATGACAAAAAAATAAAACACATGTATGTGTGTGTGTGTATATATATATATATATATATATATATAAATCAAGGTCTGATAATTTGTGAACAAACCTCATCTGTGAGTGTGTGTATGTGTATATATATATATATATATTATGACACACACACACACTCAACCAGATGAGGTTTGTTCAAAAATTATCAGACCGTGATTTTTTTTTTCCGCAGAAACAAATGAAGCATGGGTGTTGTCCTTTGGCAGGGAGGTATAGGGGACCGTCATGTCCATGCACCATTTTTCCCGCCCAAAGATTGTGTCAGCCGCTGGCAGTCAGCATTTCAGTGTTGCATGTAGTGAGCACGGTCGGGTTTTCATTCACCAGGTGCTCAGCAATGTCAAAGTCAGGTTGACTGTTTTCTTTGGCTCCCGTGGGGTTGTGTATTATGACTACTCACCACAAGGAAGAAACATTACCAAAGAGTACTATCTGGAGGTCATCCATCTGCCTTCGTCATGTTGTTCAACACAAACAACTAGACCTGTGGACAATTGAAACTTGGCCGCTTCATCATGACAACTCACTCGCCCATTCTTCGCATCTGATTCGGACTTTCTTGGCCAAACACAACATTTCTCTGGTTCATCAGGCTTCCAAAAAAACTTCAAGTTTTTGGCTGTACCTCAAGCCGTGGAGAGCCGCGTAGCGCAGTGGATAGCTCGCTGGCTTCGCATCTGAGTGGTCCTGGGTTCATTCCCCAGTTGAGGTGGTAATGTTTTTTTCAGACCTCAACGGCCCCCGGGTCGACCCAGCCTTAAATAAGTACCGGTTCAGTCTGGGAAGTAAAAGCGGCGAGGGAGAGGAGATGTCTACCGCCCTCATATAGCCGGGCCAATGATTTGTGAGATCGCTAACACCCCACATCCCTACGGCAGTAATGCTATGGGTTACTTTACAAGCTGAAAATTCCACTGAAAAGGACCCAATTTGAGTCACGAGAAGACATTCAGAATGCGATGAACCAGCTTTACAGCATTCTCAAAGAGGCCTTACTGAAATACTTCCAACAATGGCACTGGCACTACTGCAGGGAGTGTATGGAGTGCGTAGGAAAGTATTTAGAAGGGGATTAGGGTTTCAACCATGTAGGTGAGTAATAACAGAAGATGCCCGCAATGAGACAGAAATTAAGACAAAGATTGCAATGACAAAAAAGGGCTTCAGAGAAAAATAGAAATTATTAACTCAAAGAATTTCAGGATCGAACGGAGAAAAAGAATAATCCACACTCACATATGGCCAATTGCACTGTATGGGGTGGAAATATGGACTTTTGCGAAGAAGGATAAAAAAAGCTTGGAAGTTTTTGAAATGTGGTGCTACCGTAGAATGGAAAGAGCGAGTTGGATAGAAAGAAGATCCAATGACAATGTTCTCAATGACGTGGGCGTACAAAGACAAATATTGCATATGATTCAAATGAGACATGAAAGTCTTCTACAGAAGATACTAGAGGGCAAGATTCAAGGGAAGAGAGGACCGGGGCGACCAAGACTCACCTTTACATCTCAGGCATGCAGGGACATTAAAGTACAAACTTCTGCAATGAAGAGAATTGCAGAGGATAGGGTCAAATTGAGAGACATAGACAACCTTACTGTCTCCAGACTGATCAACCAGAGGATAGGGTCAAATTGAGAGACATAGACAACCTTACTGTCTCCAGACTGATCAACCAGAGGATAGGGTCAAATTGAGAGACATACTCAGACAACCTTACTGTCTCCAGACTGATCAACCAGAGGATAGGGTCAAATTGAGAGACATACTCAGACAACCTTACTGTCTCCAGACTGATCAACCAGAGGATAGGGTCAAATTGAGAGACATACTCAGACAACCTTACTGTCTCCAGACTGATCAACCAGAGGATAGGGTCAAATTGAGAGACATACTCAGACAACCTTACTGTCTCCAGACTGATCAACCAGAGGATAGGGTCAAATTGAAAGACATACTCAGACAACCTTACTGTCTCCAGACTGATCAACCAGATGGTGATGAGTTGAGTAATTGTATTGTTCCGGTCAAAGGTTGGATACGTTTTGGACACACCTCATATAAATATAAATATACCTATTTGTAAATACATATAAATATTGGTATCACATTGATGATATGTGGTAAGGTGTTTCAAACATGTGGTTATAGTGTCTCATCATCACACACGCCTACCCCCCGCAAATTTTATGGTTTTCAAAGTCAAACCAGCAATCATCAACCGACGTTGTTAGTACCAATGAATTTTGGTTGTCTGTGCTCATATCTCAATCTGACATTCAGTGCTTTCTGTTGCGTTCTGCATATTTGTTTCTATTTTTACAAACATTTAAATTATGTACTCTTTCATTGTTCAATGCTGTACTTCTCAAACTGATATCTTTTCCTGTGATGCTACATGTAATGCTGGCTTGTGTGGGCAGCATGATTGGGATCACTGATATTTGACCTGAGCACAGTCACTAGCCGTTTATAGTTGAGTCCTAATATCTCTTGTAGAAGGTCTCCATTGTCTACAAAGTCTGCTGTGATAATGGTAGGTGGATAAGCACAGCAATAAGATGACTCTTCCAACCAAGGACACAGTAGTGGTAGCAAGGTCTTGCTTAGACTGTTCACATTACCTTTGCAAAATAGACCTTTGACGACTGTTTCTGCACAAGGCGTAAGTACTGCTGCAATAGAATGGAAAACGGCTTGAATACATTAACAATGATGTGTGAGGGAGGTCAACATCAAAGTGGCTGCGACAGATTTGAACATTAAATGTGGATAAAAACAGACAAGTAGTTTCGGGGTGTGTCACAATGAGTACACTTCTTGGATGCTGGGAGCAGCTCTGTGCACCAATGGATAAACCGTTTGACATTGTGAGAGGCTCTGTGTCTCAATGAATAAACCATTTGACACTGTGAGAGGCTCTGTGTCTCAATGGACAAACCATTTGACACTGTGAGAGGCTCTGTGTCTCAATGAATAAACCATTTGACACTGTGAGAGGCTCTGTGTCTCAATGGATAAACCATTTGACACTGTGAGAGGCTCTGTGTCTCAATGGATAAACCATTTGACATTGTGAGAGGCTCTGTGTTTCAATGGATAAACCATTCGATTATATGAGAGGTTCTATGCCACAACGGATAAACCATTTGACATTGTGAGAGGCTCTGTGTCTCAATGGATAAACCATTTGACACTGAGAGGCTCTGTGTCTCAATGGATACACCATTTGACACTGTGAGAGGCTCTGTGTTTCAATGGATAAACCATTTGACACTGTGAGAGGCTCTATGTCTCAATGGATACACCATTTGACACTGTGAGAGGCTCTGTGTCTCAATGGATACACCATTTGACACTGTGAGAGGCTCTGTGTCTCAATGGATACACCATTCGATTATATGAGAGGTTCTATGCCACAACGGATAAACCATTTGACTATATTAGTGGCTCTGTGCCTCAATGGATAAACCATTTGACTATATGAGTGGCTCTGTGCCTAAATGGATAAACCATTTTACTATATGAGTGGCTCTGTGCCTAAATGGATAAACCATTTGACTATATGAGAGGCTCTGTGCATCAATGGATAAACCATTTGACACTGAGAGTAGCTCTGTGCCATAATGCATACATTATTTGACACTGTGAGGATATGTACCACAATGCATAAACCATTTGACACTGTGAGAGGCTATGTACCACAATGCATAAACCATTTGACACCATGAGAGGCTATGTACCACAATGCATAAACCATTTGACACTGTGAGAGAATATGTGCCACAATGCATAAACCATTTGACACTGTGAGAGGTGCTTTACCACAATGAATAAAACTTCTCTGATGCTGTGAGAGGCTCATAGTAATTAATATGTTAACATATACAATCAAATAGAAACAAAATTATTAGAATAGACTTAAAATTATGTAACGAATTATAAACAAAATGGATTTTAATTTAGTAAAATATGAAACTACTGTTTGAAACAAAAACTATCCGTTCCAAGTGGGGTATAGGGTCACAACAACTGGCCCCTTTACAAGCTATTAGTGCCTGTAGCTCTTTTTCATCGTCCATGTACGCAAGAATAAAAATATGTTGTTTGTTTTATTTAGTTCTGTTTATTATGTATTCTTATGTTTATCTTTCTTTTATTTCTGTTTATTTAAGTTTTGCATACATTCACTGTCACATTTTTCTGTTCTTGGAACTACTCACTGACATCTATTGTTCTTTGTGTTTCATTCAAAATTGAGCTGCAATCAATCTCAGTACCCAACACCAAGTCTGGGGGATCAACGTGAACTCCATAGCACAACCGCCTGGAGGACCCGGTCCACCTTCATCAGCATGCTTGGGATGTGAGGAAAACCACTGCAACCCGCCACTAAACGTCTTTTTCAGGACGCACAAAAGAGAGAGGAAACTTACTCATTGTGGGCATCATCAACAACGACCCTGACTAACATATCCGATCAGTATGTTTTGCCTGACCAGACATTAGTCTCCTTTCCCAGGAGAAGCTTTGAGATGATTTTGTTGATTGTAAATATACGAGAAGTTCCCCCGGAGAAGATATAGGAAGCGACCACGATCTGATTATGATGACTATGCATCTGCGATTGAAGGGAGTCGCAAAGAAGGATGTGACCAGACTAAAGTTTGACCTAGACAAACTAATGGACCCAAAAATCACTGAAGTGTTCCAAGCAAGGGTGGGTGCGGGGGGGGGGGGGGGGGGGGGGGGAGATTTACTCCACTGTTGGCTCATAGAGAGGGACTGGATACAGATACAGTTACAGAGTCTCTTAACGCAGCTCTCATAGATACAGCAACAGAGATCCTGGGATGCCACCAAACAAAAAAGAACAGAAATTCTAGACCTTTGTGATAAAAAAAGGTCACTGAAAAACCACAATCACCCACCAATAGGGCCTTTTAAAGACCTCTTGGCAACTGTCAATAGAAGGAAACTCGCTTGATACGGTCACATATTGAGATCAAATGGTCTTGCAAATTCAATCCTCCACGGAAAGGTGCATGGCAGACGACGAAGAGGGCGCCCCAAAAAGAGATGGGAGGACAACATAAAAGAATGGACCAATCTCCGACCCGAAGAGTCACAGGCAGCGGCCACTGACAGAGAAGAGTGGTGTGGTATTGCGAGGATGTCTTCATGTGTGCCCCAACTACCTCACCAGTTACCGGATGACCTGACCTGAAATATACGATCCATGCTAATTTACCTTGGCAGACAACAAAATCTGTTCGAGGGGGATAAGAAAAGCACTGATCCAAGAAGTTCAAACAGTTTTCTGGTTTGTCTGTTCTTGGCCATGGGGAAGTAATTCTATTTGCAGGCCAGACCTCCTTAATGTGTTGAGCCGAACCATTCTGGTAAAACACGATCACCTGCAAACAGCAACAAATAAAACACAGCATACTCATTGGGATTCAAATGGAGAACAACAGAATATAGTCCATAGAAAATGTGATTGATTTATATTTGAGTAAAATATAAGAATTACACATACATATTTCCCAAGTGGTCTGCCGGGGTCTTTGTGTACGACAAGGACCAAGAATAGCATCACTGCCCCACAGAGAGCATGTCGTAAGAAGTGACTAACTGTGATGTGGCATGACACCTGCCATGGTTAGGTGGTTTGTTAGGAGCAGCATAGATGACGTCTAACAGGCTGCGGGTCTACTTTGCTCTTGAGTCTATCAAGATGTTCTGGCACATTGGTTAACCACCCTCCGCTACACTTGCCTCAACGCAGCGGAGTAATAAGCTGCTTGAGCTTAGCCCACTAAACAGTAAATCTTCCTCCTGGCTACATCCAGCTCACGCCAGAGCTGGGACTTGAACAGGGGCACCTGTCAATCTGACATACATTTACAGAACATTTAAGTAGCAGAGTGGTAGAACTCTCACTTCTCACAGTAAAGGCACTGGGTTTGATCCTCATTAATAACACATTCTAGTCAACTCAGCTGTAAATTGGTACCTGGATTGCTGTTAAAAAGACAGCGAGGAAGGGAACTGTTCATCACATCTAAAAAAAGCATACCAAAAAAACTGAGACCTAGTACAATGAAGTCTCTGAATATTTAATCCTTCACTGCAATGGCAAAGTATACTATTTATATACATATATATATATATCTCTTCTTCTTTCTTTTTGTTTTCCTCCTGCTTGTGCCTTTCAGCGTTAAGTTATGAAGAGGTTTCTTGGTCAGGATCTAGAACTAGCATGTGGTTCGTACATGGGAAGCTTCACTACTTCTGTGATTTCTGCTGGTCCATCTTTTGTGTGGGCAGCCCTTCGTTCTGTATTCATTGTATAGAATTGCTTTCTGAAGGAGACTATCTGGTATTAGTGTGTCACATGGCCAAACCATTTAGTTTATATTTATAAACTTTCAGGTCGGCGGTAGCAGAATAATTGCATGCTGTATTACAACACAACTTGAGGAAACTACGGCAGAATACCAGCAAACCAACAGAAGTGCAAGCTTTGAGAATCTATATTTTTCCCATGGCAGTATATGGTTGTAAAACATGGACAGTTACCCAAACCTCGAGTCCGAGTCTAATTATTATAGAAAGGTCTTCAGAATACCGTGGACTGAAAAAAATAAGAATTCAGACATTCGACAAGAGTTGGGCATAGAGGAGAACTGGTTCATAAATTTCAAAATGAACAGAAAATTGAAATACTTTGGCCACATCAAAAGACACAAAAGTCTTGAGAGAAAGGTAATGGAAGGTATGGTGCCTGGTAACAGAGGTAGAGACAGACCAAGAAACAATGACACCAAGATGTCAAGGTATGCTTGGGCATGACTCTGGAGATTGGGCAAGAGATCAATTTTCTTTCAGACAGTCTGTGATGGCAGCGACATTCTGCAAAGGACAAGCTACATGATGATTAAAAACATAGAAATAAATACAGACTCAGTGGACAACAGCGGAATTTTCTTCAATGCAAATTTTAGTGGGTCGTAAGCAAAATTGACCTTCACAAAAGTTATAAAAGTGGGGGCCAGGTATAAAAAGGTTGAACAGCACAGGTGTAGACCATAAACAAAGGGGAAGAATAGATTCCAACTGGAGATAAACTGATACAGACTGCCATTGAGTTATCATCAATGTGGACAGAAGATGCACAGACTGATGCAATGGGAAAGCAGACTTCAAGGTTGTTATTGTTTCGAATGCCCACAATGAATACATTACTCTTATGTGTGCCTTGAAAAGGGCGTTAAGTGACGGGTTGCAGTAGCTTTCCTCACATCTCGGGCGGTTGTTCTATGCTTGGCTTCATCTGCGTGTCACTCACTACTACGGAGATCACGTCGAACATCACCTTGTTTGCCAGATTGTTGTCCTCTACAACAGCCCGTTTCTAGGACGACCAACAAGGTGGTCAGGTGAGGGTCTTGGCCAGTATATTTCTCCTGGCCCTGGCTAACATTCTCTGATTAGTGTGTTTTGCCTGACCAGACGTTAGCCTCATCGTCCCAAACTTCAAGGTTAAACAACTAATAAGTGATTATGCCAGGGATATTGATGGTGTTAAATATATCGATGAATCTGTGCGCTTGGTAAGAAAGCCGATTGGAGCTTCTCCGCTACAGTAGGAGGCAGGGTCGTTGCTGAGAGGAGTGGTGCATATACGACAACAACGTCCAGTATCAGAATGGAGATTAAGACAGTGACTTAAGCTCTGAGATGGCTATCTGGAACCTCTTTAATGAGTTCTGTAATCGTCTCTAATTCTCAATCCTTGCTTTGGACGGTACAGAAAGAATACCTATGGCATGAGTGGATGGTGGACATTGAATCCTCGAACCTCCAGGATCATGAGTGGATGGTGGATATTGAGCCCTCAAACCTCCAGGATCATGAGGAGTCCTCGAACCTCCAGGATCATGTGTGGATGGTGGACATTGAGTCCTCAAACCGCCAGGATCATGAGTGGATGGTGGATATTGAGTCCTCGAACCTCCAGGATCATGAGTGGATGGTGGATATTGAGTCCTCGAACCTCCAGGATCATGTGTGGATGGTGGACATTGAGTTCTCGAACCTCCAGGATCATGTGTGGATGGTGGACATTGAGTCCTCGAACCTCCAGGATCATGAATGGATGGTGGACATTGAGTCCTCAAACCTCCAGGATCATGTGTGGATGGTGGACTGAGTCCTCAAACCTCCAGGATCATGAGTGGGTGGTGAACATTGAGTTCTCAAACCTCCAGGATCATGAGTGGATGGTGGACATTGAGTCCTCGAACCTCCAGGATCATGAGTGAATGGTGGACATTGAGTCCTCGAACCTCCAGGATCATGAGTGGATGGTGGACATTGAGTCCTCGAACCTCCAGGATCATGTGTGGATCTATAATGTCTTGTCATGCTGGGATTTGCAGGAATGAAAGAGCTGACCTCAACAATGGGAATATTGGCAATGGTTAAGCAGCTCGTAGCTGGCTACTTACATCAAGACTCTTTTTCTTCTGCGTTTGTTCTCAATCTCCCGCTACCAAGCCCTGAACCAGGGCTTTGCAAGTAGTAGGATGTAGTTCGGAGAACAGAATGCATTGTGTCACTAGTTTATAGTTTGACTGCAATATTTGCAGCTTTCAGTCCCACACATCCATCTTCGGCAGGATAAAGACTCTATTCTATGACCCCAGAAACAGGCTGCAGTAGTGTTATCTGACTAGACTAGGAATCGAAGTGGAAAGGCAAAAAATACCCAAAATCTAATGTTTAAGTCCGAATGGCACAGATATCACAGATCCCCTTAAATCTATGATACAAAATCCCACTGTTAATTTCAAGACAATCATCGAAGAAGTATAAGAAGATTGCAAAATGTATCAACAACATTTCGGTTCAGCAGAAAGAGTGAAGCAAGAGTGTGTACAACTAGCAACCTAAGTGAACCATCAGTATCAACATTCTTCACCATTTACTTCTTCTTCTTCTTTGCCGTTCGTTCTCAAACTCCCACCACAACAAGGAGGCAGACAGACTGGCAAAACAATAGCTAGGTTACCACAACCAGATTCTAGTGTGACCTACAAAGAGTCCAAAAGGTTTATTAGGGTCAGATACATGGCCAAATGGGAAACAGGGCATACTGGCTACACAAAAAATGATGCTTCAGACTCCGCACAGGCCACAACAGACTGAGGTACCATCTATTCAATAAACTGAAGATAGGTGGCACTGACGAATGCCAATGTGGTACAGGGAAAATGACCACTGAACATCTGCTGCAAAATTGCCCGACATACGAGGACCAGAGAAAGCACATGTGGCCATCACCAGTGGCAACACTAGACAAGCTCTATCGTTGTGTCGACAGCCTCATGATGACTGCTGCTTTCTTCAAACAAATTCAATTAGATGTCTGACATCGTACGAAGAAGAAGAAGAAGAAGAAGAAACTCTTGCCACGAAGCCCAGAAATGGGCTTTGCAAGTAACAGGACATTGTCTGGAGAACGGAATGCGTTGTGTTGTAGTTTACAGCTTGACTGCGATATTTGCACCTTTCGGTCCAACATATCTGACTTCAGAAGGCATTTTTGAGTACTGGGTTAGCCTTCCCTATTTGATCCCTTCTCCTTAACCAGTCTGTGTTGTTACAGCCTGTTATCCAGAATCAACACGTGGAGGTGTTAAAGGGTCTTGGCAGCTTTGGTTCGCTGGTCCTGATGCTAGCAATCACATATAGGTCGTTGACCACTGTAGCTCATGCATTGCGTAGCATCTAGATCCCCATCATTTGCTGAGAGGGACTGATCACCTTTTGGTTTGCCCAAAGTACAATTACGTCAATTACTTATGGACCAGTACTGTGACAACGTACCTGTTTCCCGTGACTCCACAAATCGTTTAAAGTCAGCTTGCTGATACTACACTGGTGGCAAAGTTTTGAACCAATCCTTGAGATGAGATACCTGATCAGCAACTGGTGATGTTTCGCCTCCATCCCATAAAAATGATTGAAATCTAGGAGAACAATTTCGTGGGAATGCGTTTCCAAAAATAGTAACACAGCCTCAACAAGTTCCGATACCTGTTGATAAATATTACCAAAGTTATAAATAGTGTAGGGACAATGATAAAAAGAGATGAGAGTTTTTCTAAGCAAAAAGGCAAGCTTGTAACAAACAACCCAAAACTAGATTCAATAACGGGCATTTACTAAGGGTTTGCTTCCCCAGGTAACGGCCGGTGCTGTGATTGGGGAGCGAACCCAGCTCCTTCGTCTTGTGAGCTGTGCCACTTAATCACTATCCCAAGCAGTCCCTGATCTGTGATTGACTTCTTATTGTCAAAGTGTTCAGTAATGACCTGTGATTGTTTTTGTTATTGTCAAAGTGTTCAGTAATGACCTGTGATTGATTTCTTATTGTCAGGGTGTTCAGTAATGACCTGTGATTGTTTTTGTTATTGTCAAAGTGTTCAGTAATGACCTGTGATTGAGTTCTTATTGTTAAGGTGTTCAGGAAGGACCTGTAATGACCTGTGATTGATTTCTTATTGTGTAGGTGTTCAGGAAGGATCTGTAATGAACTGATTGATTTCTTATTGTTAAGGTGTTCAGGAAGGACCTGTAATGACCTGTGATTGATTTCTTATTGTCAAGGTGTTCAGGAAGGACCTGTAATGACCTGTGATTGATTTCTTATTGTTAAGGTGTTCAGGAAGGACCTGTAATGAACTGATTGATTTCTTATTGTTAAGGTGTTCAGTGATCACTTATGAATACAAATAAGATTTCATTCATTCAGCATGTGTATTACAAATTATACTTCTAACCACAAACCTTTGGTCCCATCATAGTATGCACAAGGAAAAAGTCTTCAGAATTGCTACTTGCAGCTACTCGCAGATCAAAGTAACGAATTCCTGCATTTAACTGTTGAGTGAAGGTTAGTCTCTGGCACTGTACCCAGTTGGAAATTATGTGTGTAACAATGGGACCAACAATCGGGATTTTGGTCAGGAATGTTAAACATTGACTTGCGTCAGGTGCAAGAGTTGTGCTAAAACAGTATGTACCTGAATCATGTGTGCCTGTCAAAATAAATTATAACAAAATTATGAAGACAAAAAATGAATAATATTATACAAATGTCTTAGATTTAATCAGTTATAGAAAGGCAGATGTGTATCATGGTAAGGCAGGAAGGAAGACTAACGTCTGGTCAGGCAATACATACTGGTCAGACATGTGGGTCAGGGTCTGGCAAAACATACTGACCAGACATGTTAGTCAGAGTCAGGCAAAATATACTGATCAGACATGTTAGTCAGGGTCTGGCAAAATATACTGATCTGGCATGTTAGTCAGGGTCTGGCAAAATATACTGATCAGACATGTTAGTCAGGGTCTGGCAAAATATACTGATCTGGCATGTTAGTCAGGGTCTGGCAAAATATACTGATCAGACATGTTAGTCAGGGTCTGGCAAAATATACTGATCAGACATGTTAGTCAGGGTCTGGCAAAATATACTGATCAGACATGTTAGTCAGGGTCTGGCAAAATATACTGATCTGGCATGTTAGTCAGGGTCTGACAAAATATACTGATCTGGCATGTTAGTCAGGGTCTGGAAAAATATACTGATCTGGCATGTTAGTCAGGGTCTGGCAAAATATACTGATCAGACATGTTAGTCAGGGTCTGGCAAAATATACTGATCTGGCATGTTAGTCAGGGTCTGGCAAAATATACTGATCTGGTATGTTAGTCAGGGTCTGGCAAAATATACTGATCAGACATGTTAGTCAGGGTCTGGCAAAATATACTGATCTGGCATGTTAGTCAGGGTCTGGCAAAATATACTGATCAGACATGTTAGTCAGGGTCTGGCAAAATATACTGATCTGGCATGTTAGTCAAGGTCTGGCAAAATATACTGGCCAAGACCCTTACCTCAGGTTCCTCGCAGTCTTCCCTGGAAACGAGCTGTTTTCATGGCAGCCTGGCTAATGAGGTCAGGGATCAACAGGATGTGAGGCAAGCTCGGCACTTAATGTCCTTTTCAGGGCGCACAAAAGAGTAATCCTATTCATTGTGCGTATTCAACAACAACAACATGCTGGTAAGGTATTTTTATTGTAAATATTAATTCTGTAGTGTTGACTTAACAATTGGTTTTTCACGTTTCCAGTCCGGCTGAATTTAATAAATTTGCCTTACAGTTCATGGCAAGTAACGCAACTTCATATGCCAAATAGTTTTAAAAAAATAAAATTCTTTAATATTAATGAGCTAAAATTATGATCTAAAGACACATAATTGGATTGATCTATGTCATGAAGGAAAATTCTTTCTTGGATCATCACAAAAAAGGTTAGAAAGCAAAATCAACAAGGAAGTACAAATGGATCAAGCAGATTTTAGACTGGGCAGAGGCACGAGGGATCATAGCCTTAAGATGCAAAATATTATTGAAAAGTGCAGCACTGTACAATGTCGACTTACACACCTGCTTCATAGTCTATACCAAGGCTTTCACCTGTGTGCAACATGAAAAGCTATGGAAAATCATGAGGGATATATGGTTTGCAAGGGACTTGATTGAACTGGTCAAAACACTGTGACATCAGGGATAACAAGAAATTGTCAGAATAGCTGGAGACACATCGAGTTAGTTCGAAGTGCACAATGTAGTAAGACAAGGATGATTTACTCTCCCCTTATCTATTTAATATCCATGCATAAAATGTAATGAGGAATGTCCAGAATAACAAACAGCATGAAAAGTACAACCCATTCACAGTCTGCAGGACTGAAATACCAGATTGCAAAAGAAGCATCTGTGTAGCATGATTTGAGCTGACATGTAACAATAGGCAGTGTAGCAACTGCAATAGGGTGATCGCATGGTTTAGCCTACATCATAATGCACGATGAACTGAATTTCCAGAAAGTGTGCGCATGGTGGGTAACGAACCTAAATGAACCTAACGAGCCTGTTATTGCACTGATAAAGTGATGGGATAAGTGCATAAATATTCAACGAGAAATAACAAATAATATCAGTGCAATAATAAATAGTTTTATATATCTCAGTTCATATCTCATTTAGTTTTTCAATAGCCATGTGACCTATTTACTAACTTGCCCTTGTATAAATAAAATGCCCTTTACAAATCTACTATCCTCCCAACCCTGCTATACGCATGTCAGAGTTGGACTTATTATGCGAGGCAGGCACAAAGATTGAACCACTTCCACACAACCAGCCTGAGACACATACTCCGCATTCGTTGGCAGGACCATGTCCCTGACACTGAAGTCTTGAAAAGAGTAGACATGCCTAGCATCAATGCATCGCTGCAGGTGGTACAGCTGAGATGGGTAGGGAACCTTGTGCAGATGCCAGAAACAAGACTACTGAAGAGACTTCTGTACGGTAAGCTTAAGGATGGCTGGAGAAAAGGAGGTCACCCCAAAAAAGCGTGTTAAGGACAGCCTGAAGCAAACTCTGAGATGTTGTCACATAGATGAAGAAAACTGGGAGAGCATTGCGGAAAACAGATCGGTCTGGAGAAATACAGTAAACATGGGCGTTGCTGAAGGAGAAAGTTGTTTGCAGACAGCGCAAACCAAATGCCTGATCCGAAAAGAAAGAGCAGCGAAACTACCCTTACTGAGAGCAGAGGACCTATTGTGCAAACCATGCAATAGAACATTCCGTGCGAGCATTGGACTGATAAGCCAAATGAGATCCAGCAAACACTACACCAAAACATGTCAGACAGTGCAGAAACAAAACAAAACAGATCACATACAACAAGGATGATGTCAGTGGTCATCATCGACAATGACGGACAGTTATCTTCCTTTCACAAATTTACAAAAACAAAATCACAATTTGCTTCGATTTTTAAAATTTATTAAGAATTTATCCTACTAAAATGTGTCGTAATAAACTGAAATATTTTGTATACAAGAGACCTGATAAGTATCTTAATAAAAGAAATCGCATAATTTACGTCATTCGTGCAGCAAGGCATATCCGTCACTTGGAGGTCTATGGTTTGAATCCAGATTGCCTATTGTATTACTTTCATTTCTGTTGTTTGGTGTGAATGTTTACGAGTGCATAAAATTGACTTGTCACTGCTGCTGTTGTCTCTACGTTGTTTATCGAAACCAGTAGTATCACCTTTCCCTTTTTGCTTCAATTAAAGCATGTCACAATTGGGCCTCCTCACTGGTAGCCTGTGTCAATTCATTTATGTACTCTTGCACTTTATTTTTTGTCCTGTAGCACTTTGTTAACATTATCGTTTGCAAGCCAGCCCAATGTCAGTCCTTTCTTATTTATAACTTGATGACATCCCCCAAAGCATGGTCTAGAAGTCTTATTCTTTGCATACACGCATACCTCTTACCCCACCCCTCCCCTCTACGCAATAAAAGACTCAAAATTACATTAAAGATGGGGTGAGGCGGGTGGAGGTTGTTTTGAAGGTGAACCCATATATGCAGAAGGATCCGCAGGGAGCACAGTTAAGGATTGTCAAGGAAGCATCTTTGCAAGATACATACAGCAATGGGAAAATAACTCACAAGGCTTCCTTACAGGGAAGATCTCTTTCAATTATAGGGTAAGTCTATGACATTCCTACAGGCACTAAGAATGTTTACTAGATCAGATAAACCACTATCTTTCACCGGAGAAAAGGCCCCTACATGCTGTTTGGTCACTTAGATCGGCTCAAGATATCACACACAAGTGAGTGCTCATATGGAACTGGAGTCCAGACCTTGGAACACATCCTACACACAGACTTACAATGCCAGAGCTGGTCAGAGGGAACCGAACTGACATAGAAACTGTGGGTGTCGCCACCCGGTTCTGGAGAAGATGGTGGATTGAGTCACAGTGATGGGACTACCCTGAATGCAGAAGAAGGGGAATCACTATTAATGCCCATATTTTGTTTGTGAATATACACTCTTCAATTTATTTTTGAAAGTCAAGTTCAGAATAATTTCAGATGGGATACAATTTGTTTACAATTTTCAAATGTAACTCCAGCAGAAGGAAGATCATTATTGTTAATAGTTTAGTTTACTTCAGTTTAGTTATTATTATTGCTTAGTTTAACTTAATTTCTATATACTGGCTTAGAAGACTCTGCAGAGTCTGTATACAGTTTTTCTACTCCACTTAATCTAAGAATAATTATGTGCATCAAATCTATTCTTGAATGCATTAACTGACCCTGCCCTGAGAATTTCTTGTGACAATGTATTCCATACATTTACCACTCTCTCACTAAATATTTTTTTTCCTATTATGTAATCTAGATCTTTCTTCAAATAATTTTTAGATGTGCCTTCTTGTTCTTGTAGCCGACTGTACTATAAAAAACTTGTTATAGTCTAATTTATCCGTTCCTTTGATTTTCTTATAAACCTGTATTAAATCACCTTAAATTCTTCTCTTTTCTAGACACTGTAGGCCAGTTTTTTTTAGTCTTGTTCATTGTTATAGATGAGAAATGCCAACATCACTCTCACTTTTTGGTGTATGTGTGCATCTATGGCTGATCAGGCAAATGGAAAACCAAAAGGTTCTGCCACATGATATCTACAAGTAGTGTTTGTATATCCTATATATGGGAGTTTTGGATTACCTATATGTCCTGGGCAGCCTGCGTTTCTTCTTCTTCTTCTTCTTCGTTCGTTCTCAATCTCCCACTACCAAACCCTGAAAGGGCTTAAGTAGCAGAATGTAGTCCAGAGAACGGAATGCATTGTGTCGTAGTTTACAGCTTGGCTGCGATATTTGCATCTTTCGGTCCAACATATCCGACTTCAGCAAGCATTTTTTGAGTACCGGGTTAGTATTCCCTCTTCGATCCCTTCTCCTTAGCCAGTCTGCTCTGCTGCAGCTTGTTATCCAGGATCACCGCGTGGAGGTGTAGAAGGGTCTTGGCAGCTATGGTTCGCCTGCCCTGACGCTAGCAGTCAGCTATGGGTCGCTGACCACTGCAGCTCATGCACTGCTCAGCATCTTGATCCCGCAGCCTGCATTTAATACTCCTCGCTAGCCACGGCATCCTTTTTGACTGTACCTCTCCAAGTCAGGCAATTTTGTGTCATATTTTCTCTCAAGTGGTTACATTTATCTGACAACTCTTTAGTGTTCCCTTCAGAATGTCCTTGAAAGCATCTTAAGTCGTGCTCTTGTATAATCTCCTTCCCTCAGCTCGCCAAACAAGAGCTACTTTGAAAGCCACTCGTACAAGATATCCAGTCCGTCTTAGCTGTGATGTCTGCATCTATGTTTGCTCTTGACAGGACCTCTGTATCTGGAATCCTAGCATATCTAACATAACTTAACATAACGTCTTTCTACTGGTTTAGAAGACTCTGCAGAGTCTGTATACAACCAGTTTCTTTTACATTTCCTTGCTCTAAAAGCTATGCACATCCAATCTATTCTTAATTACATTAATTGTCCCTGTCTCTTCTACTTCCTGTGGCAATGCATTCCAAGCATTCACCATTCTCTGACTACAAAAATATTTCTTAATATCTAATCTGGACCTTTCTTTAGTTAATTTGTAGCTATGCCCTCTTGTTCTTGTAGGTGGTTGTATTTTGAAAAACTTATTATAGTCTAATTTATCCATTCCTTTGATTGTCTTTTAAACCTGTATTAGCCGTAGTCACAGCGCTAAAAAGCCAGAAAAATACTGAGCTTAATGACTTAAGAGCAGCACTCTGCAAACTGTGTCAGCAGTCCGCACCAAAAAGGGTAGTGGTACAGTGGGTCCCATCACACTGCAACATCCAAGGCAACGAGGAGGCAGACAGACTGGCAAAAGAAGGTGCAAGACTACCACAAACAGATACTAGTATGACGTACGAAGAGTCAAAACGGCTTATCAAAGCCAGATACATGACCAAATGGGAAACCGAACATACTGGTTACACCAAAAACGATGCCTATTACCAGTTGAACCGAAGAGAGCAGGTCGTTGTCTTCAGACTTCGCACTGGCCACAATAGACTGAGGTACCACCTATTCAACAAATTGAAGATAGTGTGTACCGACGAATGCCCGTGCGGTACTGGTAAAATGACCGCTGAACATCTGCTGCAGAACTGCCCGACATACGAGGATCAGAGAGAGCAGATGTGGCCATCACCAGTGGAACTGCAAGACAAGCTCTATGGC
This sequence comes from Ariolimax columbianus, assembly GCA_036924085.1. Taxonomy (NCBI): domain Eukaryota; kingdom Metazoa; phylum Mollusca; class Gastropoda; order Stylommatophora; family Arionidae; genus Ariolimax; species Ariolimax columbianus. Next base: position 26,931,724 of record JAVGWX010000009.1, on the reverse strand, counting down.
AGTGGCGACAGCCTCAGGATGACCGCCGCTTTTTTCGAAAAAATAATGGTTACTGTCTGACTGCGTACGAAGAAGAAGAAACCTGTATTAAGGTACCTCGAATTCTGCTCTTTTCTAGACACAGTGGGCCGGTTTTTCTGAGTCTTTCAGCATAACTGTCATTCTGGAATCCCACTATCTAGTGTGCATAGTCCAGCTCTTACAGGCCCAAAGGAAGGTCGGGAGAACTGTGGCATGACCTCTTTTTTTTATGCTGAAGGTTGTTGCATGCATCAGAGAACGGCTCTATGCCTTCCTGCATACTATGCTTTGAGCTGCTGTTCGGAGCACAGCCATCAGCAAATAAGTCTTCACAGCTAATACTGTGGTGTACCTTGATCTTGGATTGCAATCTGTGAAACTCTAAGGATATATCAACATCACTTTCACCAAAAACATCAGTCAACATGACTGAAAAAATCATGCTGAACAGGGGCAGGACAAGTACACATGAAGATTACAGGAAAAAAAATTATCAGAAGCTTCCAAGATCAGACACATCATTTTAATAACAATGCTTACAAAAATTAATATATGGAACACGGTACACTAAGTCTCCACAAAAACACTAGGCTGAACGAATTGAGGGCAGCCTTGGCGAAAATGCCTCACGGGTTCCAGAAAGCAGTGTAACATGAAAGGAAACAAGGTGGCCGACAGTCTAGCCAAAAAGGTAGTGAAACATACTATGATGAAGAAAAAGCCATAATAAATGGACAATATAATGTAAAGTTGAAGGAAGAACACCTCAAATATTACACAGATGACAGACACTCAATAGTCCAGAAAAGACCAAGTTATCATACTATGTCTCCAAACTGGACACAACAGAATGACCGAATTCAAGATAGGTACCACCAGCCGATGTTACTGCAGCCTGGCATACATGGCAGCAGTACATGTGCTTCAAGACTGCCCCAGTCCATAGATCTGAGGAGAAGGATGTGGTCCACACTGACTCCCCTCAAGGAGAAACAGTGCAGCCATACTGAAACCCTGAAAAAGACAGCAGAATTTATTGAAGAATTCAGAGTTCCAGTCTAAATGGCTTGGCTTTGGCTCCAAACCCTGAAAGGGCTTAAGTAGCAGAATGCAGTCCAGTGAACGGAATGCTTTGTGTCGTAGTTTACAGCTTGATTGCGATATTTGCACCTTTCAGTCCGATATCAGCAATCATTTTTTGAGTACCGGGTTAGCATTCCCTCTTCAATCTCTTCTCCTTAGCCAGTCTGCTCTGTTGCAGCTTGTTATCCAGGATCACCGCTCTGAGGTGTAGAAGGGTCTTGGCAGCTCTGATTCGCTGGCCCTGATGCTAGCAGTCAGCTATGGGTCGCTAACCACTGCAGCTCATGCGCTGCTCAGCATCTTGATCCCTCAGTCTAAATGAGCAATGATCACAGAAGAGGATAGAAGTATACAAGTCAGATGTAAAATGTAAACGTGACAGATAAAATCTGAATTTTAGCACTTCCATTCTAACATATACTGTAGTGTGTATGCTTATTGCAAGAAACTTGTTTTGTAGACAAATAATTGGTTACAGATAAAATATTTATCTTACCTGGAATTGCCAACTTTGACAAAGGAACATCATGTAATTGGAATGGAAGTAAAGACATCCAATTGTCTGTTGATATGTGTTCTTTTAACTCACATTTGTAATTGTCATCATTGGATGATGTGAACTGTACAGCCATTTCACCAGATCTGCAGATGTGTATTCAGGGCTGTGAAAAAGATATGGCATTAACTAATAACAAAAATAAATCAGAAAGAGAATAGGTTTGGTCAAAATGGTAGTTAGCAACATGAGACACATACTGACTTCCAAACAGATAAATTATATATTTAAAATAAGAATTGTCAGGTGTCACTACTTTATGGCTCAGAAACACGGACACTGAATAACAAGTTGGGAAAAGTGAATGAAGAATGAAGGTACATAGAAAATTGGGTTTCATTTCTTGGAAAGAAAAGAAAACAAATGTGGAGGTATTGAAAAGGTTGGAGGTGAAATTTAATGACCAAAATCAAAGTTAACTTAACGTCTTTATACTGGTTTAGAAGACTCTACAGAGTTTGTATACAACCAGTTTCTTGGAGGGTGGTTTTTACCAATATGCAAGTCCATCTTAACAGACTCAAACACCAGAGATAAGTAGATCCGCAGCCAGTTAGGCATAATCTATAGCTGCTCTTAACAAATAACCTGGGGAAAAGTACAAATAGCTTACGTAGATTTTTAAGGTAATTTGGATTTTGTCCAGACAGCGGCCAATAAGCCTACTCTTTTCGATTTCCAACTACTAAGGAGTTTTTAATGTGCTCGACACGGAAGTCCAATCTCACTACCCAGAGATCAGGATAATTTTTACTAGAAGATCCACGTGAACAAAATCTCAGTCACCACTGTGATTCGAACATCGACCTCTGGCACTCGAGGCGGACACCTTACCTCGCAACCACCGAGTCCTTTTTCATCCTTGTCTCCACAAAATTCAGTTCATTCCTTATCGTCACAAAGCTTAATACACGTCTGATAAAAATATATTTTTGCCTCTTAACTGCTCAGCCCATATCTAGTTATTCTAGTTATTCCCTAATTTCTATTAATTATTAACAGCATCTATTGTTTATGTGCGTGTCTTGTGATGCCGTGAAAATTGCAATGTCTATTCTATCTACTGCAATGTCTATTTTATCTACTGCATTCTCTAGAAGATTATGGAGTGTTTCTAGAACAATACGTAATAAAATAAGAAGAAAAGGAGAAGCCACATTTTCAATTTCAATCTCTACCAGTGCTCTTCAACCTTTTTATACTCTGCGCCAAATTTTATAACTTCCGCAAATGTAAATTTTCCATACTGCCCACTAAAAACTAAATTGAAGAAAATGCAGTGATCGTTCATTGAGTATGTGTATTTTTGATGTTTTTAATCATCATGTAGCATGTCCCTTGCAGAACATCACAGACCGTCTGGTAGAAACTTGATCTCGTGCCAAATCTCCAGCCTGCTCTTGAGTCATGCCCAAGCATTCTATGACATCTTTGTGCCATCACCATCTTGATCTTCCTCTGTCTCTTTTACCTAATGCTATACCTTTCATTACTGTTTTCTCAAGACTGTTGTGTCTTTAAGGTGGCCAAATTATTTCCCCCTTTTTTATACGTAGAAATTCGACGAAGAGTGGAAAAAGCAATTGGGCTTTTTGATGATCTGTTCACAGCTATCAAAAGGAGAAAGATGGCTTGGTATAGGATTGTCTCAAGGTCCAACGGAATTACAAATTCAATACTGCATGGTTCTGTACCAGGAAAGAGAGGGCAGGGTCGTCCAAGGAAGAGATGGATGGACAACATCACAGTGGTCAAACCTTCACCTCTGTGAGGCACGACTGGCGGCAGCAGAAAGAGAGAGATATTGTGGGAGTGTCTTCAAGTGTGCCCCAATGACCTGATGGGGTTACAGGATAACCTGAACTGAACTTAAATTATTTCAATTTTCAGTTCATGATGAAATTTATGAACCAGTTTTCCTCTATGCCAAACTCTCGTCGAATGTCTGCATTATACTTTTTTTTCCGTCTACGGTATTCTGAGTACCTTTCTATAACATTTCTACTTTAGGATGAGGTTTAGGGAACTGTTCATGTTTCACAGTCATATGCTGTCCCAAGAGATACACAGGTCCTCAAAATTTGCACTTTTGTTGGTTTCCCGGTATTCTGCGATAGTTTCCTCAGGTTGTGTTTTTAATACAGCATGTAATTATTCTGCTACTGCCCACCTGAAAGCTAAAATTATTGACTAGTGGGTGTTAGTGATCGGGTTAAAGAGCACTGGTTTATACAAAGAGTTGTGGTAACGTGTCATTAGTCCTTTATTCCTTTTCCCAAACTTCATAAATCTTCTATAGCCTGTTTTTAGCTGGTCCTAATCTCTTGGTTTGAAGGTCTTGTGCTGGATGCATGCCATTATTTCATTCCGTGACTGGAGACATGTTGTTATTGTTGTTGTTGTTATCCCATAGCTGCTAAACAATCCTGCTCTTGGCAGCCCAATGCCATTTTTATATATATACAGGTCTTCTTCAGTTGTTTTACTGCTCGGTACAGTGTGTTGGCAATTATCAACAGTACTTGTAAGAATCTTTTTCTCATCTCCTCAAGCGCCTTGCACTCAATGAGTAGATGTCGAACTGTTTCATCAGGATGAGAGCAATGTCTGCACAAGGGCAGGTGCTGGGAATGGATGAGACTTTGATCTCTACTATGTAGTTTATTTATGTCATCGTTACTTATTAGCTGAGACATTTCGCTAAATACACTGCGACCTGTTGTTTTCGTCACCCACTGGAGACATCAAAGGCATGTTCCTTGAGCTTCTGACAGGTCTTATACTTTTGTTAAAAAGGTCATAATTCCTGAGTTTTTCATCTGTCTTTGTGTATGACAAGGACAAGAATATCACTACTGCACCAGAGAGAGCATGTCGTTAAGAGGCGACTAACTGTGTGACACGGCATAACACCGACCATGGTTAGGTGGTTTGTTAAGAGCTGCATGATATGGTGCCCAACAGGCTGCCAGTCTACTTTACTCTAGGCTTATTAAGATGGACTCTGACATCAGTTAACCACCCTCCAAGAAACCGGCTGTATACAGAATCTGCAGTCTTCTAAACGAGTTTAAAGATGTTAATTTAGGTACAGTTAAGTTCTAATCCTTAAAGAAAAATAGAACTACTTTCTTCCCTTCCCACTCTAAATCTGTCAACAATTCTATTTGAGTTTTGATGCTATTTCTGATAAATATAATATATATAAATATTTATGATTTCTCATGAATATCTCCTACCCTAGCAATTGCAACAACGACAGTGTTTGTTTAGAATCTCGCTTTGCTAAATTTACTACGGTAAATTGACGAGCTCCTTTTTGCAGATGATCAGAGTTTCTTTCATTCCAAGACCATCTGAATACCCTTGACAATGCCTGCAACATATATAATATGAGGATTAATACATCAAAGACTGAGATAATGAAAATCAGCGGAATAGAGAAAACTCTAAATTTACAGATAAGGACAGAGCTTAAACAGGTCAGTGAATTCAAATAATTTGGCAGCGTGATGACACAAGATGGAAGGCTAGAGGGAGAGATGGAATCAAGAACACATAAAGCTAATGTGGTTTCCTATCAGCTCTCACCATTACTAAGACACAAACACATTCCAATGAAGACAAAGAGACAGCTGATAAATAGTATTTTTACATTATCTCAGTCTTTGATGTATTAATCCTCATATTATATCTATTGTCGGACATGAATTCTACTCTCACTAAGGCACAAGAAAGAAAAATCATGGTTTGCAAAATTAGATTTTTGAGAAAGGCTGTTGGGGTCACAATGAAATCATCAGACAGACGGTGGTGCAAAACCTAAAATGGAATACATGGAAAGGCAGAGAATAAAATGGTTTGGACACCTGACAAGAAGGCAACCAAAGTTACCAGCTGCTTGTATCTACAATACCAGACATCAGGGTTACTTGGCAAGAGGCAGACCATGTAAAAGATGGATAGATGGTGTCAGTGAGACACTGAAGAAACACAGAATGACAACAACATCAGCAACAAAGATGGCACATGACAGAAAACTACACCTCCCCATGACGCCTAATGACACAAGTGGATAGAAGATGATGATGATGACTGACAATGTAACTTTTAAACTACCCTTTCCATGATCTCAACCAACTTTAACACAAACTTCTTTTCAGGAATACAGTTGCTATTCCATGTTAATATTCAGCCTCTCTTGTAGGCACTACGGAGCCAAGAAACAAACCCTGACAAATCTTGGATATATGTTAATAGTGCCTCTAGACTTTGTCCATCATCTTCAATAGAACAGAGAAGAATTTGAGGTGACTTAATACAAGTTTATAAATTAATAAATGGAAAGGATAAATTAGACTATATCAAGTTTTCAAAGTACGATCCAGCTTACAAGAACAAGAGGGCACAAATGAGATATTAGGATATATTTTTTTTAGTCAGAGAGTGGTGAATTCTTGACATGCATTGCCGCAAGATGTAATGGAAGCAGAGTCAGTGATTGCATTCAAAAATAGATTGGATGCTCACAGTATTTTCAGTATCGGAAGAGTAAAATAAACTGGTTGTATACAGACTCTGTAGAGCCTTCTAAACCAGTAAAATAAAGCTAAGTTAAGTTAACTAACTCTTTCATTCTAACATGCACCCATTTACACATAATCTCTGTTGTCCGCTGTCTTTCTGCTCCTACATGTGTCATCTCCACACCAATCTCCTTTAACATTTTTCTCTGTATTATTAAGGTAAGGTCTACTTATTCTTTTATAGTTAGAGCTGTTTCTATGGGGGTCTCTGTGATGAAGTGGTCAAACCGTTTGCCTCGGGGTTCGAATTCGAGCTGCAATGGTCGGTTCATGATGTAAATTTTTCAGGAGATTCCTGGAGCTACAGTTCATGCTTTGTGCTCTCGGCAGGTGGAATACTGTTCTGCTGAGAGAGACTGATCCACATGGGGATACCCGCGGCAATGAAGTCGTGCCCTCGCCTTTAACCTTAACCTGTTTCTATATATATATGTCATTTTGAACACCAACAGTCTTCTTCTTCTTCTGCGTACACAGTCAGACAGTAACCATTATTTTCTAGAAAAAAGCGGCGGTCATCCTGAGACTCTCGCCACTACCATAGAGCTTGTCTTGCAGTTCCACTGGCAATGGCCACATCTGCTCTCTCTGATCCTCGTATGTCGGGCAGTTCTGCAGCAGATGTTCAGTGGTCATTTTACCAGTACCGCACGGGCATTCGTCGGTACACCCTATCTTCAATTTGTTGAATAGGTGGTACCTCAGTCTGTTGTGGCCAGTGCGAAGTCTGAAGACGACGACCTGCTCTCTTCGGTTCAACTGGTAATAGGCATCGTTTTTGGTGTAACCAGTATGTTCGGTTTCCCATTTGGACATGTATCTGGCTTTGATAAGCCGTTTTGACTCTTCGTACGTCATACTGGTATCTGTTTGTGGTAGCCTTGCACCTTCTTTTGCCAGTCTGTCTGCCTCCTCGTTGCCTTGGATGTTGCAGTGTGACGGAACCCACTGTACCACTACCCTTTTTGGTGCGGACTGCTGGCACAGTTTGCAGAGTGCTGCTCTTAAGTCATTAAGCTCAGTGTTTTTCTGGCTTTTTAGCGCTGTGACTACTTCGACAGCATCTGTCAGCAGGACTATATGGCTCTCATTTTCACTGTGTGTTACCATTTCTTCCACTGCCGCCCTCAGTGCCTCTGCCTCTGCTCTGAAATTGCTTGTGTACTCACCAGTAGCGAATGACAGTGTTATTTTTCTGCCATTTGGTAGGTTCAGGAATGCTCCTGCCCCTCCGTTCTGTGTAGTGTTTGTTACAGAACCATCGGTGTATGCATGGGTCCAGTCCATGCTTGGGTAGCTTTTCGTTATGAAGCTTAGGGTAGTGTCTCTCCTTTCTTTTTCACTCTGGCAGTTTTTGTTTGCAATACCTGGTATATTTTCTACCACCTCTGGAAATATATCCTGCCTCCAAGTAGGTTTTCGTACAGTAGTGATGGGTTTTACACCAACAGTCTAACCAAGTTTATTGCGAGATGTGTATGAAACGACCTCAGTCCGTGTGCGTGTTGAAGCTCAAGTGAATCAGTGGATTGGCTTTCCATGTTTTATTACAGCGTGGAGTAGGTGGAATCATTTTCTCTTTGCTGACATTCTTGGTGGTGATGTTTTTTTCTGTGTTTTGTTATTCTTTGCAATACAATTGGTTGTCCACGAGTTTGTATTTTGTGATGTTGGGAGCTTTCTTCTAATGAGATGTGTGAGCAATGTCTCTTCCTCTTGTGCTAGTGGCTGTGTAATCAGTTTATTCAATATCATCTGTACTTTAGTGTCACATTTGAACATAGATGATGTTTGGGTACTTGTTATGATTATTAATGGTTTTGTTAGTGTAAACATGGCAGTAAAGAGAAGCATGCTGGTGTGAGGAAACACATCAAACCCATCTTGCAGACTTATATCCTCGCTGACATACTGTCTAGGCATGGATGATCTAGACCAGTGTTTCCCAACCATTTTACACCTGCGGACTGGTGACAATAGGCTAACTTGTTTGCAGACCTCTCATACAGAATTATTTTTTTTTAATATTTATAAAGCATTTTGTGTATTCGTTTTAAAATCTAATATTATAAATGAAAATTGTATAGTTATTTAATATAATCAGAAACCGAACAGTAAATAAATCATGTGGGATATCATTTCTGGTTTCAAACCTAGTTTCTCCACACTAGCCAGGCTTTTTGTCTGCGTGAATGGCACGGTGTGTAGGATAATAACCATGAGTTTTGAGTCTTCTACTCTAGAAGGTTTCTACATCATTATATTATTAGTTGACTTTAACGACATGCTCACTGTGTGTGTCCACAATGGTTTGACAAATGGGGTCTACACTTGAGTAGCTAGCTACCCGGAAGAGAAAATAAAGTTACTGTTAACTTCTAGTTCTAATGATGTTAAAGCCTGCGTCTAAACTTCAAAAGAGAGATGTGCATGGGGCTAGCAAGATAATCGTGCAAAGTGAATTTACAAGCGATACGCTCAACAAAACCACCTTTAGCTCATCCTCACAGCTGCACTGTGACTATGAACTAGCCTAACTGAATACTCTTACTACTACTTTTTACTAATCTAATACTTACTAATATTAATACTAGTAATAGTAATACTACTATTATGAGTACTAATAGTAATAGTAATACCTGTACCAGTCTAGTCACTAAGTCAGTCTTACATTTTTTATTACTCTTAAATTTAGACTTTAAAAAAAAATACTTCCACAGCAGCAGAACGTCAGAAGCATGCCAGATGCAGTGGGTGCTCTATGTTTCATTTGGATCGAGAAAGAGTACAGAATAATTCGTCAACTATACCTTTTAGGAAAAAAAGCATCTTTCTTTTAAATTTAAGTATGTTTAAACTTTAATAATGTCCGTGTCTAGCAGCCGCCATTTCTATCTTGTCATATTGGACTGTTTCAGTTGATTTATATGGTTCAAGTTTTGTAGTTGTTTTATAACTTCATAACAACAACAAGAATTCATTATCTATCAGAAAACCTTTTAGCGAGTTTCCCCGGAGAAAACTTTTTTCAGATTATGCAACAAAAAGACAGAGAGACCACTTATTAGGTTCATCTAGAACCTGTATGAAAATCAACAGACTATTATTATTTAAACCACAGAAGGACTCACAGCTCCAGTTTCAATAATCTATAAGACATGGTGCAGAACAGGGTTGTTTTCAGTATCACAGTCTCTATAACTTTAAGTTTAAGTCTATAGAGCAGTATTCTGAAATAATGAAGGAAAAGGTTGTCCGAATTTGTAATAGGAATGGCCAAGTCAATTGTGTGAAAGTTAAACCTACGTTACACCGACAAGGCCTTCGTCAGGGACAACGAACATGCGAAAGCAAGCAGCAAAATACAAAATTGAACAAAGATAAATTTACAATACGCAAGCAGCAGGGTCGTACAGTGACTTTTCTAAAAGGAGACTAGGTTCGAGGACATCTTTCATTACCGTATTGGTAACCTGAAGTGCAACTAAAAGCGGCAAGAGAAAGAGCGGAAATTGGCAAAAATCAAGAAAGCAACATCGCAATCAAGACTGTTGCAGCAATATATAGGAAAACAATCAACCAATCATGCATGAAAGCTGACACGAGCATACAAAAGCTCTCAACTTTGATAGAGCAAAAAGTTCTGGAAGCTAGTAAGGAAATTGAGTGTAGAAAAAAAAATACATGCCAACAATTGCGATTGGAAATGAAATAAAGGTTTTAACCGGGAGAAAAAAGCGGATGTTTTCATGTATTATTATGCAGAAATAAGTAGATACAAAATCCCGGCAGACATGAAAAGATATGAAAGAAATAAACCACATGGAACCCTCAATGCGAGTGCCTGATGAACATCTGATACTAAATATCAACAGGACAGAACTGAAGCCAGTCATTAGTAAACTGAAGAAGAGAAAACCCCAGGAAAGGATGGCATCACTAATGAAATGCTCTGTAACATGGGAGAAGTAGCCCAAAAAACTGCTACTCGTCTTTAACACAAGCTGGAAACAAGGAATTGTCCCCACAGTGTAGAAGGAGGCAAGGATTATTCCCATCCTTAAACATGGTAAGGACAACATGAAGCCAGGCAGTTGCAGACCTATTAGTCTGCGCAGCTTTGTGGGGAAACTAACAGAACGGATAGTTAACACTAGAATAACATGGTATATGGAATCAACAAATTTACTTATTCCTCAGCAAGCATGTTTTCGTAGAAATAAATAGACCGAATATCAAGTGACATATATCTCGCAGGAGAAAGAAGATGCATTTCAAGAAAAAAATTATAAAACTGGCAGTTTGGATAGATCTTTAAAAAGCCTTTGATAAAATATGGAAGAGCGGGTTAAAACTCAAATTACAGCAAATGGGTCTAACTAACAACATGTACAATACAGCGATTAAGTAGGTGACAGGACAGCAAGAGTGCAACTCCAAGGACAACTCAGTAAAATGATGAAAATGGAAGAAGGAGTTCCGCAAGGTGGAATACTCTCACCCATGCTGTCTCTCATACACACCAATGATATAATCACAGAAATCCCTAAAGAAGTACACAGTGCACTATATGCAGATGACTTGACACTGTGAAAGAGTCTACACATGCAGGTAGAAATGAAATGCAAGATGTCTTAACTCAAATAGAGACATGGACACAAAAAATGGCAATCGCTATACACGAAACCAAAACCACGTACACAATTTTATCTCTATCTCCCAAACCCAAAAAAGTGATCCTAAAAGTAAATGGCCAGACTCTCCTCCTTGGCGTCAGACCAACTTATTTAGAAATAACAATGTAGCCAAGGCTGACAGGAAAAAACCAGATTAATAAACCATCAAGAAATTAAGAACAGAATGACCATAATGAGAAAGATACCCGGCTCAACATGGGGGGGGGGGGCGCTCACACGGGCACCTTAAAGAAACTGTACACAGGTTATGTGAGACCAGTGCTAGAATATGGGATAGCAGCATGGTCCACAGTAACAATTAATAACTTCCAAAAAATGTATACAACTCAAAGCCAAGGTACGTATCATCACTAGAGCAATAAGAACAACACAAAAAATAAAATGGAGAACATCAGCCGTTTCGAAGGTACGGAGAGGCGCAAAGACAGAAAAAACAAAAAACACTCGGGCAGGGGGAGAAGTTTAAACGAATGCCTAATTACTCAATATATGACAGAATAAATCGCCTTGGAACAGGGAGAGAAACCACTTTATATAAAAAAAACAAAAGAACTTGCAAGAGCAGACCAAATCATAAGCCAGACAGTGGTTAGAGATCTAAAACAAACATCCCACTCCAGCGTGGATAAAAGTCAAGTCCCTGAGATGTAGAAACCATAGAGGGAATAGGAAAAATTAAAATCAGACAGGACAGATTTAAAAAGGAAATTTATCACAGAAGAATATCTTAGGAGCATACACTCGACATTAACATGAATATACGTACATACAGATGGCTCACATATCAAATCCTTATCCAATGGAGACGGAGGAGTCTATTATAGACTAAGGAATGGTTAAGAAATAGCTCAAGTATTAACAACAGGAACACTCTCCAATAACTTCCGTGCAAAAGCAGAGGTACTGAAGACCGCAGCTGAGCTTGTAATCCAAGATAAAGATATCCACAAAGAAAACAAAGTATTCCTGACCGATGCCGCGTCAGTATTAGAAGCGCTAAGACAACACAAAGATGAAGATTTCAAGTAATGTTTGTTCTACCTGACACAGCTCTCATCAGAACACACAATGTTGGTCATACAGTGGATCACGTCCCATTGCAATATTGAAGGGAATGAAGCTGCAGACAAACTAACAAAGTGTGGAGGAGCATCCCCACAAACAGACATGAGTTTCATATATAATGAGGACAAGACCATAATTAACGCCGAAGAGTAAGTCAACATCTTCAGACCGAGAACTGAGCATGCCAGACTCAAGGATCGTCTTTACAACAAAATTACGATTGTGACAGATGACATGTATTCAAGTGGGGAGCATGCTGGCCTCGTGAGACAGATATAAGACAAAAGCTGTATGGAGATAAAACTGCCTTACAAACAACTGTGTCCAGTAACAGATATACAGGGACCTGATCCGAGAGTGAATGAAGAAGAAGAAGAAGAAGAAGAAGAAGAAGAAGAAAAGAGTAGGAAACATGCTTAAATATATTGCTGAATGTGACGGGAGCAAAATGTGAATAAAATCAAGAATGAATGGAAGAACAAAATATACTCAAATAATTGTTCAAAGGGTGGGAAACTAAGGTGAAGAAGATAAAAAGAGAGAAGAAGAAGAAGAAGAAGAAGAGAAGAACAAGGAGAAGAGAAAAAGAAGAAAATGAGAGCGAGGAAGAATAAGAAGTAGAGGGGGGGGGGGGGAGATAAAGAGGAAGAGGAGGAGGAAGGAAAAGAATAATATTAAGAAGAAGAAGAGAAAGAAGAAGAAACAGACGAAGAGTAAGATGAAGAAGAAGAAGAGGCAAATGAAGTCGATGAAGAAGAGACAGAAGAACATAAAGAGGTTCAAATTAAGGTACGCAATAAATACAGAAACAATTGAAACTTCTTCAGGCTGACTCTTATGACAAACATTGCCAAGACTTAAAACGAAAATGAAAGTTACTTTTGGACTTCTGTGCTTTAAAACAACTGTCATTGATGGCAGCATATTTCTACAAAAGTAACATAAGCATCATCAGACACCAGTACAAACAAATAGATTGACCATATATGTGTAAGCAAAAAGTTCAAATCATCACTACACGATTACTGTGGTTACTGCACGGTTTATCCGATTGTTGTTTTGAGGCGCCTGTTTTTGACAATATGTCAGCCATCTCGTTTCCTGGAAGCTCGCAATGTACCGGAATCAATCGCAATGTGACAATAAATCCGTGGTCAGTAATACTATTGAGTATTGTTGATCACCCTCCCCACCAAGAATATCTCCTTTTTGTTGTATGGGGTGTGCTTCGGTGCCTCTAAAATCGACAATATCACTTAAAAAAATCAGTGTTTATTGGCATCAATTCGCACAAGTTAAACTGTTGGTGCAAAATTTCAACTGCTAATTTTATAGCCTCTCCGTTTCATCATTTGAACGGTTTTCGCCACATGAATCACATAACTCATTTATAAACCCATCTGGGTATTTCATATGGATACAATACCACCAATTTGGATGTCAAGATATTAAAAGGCAGCACTTCTTCTTCTTCTTCTTCTTCTTCTTCTTCTTCTTCTTCTTCTTCTTCTTCTTCTTCTTCTTCGTACTCTGTCAGACGTCAACCTGTATTTTTTCGAAAAAGCAGCGGTCATCCTGAGGCTGTCGACACTGCCATAGAGCTTGTCTAGTGTTGCCACTGGTGATGGCCACATGTGCTTTCTCTGGTCCTCGCATGTCGGGCAGTTTTTGCAGCAAATGTTCAGTGGTCATTTTCCCGGTACCACACGTGCATTCGTCAGTGCCACCTATCTTCAATTTATTGAATAGGTGGTACCTCAGTCTATTGTGGCCTGTGCGGAGTCTGAAGACCACGGCCTGCTCTCTTCTGTTCAACTGGTAATAGGCATCGTTTTTGGTGTAGCCAGTATGCTCTGTTTCCCATTTGGCCATGTATCTGGCTCTAATAAGCTCTTTGGACTCTTCGTAGGTCACACTAGAATCTGGTTGTGGTAGTCTTGCACCTTCTTTTGGCAGTCTGTCTGCCTCCTCGTTGCCTTGGATGTTACAGTGGGATGGAACCCACTGTACAACTACTCTTTTTGGTGCGGACTTCTGGCATAGTTGACAGAGTACTGCTCTTAAATCATTAAGTTCAGAATTTTTCTGGCTTTTTAGTGCTGTGGCTACGGCCAGGGCATCTGTAAACAGGACTATTTGGCTTTCATTTCTTTTGCCTGTCACAATTTCTTCTACTGCAACCCTTAGTGCCTCTGCCTCCGCTCTGAAATTGCTTGAGTATTTTCCAGTTGCCACTGACAATGTTTATTTTTTTACTATTTGGTAGGCTCAGAAATACCCCTGCCCCTCCGTTCTGTGTTGTGTTTGTTACAGAACCGTCGGTGTATGCATGGGTCCAGTCCATGCTTGGGTAGTTTTTCGTTATGTACCTCAGGGTTATGTCTCTTCTTTCTTTTACAATCTGGCTGTTCTTGTTTCCAATACCTGGTATATTTTCTACCACCTCCGGAAGTATATGCTGCCTCCAGGTAGGTTTGCGTACAGTAGGGATGGGCTTTGGTATTGTTAATGTGATCATAGGGTCTTTGCTCATCTTTGCTTTGACTATTTCTGCAAAGTTTCTCCGCTTTAGTTTCCCATTTCCAAATCTATTTAGTCTCTGATGCATTGGATGGTCTGTCAGTCTTCGGAGTTTCTCTGCTTGCTGCTGGGCTCTGCAGTCTCTTCTGTCGGTCATGGATTGCCAATTTGTAATCTTTTCAAGTTCTACGATTGGCGTTGACTTCATGCCTCCTGTTATAACTCTCATGGTTTGGTTTTGGAGTTTGCTAATTTTATCAAAGTTCGCCTTTGCAGCTGTTGTCCATGCCGCAATGCCATACTCGAGAACTGGTCTCACTCTTCCAGTGTACAGTTTCTTTAGTACACTTTCGTCTGCTTCCCAGCTTGTGCCAGCAAGTTTCCTCATGATTGCCATTCTTTCTCTGGCTCTCATTCGATTTCTCTCGATCTGACTTTTCCATGTCATGCGCCGATCAAATGTGACTCCCGGGTAGTTTGGGTTGTCGTTTGGCCGCAGATATTTGCCGTTAAGACTTATTTTGGTGTTTTGGGGTTTGTTTGAAAGCGAGAATATCGTACATGTTGTTTTTTCCTCATTTATTTTGACCAGCCATGAGTTCGCCCACTCCTCCAACGATGTTAGGGCCTGCTGCATCCGATTACTTGCTATGGTGAGATTTTTTTCAGAGGTCCACATAGCCAGATCGTCTGCAAACATGGAGCTGTGGACTCTTCTTGGTATATTCTCTGAGATGTTGTTTATATACACTAGGAAAAGTGTGAGTGACAGTACTCCCCCTTGGGGTACTCCCTGCTCAAGTGTCACCTTTTTTGCTCATCTGCCTTTGTACTTGAACTCTGGCTGTTCTGTTTTTGAGGTAGTGGCTGATCCATTTGTACATTTTCCCACAAACTTCACTTCTTCGTAGCTTGACTTTAAGTCCCTCTTTTCAGACCTTGTCAAATGCCTTCTCTAAATCCACCCAAACCGCTACTGTGTGTTTTTTACCTGGTAAGCATCCTCTATTTCCTGGGCTATGAGAGTGATCTGGTCCTCAGTGGATCTGTGCTGTCTAAAGCCTGCTTGCTGTGGAATTAGTATGTGTTTTTCTTCCAGATGCCACATCAGTCTTGTGTTTATCATACGCTCCATCAGTTTTCCTACACAGCTAAGCAGACTGATAGGCCTGTATCCATTTGGATCTGCTCTATCTTTTTCTTTCTTTGGTACTGGTATAATTACAGCATTTTTCCATGCCTGAGGTACAATTCCCCTTTTCCAGCTTTGGTTCAAGACTGATAGTAACTTCCTCTTTGCTGTTTGGCCCAACCCCATTAGCATTTCGTTTGTTACGCCACCTTTTCCAGCGATTTCTGTTTCTTTAGAGTTCTCATGGCCTCTTCCATTTCATTCATTGTTAGTTTTGCCATCATGTGCTCCTCTGGTGCCATATTGATGTTGTCGTGGGTTTTTTGTTCTTCATTAATGTCTGTATGCCTATTTGTAGGGACATCAATGTGGTTTGCTCTGGCATAATGTTCTATAAAGGCGTTTGCAGCTTATTTTCCAGTGAGCACGTTGTCGCCCTGCTTGATGGTAATTTGTTTGTTTGATGGAGTTTCGTCATTCATGGCTTTGACTAACTTCCATAGTTTGTTCTATTCTTAATCTAAATTGAGGCTTTCTGTTTTGTTTTTCCAACTGTCTCTTGTTATTTGGTTTAGTGTTCTTTTGTATTTAAAGGGCAGCACTAAAGGTGTGTCAACTAATGTCAGCATGTGATCCGATCAGCCGACGAGATCTCTCTTGTACAAGGTGAAAATACAGAGGGACGAACAATTTTATAATAAATTCATAGTGATTCTTCTTTTTTTCTCTTGTATCCTGTTTGTGCCTTTCAACGTCAGGTTATGAAGAGGGTCCCTGATCGAGCCCTGGTATGCGCTTACGTCTTTCAGCTTCAGGTTATGAAAAGGTTCATTGACCGGGCCTATGGTATGTGCTTGTGCCTTTCAACGTCAGATTATGAAGAAGTTCCTGGACCGGGCCTTGGTATGTGCTTGTGCCTTTCAACGTCAGATTATGAAGAAGTTCCTGGACCGGGCCTTGGTATGTGCTTGTGCCTTTCAACGTCAGATTATGAAGAAGTTCCTGGACCGGGCCTTGGTATGTGCTTGTGCATTTCAACGTCAGATTATGAAGAAGTTCCTGGACCGGGCCTTGGTATGTGCTTGTGCCTTTCAACGTCAGATTATGAAGAAGTTCCTGGACCGGGCCTTGGTATGTGCTTGTGCCTTTCAACGTCAGATTATGAAGAAGTTCCTGGACCGGGCCTTGGTATGTGATTGTGCCTTTCAGCGTCAGGTTATGAAGAAGTTCCTGGACCGGGCCTTGGTATGTGCTTCGTTCATGGAGAGTTTCTTGACTGCTTATGTTACTTCTGCCGTCCTTCATTTGCGTAGTCGGCCCGTGGCTTTGTATCCGTTCTATTTGAATAACATTTTTTTCTGATGGATATTATCTAATGTTTGACGTGTAATGTGTCTGAACCATTTGATTGGTTGTCTCTTGATGAGGTCTAGCACTGGCGTTGTATCTGTTTGATTCCTAATATGTTCGTTTCGGATTCTATCCATTATTGTTACTTCAAGCATTCTGCGTAGGCATTCCATCTCTGTTGCTACAATATAGTTTCTTTTATCTTTGCTTGTCAGTGCTCAATTTTGGCAATGATAGCACAATGTGGGTAGGAATATCGTCTTGCATAGCGTTCTTTTTATATCCGTTGACACGTGCTTACATTGTAATATTGGGAACACGTGTCCAATGATTTGTCTTGCTTTATTACATCTGTGTTGGATTTTAATGTCTCCTTTGTCAAATGCTGAGATTATGTTACCCAGGTACGTGACATTTTTCACCTATTTTACTTGTTGATTTTGTATAAATAAATGTTTTTTTTTCTTTTTTTGCAATCGTCATAACTTCTGTTTTCTCTATGTCAATTTTCATACCGTAATCCGTGCAGGTTTCCTTCATGGCCATCAATACAATATCATTAGCATATCGTAGATTACTTAAGTTCTGTTCTCCAATTGATATCCCTGGCATTGTCCGTATGCTTCTCAAAATGAACTTGCTGTATAGAGAGAATAGGTCGGGGGGGGGGGGGGGGGGGGCGAACACAACCATGCCTCAATCTCCCACTTGATTGTTAATTCTTATAGCCGCAGTTTGTCCCCAATGCATATTTTGAATGATTCTGAGGTCTCTGCCATCAATAATTAAACACTTCAGTATTTGGGTGAGCTCTGTGTGTTTAACTCTGTCGAACGCTTTAACATAATCAATGAAACACAGATATACGTTGACTTTCATCTCAATGGCTCTCTCAGTTATCGTTCTTATAATGTATACGGCGTTGTTTGTACCCTTGCCTTCCATGAATCCACACTGCACATCTCCAATTTCTGGTTTTATTCTACTCATCTCCTTCTCATGATGATCCCCAAAAGTATCTTTGTAAAGTGACTCGTGAGGCTGATAGTGCGGTGCTCCATGCATTCAATGGCTCGTGGTTTTTTTTTCAGCAGCGCTATGAACGTTGACCTCATTAAATCATTCGGAATATATCCACAATCGTAAATACCATTCAGCAATTGTGTTATCACATGTATCCCGAAAACTCCCATGACAGTAATGTCTTCTATTGTTATGTTATCTGGCCCTGTTATTAGAATGAAACTGACTTGCAGGAAATGGTAGACATGGTAGTTCAGCCAAGTGAAAACAAAGGCCTCACCTTTAATAAATATAAATCGGAAGTGATGGTAGTGGCGAAGAAACCGGCCTCTCCAAAATGCTGCGTCAAAGCCAAGGGGACCGAATTGAAACAAGTTAACACGTTTAAATACCTGGGCACATACATAACATCAGATGGAAGATGCAATTACGAAATAAAATGCAGAATAGCCCAAGCAAAATTGGTCTTCCGGACCATGAAAGGAATATTGTGCAACAAAACCTTGTCACTGGAACTGAGAAATAGAGTCCTTGGATGCTACGTGCAATCAGTACTTACATATGGCAGTGAATTAAGGACACTTGGTAAGCAAGCGCTTAGATCTTTGGAAGTAATGGAGATGCGGTTTTACAGAATAGTGATGCGGATCCCATGAACTAACGACTAATGATACAGTACTCGAGGAAGCACAAACACAAAGACAACTTATTGCAAGGATCAGAACAAGGCAGTCATCCTTTTTTTAGGCATGTTATGAGAAGAGGTGGCTTGGAGCATGTCGCGACAACGAGACGTATAGCAGGAAAGAGATATAGGAAGGCCGAGAGAGAAGATGCTGGACAGCCTGGGAGAATGGCACGGACGACAATAAACACGACAGGGCACCTGCTGATGGTGAATCCATACAGACCTCGTTAATATTGTTGATATGTTGCTGCAGTTGTTTTACTGAGTTTGCTATTATTGCTTGGTCATCAGCAAAGAGAAGTTCATTTAAGTGAACACTGAGGTTGTTTCCCTCACTAATGTTGGCTGTTTTTTTACACATTGTGTCTAATATATGTGATAAACAGTCAAGGAGATAGTACGCATTATTGCCGTACACCGGTACTAATATGCAATTTTTCGAGATATCCTGCGTTTGTTCATACTGTACTAGGCTATTCACATAAAGACTTTTACATATATTGGTCAAATGTTTATTTACTTCATAACTCATATCTATTCCCCTGATCGAATGTTATCTCTTGGTCCATGAAAGCAACATGTAGTGTATAATCGTCCTCTATTTGTTTTCTCTGCTAGTTGTCTGAGCGCGAAGATTGCATCTGTACAATGTATGTGTACAGCTCCTGTTTTGTCCTAAATCCCGTCTGTGCTTCGCTAAGTTGTGGTTCTATGATTTGACGCAGTTTGTTTCCCCGGTATTTTACAGAATATCTTTCCCGTATGGCTAAGTAATGATATTCCTCTATATTTTGTATAGTCCTTTTTGCTGCCCTTTTTTGTTCTAGATGGGGAGTATTGTTGGACTTCTCCAGTTTTCCCTGTGTTTTTTGTTTCATCCACATAAGGTTATGCAGTCTGTGTAACCAAGTCATGTCTACATCTCTTGTTGCCTTGATTACTTCGATATTGATGTCATCCTGTCCTGGTGACTTGTTTGATGGTGCCGATTGTATATCGTATTGTATCTCTGATTGAGTTAGATCCTGTTCTTGCTCTGTAGTGACCTCTATATTGATATCTTGTGCTCCATCTATTTCTCTAGTATTAAGTAGCTCTTCAAAATATTTTGCCATCTTTCTATGATCTTTCTTTTGCCATGCATGTCATTTCCCTTTCCATCACTTATCATTTCTGTTGGACCACAACACTCTTCTCTGTGTCTCATTATTTTAATTTTTGAATTGAAGTTTCTTAAAGGATTTTTAATGGTTTGAGTTTAGATTTTCTTCATATTCTGTCCATGCTTTGTTTTCGCCTCTTTAATTACCCTCTTTTTGACTTTTCTTGCCAATTTAAACTTAGTATAGTCCGTCACTGATTTGCTCTATACCCATATTTTGTATTTGTTCTTTTTCTCTTTAATTGCTGTTTTTACTTCATCATTCCACCATGCTAACATTTTTGGTTTAGGGCCTATTGTCTTTACAGTTCTGCATGCTGCTCTTCTTGCTTGCTTCAGTGATAGTGATCTTGAACATCGCCCATTCTTCTTCAACTGTCTGTTTCTTTTGAGTTTTGCAAGGCCTTCTGATATTTTTTTAATGTAGTCCTCTTGTGTTTTGATATCTTTTAAACTTGATTGTTTCTCTATCTGTTTGTTGAATTGCCTTTATCTTCGCTTTTCAATTTGTTCTTATAGTCATCATTACAGATTTTTGGTCAGCATCAGCACACAGGTTTGATATAGCTCTTGAATCGATCACTTGGCTAATATAAAGTCTATTTTACTTTTCTGCTTTAAATCATTCATTCCCCCTGTACCATGTGTTTACCTGTGAGCTTCTGTGCTTGAAAAAAGGTGTTTGTTATGAACAAATCAAGCTGGCTGCATATTTCTAGGAGTCTGTTCATTCTCGTTTCTCTCTCTTTGTGTATCTCCGTATTTTCCAGATAGTTTTCAACGCCTGTTTTGTCATATTCTGATCTCGCTTGAAAGTATTCCATGATAATATAGTTCTCTAATATTGATGTTGTTTATTGGGTCATTTAGATGTACACAAATTCTTCCCATTCGTCTTTTTTTTGGTGAAGCATTGCAAGGGCATATATTTGAATGTATGTCATTTTCCCCCTATTTTCGTTGTTTTTGACAGTCAATATGCTCTTTTATATAAATTATTTCAAGTATATTCTTAGCTTTACTTGGTTCCATGACGAATCCTACACCATGTTTTACTATTGTGTTTGTATCTACTCTGGAACATACTAGTGTGTAGTCTTGGTAGATCTGTTTAGTCTTTATTTTTTTTAATTCTACCTCTTTATTTTGTATTCTAGGTCTTTATTTTATATTTTTAGTTCTTCATTTGTTATTTTAAGTCTTTATTTGTTATTTTAAGTCTCTATTTGTTATTTTAAGTCTTTATTTTTTATTTTAAGTCTTTATTTTTTATTTTCAGTCTTTATTTTTTATTTTCAGTCTTTATTTGTTATTTTATTTGTCATTTTATTTGTTATTTTAAGTCTTTATTTTTTATTTTAAATCTATTTTTTTTACCTCAATCTTTATTTTTATTTTCAATTTTTTTTTAAATTCTCAATTTTTGTTTTTTTAAATTCTCAATCTTTATGTTTTATTCTCAATCTTTATGTTTTATTCTCAATCTTTATGTTTTATTCTCAATCTTTATGTTTTATTCTCAATCTTTATGTTTTATTCTCAATCTTTATGTTTTATTCTCAATCTTTATGTTTTATTCTCAATCTTTATGTTTTATTCTCAATCTTTATGTTTTATTCTCAATCTTTATGTTTTATTCTCAATCTTTATGTTTTATTCTCAATCTTTATTTGTTACTCTCAATCTTTATGTTTTATTCTCAATCTTTATGTTTTATTCTCAATCTTTATGTTTTATTCTCAATCTTCATTAGTTATTCTCAATCTTTATTTGTTACTCTCAATCTTTATTTGTTACTCTCAATCTTTATTTGTTACTCTCAATCTTCATTAGTTATTCTCAATCTTTATGTTTTATTCTCAATCTTTATGTTTTATTCTCAATCTTCATTAGTTATTCTCAATCTTTATTTGTTACTCTCAATCTTCATTTGTTACTCTCAATCTTTATTTGTTACTCTCAATCTTTATTTGTTACTCTCAATCTTCATTAGTTACTCTCAATCTTTATGTTTTACTCTCAATCTTCATTAGTTATTCTCAATCTTTATTTGTTACTCTCAATCTTCATTAGTTATTCTCAATCTTTATTTGTTACTCTCAATCTTTATTTGTTACTCTCAATCTTCATTAGTTATTCTCAATCTTTATGTTTTATTCTCAATCTTTATGTTTTATTCTCAATCTTCTTTAGTTATTCTCAATCTTTATTTGTTACTCTCAATCTTCATTAGTTATTCTCAATCTTTATTTGTTACTCTCAATCTTTATTTGTTACTCTCAATCTTCATTAGTTATTCTCAATCTTTATGTTTTATTCTCAATCTTTATGTTTTATTCTCAATCTTCATTAGTTATTCTCAATCTTTATTTGTTACTCTCAATCTTCATTAGTTATTCTCAATCTTTATGTTTTATTCTCAATCTTTATGTTTTATTCTCAATCTTTATGTTTTATTCTCAATCTTTATGTTTTATTCTCAATCTTTATGTTTTATTCTCAATCTTTATTTTTTTAATTCAGTTTCTATGTTTTATTCTCAATATTTATTTTTTATTCTTGTGTCTGCTAACTAAAATCTGTAAAGAGAAACTCCAAACAAAAGGAGTTCATTACGAGATCTGATGGTGCAAACATCAAAAATGTGATCACACGAAGAAGAGGTTCCCTGTATAGAACCAATGTAGTAGTGGCTCTATGCTCTGCTTGGAGCGAAAAGGTGAATTATCATAATTTCTTTGCAACGCTAGTAATTTTAGATATCTTAAGACTACATTTTGAAATGATTACAGTACTGTTTATCCACAATTGTTTGCAAAAACATTACAAGATAATACACAGAAAGAACTCAAAATAGCTACATGTAAAATCTATCTGAACAACAAGTAATTATTTTTTTAAATCTTCATTTTTCGATACACATTTTTATTTAATTCAATATTTTATTTTCACACAGCTGGTCTGGACATGTGGTACGCATGCCTGGCACAGATGGACACATAGAACAACGTTTTGGTGGCCATTATATGCCTGCACATGTCCATAGAGTCGCCCACCTATGCAATGGCGAGATGGACTGATCAAAGACAGCATTGGTACATCACTGCAAAAGATTTGAACGCACACAGAATATTGTTGGCTTTCTCGCATACGGCACGTTTACTGGACTAATGTTGAGAATAATGTGAATATGTGTGATATTTTTTTTTTCACTTCCATAGCACTGGTCAATCTGTTCCTTCTCCACTTTTAAGTTAATGGATTTCCGGTTCCAGTGCCACCAGTTACGAAAATTTTGATGCGCTCATCTGCACCGCTTTTCAATTGACCACATATATTTCTCGCAATGAAATTGAAGAGATCAATTTTGTCAACAATCATTGTTGACTTAAATTTTTTTAAATCATTACCAATCATATTGATTTCTTCACTTGCTTCATTTTCAATGTATACTTCAGATGGTTTATAATTTTGCAACTCAATGAATGTGTGTGCCTGCTCATGGATGTCTTGAAGTTGCTGATTTCGCTGTCCATGCAACTACAAAAGTACGCATTTCGATACAAACTTTTGAATGACCTATCAAGATTCCATCAAATGTGATAGATTAACAGGTCACATTAGTAGAGACTGTGTACACAATTTTAGCTCTTTAGGTTAAATAGGAGAAATAAAAGTCCACACAAATGAACAACGGCCATGTCAAGTTAAATAAAAGCTCATGAAAACGAAATGTCTTATAATGAATGTGTGCAGTTTCTTAACATGACTAGCAAGTTCAAGGTACTTTTAGTTTACCTTTTATTTCTTATTACAATGTTCACAATTCTATGTAAAAAATCACAATATTATAAATACATAGACATAGAAAATGCATCAAGAAAGCAAAATGTTTTGCAATGGATATGGATGCAACATGGGCCAAAGGAAACTCCAGTCTTTCATCAGTAATGACTAGCAAGTTCAAGGTACTTTTAGTTTACCTTTTATTTCTTATTACAATGTTCACAATTCTATGTAAAAAATCACAATATTATAAATACATAAACATAGAAAATGCATCAAGAAAGCAAAATGTTTTGCAATGGATATGGATGCAACATGGGCCAAAGGAAACTCCAGTCAATGGATATGGATGCAACATGGGCCAAAGGAAACTCCAGTCAATGGATATGGATGCAACATGGGCCAAAGGAAACTCCAGTCAATGGATATGGATGCAACATGGGCCAAAGGAAACTCCAGTCTTTCATCAGCAATGAAGAATTATGGATATAGGCTGGTGAGACACTGCGAGGAGTGATCAATTGTAGGAAATAGAGGTTGAGTAGGGCACACGAAGCACCATCAAACATGGCCAAGTGCTAAAAAGCCAGAAAAACACTGAGCTTAATGACTTAAGAGCAGTACTCTGTCAACTATGCCAGCAGTCCGCACCAAAAAGGGTAGTGGTACAGTGGGTTCCATCACACTGCAACATCCAAGGCAACGAGGAGGCAGACAGACTGGCAAAAGAAGGTGCAAGACTACCACAAACAGATACTAGTATGACGTACGAAGAGTCAAAATGGCTTATTAAAGCCAGATACAACACCAAATGGGAAACTGAACATACCGGCTACACTAAAAACGATGCCTATTACCAGTTGAACTGAAGAGAGCAGGTCGTTGTCTTCAGACTTCGCACTGGCCACAATAGACTGAGGTACCACCTATTCAACAAATTGAAGATAGGTGGTACCGACGAATGCACGTGTGGTACCGGGAATATGACCGCTGAGTATCTGCTACAGAACTGCCCGACATACGAGGATCAGAGAGAGCAGATGTGGCCATCACCAGTGGAACTGCAAGACAAGCTCTATGGCAGTGTCGACAGCCTCAGGATGACCGCCGCTTTTTTTGGAAAAATAATGGTTACTGTCTGACTGCGTAAGATGAAGAAGAAGAAGAAGAAGAAACATGGCCATACTGGCTTTGATATGGAATGCACAGGAGAAGAGGAAGAGAGGTATACAAAGAAACATCTGGAGAAGAGACTGTTATGATAATGAACTTAGGTCACTGGATCTCAACTGGAAAGAGGCAGAAAAGGCATCTCAAGATTGAACTTACTAGAGGAGGGTTGTCAATGGCCTATGCCCCGAAAGAAATGACAGGGGACCAGTTATTATGTTGAAATATAAACAAGATTAACAGTAAAACATGTTAACCCACATTTTGACCTAAATAGGTCTTTACAAAGGTCTGCTGGACGAATGAGAATAACACAAACATAAACTAATTAAACTGACTCACACTGTAGAGCAGATACACCAGCTGTAAAACATTTTTTTAAATGTCACAGAGCTCATATATTGGCTTGAACAGTTGTCATACCCACACATAAAAGTTTAACAAACTAAAGTATTTTGAAATTTATAAATATTCCTGTACATCCAGTAGCAGTTTTACATTGAAAGAATTAATGTGTTCAGGGGCTAAAAGTATTCCAGAGTTAGTTACCGGTAGTTTGTTTCCCACTTATGCCGTTTACCATGGTGTTAAGCTTAAGTTATCTGTCCTGTGTCAAGTGCATTGCATTGGTCATTGTGAGTCTGTATCATTGCAAAATCATTATAACGTCATACATCCACCTGCCTCATGACCTTCCTTTTGCCCTGCAGCCACATCTACTAGTGTTGTAAGCCATAAGCAAAATTTGATGAGGGTGCATTCTCATGAGATGACTGACCCAGACTATCTTGTGCCTGCACAAGATATAGTGCTGATCATACTTTGAATGTCTTCTCTACACATTTCATCTTTCTTGGAAACACTGATGACCTTCCTCAAACATTTAATGTCATGCGTCAAAGATCTGCTATCACATGCCTTGGCCATGAGCCTTTTTGGTACTGGCAGTACATAGTAGGCATACATATACTTTTTATCAGCTGTTGTTTTGTCATCAAACTAACATTCGGTGTTTAAGCAGTGACCACAACTGATAAGTCATAGTTGATGCATTCTGACACCTAATCTTGATTTCATCTGCCAAAAAAATACTGCCCAAATACTTGTGAGCCTGTTGAAGAACAATATCATTTACACTTTTGTTGTTCCGGAGTGAATGAGTTAACTTTTATGTAACCATTGGTGAACAAATTTACCCATAGCATTGTCTGTTGCTTCTATCCGACTGAATTTACGTTTCATTGCCAACGTTTTTTCAAAGCGTTTTGAACATAGATAGTCAACCAGCTTTCATAGAAGTCGACTTAAACTGCTTTTCAATTGTAGAGAGTTCCACTTCTATCCTGTAAGGTTCAAAACAATGGCGATTTTGAAATTAGTTTTAAACATTTGGAAATTATTCCTTGTTTTTCACTTGGATTTGAAAATTCATCCATTATTGAGAATGGGGAAGTTAAGTTTTTGGAACAGATTTTTCTGAGGTAGATCTATTTAGTTCGTTTATGTAGATGCAATAAATACATTTTTAGTGGAAACTAACAGATATGTTAATCTTGTAAACATTGATTATCCATCCTCTATTGGGCTTTCAAAAAATTTACAACATACAAGGGATGGCAAAAATGGCTAAGTCTATATGTTTGTGCTGTTTTTCAACAATATCACCTTAATCTTCTTATATCTCAGAAACTAACACACACACAACAAAAACAATAACACCAAGTTCTTTTTTTAATTTATGTCAACAAAACAACAAAATCATATCAATGGATAACAAATAAAAAGGTCACAGGCTCTCAAAGTCAACAACCATAGTAAAATGTAACATGCTGAAAAAATAATGTGGCAGCATAAAGGTTAATGAATAACAGGATTAATTTAATAGAAATTCCTGAATAAAATTAAGTAATTTTCAACCATTATTTTATGCATTGCGCTATTTGGTAGTCAAGAAATCCTACATCCAGCAAACAGGCTAAATTATAACTGAAACATTTGTATTTTACTCTGTTGCTTAGCTATGGTGATTTTGGTTTTGAAAGTTTAAAAAAAAGAATAGTTACAGTCACATACCAAGCTAAAATGAAAATAGAAACGAAACCTATGTTATGACCAAAAGGTCTTCATCAGGGACAATAAACAACAAAAATATGAGCTAACAAATCACAGAGGAAGGTTTGAATACATAAAATAGATTTATGAGCACATAAAGCAGTAAGAAAAGAGATTAGCTGAGTAGCACAGAAAATATTGTGATGGGTCTCCACATCTGTAGGCAAATCAGAAGCCAGTTAGAAAGTGAGACAAACAAGCAAGAATAAGGGACGTAGCCAGGAAAACGTAAGAAGTAAGACTGGATCAGATAAGCCAATAGCAACCAAACAGGGAATTACCAAATAACGATATCTGTAAAAGTAAAGCCTTGAACTTAAAAAAACAGGAAACCAAGGCTGAATGAGACAGGGAGGAGAGGTGATACGGACTAGGTAAAGATGGGGAAAATGTTAATGCTACACCGCTGGAGGCAGCCTATGTGAGAGTTGAGTTTATTCTCAAGAACCATACAAACCAAAATTAAAATCAGAGATAGGACCCCCCATATGAAAGATAGCTGCAGACATAGCAAAGTAGAGCGAGTTTGATGCTGCATTTAAAGACTATATCAATGGGTTTTTTAAAATAACCTTAAGAATCGTGGAATATCCGATCCATGCACAGCTTTAATTTAATGTAGAGTTATTTTTGTCACGTTCGTATTTACGAATGTGGTGAAATTTCAAACTTGTATTCTGCTCAACGGAATTAGGACTTGAATAACCAAGAAATTACTTATTATTTGAACAGGTCAATGATCATACTTCTGAATTACATGTGGATATAAAATACAAGTCCTCTGACTCTGACCCGGACATAGAAAACAAAAAGTGACTGGGTTGATGATAGCGATTGAATTACACAGAAATACAACTCATGTGGTGAGCACACACACATAAAATTGAGTTGCATTTTCTCCTCCATATTAATGATATTTAACGCTGCATATTAATATATACTTTTATTATGAATACTTCATGTCCTAAATAATTTAATTTTGTATCTTTACATCATAATTTTAGCCCAATTTGTTTAATCCTTAAATTTATTTGGAAAAAAAATAATATTTTACATACAGAGTTGCAGCATTTGCCTTGGACTGCAAGACAAATCAACCAAATTAGGAGCAGCTGTAAACGGTTAACACGTTCAATTCTATTAAGTTCAAAAGCACAAAGTTTATTGGTTTTTATGCATATTTTAGTTACAGCATTTGCTGAGCCATTCAAAAGTTTACAGTTGAAAGATCAAAGTTTGTCTTAGTCTTTGTGTTGAAAAGTGCCATCTTCTCAATAAGCTTGGTGTCATAAGAGATTGGTCGATTTGGAGGCATATCTGTGGAGAGAAATTAAACTATCCAGGAACTGCACTTGAAATTCCAAAATGGTTAGCATGTCCTTAAATCTTATATACAAGAGGGATTTGAAAAGTTTTGCTTTTGAGGAGATAATTTCATTAATGTGCAAGATTTATACATAAACTATACGTTTTCTAAAAGCTTGGAATGTTGTTTAGATTACGTGTCCTTATTTTTTCAACATAGTCACCATCAACACAAATGCCAATGTCGGACAAGTTGTTGCATCCCGTCGAGGAAAAAATCAGATGTCTTCTCCTGACACCAGCTACTGACAGCTGCTTGCACCTCCTCGTCAGAAACGTATGGTGTTCCTTCAGCTTCGGGAAGAGGAAGAAGTCACAAGGTGCCAGATCAGAGTGATGGATGCAGTAAAATGTCGTTAAACTTGATGCGCTTCAGTGCAGCCACTGTTTGTCAACTCATGTGTGGGCGAGCATTGGCGCACTGAAAAATTGTGCATGGATAATGGACTCACTCAATTGAAATCATAAGCATTGCGGCGATATCTTCCTGATTGACTTGACGACTGGCATGAATCAATTCATCCACGCAAGCTTGGTTCTATGCATTTACAGCTGTGATCAGTTTCTCCGCTGTGAACCTGTCATTGGAAGTTCACTGTGTCTGAATTGTCACCTTATACAGTCCGAGCACACCTACTGGCAGTACATACATTCACACAGGCATCACCATGGTCACACAATCTTCTGCCATCAGGAATTAAATCACAGCACGTTGCTTCCACTGTATTTCCATGTAGGCCATCATTCTATTGTCTGCTGTGCGCCATGTTCCAGGTGCATGTCACTTATGGTCGCTTAATTAGAGATTATTTTTGCATAGGTGTCATAGGTGGCCGTGAGCGTTATTGTCATAGTTATGGCGCTGGAGGTAAAACTTGTCAAATCATCCTTGTATAAAGCTTTTTTTGTGGTAGACGTTTTCAGTGGGTAAAAGTCTCATTTAACAACTCTTTTCATGGTTGATCTTGCTGATTTCAGACAGGCACACTTTATCACAGTGACTGCAGGTCTTAGATACTTGGTTACATTTACTTTTTTCTTGCTTTCCAATGGTTTTTTTTAGCATTTACTCAAAAGTTTCTACACCTCTGTATAATGTTTTTTTCCCTGCAGCTCTATCTTCAGTCATCGCCTTCCAGTTTGAAAATCTATGGAGAGGTTCTTCATTGAGGTTTTACATCTTGATCTTGATGACCCGTTCCTCAGCGTAACTGCGGTGTCCCAACTTTGTCTCCAGTGGACCCTCTCGTGAGCCACGGAAGTCCAGTGCGAGGTAAGTGCTCCTCTAGAGGCATCTCTGATGTTGTAGTGTACAGCAAGGGAGTCAAACTAATGCATTAGAGGTCCTCCCCACGGTGTCAGTGGCACAGTGGAATTAAAAAGGGAGGCTCGTAGGTCCTGGTCAGGGCAACCGTCCAGGACCGTGTTAATAGACGAGAAGGTTGCCCAACCCATGTGGAGACGTCCTGTCAGTTCAGATTCCAGATCATTCTCCATATTGAAAAGGTGGCCAAGATAGATGTACTCGTTCACATTCAATAATCGTACATTGCCAAGGCAGACTGGATCACAAGTGGCGAAGTGATTGTGCAACACTTTAGTCTTTGAGACATTCATTCCCAGTCTCACTTTCTTGCCCTCTCCGTCATGTAGCCGCATCATTTAGTTGGCAAATGTCATCAGCAAATCAAAAGTGATTGAGGCATCTACCATCAATAAGAATGGCAAAGGTCTCCCAGTTGCATTATTATTATTACTAAGGCTAATACTGATCCCAAACATGCGGAGAAGGGGTTATGTGAGAATTTTGAATTTGTACCAATAGTTAATACAAATTGCACTACCCCATTTCGTCCCTTCTAATGTCCAATTGTGATTTGACATATATCTTTGTATCTTAACATTGGTTTCCCTACAGGCCTCCCCCCCCACCCCCCCCCCCACCCCTCAAATCTTATCATTATGGTAAATTCACTAGTGCATCAATGCACATCAATTTAATTCAGCTGCGCACCAATGCTCAGCAACCATGTGTTACTGTTCCCGGAAGGGGAGCACAGTGACACTGCAACCTGTCAGACATGTTGTAAGAGACAACTAATGAAACTACATTATAATGATATGTGAAATGAAGTGTTTGAGGAAGGTCATCAGTGTTTCTGGGAAAGATAAGACTGCAAAACGAAGGCATTCGAAGTATGGTTGGCACTATGTCTTGGGCAGAGTACATTTCTAGGCACAAAACACGCTGGTTCAGTCATCTCGTGAGAATGCACCCTCATTAACTTCTACATAATCAAAGAAAACATTGTAATGCATTTAGACAAATTTAATCTAATTAGAAATAGTCAGCATGGGTTTACTAGAGGGAGATCATGCTTAACAAATCTATTAGAATTCATGGAGGAGGTTACTAAAATCATAGATAAAGGGGAGCCAGTGGATGTTATTTATCTAGACTTTGCAAAGGCCTTTGATAGAGTACCTCATCAAAGATTATTTCGAAAGTTAAAATCACATGGAATAGGTGGGGAAGTTGCCAAATGGATTGAAAATTGGTTAACGGGAAGAAGGCAGAGGGTGGGCATAAATAAGGAGTACTCTGAGTGGAGTGAAGTGAAAAGTGGTGTGCCACAGGGCTCGGTTTTGGGACCAATTTTGTTCTTGATATATATAAATGATTTGGACATTGATATGAGATCCATGATTGCAAAATTTGCTGATGACACAAAACTATGCAGTAGTGTCTCATCTAAAGCGGAAGTGGATATATTGATGTCGGATTTAGATAAAATTCGAGAATGGTCTGTAAGCTGGCAAATGGAGTTTAATGTAGATAAATGTACAGTCATCCACATGGGTAGATCCAATATGGAACATAATTACAGAATGGGAGAAAACAATATTAGAAAGATAGATAAGGAAAGGGACCTAGGGGTTATAATAGATCATACAGGAAAGGTGAGTGAGCAAGTGAAGGTAGCAGTGAAAAAGGCAAATGCAATGTTAGGTATGATAAAAAGAAATATTAAACATAGGAGCAAGGAAGTGATCGTCAAACTGTATAAAGCTTTAGTTAGACCTAGATTGGAGTACTGTGTACAGGTGTGGAGTCCTTATCATAGAGGGGACATAAACATGCTAGAAAGAATACAGAAAAGAGCGACAAAGATGATAGTGGGATTCCAGAATTACAGTTATGAGGAACGACTCAGAAAAACCGGCTTACAGTGTCTCGAAGAGAGAAGAATTCGTGGTGACTTAATACAGGTTTATAAGATGATCAGAGGAATCGATAAATTAGACTATAACAAGTTTTTTAAAATACAGCCACCTACAATAACACGAGGGCATAGCTACAAGCTGACTAAAGAGAGGTCCAGATTAGATATTAGGAAATATTTTTTTAGTCAGAGAGTGGTGTCTGCTTGGAATGCATTGCCATGGGAGGTAGTGGAGGCAGGGACAGTTAATGCATTTAAGAATAAACTGGATGCGCATAGCTTTTAGAGCAAGGTGATGTAAATGTAACTGGTTGTATACAGACTCTGCAGGGTCTTCTAAGCCAGTATAAAGACGTTAAGTTAAGTTATGTATAGGGATGCAATCATCACATGTTGAAGAGACAGTGAGATGACAACATTCAGCGACTTATAACTGGTTCAAGATGCTGAGCAGTGCATCAGTTGCAGCTGTCAGTGACACAGCAAACCAGAGATGCCAAGACCCTTCTCCACCTCCCTGTGATGATCCTGGTATATTGTTGTTTGTGAATGCCCACAATGAGTAGGTTTACTCTTTTGTGTGCCCTGAAAGGACGTTAAGTGGTGAGTTGCAGTAGCTTTCCTCACATCTCGAGTGTGCTGATGAAGGTGGACAGAGTTCTTCCAGGCGATTCTGCTATGCTTGGCCTCATCTGTGTGTAACTGACTACTACAGGGATCATGTCGATACCTCACCATGAAAACAGCCCGTTTCCAGGGAGGGCTACTAGGAAGCCGAAGTGAGAGTCTTACCCAGTATGTTTTGCCTGACCCTGACTAACATATCTGATCAGTATATTTTGCCTGACCCTGACTAACATATCTGATCAGTATATTTTGCCTGACCCTGACTAACATATCTGATCAGTATATTTTGCCTGACCAGGCATTAATCCCCCCCCCCCCCCCCCTGCAATAGGTTAAACTGGCTAAGGAGAAGGAATCTAAAAGAGAAGGCTAACCAGCTATAAAAAAATGCCATGCTGAAATCGGACGTTTCGGACTGAAAAGTGCAAATATCACAGTCAAGTTGTAAGCTTCTACACAATTCATTTCGCTCTCCGAACTACATCCTGCTACTTGCAAAGCCCTTTTCGAGGCTTGGTACCAAGAGTTTGACAATGAACAATGAAGAAGAATCTATTTATAGCTGACTGTTTGCGGTAGGGTCAGCGAACACGAGCTGTCCAAGACCCTAATCCACCTCCAAATGGTGGCCCTGGGAATATGTTGCATTCGTGCAGCCTGGCTGAGAAAATAGGGATTGAAGAGGAAAGGCAAATATGGTACCATAAAATGTATTGTGCTGAAACCAGATATGTCCAGCTGAAAGGTGTAGATATTACAGCCTTGCTGTAAGCTATGACACAGTGTAACCATCCAACAGTGTCTAGAAAAGAGAAGAATTCAAGGTGACAATTCAGATTTATAAGATAATCAATGGTAAGGATAAATTAGACTATAACAAGTTTTTTCAAAATGCAACCACCTACAAGAACAAGAGGGCATAGCTTCAAATTAACTAAAGATAGGTCCAGATTAGATGTTAGGAAATATTTTTTAAGTCACAGTGGTGAATGCTTGGAATGGATTGCACAGGAAGTAGTGGAGGTAGAGAAAGTTAATGCATCTAAGAATAGATTGGATGTCCATAGCGTTTAGACCAAGGAAATGTAAATGAAACTAGATGTATACATAATGCAGATTCTTCTAAATGAGTATAGAGACGTTAAGTTTGAGTAACAAAACATCCTTTTCAGGATGAATGAAGAAAAAAGACATGCTACAGATTCATACTTTAAACTGTTTTATTACAATTTTAGTCATGAGAACCATGAACTCTGTGGTTTCCATTTCCACTGTTCTTTGCTATATGTTCTTCAGATTCCCCATTTTTCTCTTCTTATGTGAGTTACAAATCAGTGCATGTCTAGTTATACATTTACATATCAAGGAACAAATAACTTCCAATGTTCTTTGTCATGTGTTTTTCTGATAGTCCACTCTTCACTTCCTCCATGGGTTTCAATCTAGTGTATATCTGATTATATTCAAAGAACAGTCAAAATGTAACAGCAATTTTATTATAAGTGCATGAAAGGGAATGTACAATAGAAAATCTTATTTCAAGACACAAATGGCTCTTTAGCAATACTTCATATAGGGGTTGTAACAATCGAGCAGTATGCATATGCGCAACATAACATTCAACATGGCAGCCCCACTGTTGACTTGGACCACGGAAGAACAATGAGGCATCATTCGTTTTTATGTGGTCAGAGGTTGTGAAACTTTCTGAGATCTACAGAAAAATTAAAGTTCAGTATGGAGACAGTTGGTTGAGTCAGATGAAAGAGTATGAATGGATAAAAAGATTCTATAATGGGAGACAAAACGTCATTGATTAACTTGCAGAGTGCGAGACTAGCAAGTATAGCAACTGACACAGTTAAACAGCAGACCCACCAGTTAGACCTTGGCAACAGGTGTCACTATTGATGAAATAGCCATAGATTTCAACATGTCATGGCCCTGCACACAAAATTGTCCATGATAACCTCAGTTATAGGAAAGTGTGTAGCAGATGGATCCCAAGGCACCGGATAATGAGGTAATAAAGGTGGTGAAAAATTGGTTAAAAGTCACACTAAAATACTTCTTTGTAGAGGGCATTAACAACCTAGTGGACAGGTGAACAAAGTGTGTTGCCAGGTACAAGGATTATGTAGAAAATTAAGACACAAAAAATTTCTGGTTCGCGCTCTTGCAAAAATGTGATTAATAAAATGTACTTTTACTTAATGACTGTCCCTCATATTTACATAACAAAGAAAGTATTCTGACTTGAACATAAAATACAGCACTGGATAACTTACTTGACACAATAGCCTCTAAATGTTTGATGAAAGTATCTAGAGGTGGGAATGTTTTGCTATCTTCAGTTGCAGACATTTCACTATAACGTCTGCTGTTTTCTCTTGTTCTTCGACCTGCAATTCAAAACATTTAAATTTAAAATCAAAACAATTATAAATATATTATATCCATGTCACTTTGATATAATTACAATTCAAAAACAGTTTCTAAAATAATAATGCAGGTGAAATAAATATTTTTTTTTCAAATGGAACAAAACACTTCAGAACAATTTTACTAAGTAAGAAATTCAAGTGACGTTTTTAATACATATAACATATTGGCCTGCCTACAGTACATTATTTTTTCATAAATACATCTCTTAGAAAACTACTTATATCATAAGATCTTTCACTAGGAAATAAACAGTAGATTGATGAGTATATTTTTTTTTTTTTTGCATTCGCCTTATTTCTGTACTATATTTAGACCAAGAGAGTTAGATCAAACTCTGATCTATACAGATTTTCTCTGTTTAGTTAAAACATTAAATAGCATTAAAGTTTACAATATGAATGTTAATAGTAACATGTATGTGCCTATTTCAAGAATTAGCATTAATGGCAATTAGTTATATTATGTTAAATTGTTCAGAATGCTCCAGTGTTTGACAAAGATACGAATATCACCACTGCCTCACAGTGAGCATGTTGTAAGAGACAACTGTGTGACATGACACATAACACCAGCCATGGTTAGGTGGTTTGTTAAGAGCAGCATAGATGGTGCCTAACAGGTTGCGGGTCTTTTTTTTCTTGTTCGCCTATTTCTCTATTCCCCAAGGCGATGTGCGTTGCACAATGTTTTTATTTTGCGCCTGTTGGCCCAGTGCACTTGACTTCAGCATACATTTTATGTAAGGGTCTGCATTTTCTAAGGGTTTGCTTCCCCGGGGTAGCGGCTGTTGCAGTGATAGGGAGCTAACCCAGCACCTACGGATTTTGAGCCGCGTCACTTAACCACTAACCCAATCTGTCCTTGGCTGTGGTTCTAATTTGCTCTAGTATTTGAGTCAATTATTATTGACTTACACATTGGTTAACCACCCTCCGTGGCACTTGTCCCAATAAAGAGGAGTAATAAGCTGCCCGAGCGTAGCCTGCTAAGCAGGAAATCCTCCTACTGGCTACTTCCAGATCATGCCAGAGCTGAGACCTGTTCAGGAGCATACGTCCATGTAGAAGTACAGGTCGACTAAGACTAAGAAGACTGTTATATTGAGCTGAGTAAATATTTCCATTTGAGATATATTATAAATAATTTTGAATAAACAGCAGATGGACCAGTGTATAATAAATTTCTTCTCTTTATCTTTGCTCATCTTCAGATATCAACTTAACTTAACTTCATTATACTGGTTTAGAAGGATCTACGGAGTCTGTATACAACCAGTTTATTCAACTCTACCAATACTAAAATAAACTGTGAGCATCCAATCTATTTTTGCATGCATTAACTGACCCTGCCTCCACCACATCCTGTGGCAATGCATTCCAAACACTTACCACTCTCTGACTAACATAATATTTTGTAATGTCTAATCTGGACTTGTCTTTAAACACTTTGAAGCTGTGCCGCCTTGTTCTTGTAGCTGGTTGTACTTTGAAAAACAGGGTATAGGCTAATTTATCCTTTCCATTGATTAATTTAAGGGAGCCGTGTAGCGCAATGGTTAGCGCGCTGGCTTCGCATCTGAGTGACGGGATCTTTTTTATTTATTAATTTATAAACTTGTATTGTCACCTCAAATGCTTTTCTGTTCTAGACACCATAGACCAGTTTTTCTTAGTATTTCCTCATAACTATATTTCTGGAATCCCACGATCATTTCTGTAGCTCTTCTTTGTATCCTTTCTAGCATAATAACTCAATAATATATCATTAAAAAGATTATACAGTTTAGAAATTCTCTTACAACTTTCAATTGTTCCCTTACTAATTCAATTTTCAAAATAAATTCTCAAAACATCATTAATGTGGGATCTGTTGAAGTTTATGAGTCGCTTAATTTTGATGGGAAATTACTACCAGGACTATTTTTAATTACTGTTAAAAAAAGATAATCAGAAAGTGCATTTTGAATTGCTTTGCTGATAGGATATATTGGTAGCTGAGATAATTGGATACGGTTATCTTAACTAAGTGGGCAGGTGTTTAAAACTTTGGTAAGCCTTTTTTGGTTCTATATAAGGGTTATATAAAAACTGAGACAAATGTAAGGGGAGGCAGCCTTTATTCCTTTGCTCCATAATTCTCCCTTGCAGACCCCCAGCAATGAGAAGTAGTAGTAATAGTTTTGTGTGTGGGTTGTTTTTGATTGTTTTTGTTGATAAATAAAGCAAACTTATGTCTCAGTTACCAGAGTGGGGCACAGAAAATGAAACATATGTTACGGCCACATGGTCTTCATCAGGGCCAAAGAACAAATAGAAGCACATAACGAATTACAAGTCCATGTAATTGTTTTTGTGATTCCTTTTGTGTTTTCTTCATTGCCCATGGCAGAGCCCTAGTTACCTGTAATGTAAATTTAGTTTTATATCTGTCCTTGCCTCCTATTACAGGCAGCTTCAGTCAACCCAGCTGTAAATGGGTTTCTGATTTACAATTAAGGAAGAAAAAGGCAGCAAGGAAGAGAACACTCTACCTCATAAACTAAGGATTAGCATACCCAACTGAAGTCACTAACACTTCATTCCTGACCAATGGTTAAGCCTGCTGAAGGACTTCCTTACCTTTAATCTTGTGTGGTAACTGAGCTAAAACCCTTTCAATGTTAATATCAACTTTTGAACATCAGTATGTCTTAGCTTAGATCTTTTTTTACCTACATTTTAAAAACGGAAACCCTTATGACTCAATTCGGGGAATGGAGCATGAAATGTTTATTCATAATTTGTAACAGTATCATTTTTAGAGAAAAGACAAATCAATACAA
Source organism: Ariolimax columbianus (assembly GCA_036924085.1). Lineage (NCBI taxonomy): Eukaryota > Metazoa > Mollusca > Gastropoda > Stylommatophora > Arionidae > Ariolimax > Ariolimax columbianus. The sequence continues at coordinate 26,894,291 of JAVGWX010000009.1, read as the reverse complement.
AGTGGTGTGTGGAGGTGTATATGAAAATGTAAAGGAAAAAAAATACCAGGGGTGTTCAAGTCAAACCAGGACTTTTTTTTGGTAAGGAAAGAAATTTTATTTTCTAGTAGTCAAAATGCCATTTATTTTTTGATATAATCTCCTGCACATCCCAGTGTTTAAGTAATGCTTGAAAAGATTCAACGTAGAAAGATTTTTCAGTATGTCTGAACCAATCCAGGACAACCTGTTTCACTTCATCATCAGTGCTGAAATACAACCTTCTGTAAATTTCCACAGCTTTCATGCCTTTTTTCACAAGAAACTTCATCCCAACACGCCGTTCCATGCAAGCGCTAACAGTGTTGTCCGCCATTTTTATATTTATCTGTCACGTGACTAACCCATGGCAAGTGGGCCACCTAGCAGTAATAGGACACAAATGCCCCCAACTAATGATAGTAGTTCCAGCATGGTATAACCCATTCAGGTAGAACTAGACCACAAAATCCCAGATTGATTTTCGTAATAACTATGGGTAACTGTACCACTTTTCTTGGCATTTCATATTTGAATAGCGTTACAAACAAGAGTGTTCTTGAAATTGTTAGGAAGGTCAATATAAAAACTTATTGACTATAGTAAAAACACAAAAATTTACATTGTATTGACATATATCACGATTGGTGGGGCTGACCAAGACAGTCATGCAAGGCACTGTGCCTGGAAAGCGTGCGAGAGGGAGACCAAAACTAATACCCTGGCAAAAAATCTAGATGTATGGCAGGAAATGGTTCAACAAACTGCAATAACGGTGCCCAATGACCTTCTAGGTTATGGGACTGATGATGATGATGATGATGAACTGTACAAGATAACAAGTATGTTATAGTAACATTTCTGACTTAAACAACGATCTAACCTTTATCCTGGCCTGTGAGGTTCTGGACTGTGCTAGCCTGATTGCCTATATGTGCATCAGCGTAAATTGATCAAATCAGTCAAGAGAAACAGCCAAAGCAAAAAGAAGAACAAACACAATACAATTGAAGGGATTAATAATGTAGAATAATAGCATACAAAGCAAAGATAAACCTAGGCTAAAACTACTGTCTACATCTTATACATGTCAGCTTTGCCAGACAAAAAAGTTTACTCTGGGCCAATTAAAACAATTCTTGGACCACAAACTCAAGTACAGTATTAAATAAGTTTCTGGGATCCATAGAAAATTAATATGATTTATTTTCATACAGTTACTTATAGTGAAATTAATACAGTATGCAATGATCGTTTTATTTTGGTCATTTTCATTTTTCAAGTTGGTGGTGAATGGCATTATAAACCTAAACATTGGTATATGTTCCTAATGTTTTCATCATCATCTGGTTGAACTTTTCTGAAACTGGTTGTAAGGTTGTCTGAGTATGTCTCTCTAGGTTCACACTTTAATGTCTATGCACGCCAAAGATGCAAAGGTGTGTCTAGGTTTCATATAAAACTGTATTAGAATATTTGTTTTTCAGTAATATTACAAATTTTTATGTTTCATCAAGTAAACATAAATCTGAGAATTATGACATAAATTTTGAAAAATAAAAATTTAACACTGAATTCTTTAAAATTTAAACTCAAGTAGGTTAGAAATCAATAATTTAACTCTCCTAACAAAATGACAATGATTTTAAATTGCTGTCATGGATTGATTAAAAGAAATTCATTTTTGATTTATTATGATTGTTTTTTAAGAAATATTTCTAAATGAAGCCTGGATTTATTTTATTTTAAAAAGCAATGATGGATATTCTTCTTCTTCGCTGGTTCTCAATCTCGGGCAATCAAGCCCTAAAAAGGACTGCAAGTAGCAGGATATTGTCCAGAGAACGGAATTGCAATGTGTCATAGTTTACAGATTGACTGCAATATTTGCCCATTTTTGGTCCAACACATCCGACTTCAGCAGGCATTTTTGTGTACCAGTTTAGCCTTCCCTTTTCAATAGCTTCTACTTAGCCAGTCTGCTCTGTTGCAGCCTATCCAGGATTACCACATGGCGGTGTAGAAGGGTCTTGGCAGCTCTGGTTTGCTGGTCCTGATGCTAGCAGTCAGCTATGGGTCACTGACCACTGCAGCTCATGCGCTACTCAGCATCTTGATACCAATGATGGGTATGAAAAAAATGAAGTAGATTTACAAATTTTGTAGGGTAATGTGAACTCTTTTGTCTTTGGGAGCAAAATTGTACACTGAAGAAAAAGCCACCAAAAAATCCCATAAGCAGATTGACATCTGTTGTTCATTACACATGGTAAGCTTTGATCATTCTTATTTATGGTCATGCAGTCTTAATATAAAAGCCATACCGGTACACTGAAATGTAAAAAGTAGTTTCACAGCAGATATTACAATTTTAGTAATGCGGTCCTGTTCAGAGTAAACTGCTTTTTAGTTCTGCACAAGAGTTTTGGTCTGGATTAAAAATATTTTTTTAATAACCAGAAGGAGGCATACCTTCCCAAAAACATGCCAAAACCTTAACGAATAACAACATCAAAAATACTGCCTTCGTGTCTGAAATATTTAAAGACATCACTTCACAAGATCTCAGCTTGTGGTTGGTAAGATTGGTAACAATTCCTTTCTACAGTGTCTAGTCTTGCCTTCTCTAACTCAGGGAACCCATGTTATTAGCTTGCCATTATAAGGCAGGAACTTGATACCTTTAATGCAGTACACAAGTGCTCTAACTGCTCTGTCAATCGTATGATAAAGACTATTACATCTAACATCAGCAGGTTCCAAATTTAATAAAAAATATTTCATTTGATGACTATGTTAAAACTGTGGCTGAGATATTTAAATATCTGTTAATCTGTTCACACATTTGTTCTGTGTAGATATTAAAAAGTCAAGGGGATAATACACAACCCTGATGTTGGTCACTAATTCTCTTTTCACCTCCAACATTTTCAATACCTCTACATTAGTTTTTTTTTCTCTTTCCAAGAAATGTAATCTAATCTTCTACGTACCCATATTTCAAAGGCTTCAATACTGTTTTCCAACTTGTTATTCAGTGTCCATGTATCTACGCTATAAAGTAGTGATGAGTATACATAACACCTGACAATTCTCATTTTCTAATTCTGAAGTATCTGTTTGGATGTCTATTCTTGGTTTCGGTCATCACTTTTTTTTTCCACCCTCAATGTTCCTTCTTCTTCTTCTTCGTACGCTGTCAGACGTCAACTTGTATTTGTTCAAAGAAAGCAGCTGTCATCCTGAGGATGTCAACACTTCCATAGAGCTTGTCTAGTGTTACCACTGGTGATGGCCACATCTGCTTTCTCTGGTCCTCGTATGTTGGGCAGTTTTGCAGCAGATGTTCAGCGGTCATTTTCCCGGTACCACACGTGCATTCATCATTGCCACCTATCTTCAATTTATTGAATAGGTGGTACCTCAGTCTATTGTGGCCTGTGCAGAGTCTGAAGACCACGACCTGCTCTCTTCTGTTCAAGTGGTAATAGGCATTGTTTTTTGTGTAGCCAGTATGTTCTGTTTCCCATTTGGTCATGTATCTGGCTCTAATAAGCCTTTTGGACTCTTCGTTAGTCACACTAGGATCTGGTTGTGGTAGTCTTGGACCTTCTTTTGCCAGTCTGGCTGCCTCCTCGTTGCCTTGGATGTTACAGTGGGATGGAACCCACTGTACCACTACTCTTTTTGGTGCGGACTGCTGGCATAGTTGACAGAGTACTGCTCTTAAATCATTAAGTTCAGTATTTTTCTGGCTTTTTAGTGCTGTGACTACGGCCAGGGCATCTGTAAATAGGACTATCTGCCTTTCATTGCTTTCGCCGCCTGTCAGCATTGCTTTTACTGCAGCCTTCAGTGCCTCTGCTCTGAAATTGCTTGTGTATTTTCCAGTTGCCACTGACAGTGTTATTTTTCTACCATTTGTTAGTCCCAGGGATACCCCTGCCCCTCCATTCTGTGTTGTGTTTGTTACAGAACCGTCGGTGTATGCATGGGTCCAGTCCATGCTTGGGTAGTTTTCCGTTATGTACCTCAGGGTTATGTCTCTTCTTTCTTTTTCAGTCTGGCTGTTCTTGTTTCCAATACCTGGTATATTTTCTACCACCCACGGAATGATTTGCTGTTTCCATGTGGGTTTGCGTACAGTAGGGATGGGCTTTGGTGTTGTTACGGTGTTCATAGGGTCTTCGCTCATCTTTGCTTTGGCTATTTCTGCAAAGTTTCTCCGCTTTAGTTTCCCATTTCCAAATCTATTTAATCTCTGATGCATAGGATGGTCTGTTAGTCTTCTGAGTTTCTCTGCTTGCTGCTGGGCTCTGCAGTCTCTTCTGTCGGTCATGGATTGCAGATTTGTTATCTTTTCAAGTTCTACAATTGGCGTTGACTTCATGCGCCCTGTTATAACTCTCATGGCTTGGTTTTGAAGTGTGCTAATTTTATCAAAGTTCGCCTTTGCTGCTGTTGCCCATGCCGCAATGCCATACTCGAGAACTGGTCTCACTCTTCCAGTGTACAGTTTCTTTAGTATTCTTTCATTTCCTCCCCAGCTTGTGCCAGCAAGTTTCCTCATGATTGCCATTCTTTGTCTGGCTCTCATTCGGTTTCTCTTGATCTGACTTTTCCATGTCATGCGCCGATCAAATGTGACGTCAATGTTCCAATACCTCTACATTTGTTTTCTTCTGTTTCCACAAAATGTGACCTTATTTTCTGTATACCCACATTTCAAAGGTTTTGATTCTCTGTTGTGACACAATGATAAAATTAGGGTCACTATAGTTGAGAGGTAACGAATTAACGAAAGCGTCAAATAGTGGGTGTTAAAATTCCACAAATTCAAAGCATCCCTGGTCTGAGGGGAGGTGAGCGATGTTTAGTCTTAGTGAAGATGGACAATAAACTCCTGTGTAAACTCTGTGCACATAAAAATAATCTGTTTTTATGTACAGCTGAATGCAAGTGTTAAAAAAAATGAAAAAGAACTTTTACATACCTGAGGGGTAGAAGAGGAGCGACTAAGACTTACAATTATAAAAATAAAGGTAGCAGTAGTCCTATTATCACAAACTGCCATAGAGGATGAAGTGTAAGAAACTCCTTAATCCTAGGTCTTCAGCTTGTAAGGTGCAGTGGCCTGCTTCCTACCTATTACCTCTTATCTTCCCTAACGCAAAGCAGAGCCAGAACTATAATTCAAGACGTGGGGCCCCGAAAACTAAAAATAATAACACTGCAACCTGCCAGTCATGTTCTAAGCGGTGAATAAGGAGGGTTTGGCATGGGGCTGGCTCCTTCTCCATCCTGTTGAAACTTTAAGTCCCAAAAAACTTCAACAGATACAGACAGATCAATGTTTGATGGTATGGTATGTATTTGTTGAAGACCTATGTTCCTATGTTGGATTTGATTGATTGATCAATTGAAAGTGGCATATGTAATGGCCAGAACATGAGGCCCAGTCTCATTGCTGCGAGTCGACAATTGTTCCAACTGCTAGTGACATGCCGAAATTTGTAAATGGGCAAAAGAATACAGCGAAGCCATTTGTAGGACATGGTGAAGAGAATGTGAGAAGGAACTAAGATTAAATGATTACACCTGGAGAGAGACAGAAGGAACTAAGATTAAATGAATACACCTGGAGAGAGACAGAAGGAACTAAGATTAAATGAATACACCTGGAGAGAGACAGAAGGAACTAAGATTAAATGATTACACCTGGAGAGAGACAGAAGGAACTAAGATTAAATGATTACACCTGGAGAGAGACAGAAGGAACTAAGATTAAATGAATACACCTGGAGAGAGACAGAAGGAACTAAGATTAAATGAATACACCTGGAGAGAGACAGAAGGAACTAAGATTAAATGATTACACCTGGAGAGAGACAGAAGGAACTAAGATTAAATGAATACACCTGGAGAGAAGCAGAAAGAGCAGCCCAGGACTGTGCATGATGGCGGAACTTTGTCAATGACCTATACACCGAGAGGAGAAACGGTCTTTGTTTGATTGAATTTGTGGGATACATACATTCTAAACAATATTTAATATAACTTAAACGTAACGTTAAGTAACGTCTTTATACTGGTTTAGAAGACTCTGCAGAGTGAATACAACCAGTTTCTTTTACATTTCCTTGATCTAAAAACTATGCACATCCAATCTATTCTTGAATGCATTAATTGACCCCGCCTCCACTATTTCCTGTGGAATTGCATTCCAAGCATTCATCACTCTCTGACTAAAAAAATATTTTTCTTATATATATTTTGAAAATAAGTAAGTGGGAGCCAAATTAACAAAGTATGTTAGGACAAAAATTATAAATAGAATAATAAAGAAAAAAGCTATTTAAATGCAACAGCACAGCAATAACAAAAATTGCAAAACATTTATTAGAGTAGTGACAACATGCCAGCAGTCAGAAAAGGTTAACGTAAAACAAAACTAGACTTAAAAAAGGCACAACAAATTATTGAAATAGAGAAGTAAACAAATATAATGAATAAAGGGTGAACAGGAAATGATTCAAAGGTAAAAAATTATGAATGTGAAAGACTCAGGACAGAACAAGGAAACTGGTTTTTTTTTTTTTTAAAACAAGGAGTACATTGTTATGAGGAACAGTAAAATTACAATTACATAAAAGGAAGAAACGTAAGTTAAAAAATTATAATAGGAATATAAATTAAAAAGTACAAAAAAAAGCACATAAGTATGTAATATATATATTTAAGTGAAAGTTATAATAACGTTAAGAAAATAAGTGTTAAATAATATCAATATGGAAAGAATACATAAAAGTATGAAATAACAAACACAGACTTGTGGCAAAGACAAGAACACTAGGCAAAACAATTGAATATTAAGGAAAGAAAGAAGAGATGGGCAGAACATACTCTTGGGAAAAAAAAACACAATACAATCATAAATTAGTTTGAGGACAGTGACTAGAGCACATAGCAAAGAGGCATGGAAAATTAAGCCAATTATGTCAGATTTCAATTAAAAGATTAACTACAGAACCGTCACAAAAGCAAAATGTCAAACAAATTTTCAATTCAAATAAGAACAAGTCTGCTATCTCCAATAATCTTCTTCATGGTTATCGACTGGGTAATGTGGCAAAAAGCAGATAGAAAAAAAACATAAGAATGTCATTTCAATTTGATAAACAACTAAAAGATCCTGATTTTGTACATAATAATAACTGTGGGGACAAATTATATTGTGAAAAAAAAAAAATAGTCCCAAGTAAATAAGTTACAAAGGTTCATGAAAGGAGAAATCACAAATAAAAAGCACATGCACAAGCACGACAACTAAACTAATTATAGAAACAAGATAAATATAGTACTACAGTATGTCAAAATCTAGAACTCAACACTGGTGGAAAGCTGAGAGAAGAGAAAGCCAAAGCAATCAGTCCCATGAACAGAATACAAGCAAACATCCCAAAACAGCAAATGGCCCAAAATAGTAATCAGTGGCAAATGATCACTGCTGTTCTCCGTTCCAACTGAATCAACAGCTGATGGAGATATACTTCTATAGAAATAAATATGCTGTTACATTAAATTATGTGCAAAATAAAACCAATAAAGCTGTATACATATTAACTAACCTTGCAACAGAATTTGGGTGACGTATTCCCTTGCTTTTTGCTGCTGTGTGATAGGATGTTTCCAACGCTCAAAACATTCCTCTGCAATTGGCTTTTGAAGTTATATGGGAAAATATTACCAAAATAAAAAATCAACAAAATGAAAGCCCAAACAAAAACATTTATCATTCACAGTAAGAAAAAATGCTAGAGAAACTTGACAAGGTGAAAGAACAATCAGACAAATAGTGACCGAATATCAACATGAAGAAAATCAAGTTTCTAAAAATTAACTCAATCAACAAAGAATCACAGCTAGAGAAAATGCCAGACAAATTTGATAAGTTGAAAGAAAAATCAGCCAAATTGGGACTGAAAATGAATACGAAGAAAACCAAGTTCTTTAAAATTAACTTAATCAACAGAGAAACCATTCAAGGTTAATGGAAAACCGTTGGAAGAGGTGGATGCCTATACATAATTTGGTAAGCACAATTGACAAGTCAGGGGTTACAGATGCTGATTAGATGCAAAAACCATAATTAGAAATGCAAGAGTGGCATATCTGACACTAAGCAATATGAGGAGTTCCAGAGAAATCAAGATTCCCATCAAATTTAGAATATTCAATACTGGTCTGAAGTCAGTGCTGTTGTTTGAAGTCGAAACATCAAGAATGATCAAGGCAATACAACAAAGACTACAGTCCTTTGTTAACAGATATCTATAAAGGATAATGGGCCTAAAGCGGCAAGAAATATTGAGAGATGAAAACATGTGATAAAGAAGCTAACAACAGGCACTGGAACAACAAATTTAGAGAAGAAAATGAGGCTGGATAGAAAATAAACTGAATAAGGCACCAACCAGAATAGCTGGGCAGGCTCTCACATGGAATCCTCAAGGGAAGAAAAAGAGAGGTAGACAAAAAAAATACATAGACAAGAGTTTATGAGAGGGAACTACGATTGGATGGTCACACTTGGGAAGAGGCAGAAAGATTAGCCCAGAACCGTCTATGCTGGTGAGATGTGGTCAATGGCCTATACATCAATAGAACAATAGTCTTTGATTGATTAATTTACAGTCAGAAAAAAGATTTTACATTTCTATATAAAGCCTATATTACTTTTATTGATGCATATTTTTCTTCAAGACAATTCCAGGGCCCCTTACTGAAGAGGACATAATACCACAAGCACCCACATCCAAGTTGAAAAAGATAACCAAAAAGAGTTTTGGGGCTATCAATCTAATCATGCATAACAAATTTCTACAGAAATCACCACTGCAAAAGCACACAAAGTGTTTTGATGCAGGCTTCCTAAAGGAGGCCAACTGTAGTGGTGACCATATGCTCAGGCTAGAATGAAAAAGAGACAAGAAGAGAAGAAGAAGATGCAAGCTCTACACAATGATTATTAATAGGCAGAAAAGTTGTTATCAATCCCTTATACATAGAGAGGAGCAACAGGCTTTGATTGATTGACCGAGAAAATAATTTTTGAGGAAAAAGATATTGACGCTAAGAAAATTCAGATGTAGATTCTATCATTGGCTCATTCCGTCTTGCCAGACGATAGTAAGTTGTGCTTTGAAAAAAAAGGGATGCAACTACAGTCCATAATGATAATGGATGTGACTCGCAAGACCAATTCGAGCATAACAGCATTTTTCACAGTGTGTGCAAGGAAAATCAGGATTGTATATGTTGACTAAAAACACAAACATGGACGTTCTCAGACACAAAGATTAAAAACATTTCGGATAATTTGTTTTAAAGCGGGCAGAGGGTTATGGTTACTTAAACACATCACATGCTTGGACTTCCTTTTGTAAAGAGTAGATATACACTTAGTCTATGCCAAAGCCTACATGTGAGTAGTCATAGATAAGAGAAACTCACTGAACATGAATATTGCAGGTATCAAGGGTAAAAAAATCGGCACAGGGATGTTATAGATGGCACAGACAGAGAGAATGATTGGTTAGGTAACCACAGTAGAGACTATAAACAAGGGGAAAAAATGGATTCACACAGTAGATAAAATGACAGACTACCACTGGGTCATTATCACTCTGAGGATAGAATGTAGAGACTGGTGCAGTGGGGAAGTGAACCTTGAGGTTAAATAACTAATAAGTGAAAATCTTCAGGATTCTGATACTGTTGTATATACTGATGGATCTGTGCTACGTGGTAAGATAGCTGGTTAGAGGATCTCTGCTAGAGTGAGAGGCAGCTGGTTAGAGGATCTCTGCTAGAGTGAGAGGCAGCTGGTTAGAGGATCTCTGCTAGAGTGAGAGGCAGCTGGTTAGAGGATCTCTGCTAGAGTGAGAGGCAGCTGGTTAGAGGATCTCTGCTAGAGTGAGAGGCAGCTGGTTAGAGGATCTCTGCTAGAGTGAGAGGCAGCTGGTTAGAGGATCTCTGCTAGAGTGAGAGGCAGCTGGTTAGAGGATCTCTGCTAGAGTGAGAGGCAGCTGGTTTGAGGATCTCTGCTAGAGTGAGAGGCAGCTGGTTAGAGGATCTCTGCTAGAGTGAGAGGCAGCTGGTTAAAGGATCTCTGCTAGAGTGAGAGGCAGCTGGTTAGAGGATCTCTGCTAGAGTTAGAGGCAGCATTGTTGTTGAGAGGAGCGGCGAATACTTGCCAACAGCATCCAGTATCAGAATGAATATCGAGGCAACGACTTCGACTCTGAGGTAGCTATCTGGGGCCTCTTTAATGAGGATTGCAATGATCTCAGACTCTCAATCCTTGGTTCAGAAGGGCTGGCTGTGGCATGAGAGATAGTGGACATAGAGGCCCAGAACTTCCTGGAACTAGTGTGGATCTATGATCCTGACCATGCTATCAATTTTGTTCATTGCTCAACACTTTCAATGACCAACACAACAGTGGTTTTCAGACCTCCATCAGCACACTCAGGATGTGAAGAAAGCTATTGTAACTTAACACCCTTTTCAAGGCTTTGCGGGAATGAAAGCATTGACATCCCTGCAGCAGGGACATAGGTAATAGATGGAGGTGACATTTTGAAGTTGATCAACGTTTGTATTTTTGGATGAAGACACTGCAATCGATGAACCATCAAGGCACAGGTTGCAGTATTTTGAAATCATGTGTGGGTCCAGCAGAAAGGGACACTTGAGAGGACAAAGTAGGAGTGTGTACAACCAGCGAGCTACAGAAACCATCAGTATCTAAGCCTTTCACCATATGCTGAGAGAGCACTTTATTGTCTGCCTGGATTGCAAAGGCATCAATTCTAAACAGAGCTCGATACAAAAATTATCCAGCTTGTAAAGTAAGTAGCATGTCCTTTGCAGAACGTCACCTCTTACAACTGCTTATACTTGGAAATACTAAAAAGATCTGCAGAATCCTCTAATAAGGTGAAATATGACTTTGCTGTATGTACCAGATGTATAAGTAGAGTGGGTTGCTAAGCAGTCTGAATACGTGTCTTCTTACCAAAGGGGTACAGGTTCAAACTGCAAATAAAGAACAGACTGTTTTTTTTAAATATTGTGGGTGAAATCGCATCCTAGCCTGCACACTGTGCAGCATGTAGCCTTTATTCATCATGAACTCCAGCAATGGGAATAAATGGCGTAATAAAAGTTTAAAAAAAATAAAAACTGTTTACAGGTGTTTAGCTATGTTTGAGCTTATTAAGGTTTCACATTTGATTGAATATTTTAATTACAAATTACACATATTCTAGAATTTGTATTGGCTTTCGTTATTCTACTTAATAAAAACAATGCCATGAACAACATTTACTAACTACTATTGGTAAACAACAACCAAATTTATAACAACTTTCATAAATAGTGTTTGTATTGAGTATTGGATTGAAAATAAACACATTGAAGACAAATACTATGGTAGCAGCCAAGCAACATAAGCAAATGAATATAATGAACAATGGAGAAATAATTCAGCAAGCACAGAAGTTTATATTATTAGTTGCCCATCGCAAGTGATGATGGCCACATCAACAGACGGTGTTGTTTTGATGATGTAACTTGCGTTGTATTTGAATTATAGTGAAGAAGAACTGTGCTTGTCATTGATCTCACTCTTTTGTCCTGAGTAACTTTGAACCAGTGGCAAGACATTAGTCAAGATGACTGCAGGGGTGGGTATAGGGGGTGGGGCGGGGGGTATGTGGTGAGAGAAACCAAGATAATTTAAATCTCAGACATGCAGAGACATTAAAGTATAAACCTATGCTGAAATGAAGAGATCTGCAGGGGAAAGAGTCAAATGGAGAGACAGGCATCAAGATGCTGAGCAGCGCATGAGCTGCAGTGGTCAGCGACCGATAGCTGACTGCTAGTGTCAGGGCCAGCGAACCAAAGCTGCCAAGACCCTTCTACACCTCCACGTGGTGATCCTGGATAACAGGCTGTAGCAGGGCAGACTGGCTAAGGAGAAGGGATCAAAGAGGGAATGCTAACCCGGTACTAAAAAAATGCTTGCTGAAGTCGGATGTGTTGGACCTAAAGGTGCAAATATAGCAGTCAAGCTGTAAACTACAACACAATGCATTCCGTTCTCTAGACTACATTCTGCTACTTAGGCCTGTGTCAGGGTTTGATAGTGGGAGATTGAGAATGAACGAAGCCAAGCCAGCCAAGTCAAATGGAGAGACATGCTCAGACATCCTTAATACCAGTCTTAGGACTGATCAACCAGAGGACAGAATCAAATGGAGAGATATGCTCAGACATACTTACAATCAGTTTTATGACTGATCAACCAGAGGATAGAATCACATGGAGAGAAATGCTCAGACAACCTTACAATCAGTCTTAAGACTGATCAACCAGATGATGATGATTGAGTCAAAGGCTTGAAGGTCACTGGAACTATTGAAAATAACTAGACTGCACTTAAAGCCGCTTTAAACCATCTGAGGATGCCTATCCTTCAAAGGCTCAAAACACTGTTATTTTCGCAGATTCAGTGTCAGCTCTTCAAACATTAGAAGTTGCTGGTCATTGTAGACCTGACCTTATCAAAATATCTCTAGACATTGACCACTTTTAGTGTTGTCAAAATAGTTCTGCAGTGGATCCCTGGGCACTCAAGCACATTTGACAATGACAAGGCAGACAGACTAGCAAAGGAGGGATCAAGACAAGAACAGCCACACACAGCAACAACTTTAAAAACATCCAAACAGCTCATAAGATCATCAAACAAAGAAACTTGGCTGAACAAATGGGCCATGGGAAACACAGGAAGAGAGGTATAACAGACATATGGCAAGCACCAGTCCCAATGACAGTATAAATCAACTGACAAGGAAAGATCAGAGCACCATTTTCTTACTGAAAACCCAACACATCCCACTAAACAAACACCTGAACAGAATCCAACCACAACACACTCCTGAGTGCCAGCTGTGTACACACCCATATGAAACCGTTGAACATCATCTCTTCGAGTGCTCAGCGCTCAACGATTTTAGGAAATTGATTCTTTCTCCGTGGCCAGATACATGGAACACTTTGTATGGCAATAGACAACAGCTGATAAATATGTGCAAATACCATTACATTGCATTGGGCTGAAGGGCTAGAGCCTGGATGCTGCTGGATACACAACAACAACAAAAGAACTAGACAAACAACGATAAGACGGGAGTCGATGAGAAGATGCCGGTGCCAGTGTTGGCTAGGACACGCATTAAGTAAACCACCTGATAGTATTACAAGGCAGTCTCTGCTCCGGAATCCCAAGAGTAAGAGTAATAGAGGAAACTAAAACACACATGAATAAGGCAGCTGTAGATATGTATGAGTATAAAAGGGATAAGGAAGGCTTGAAGGGGGCCGTAGCAAGACAAAAAGACTTGGATGTGTATGGGACAGCTATCGCATCCTGTAGAAACTAAGCAATATGAGAAAGACAAGTCCACTACACCCTATGGTAAAAGAGCAGTTACTAAGTCAAGTACAAGAAATTGTTAAAGACCTGTGCTCTACTGGGAGCTGAACGGTTTTCATGATGCTTATGATGTTGACTGATAAGCTATGCAACACATGAACTGACATATGATTCTACTGGATAACATTCTGAAATACGATAACTAATAATTTCCAAATATGTCCCTCCAAGTGTATTCAGATAAGAGTTGTAGACATGTACTAAAGACACATTTGTACTAAAGGTACATTCCTAGCATTTACCTTGGGCAATCTGGAGATGACCTGAAATTTGATAGTAGGCACTTCCTCATCAGCTTCATCTACAAGGTCTGTATAAATTTTAAAAGTTTTCACTGCACATGGTAAGGTACAATTCTCAAGATCAAATATAGTAGGGCAAGTCAGCAAATACGTTACAAATGACTTTACAAATTAAAAAAACCCCCACCTAAATAAGGTATGAACTTGAAAACCCAAGTGGTCTGTCGGGGTCTTTGTGTATGACAAGGACAAGAATAGCACAACTGCCTCACAGAGAGCATGTCGTAAGAGGTGACTAACTGTGTGATATGACATAACACCAGCCGTGGTTAGGTGGTTTGTTTACAGCAGCATAACAGGCTGCGGGTCTACTTTGCTCTAGTGTTTATGTCTATTAAGATGAACTCTCAAATCGGTTAACCGCCCTTCGTAAGCGATTGTCCAAATGCAGCAGAGTTGAGCCTAGCCCGTTAAGGGGCATCTGTCCTTGTAGATGTGTAGGTCAACTAAGACCTAAAAACTAAGAAGAACTTGAAAACCATTTACTATTGCACTTACATTGTCCCTTATTTCTTAACATAATTATTACCAACATTGATGCAATTATTCCGTTCCTTTATTAGTGCGCCAAAACCTTCAATATAGAAGTCTTTTGTCTGTTGTTTCAGCTATATTTGCAACCTCTTCATCATTTGCAAAATGTCTCCTGTCAAGATGGGATTATGCATTATGCTGCAGGCTAAACCAAGTGAACACCCTATTGCAGCTACTACACTGTCTATTATTACTTATCTGTCAGCTCGAATCATCATCCACACCCACTGAATAGATGCTTCTGTTGCAACTTGAGTAGGACTTCATCAGCAATTTTTGAGTGTCCTTGAGAAAATTTTCCAACCCAATTATGCACCACTTTTTCGCCAAATGCTTCTCATCATAGACAGGAAGAATTTCCTTACGAATATCATTTGCGGAAAGTCATTTTGCCTCCCAAAACGCAAACAGCAGGCTGTTCTTCGACTGTACACTCTGTGAGCTTGATCTGATTCTTGTGAGAAGGTCTCTTCACAAATCTGTTCTCCTCACGCACTCCTACCATAGCGCAGACTGTAACACAGACCATACACTGGTTCGATGTAAAATAAAATTGCAACCAAGAAAGTTGTATCACACCAGACACGAAGTTAAACCCCGCATCGACACGAGCAAAATGTCAGATCCTGCATTGATTATTCACTTTAGCGATTGGTTTGAATCCAAAACAAATGATATGACACCCATAATTGAAGAAAAGTGCACTGCTTTTCTTGACAAGTGCCTTCCAAATGCAGTTACTCTGCAATCCCTAAAATCCGCCAGGAAACAAGTTCAGCAAACAGCTCAACGCTGTGCAAATGAGTAGTTGTTCCACTTCAGTGAAAATATCCAGACTGAGACAGAAACAAGCAATAGAGAAATGTATGATGGCATTAAAAAAGCTAAAAAAAGTACACAGGAAGACAGCATCGCTCAAATCAACTAATGGCAAGAAAATAATTGACAAGGCAGATGGATCAATGGGTAGAGCATTACTCTGAGCTCTTCTCGTGCGACAGTACGGTCACTCCCACAGCTGTTGATGCTGTTCAAGGCTATCCTAGAATGGAGAAGCAGGACATCGAACCATCTTTAGAAGATCTCAATACAGTCATTGACAACTTGGCGCTGGGCAAAGCAGCAGGCAGCGACGGGAGGATTCCACCTGATCTGATCAAGCATTGTAAAAACGCACTCTTGAAACCGCTACACTTATTACTATGCCAGAGTTAGAAAGAGGCCATCATAGCCCAAGATATGAGGGATTAAAAAAATTGTCACATTATACAAAAATAAAGGTCATAGAAGTGACTGTAATAATTACAGAGCCATCCCACTGCTCAGTGTTGTTGGCAAAGTCTTAGCCAGAGTGATCTTAATGCGGCTACACAAACTGGCTGAGCGGGTGTACCCAGATTCCCAATGTGTATTCTGATCTGGAAGATCAACAATCGACATGATCTCTCTACAACAGCTACAAGAAAAATCATGTGAGCAGAACAAGCCTTTTTATGTAGATGAAAGTGACCTGAAAAAAGCATTTGATTTCGTTAGCAGGGCTGGACTCTTCAAAATCCTTTAAAAAAAAGGGTGTCCTAACAAACAGCTGCAGCTTATAGTGTCATTTTCTGAGGATATGAAAGGAACAGTCCAAATGGACAGTAATACATCACCTTCATTTAAAATTCAATGTGGTGTTAAACAAGTCTGTGTCCTGGCACCAACACTATTTGGAATCGTCTTTGCGCTGCTAGTGAAGCACGCATTTGGTAATGCAACAGAAGGAATTTGCTTTTACACTTAATCAGATGGCCGTCTGTTTAAGCTTGCAAGACTCAAAGCTAAAACCAAGATTAGGGAAGTTACTGTCAGGGACTTGTTATTTGCTGATGACACTGCAATTGATCACTCACATTCTGCATGAACTCCAGAGATTGATAGATCGCTTCTCCCAGGCATGCAAAGATTTCGGCCTCACAATAAGCCTTAATAAAACAAATGTACTGGGACAAGATATAGATACCACCCCAACCATCACTATCAATAACTATGAACTGGAGATTGTGAGAGACAAGGTGATAAATGCGGAAGTGCATTCTCGCACCAGTCTTCAAAGTATGTATACCCTCCTTCACCAACGAAGACTGCGATGGCTTGGTCATATTCGTCGCATCAAAGGTGGTCGCATCCCCAAAGATATTCTCTGTGCATGTAAAAGAACTCTTGGCAGTTAAAAATTGAAAAGAGCAGGTTGTCAGCTGCTGTCCCAGCACAAATTTAGAAAAATGATATAATTTCAACCCAATATGCCACCTATCTTACCCCAGACCTAGTGAGCTGCGGGAAATAAAATTGCAAAAATAGTTTATTACAGATAGCTTTGGCAACCTGGCAGCAAGGCATGCATCACTTGTTTGAATACCAGGATTCCAAGTGTGTTGATTTGGAATACATGAATATAGTTTGAGACATTTCAACTACCCTGGTCCCCCTTTCCACAGTTCTTCATTACGTTTACTCTGACCTACCCGCTGTATGACAAAACAAAGGGAATGACAATAAACAACAAAGAGACCCCATAATTATAAACGTCCAGATAATTGATGAAAGGTTTACATCTCTAGGAAGTAACAGTGATGTAGACAGAATGAAACAAAGATGTTAACGCCACAATCATTAATGCTTGATTTGCTTTCAACTCTCTTTGCCAAATATGGAACTTGGCAGCATTCTCCATGGGGAAGCAAATTAAGTTGTTTAGCCAGTTGTCTCGAGGTAAGGTGTCCGCCTAAGATGCCAGAGGTCATGGGTTCAAATCATGGTGAAGACCGGGACTTTTTCACGTGGATCTTTTTGTAAAAATTCCTCTGATCTCTGAGTAGTGAGATCAGACTTTTGCGTTCAGTGTCTAGTCCGTTAAAAATCCCCTGGCAGTTATAAATTGAAAAAAGTAGACTTAATGGATAAATTCAAAATTCTAGTTAAAAGTCTAGTCAAATCATTTGTACCTTCCCCCAGGCCTAGTAAGCTGCAGATAGTTTAACATAACTAATACGGATAGCCTTCGACTATTTGCCAGCAGACATTAACATTCCTGTTTGAATACCAGGATTCCAAGTACACAAATGTTAAGTCTCTCCTGCTATATGGCTCTGATTCATGGCATGTGACTAAGGGCATCACATCCAGACTGCAGACCTTCGTTAACAAGTGTCTCTGCTGTTTACTGCGTGTTAGATGGTCAGAGGTAATGGCAAACACGGATCTATGGGAAAGTGCATGGTAACAACCAATAAAGCAGTTAAGTGGCGATGACAGGAGACACTATCAGAAAGAGGTCAGGCAAAATATACTGATCAGACATGTTAGTCAGGGTCAGGCAAAACATACTGATCAGACATGTTAGTCAGGGTCAGGCAAAATATACTGATCAGACATGTTAGTCAGGGTCAGGCAAAACATGCTGGCCATGACCCTCCCCTCGGCTTCCAAGTAGCGCTCTATGGAAATGGACTGTTTACATGGGAACCTGGCTGGCGAGGTGAGGGATCGACGTGATCTCTTTAGTACTGAATGACACACAGATGAAGCCAAGCATAGCACAGTCGCCTAGAGGACTCCGGTCCACCTTTGATCAGCATGCTCAGGATGTGAGGAAAGATACTGCAACCTGCCGCTGAACGTCCTTTTCAGGGCGCATAAAAGAGTAAGCTACTCATTGTGGGCATTCGCAAACAACAAAAACAACTAAATTACCTTCCAGAAGCTGCAGAATAAAGTCTGGAGTCAGAGTTAGAATGTGTCTATCCACATACTGAAAAAATAAGCTGATAGAAAGAAGAAGTAAGTTAAAAACATGAATTAATTAAAAGAAATGTTCAAATTTATGGTACCCTACCTTCGGGACATTATTGGTTGTTGTTGTTGTTTTGGGAGACACTTGTACTGAGTTAAGGTACCAGGATACTCTTACAAAGTAAAACGTGAATTTTTCCTCTTAGAAACAACAACCATAGGTTTAAGTATGGGCCAACATTATGTTTGAACATATTGGCTTCTTTAATTATGCAAATTAGCTGTCAAATATGGCAGCTGATGTGAATATTTAGGTATTTTTTTAAACACCATAACTACAATATTTATATAAGGATCTAACTGAACCATAGCACATTAATCGCTGAAATGATGCTTGAGGACACATCATAACTACAATAGCTGTACAAGGTTCTAACTGGAACATGCACATTAATTGGTGAAATGATGCTTATAGAAGTGAGCCAAAATATTGACTGAACAGTTCTTCAATGAATTTAAACAAAAAATCTTTAATATTTATGCCTCATTATATTTGCATTTTGGTCATAAAATTTAAACTATGAATACAATCGTACCAATTTTGCTTCATAATCTGTATGATAATATGACAACTGACTGTGTTCATTTTGAAGATAATTTAATGTAGGGATACAGAGTTATGTTGTTTTCTTCTTCTTCTTCTTCTGCGTTCAATCTCAATCTCCCGCTACCAAGCCCTAAACTGGGCTTTGCAAGTAGCAGGATGTAGCCCGGAGAACGGATTTGCATTGTGTCACTAGTTGACAGTTTGGCTGCGATATTTGTACCTTTTGGTCCAACACATCCGTCTTCGGCAGGTATGTTGTTTTAAAAATCAGTGTTATTTTCAACTCTTGACTATATTTCTTTGGTGGCGGGTTAGTGGTTCATTTTACATCTCATGTAGTACTTGAAAAGGTGGATGAGGACCAACACAGCTGTAGTGTAATGTTCATCTTTTTATTGAAAAGGACATTTGTGATATCCTGTAATAGTTTAAAGTGAGGCTGTCATATCTGCGCCTTTTGGCCAACACATCTGATTTCACCACAGCATTTCTGGGACTGGGTTTGCCTTCCCTCTTCGATCGCCTAATCTCTTAGCCAGGCTGCATGGTTGCAGTTTGTTTCCAGGGCTGCCCCTTGAAAGCAGAATAGAGTCTAGGTCAGCATTGGGTGACTGACTCTGTTGCAAGCAGTCAGCTTTGAGTCTCTGGCTACTGTCAGCTCCTTCACTCGTGCATCTTTGAACCTTTAGTACAATGTGATGCTAATCATTAAGTTCACCACTATGGGGTTACAGTGACGATTGCCATTTTGTTGACCAAACTGCTGTGACACAGTCTGTTTCCAGGGAGGGAGCTAATCGCACATACAAAATGGGGTCTTGATCAGTATGTTTCACTTAATGCTAATGTTACTCTTCCCTCAATGCTGCTTGCTTCAGCAGTCATAAAAATTGTGTGATGGTAATGTTTTTTTCATATATCTTTCTCTTCTTCATCTTTTATTCCCTGATAATAGCTTTGCAAGTAGCAGGATGTAGTCTAAAGAATGAAATGCGTTGTGTTGTAGTTTACAGCTTGACTGCACTATTTGCACCTTTCAGTCTGACACATCCGACTTCAGCATGGCATTTTTGGGTATCAGGTTAGCCTTCCCTCTTTGATCTCTTCTCCTTAGTCAGTCTGCCATGTTGCAGCCTGTTATCCAGGATAAACACGTGGAGGAGAAGGGTCATAGCAGCTCTGGGTGGCTGGCTGTGGCGCTAGCAGTCAGCCTTGGCTCGCTGATGCCTCTTGATCCCCCCCTTTTTTTTTATCTCATGGCTGATAAAAAATAACTGGTCTTTACCAGGAGGCTGGTATTCATTTGGCCACCAACTCTTTTGTGAGCTTATATGGTGGAAAATACTGTCATTAAATAATGTTCCATTTCCTTATAAAATGGTTCCATGACAAAGTGTTTGAGACGTTACCTCTAATATAATAACTTACCAGAAAAATGTCCTACTTGAGTGTTTCTACAGTCCACCCAAATGCAAATGGGTACATTGCTCTTGAGATTAGGGAAAGCAATGCAGTAAGGAAGGAAGTGGTCATCACAATTGACAAAATTTGAGACCTTCTAGTGTAAGTTTCAACACGTTTTCCTTTACTGTGGGGATTGGCTGTGGCTACTTTGATCTTCCATGCCACAGAAGCATCAAAAGTACTTTTAATGAAAATCAGTTACTGATTGCTAGCAGTTACATAAATGATCTATCTATCTTCAGTCTACTTGTGTCATTAGACATTGTGGTGAGGTGTGACCTACTTTGTTTCATTTATTTTTGGAAGGCAAAAATCTGTTAGTGAATTGACAGGTCAATCCCAGCACCTATTACCAAATGTTACGTTGGTTGCCCCTGGAATATACAATCGGCTTTTTGGGACTGGTGATGGTTGAAGCGTAAATTAGAGCAAGGTAGACCTGCAGCCTGTTAGGCGCCATCAATGCCCCTCCGCTAACCACATAACGAAAACCTGATTTTATAGCTACACTATCCTCTTTTTGCATTATATGATACATAAATGATATGAGTAATTATTTATGACTCAGGAACAAAAACATTTGTTGAAGATCTCCTTAAGATGGTGTCATTAAAATGTGTACCTGATTGTCTCTAATTTCATCTCCTTTGACCTACATAAATATAGATCTGCACACAAGCTTGTTTTTTTTTACGGCTCTGCGACGTGGGGAACAAAGAAAATTACAACTAAAAAGGTCCAAGCTTTCATCAATGGATGTTTGTGCCAAATTGAAAAAATTAAATGACATGATAAAAAAAGCATTTTTCCTGTGGCAACCTATGGATGTGAAACATAGACAATTACAAAAGCAATAAGAGCAAAGATTGGTGCTTTTGAAACACAGTGCAACAGAAGCGTTCTGAAAATCCCGTTGACAAAAAAAGAAAGAAACAAATCCATCCGGCAAGACTTGAATGTAGAGGAAAATTAGCTCATAAATAATGTAATGACTAGAAAACTTAGGTTTTTTGGACACGTCAAACGACACAACAGACTAGAGAGAGCGGTTTTGGAATGCATGGTCACTGGAAAGAGAAGCAGGAGCCGACCGAGAAGACAAAAGACTCAGGACATCAAGGAGACGCTGGATTTGACCTTGGGGCAGGCAGGAAGACTGGTGAAAGATAGAGTTTTCTACAGATAGGCTATCATGAGAGCGTCGTTCTGCAAAGGATATGCCACATAAGGGTGATAATGATAAAGTCACAAATCAAGAACTGTGGAAAATTACCGGACAGATGCCAGTGGGACTAGATATAAAGTGAAGGTGTTGGCATTGGAAAGGACATATGGAAATCAGCTGATAGCATTACAAGGCAGTTTCTATTCTGGAATCCTCATGGACAAAAGAAGTAGAGGCAGACATTAAGACTCATAGAGGAGGGAAGTTGATACAAACCTAAAAACATGGGGGATCTGGAAATGATGGTGTTGAGGACCTAAGCTCTGCAGGGAGATGAAGGATTTTCACCGATTGACTGACACCAGCTTGAGCAAAGTTTATCCTGAGTCCTAATCAACATGTTAATGATCATAACTCAATTAAACTTTCAATTTCTCAAGTACAGTTCGCCAACAAAAACACAAAGTCTTCCTGTCCCGTGCCATCCATGCAAGCTCCTTCTACGTCTTTCCTACACTGGGGCCAATAATGTAAATAACCTCTTTGATGGAGGTCACTGGAAAGCACATAATTTGCTTTGGTAGTATAGTGGTGTCAGTTACTGACCCCAGTACTTCTTTAACAGATGCCTACAAAGGATAATGGGTATAAAGTGGCAAGACATGGTGAGGAATGAAGACCTGCGGGAAAGGAGTCAACAACAGCCATTGGAACAACAAACCTTACGCACTCCACATTATTTTTGAAAAAAATTTGACCTAATTAATTTTCTTAATTAGTCGCTGTGGTAGTCGTCTTTCAAAATTTGTAACTTTTATGTTTGTTTGTCAATAAATATGATTTTCTGGTGTGTAGATACACAATAGCATAACGAACATGTGGGTGTTATTGTTTTTGTTGTATGTTTGTTAGTTTTTGAGATTTAAAAAGATGAAGTTGAAAATTTATGAAAATCTCGGGAAAAATTTGGACTCGACCACTAGGCCTAGTCGCTTCGATAGAAAACCATGGAAACCACAACAACGTATCGATACTGTGTTTACAATATCGCCACAACTGTTAGTTTCCAATTCAAACGTAGTTCTTTCATTTAAACAAACAAAATAAACAGATCTACGCGATAAAAATCTTTCTCAACAACCTACTTCCCCTTTCGCAAAAAGTCGGCTTGCTCAAAACGGCATATACAAAATTAAAACTGTTCAAAAGCCATTTGTAATCGAACACACCATACTTTAACCGGCAAAATATCGTGTATATATGGAGGGCGTAGTCAGCAGTAAAAAATGGCTGTCAGGAGTGACTCCGTTCAAAAAAAAAAAAATTTTTTCCGCACACCGTTTTTGTAGGCCTAGCTGGTTCAAAGAGAACGGACAAGGGCGTGCTATAGGTTAAGAAAAGAAAATGGGGCTGGATAGGATGTATGATAAGGAAGGCACTGTCCAACATAGCCAAACAAGCTCTTACATGGAATCCGGAGGGGAGGAGTGAAAGAGGGAGACTTAAAAATGCATGAATAGAATTTGAGAGGAAACGATTAAATGGCTAAACCAGAAGAGAGGCAGAAAGAGTGACCCAGAACTGTGAATGCTAGCAAAATGTGGTCAATGGTCTACGCACAGTAATCAGGCTTTGACTGATTAAGCACTAACTGAAATATGTTTACTTACTGAAGTTCAAGGCACTTGAATCCCAGTGAAGTAAAGAAACTGGTGAAGCCTGCAAGGAAACAAACCAAAACAATATATTTTATCTCATTATTCATTTAATTTCACTTCACTCTGCCCTTCTTTGCAAACATAAAGCTACAGTTACAGCTGTTCTGCTAAAAGGAAGTCTGTAGCTGAGTATTTGAGGTTGGTGTTTCAATAGCAATGATTTTTGCATGAAGTGGTTGCAACTTTTCTTTAGTTGCCTTTTATGACAAGCTTGAAGTTGTCCATTTCTTTTTGCTGTGGGAACCAATCGAGGGACTATCTCTTCAGCATGTCAATATTTCCCAGAGTAGATTCCAGGGCTCCTTACCGGGGAGGCAATACCAACAAATTTACATATTATATGTAACCTATGTAGACTTCTATACATTGGAGCAAAATAAAAAATAAAGATGATTTGTAAAAAGTAATAAGCTCACACAAAGGGAGATAAAAAGAGAGCACGCTAAATAAGGAAACAAAAAAACTACATAAAAGTGAACACCAGCTGAAACTCACTGGGTGGTAAAGGAAAGCCAAGATCTCCGACGGTCAGGTAAAACCTCTCATATAGCTGGAACAGTTCATACTCCTCATCTGTGGCTGGCTCTTGCCTAAGATATGAAGCAAATTTTAGAAAAATGTGATTATCTTCTTACTAATAATGCACTGTCCATCCCTACACTGTGTTACCAAAGTCAGTTATGGTCCTTATTAGAAATATGTAAGAGTAAGATCTGGAGCTGTGAGATGAACTGTATGAGAAGTGCAGCTGTGAAAGACTATCAGTAACTGTAACATTCAAGGCAACGAGGAGGCAGACAGACTGGCAAAAGAAGGTGCAAGGTTACCACAACCAGATTCTAGTGTGACCTATGAAGAGTCCAAAAGGTTTATTAGGGCCAGATTCATGGCAAAATAGGAAACAGAGCATACTGACTACACCTAAAATGATGCTAATTACCAGTTGAACAGAAGAGAGCAGGTCGTGGTCTCCAGACTCCGCACAGGCCACAACAGACTGAGGTACCATCTATTCAATAAACTGAAGATAGGTGGTACTAGCGAATGCACCTGTGGTACAGGGAAAATGACCGCTGAACATCTGCTGCAAAATTGCCCGACATACGAGGACCAGAGAAAGCAGATGTAGCCATCACCAGTGCCAACACTAGACAAGCTCTATGGCAGTGTCGACAGCCTCAGGATGACTGCTGCTTTCTTCGAACAAATTCAAGTTGACGTCTGACAGCGTACGAAGAAGAAGAAGAAGATATAGCTGGAACAGTTCATACTCCTCATCTGTGGCTGGCTCTTGCCTAAGATATGAAGCAAATTTTAGAAAAATTTGATTATCTTCTTACTAATAATGCACTGTCCATCCCTACACTGTGTTACCAAAATCAGTTATGGTCCTTATTAGAAATACGTAAGAGTAAGATCTGGAGCTGTGAGATGAACTGTATGAGAAGTGCAGCTGTGAAAGACTATCAGTAACTAAATTCAGAAAACCATGTTGAAGCAGATAGTGGGGACAAATTCAGTTAGTGTCTACATTTATGCCCAAAAAATTAAGTGGTTTGTACATTTGGTCAGGATGCATCATGACCAGCTGAAGCAAAAGCATTTCATATGCAAGTCCCCGGTCCACTTGTAAGAGATTGATGTAGATGTAGGTGGACCATGGGTGTCTCTGACACACTCAGGTAGTTCTACCTAACAACAACACAACCCTCCCAACCTGGCAATAGCTAGAAATCGATGCATTTCGTCTCTGCAACACTGCATGGCAAGAGCAGTCGAACAAAAGAAGAAGAAATATTTCATTATGTAACAGTAAAAATAATTAATGTGCCCATGTGCCTCTTTCCCCAAGGCATGTTGTAAAAGGTGACTGCATGGGAATAAACTATGAGGGTTACTGCATGGGAATACACTATGAGGGTTACTGCATGGGAATACACTACAAGGGTTACTGCATGGGAATACACTACAAGGGTTACTGCATGGGAATACACTACAAGGGTTACTGCATGGGAATACACTACAAGGGTTACTGCATGGGAATACACTACAAGGATTACTGCATGGGAATACACTACAAGGATTACTGCATGGGAATACACTGCAAGGGTTACTGCATGGGAATACACCAACCATCATGTTTCCACATCATGACCACAAGAAAAAGGAAAGATGATAATTATGTTATCTTTGTTAACGGTTCCACCACTCTAATCACAAATCTCTGCTGCCTTGTGGCTATTTCCACATGTGGGAAAGGCTTTGAGAGTAAACACAGAGATTAAATCTGGAATCGGAGTTTCTAAAACAGTCATGTATTGTTCTCAATGCCAATCTGACAATTCATGAGATGCCATTGGAGCCAAGCAATTCCGATCTGTTGTTCTCTTCGACACAATGGCTAAGTAGAGGGAGGAGGGAGGGAATTGCTGTCCGGGCAACAGTGGCCCTCCATACCATCATGTTCATGCAGGTGTCAGAGAGATCACATCAGCTTCGCTTCAGAGAGTCAACATGCTATGACATGCTGGTCTGCAGGCTGGGGATACGAATCTGTGACAAACTGCAGACTCAAAATTAGTGTGATGGAAGCAGAGGCAACTATCATGCAGAGGCCTCTCTCAAGCGCTGAAGTCAATTTTCTCTCAAGACTGAAATGATGCCAACAACAATTGCTCTTTCATTTAATCTTAAAGGCAGGAAGTGATCAGTTTGCATGACTTTTTTAGTTCTTATTGTGCTTGTCAGAGGATCTATTTCTCAATGATATGCTCCTCGGATGCTTTTACCACAGTACAGACTGCGACACTGATCATTCATTGGTTTGCCGCAAAATCAGATTGCAGCCAAGAATATTCAACCACACCAGACAAGAATGTAAGTCACACATGGTCAGAAGGATAATGTCGAACCCTACACTGATCAAGAGATTTAAGAATGCTTTTGAGAAAAGTCAATATCCCATATTATAGCACCACTGTTACAAAGACCTGGAAACATCTCCAAAACACAATCTATAGCACTGGACTTACTATCTTTGAAGAAAGATTGTTAGATCATTTCACTGGTTTGAAGTAAAAGTAAATGTTTTTAGACTAAGTGCGATGCTATGATTAAATACAAGCACCTCCAAAATGCAGGTACTCTGTACACCTTAAAGTCTGCCAGAACCAATGTTCAACACAAATAGCTCGTCATTCACTCATGAGGGCTGACTACAATTCAGTGAAAACATCCAGACTGTAGCAAAAAACAAGGAACATCAGGCAAATGTAAAATGGTATAAAAAATGCTATTGGTTCCGTAAGTAGAAAAACAGCACAACTCAAAACCATCACTGGTGAGAAAATAACCGACAAAGGAAAGCAGATGGATTAATAGATTGAACAATATTCTGAGCTCTCCTCGTGTGACAATATTCTGAGCTCTCCTCGTGTGACAATATTCTGAGCTCTCCTCATGTGACAATATTCTGAGCTCTCCTCATGTGACAATATTCTGAGCTCTCCTCATGTGACAATATTGGTGCTCTTATTCTTGATGCTGTCAAAAGCTATCCCAGTATGAATGAGCTGGACATCGAACAATTTCTAGACGATCTTAATAAATATACAGTTTGGTTCTGGGCAGAGCACCAGACAACGATGTGATTCCACCTAATTTGATCAAGCTCTGTATAGGTGCAATTTTGCAACAGCTGTACATGATGTTATGCCAGTGCTGAAAAGAGGCCATTATACTTCAAGATATGAGAAATGCACAGATTTCAACATTATACAGAAACAAAGGTGATAGAAGTTACTGTAATAACTATCAAGGCGTCTCTCTAATCAGTGTTGTAGACAAAGTCTAAGCCAGAATAATCTTACTGCAGATACACAAATTGGCACCGTGTGGATTTAGGTATGGAAGATCAATGATTAAAATGATTTTTTTCTTATCTGCAAATTCAAGAAAAGTCACGCAAAAAGAATCAACCATTTCATAATGTGTACCAATTTCAGAGCTGAAGCAATAGCCGAACATGCATCAAACTCACATTCTTATCATCAGCTAAAAGACAACAAGAAAAACCTGACTCCAGGAGCATATTTCAAAGCTATCTCAAGCCACAAACAATATAGACTCTTACATTAAATAAAATATAACATTGGCTTGCAGCCCCCAAAAAACAGATTTAGTCCTACAATGAATTCTGGCCCACTGTGGGGTCCTTGGAAACAAGAAGGCAGATGAGGTTGCAAAAGCTGGAAGTGGTAACACGCAGACTCACTATTCACAGAGCTATAAAAAAGCAAAGACACTCATAAAACGATCCATGAGGACGGAATGGAGAGACAGGCACAAAGAATGCATACCAGAAAATTACAGCACAGATAAAGTTGGCAGAGATGGACAGACAAAGATCTTCAGACTCAGAATGAGATATTGCAGACTCAAGACCCACCACAACAGCATGGGTTTTAGAGACACATCCACATGTGATTGTGAAGCACTCAAGAAAATAACAACATATCCTGCAGAACTGCCCCACTTATGCAGACCAAAGAGCGGCGGAAGTGACCATGCTCGAAAAGTTGTGAAATACCGACAAAGACCTGAAAGGCACAGTCTCCTTCATGAACCTCATTGGGCTAAAAGCATAGCATCAGTTGATCAAAGAAGCAGATTTACACTCTGATGATAGAGACTTGTTGTCTATCTAATGCCTTAGTACAATTGAGGCTAATTTCACACTCCTTAAAGTGGCATTCCTGACTAAGAGTTAAATATTCATTTTACATGAGAATAGCAACAATGTTCTCATATAACATAACGTCTTTATACTGGTTTAGAAGAACTACAGAGTTTGCATACAACCAGTTTATTTTACATTCACTGGATCTAAAAATACCTATGCACATTCAATCTTTTCTTGAATGCAATATTCGACTGTCTCCCCTTACATTCAACTGCTTGGGAATCATGTCTGTATTTCAGCCATTATTGATATTGAGTTTCACTGCAGTTACTTGTATGTTTTGAATATACTTACAAATTTGGAAGAAGATTCTTCTGATAATGCAAACATGGTCCACGCAAACTATAGATGAGATGGCAGAGCTGGCGTGATACTTTGGCCTACAAGTATAAATAGAAGCCAAATTATTAATACAACAATCAATGAAGAAAATACGAGTAGATATTATCTGGATGAGCTCTTGACCTGGAATGATTTTATATACGATTCAAACCAGTGTTGTACTTAAAAATGGTTGGAAAGTATTCGTCCAGAATCGCACATTTTATGGAGTGATGTTAGTGTTGATGTTGTTACTGATCCAGCAGCATCAGACGTCTAGCCCTTAGCCCAATGTCATTTAATTGTGACTCTCAAGTCATTCAGCCTTGCCCTCATGCAACCTTTAGGATTATTTAAGTTTGAGATGTCTCATCTAAATGGTATTTCTTGTGGATAAGATAGAAAGAAAAAAAAATATTAGTAAACACTCATATACGTATACAGTATTCATATACATTTAATCACTTCATAAGCAAAGCAATGGTATGGGTAACAACTTGTAGTTTAGCCTCCTTACATATGTGATATGCCAGTTATGGTCACTCACATTGTATATTTAACAACCTTAACTTGACTTAAATCTGGCAAAGATGGCGCCATAACTGGCTGCGAGTCTACATTTCTCTACTGTTTTGGATCATTATGGACGCTGCCAAACCACGGATTTGCCTGGAATTCACACTAATCGACGACTTACACTTGTGTTCACGGAAACGTGGTGTTGTTTTCCGTCGGGACTTGTTATTTTGTTCTTTTTTTGTGATTTCTTCCATCCGTTTATCCTGGTCTGGACACCGGCTGAATGGAACTACGCTTATACCTGTGTCGTATTTCACGGGTTAGTTCTGCCGGTTCACCTTCACGAATTTGGCGTGTGGAAATTTTAGATGCTACTATGATGAGCTGAATACAGCTGGGGAGAGATGTCAGACTCACTCACATGCTGAGTGTTGTCAATACGACCTCTTGTGGTTATCGAAAAGGCACGACAAACTGCATTAGATGCCATCCCACCTTTCTACCCTGCGGGGTACATGTTTACGGAAAGGCTTCGGTGGTAACCCTGAGGCAAAATCTGCATCCTATGCTATCTCCAGTCGTCTCAATGATTGTCTTGCCACTGGCAAAAGGTAGCTTAGGCTCTGTGAGTGAGATTGACAAAAGGCGCAGTTTCTTCCTCACTTTAATCCAAATCACCGCGCAAGTCACCCATTTCAGCGGACACAGCAAGAGATACGACTGTCCACACGGCTGAACAAAGAGAGTGGTCTTCATCACTTGTGATGGACAACAACTATAACTTGACTTACCTGGCAGTATAAATATTCTGAGGCCACATTTTTGGCTTTAGACTGGGATTCTTTAGCCAGGTGTTTTGTCAGGTGATTTGTGAGCAATTCCTTTGTCTGAAGAAATACAAATGAATCATTCATTTCCTTTATTATATGTCACTTACAAAAGAGATTCTTGCATTAAAACCTGATCATCTTCTGAATTTAAAAAATGTTTCAACTAAGATAATAGATAAACTCCAAAAACAAAAAGCATTGGTAAAATATATCTTTCTGACAACAAAACAAATATGAAATTGGCAGATATGGATTAAAAAAAAGGACATTATACACAAATTCTTCATCTTCTTCGTTCATTCTCAAACCATAAAGGCACTCAAATCCAACAAGAACACTGAACTGAATGAATTGAGTTCGGCCTTGGCGAAAATGTTTCACCGGTTCCAGAAAGCAGTGATGTAGTGGATATCATCGCACTGTAACATCAAAGTAAATGGGGAGGCCAACAGTCTAGCCAGATAGATGGTCAACTATGAACAAGCAAAATCTATAATAAAAGGACAATACATTGCAAAGTGGTAGAAAGAACATCCAAAATACTACGCAGATGACGGATACTATCAACTGTCAAAAAAAGATCACGTTATCATTCCACATCCCTGAACTGACCACACCAAATTCAAGATAGGTACCACCAGCCTATGTTACTGTAGCCTGACAGACATGACAGTAGCACATGTACTTAAAGACTTCCCCCGGCACACAGATCTAAGGAGAAGCATGTAGCCCACACTGACTCCCCTCGAGGAGAAACTGTGCGGTGATATTGAGACCCTGAAAAAAAGCAGAATTTATTGATAAATCCGGAATCCCAGTCTAAATGAGCAATGATCAGGAAAAGTATCACTGAATGAACATTTCAATAAAAGTAATGTGTTTTAATCTTACCAGGATAGACAAGCGACGCTTGAAAATCTTTGAGTTTTGTGCATGCATTTGCAGAAACAAAGGAGAAGGACCAAGAATAAGGTCCAATTTGCTTCGGCTTCCACTTATTGCTTCCTCTATGCTTGCATCTGTATCTGAATGACGCTTCAATTTCAATTTTTCTGTGAGCTTCAGGGCATAGACGCCATCAAAGAATGAATCATCAACATGCATTGGATTCCACATTGACTGAAAATTATGACAAAGAAAAAAGAAATATGACCATAATGTTTATATGTCCATACAAGTAACTGAATTTCTTATCATATTCTCTCTTTCTTTGTCCTTCTTCTTCCCCAAAACCTTGGAGGCTGTTTGGTTGCCACACCTCACTGTATTGGTGTTGTTTTTTTTTAAGTTACTTGTGCTTATTTGTGTTAACGATGCTTCTTTGGTAGAGATTTACAGCAGTTATTCTTACATACTTTAGGTGGGCAGGGGTCCTCCTGGCTGTAGTGGAATGAGAAGCTCCTCAATAAATTCACTACTATGGGGATTACAGTGTCAATCCCCACCTTGTTGGTCAGACTCACAGCATTTTGAATTACCTGTTTCATTTTCTGTCTGTCTATCATCAGTATTTCTGTTTCTGTCAATGTTTTACCTGTCAATTTCAGAAAAATTACCTGTCATGTTCATGTTAGGTCTTCCTCTCTTTCTTGTTTCTGGGACTAGTGCTTTCAGTATAGTGTTGAAAATCAATTTTTTATTGACATGGTTTCATCATTACTTGTCATTGAAGTTTGAGTTTCTTGAAAGTGTGAATGTTGTCATAGTGGTGTGTGAAAGGTGTGGATACTACCATTGTGGTGTATGAAAGGTGTGAATGTTGTCACATTGTGTGTGAAAAGTGTGGATGTTGTCACAGTGCTGTATGAAGGGTGTGGATGTTGTCAGAATGATGTGTGAAAGGTGTGAATGTTGTTACATTGGTGTATGTGTGTGTGTGTGAAAGGTGTTGATGTTGTTACAGTGGTGTGTGAAAGGTGTGGATGTTGTTACAGTGGTGTGTGTGTGAAAGGTGAAGATGTTGTCACAGTGGTGTTTGAAAGGTGTAGATGTTGTTACAGTGGTGTGTGAAAGGTGTGGATGTTGTTACAGTGGTGTGTGTGTGAAATGTGTGGATGTTGTTACAGTGGTGTGTGAAAGGTGTGGATGTTGTTACAGTGGTGTGTGTGTGAAAGGTGTGGATGTTGTTACAGTGGTGTGTGAAAGGTGTGGATGTTGTTACATTGGTGTGTGTGTGAAAGGTGTGGATGTTGTTACAGTGGTGTGTGTGTGTGAAAGGTGTGGATGTTGTTACAGTGGTGTGTGTGTGTGAAAGGTGTGGATGTTGTTACAGTGGTGTGTGTGTGAAAGGTGTGGATATTGTTACAGTGGTGTGTGTGAATGGTGTAGATGTTGTTACAGTGGTGTGTGTGTGTGAAAGGTGTAGATATTGTTACAGTGATGTGTGTGTGTGAAAGGTGTTGATGTTGTTACAGTAATGTGTGAAAGGTGTAGATCTTGTCACAGTGGTGTGTGTGTGAAAAATGTAGATGTTGATACAGTGGTGTGTGTAAAAAGTGAGATGTTATTTAAGTCCTTATCGTAGAGGGGATATACACATGCTGGAAAGGATATAAGGAAAAGCGACAAAACTGATAGTGGGATTACAGAATCACAGTTATGAGGAAAGAGAATAACCTGCCTACAGTGGCTAGAAAGGTTAAGTGACATGGCTTACAACTGAAGGTGCTGGGTTCGATCCGCATCCAGCAACGTCCGTTACCCCGGCGAAACAAATCCTTAGAAAATGCATGAGAAAGCAGACCCTTACAAAAAATGCATGCTGAAGTCGGATGCACTGGGCTGACAGGCGCAAAATAAAAACCACAGTGCAACACACACAGCCTTGGGGAATAGATAAATAAGGTGAACGCAAAAAAAAAATTACAAATTATGCTAATGATGTCCCACAGCAGTTGCTGGGAATGAAATGTTAGAGACGTAATTGAAATTGGTGTCAGCCTTCTAGTATATGGCGTTCACCAATTCACTATCTGCTCTGCTATACATAACTGTAAGTCAATCAACCATCTTCTTCTTCGTTCCATTCGTCCTGAAAATAATGAGGTTAATCTGATATAGTCTACAGCAATGATGCACATTTAGGCTAAACATATCCAGTTTCAGCTGGTTTTTTTTGCGTACCAGGTTTGTCTTCTCACTACAATCTCTATTCTTTTAGCAAGACTAGACTAGTGTAGCCTGTTTCCAGGGCTGTCTCTTGAAGATGGAATAGGGTCTTGGTCAGTTCTGGTTAGCTGACGCTGATGGAAGCAGTCGACTATGAGTCACTGGCCACTGTCAGCTCAATCACTGTGCTGAATCTTCGTCAACCTCATGCAACCATCTACAGCTGGGTAGACTAGATCATTCTGTAATCTTTGTGAAAACCCAGTCCCTTTGCTGTGAGAGAAACCAATCTGCCATTCGAATGCTCTGCATTAAAAAAAATCCAAAAACAATATTAAGAGGTAGACACTGCGACTAAGAATTAATTTAAAAACAAACAACAACAAAATTTGCAGACCTTTCCAGCTGCTTCTTCCAATTCTGCCTGCCTGTACAATGACATAATTGAATCATGTGAAAACCTTGAGGGGATCTGTGAGTGTCTGAGCCTTAATCGCCGAAACAGTACATCCCAGAAATCCTCATTTGGCGTAGATTTGCTATCCTTGACCCATTTCTTACTCAAGTTGATGATTTCAAGGGAGTTGTAGGAGATGTGAGCCAATCTTTGCCCTGATTCATTCTGAAACAAAGTGACATATTTTATCTTTGGATGGATTAAGAATAATACCAGGGAAATCTGGATAAGCAAGTGGGCGACAGGGACAACAGGACACAGTGTATTTAGCGAAATATCACAGCCAAAAAGTAATAATGACAAATAAAGTACGTAGAAGAGATCAAAGTCTCATCTTTCAGTTTCGAACAGGTGGTTGTGCTATGCTTGGCTTCATCTGCGTGTCACTCACTACTACGGGGATCACGTCGAACCTCACCTTGTTTGCCAGACTGTTGTCCTTGACAACAGTCCATTTCCAGGACAACCAACAAGGAGGTCAGGTGAGGGTCTTGGCCAGTATATTTCTCCTGGCCCTGGCTAACATTCTCTGATCAGTGTGTTTTGCCTGACCAGACGTTAGCCTAATCGTCCCGATGAAACAGTTAGACATCTACTCATTGAGTGCAAGGCGCTTGCGGACATGAGGAAAAGATTGTTATAAGCACTGCCAACAATTGCCAACACACTATATGAAGCAGTAAAACAACTGAAGAAGACCTGTATCTATATAAAAATGGCATTGGGCTGCCAATAGCAGGCTTACTCAGCAGCAATGGGATAACAACATATTTGGATAGTGGAGAGGAGACTAGCTTCTGGTCCGGCAAAACATACTGATAAGATTATGTTAGTCAGGATCAGGTGAATGTACTGACCTAGACCCTATAGCACTTTCATGCAGTTTTTCCTGGCAGAAGGATGCTTTATGACTGTTGGCTAAGGTGGGGATTGACGTGATCTGTGTAGTAGAGGCCCTGGTTCACTTTCATCAGGTCCCCTTTCATCAGAATGCTCAGGATATAAGGAAAGCTACTGCAACCCGTCACTTAATGCCCTTTTCAAGGCACACAAAAGAATAAACTTACTCTGTGTGGGCATTCATAACAACAACAAATATGCAGGTCCTTTTGAACTTGCAACTTCCCTGTTGCAACGTACGGACACGAGACATGGTCAGCCCCATAAACCCTGTATAAGAAGATTGGACCCTTTGCAAGGAAAAGACAAAACAGATCCAAATGTATACAGGCCGATCAGCCTACTGAGCTGCGTAGGCAAACTGATGGAACGTATGATAAACACCAGACTGATGTGGCATCTGGAAGAAAAACACATACTAATTCCACAGCAAGCAGGCTTTAGACAGCACAGATCCACTGAGGATCAGGTCATCCTCATAGCCCAGGAAATAGAAGATGCCTACCAGGAGCAAAAACACGCAGTAGCGGTTTGGGTGGACCTAGAAAAGGCATTTGACAAAGTCTGGAAAGAGGGACTTAGAGTCAAGCTAAGAAGAAGTGAAGTTTGTGGAAAAATGTACAAATGGATCAGTCACTACCTCAAAAACAGAACAGCCAGAGTTCATGTACAAGGGCAGATGAGCAAAAAGGTGACACTTGAGCAGGGAGTACCCCAAGGGGGAGTACTGTCACCCACACTCTTCCTGGTGTATATAAAAAACATAACAGAGAATATACCAAGAAGAGTCCATAGCTCAATGTTTGCAGATGATCTGGCTATGTGGACCTCTGAAAAGAATCTCACCATAGCAAGTAATCGGATGCAGCAGGCCCTAACATCGCTGGAAGAGTGGGCGAACTCATGGCTGATCAAAATAAACGAGGAAAAAACATGTACGATATTCTCGCTTTCAAACAAACCCCAAAACACCAAAATAAGTCTTAACGGCAAATACCTGCAGCCAAATGACAACCCAAACTACCTGGGAGTCACATTTGATCGGCGCATGACATGGAAAAGTCAGATCAAGAGAAACCGAGTGAGAGCCAGAGAAAGAATGGCAATCATGAGGAAACTTGCTGGCACAAGCTTGGGAGCAGACGAAAGTATACTAAAGAAACTGTACACTGGAAGAGTGAGACCAGTCCTCGAGTATGGCATTGCGGCATGGACAACTGCAGCAAAGGCGACTTCGATAAAATTTGCAAACTCCAAAACCAAGTCATGAGAGTTATAACAGGAGGCATGAA
The DNA here is from genome assembly GCA_036924085.1 of Ariolimax columbianus. Lineage (NCBI taxonomy): Eukaryota > Metazoa > Mollusca > Gastropoda > Stylommatophora > Arionidae > Ariolimax > Ariolimax columbianus. Next base: position 26,858,971 of record JAVGWX010000009.1, on the reverse strand, counting down.
GTCAACGCCAATTGTAGAACTTGAAAATATTACAAAACTGCAATCCATGACCGACAGAAGAGACTGCAGAGCCCAGCAGCAATCAGAGAAACTCAGAAGACTGACTGACCATCCAATGCACCAGAGACTAAACAATTTTGGAAATGGGAAACTAAAGCGGAGAAACTTTGCAGAGATACCCAAAGCAAAGATGCACGAAGACCCTATGAACGCACTAACAACACCAAAGCCCATCCCTACTGTACGAAAACCTACCTGGAGACATGCATATATTTCCAGAGGTGGTAGAAAATATACCAGGTATTGGAAAAAAAACCTGCCAGACTGAAAAAGAAAGAAGAGATACAACCCTGAGGTACATAACGAAAAACTACCCAACCATGGAATGGACCCATGCATACACCGACGGCTCTGTAACAAACACAACACAGTACGGAGGGGCAGGGGCATTCCTAAGCCTACCAAATGGCAGGAAAATAACACTGTCATTGGCAACTGGAAAATACTCAAGCAATTTCAGAGCGGAGGCAGAGGCACTGAGGGTGGCAGTGGAAGAAATGGTGACAGGTAAAAGGAATGAAAGCCATATAGTCCTGCTTACAGATGCCTTGGCCCAAGTCCCAGCACTAAAAAGCCAGAAAAATACTGAACTTAATGATTTAAGAGCAGTACTCTGTCAACTATGCCAGCAGTCCGCACCAAAAATGGTAGTGGTACAGTGGGTTCCATCCCACTGCAACATCCAAGGCAACGAGGAGGCAGACAGACTGGCAAAAGAAGGTGCAAGACTACCACAACCAGATACCAGTGTGACATACGAAGAGTCAAAACGGCTTATTAGAGCTAGATACATGACCAAATGGGAAACAGAACATACTGGCTACACAAAAAAACCATGCCTATTACCAGTGGAACAGAAGAGAGCAGGTCGTGATCTTCAGACTTCGCACTGGCCACAATAGACAGAGGTACCACCTATTCAACAAATTTAAAATAGGTGGCACCAATGAATGCTCGCGTGGTACCGGGAAAAGGACTGCTGAACATTTGCTGCAAAACTGCCCGACATACGAGGATCAGAGAGAGCAGATGTGGCCATCACCAGTGGCAACACTATTCAAGCTCTACGGCAGTGTCGACAGCCTCAGGATGATCGCTGCTTTTTTCGAAAAAATAAAGGTCGACGTCTGACAGCGTAAGAAGAAGGACCCTTTGCCCTAAAATGCTACAGGAGTTTTCAAAAATATCATTGATAGCAAATAACAATATAGCAGAAATCCTAAAGAAGTTGGATATAGAACTAAACTGGTTAGTAAACAACATTATGTCTAGGTAACTAACATAGTTTGGCCACATCAAATGTAACAATGGCTAGAAAGAACAATATTCAAGTGTATGGCACCTGGCAAAAGATGCATAGATAGACTGAGGAGAAGATAGACATTACAGAGGCAGGCTCTAGGGCTGAGAGTGGCAAAGATGAAAGAGCTGGCCAGAGATCAAATGTCTTGCAGATGGGTTATCATGTAAGCAACGTTCTGCAAAGGATATGTTACATGAAGATGATCGCTGGATATTATCATGATGATCATCATCCTGCTATAGCTCTAACAAGAGCATCAGCCCTCAATGCAATTGACTTTCTTGCAGGAAGTCAGTGCCAAATCATCTGTGTGTTTTTGTGTTGGTGTTTTCTATAACTTTTGACGTACATGATCAGGTCACCAGACTCAAGCATGACCTGTCTCAGCATTCTTTTATAACATGGCAGAGTTTGATGCAGTAGCCATTTAATCTCCTAGACATTGTCTTTGAATATCAAAAAGCATGAACTAAGAGTTTACACTTTGTATGACCACCCATCTCAACCAAAATAGACCTCTGAAACATGCTTTTGTGTTTAAGTTTGCTGAATTTAATTTTTTTTTACAGCTCTACACAATGGTTGCGTCTAGCATGCACAAGTAACATTTAATTGTACAATTATTTACGGCAGATTAATTCAAGCACGTGTTATATTTGAAAGTCTACCCATATAATGCAACGAAAGTTGGGATTCAAGACCTTAGAAATTATTTATTATTTGATCAGTCCAATGATCCCGCATCTTGATTACTCATGGACATTCAAGACACGTCCGATTTAGACTTTGACTGAGAAACATAATACATAAGATATGTGTATAGGAATTTACCGATACATCGATGAAACACATTGTTGAGGCAAGTACCAAACAAAATGTTTTTCTCCAATTTCCACCTCTGCTTTAATGTCATTTAACACTTCATATTAATATATCATTTCTATTATGAATACTTTATGTCATAGATAGTTTAATTATGTGCCTCATGATGTTTGGATCATAATTTTAGCTCAATTTGTTCAATAATAATGAATCTTATTTTGAATAAAACTTTCATGTACAGAATTGCAGCATTTTGGCCCGGACAGAAAGACACAAATTGGTAAAATCAGCCCTGACTGAAAAGTGTTAACTTCGTGAAAATAAAAATGAACAAACACATGTTAACAATGTGTTTTATTTAAAGTGAATATTTTATGCCTATAGACATTGTTTAAACAGTTTCAGATGATGACTGTCATCATAATTAACATTTACTTTTTCTTCTTTGCTGTTTGCTCTCAAATCAGAGCATCTATTTCCTTTATCAATTCTTTACATTGAGATGCAGGAGGAAAAATGCTTCCATGGTGGCCAATAGAAACGTTTCAAAGACACACTTAAGTTTTTACTAAATGATTTTGGCAAATATACCCAGCTGTGTAAGACCAAACCACTTGAAGCACATTTCTTCATGAAGGTGCAGCGCCATGCGAGGCATCCACAAATGTGGCAGCTGAACAATGGTTAGAAAATCCTTTGAAATGAGATTATCACATGGTTGGTTGGTTATTGATCCAGTGGCCTGTGGGCTCCTGCCCTTTAGCCCAATGCCATATAATGGTATCTGCAGTGTTTGTGAGCTGTTTAGTTCCGTATAAAGTGTTCCATTTCTCTGGCCTTGGAGGAAGAAGCTCTTTCAACACCGGCAAGCACTGGACATTCAGAAAGATGGTGCTCAACAGTTTCATAAGGATGTGTGCATAGCCAGCCCTCTGGAGTCTGTTCTGTTCAAGTGGCTGTTAAGTCGTATGTTTTGAGTGTGAAGTCAGAAAATGGTGCTTTGGTCTCTCCTTATCAGGAGGTTGATGTTGCCTTTGGGATTTGGGATGGCCACATGTTTGTAGATTTTTCTCCCAGTATTCCTCATCTCTTCAGCCAAGCCTCTATGTTCGCAGTTTTCAGTAGCTGTTTGACTGTCCGTAGGGTTGTTGGTGTGTATTGTTGTTCTTGATTTGATCCCTTTTTAGCCAGTCTGTCTGTCTTGTCATTGCCAGGTGTATTTGAGTGACCAGATATTCATTGCACAACCATTCTGACTTCATGGGATATGATAAGCTGGTTGGCATCTAAGGATATTTGGATGTTCAGGCCTCCAATGACCACCATATTACATAGCTTTGAGATAATGAGTCTGTAAAGATTTTGATTCACTTGGTTTTTGATGGGAAATCATCAAATACAGCTCTTAAGTGGTGCAGAGTTACTTTCTTTTCTGTTATTTCTGCCTCATAGTTTGAAAATAACTCCCCACAGGCATCAAACAGCTCATCAGATGTTCTGTCTGGATACTCCATGAAGACTCCATATCCTGCTTTAATGGTGGCCTTAACAGCAGATCCATGAGTACATACATGTATCCATTCTTCTGGGTAAGGCGTTAAATGTTTTTTGTGATTCTCTCATAAGACTTACTGGATCAGAACTTCTTATATTATCTGCTAGCTTTGTTTTTTTAATTTCTGGCATGTTGAGACATGTATGTGGTGGTAAATTTCTTGTTACTACCTGTGGTGTTTCTTGTCTTTTGTCTGGGAGGTGATATCTGTCTTTAATCTCGCTGACATGGTTGGAGACTGACTGCTTTTGTTACCATTATTCTAGAAGATGTCTATTGGGGTGGTCTTTGGTCATTCTTTTGCTGCTCTTATAAGCTTCTGTAGCGGCCACATCTCTTCACATCTCAAGAGGATCCATATCCATCATCAGGAGCTCTGTCAATTGAAGTTGACAATCATGGACCTCCAAACATTTCTATCCTGTGTGTCGTTTACCAACTCTGTTGTTTATTGTTACCCATGCTGCTCTCTCAGGCTGTCTAGCATCTTCTCTCTTGACCTTCCTCTGTCTCTTTCCTGCTATCTTTCGTATTGTCACAAATTATTACATGTAGTGATCATTCTCTGCCCACACTATCCAAGAACTTTCCAGACCCGCATCAGGCTGCTCTGTCCCCTTCTAAACCCATCGGCTGGCCAAACATATTCCAATTGGATGAACACAAAGAGTTGTCTTCATCACTAGTGATGGATGAACCACAACATTTACAGGTAATTGAAGTAACCAAGCAAGCCTTTTATTGTTATAGTACTGACTATTTATTTTTTTCTCCCACAAGAATGTTGTTTGGGCATCATATCTCACTGTGCAATGAACTGTCTCTTTCCATCATTGTCTGTCCATTCCCAGTGCTTCTGTCCCTTTCAAGGTGTGGATTTACTGCTCTGGACATGCTGAAATTCAGGGTAATTAAATAGCTGACACCTTGGCTTCAAAAGCACAAATTTTGGGCCCATTTGATATGAATACGAGTGACATTTTGAATTCAATCAATGACCATATGGTGGATGGTGACACCTCAATTTATGAATCATCAATTCACATACTGCGGAGCTTTGAAATCAAATACGGGTCAAGCGAATTGGGGCACATGTGAGGTCATAGCAAGAGTATGTACAACTAATGAGTTTTGGAACCATCTGTATCCACACCCTTCACCTTTTGCTGAGAAAGAATAAGTGTCTATAAGTATGCCTGGAGTACTGTGATGTCAATTCTTAAGAACAGAACAGAACAGAACATGTCATCATCTAAGAATAAAAATAAGAAATTAATGTTTCTTGAAGGAAGAAATCTGAAACTGATGATATTATTACCTTTTCCACCTGTCCTCGCAGAGTCTGAGTGAAAGTGAATGACAGCAGATTGAGAATCTCTTTGTCAACTTGCTTCTTCATCTCCGCAAATGTTGAGGCTGCGGGTTCATGAATTAGAAGTACGTTGTTAGCAATAGATTTAGCACAGACAATTCTTGTTAGAATATGTAAAGAAACCCATTTATTTTGTTGTTTTCATAATTTATTCTGTCTAAATTATTTCTCTATACAACATAATATAACTTAATGATTATTTATCTATATGACATGCAACAGCAACTTGAAAATGATTTCTTCATATATATATATAAGTATTTTGCACAGATTTCTAAAACAAGAACAGAATGTTACAACTAAATGACAGTAGTTATGTTAAATCTGTTTCTTTATGGGAACTTACCCACTAGGTATTCAGAAAACATACTGTTCACTTCAGAGTTGCTCAGGTCCTCAGTTATGACTTCAAACAGCTAGTAAAATATAGCAGAACAATGTGCATTGTAATCCAAAACATGCTGGGATTAAAAGGAATTGTTGGTTTCAAAAAGAAACAAAGGTTACAGTCTACATTTGACTATCAATGACCATCATGTAGTTAAAATCCCGGTGCATCTGAAATTCTACAACAGGCTAAGTGAGGCCACTATCTTGGATCTCCTGTTCGTGAACGATTGTGCCCTTAATACTTGCTCAGAACAAGATATGCAGTCCACCGTGACATAGTTTTTGTCGGCATGCAGTGACTCTGGTCTCACGATCAACATTAGGAATCCGGAGGTGCTCTTCCAGCCTGCCGGCCGTACATCATACTGAACATTTCTGTAAAGAACCAACGTCTCCGGGCAGTTGCTAGTTTCACCTACCTAGGCAATACCCTCACCAGAAAGACACATGTTGACTGTGAGCTCAACAACAAGATTGCTAAGGTGAGCTTTGCGTTTGAGAGGCTCTAAGCAAGCATCTGTAATAGACAAGCGTCAATGTTGCCACTAAGGTAATGTGTATCGTGCTGTAGTGTTATCCACTCTGCTGCATACCTGTGAAAAATGGACAGTCCATAGCAGGCATGCTAGGCAGTTAAATTGTTTTCACCTGAGCTGTCTGTGAAGGCTGTTCAAGATCAGGTGGCAGGACAAAGTGCCTAACTCTGAATTTCTTATCAAGACTAATATGTTGAGCATTTCACAAACTTCTGCAACTAGCTCAGATAAAATGGCAACTCTGACATCAAAAGAACAATTCATTAGCAAGAAATACTAAAATAGATGAGAGAGACAAGATCTGGGATGGCATGACAAGATGGATTGCAAAACAAAAAAATATAAAAAATGTAAAAATATACATAGGACAAATGATTGTAGAGAATTAATGCTATGGTGCATTACACATAATAAGTGTTCATACAAAAATTATTTCAGGTTATAAAAAATAAAGATAGAAATATATATACAAAGATATATATATTAATTTATTATCCAATAATATATAATTGAAGGAATATACTTCACAAACCTTCTTAACAGCCAATGCATCTTTGTTGTGAAGGATCAGGTAATGGAGTATAGCTAGCTGAGTCTGCCAGTATGAATTACGAAAGCTCTCGACCATTGAATCAATGCTCAGGACAAGCTTCATCAGGCAGCCACTTCTGTAGTCATACAGGTGTTGGACTGTTTTAGAAAAATGTGACTGATAATGCTAACAAATGTTAACTTTTTACATTTTTTTGAAAACACTGTATTTTTACATCAATAAAATCTATATCCATATATGTCCACATTTACACGTCAATAAAATCTATATCCATATCTGTACACATTTTTACATCAATAAAATCTATATCCATATCTGTACATATTTTAGGGAGCCGTGTAGCGCAGTGGTTAGCACGCTGGCTTCACATCTGAGTGGTCCTTGGTTCATTCCCCAGTTGAGGCGGTAATGTTTTTTCAGAATGCAAGGGCTCCCGGGTCGACCCAGCCTTAATTGGGTACCGGTTCAGTCCGGGAAGTAAAAGCGGCGAGGGAGAGGAGATGGCTACCGCCCTCATATAGCCGAGCCTTTGAAATGTGAGATTGCTAACACCTCACACCCCTATGGCAGTAATGCTATGGGTTACTTTATTTTACACATTTTCATATCAATAAAATCTATATCCATATCTGTACACATTTTTACATCAATAATATCCATATCTGTACACATTTTTACATCAATAAAATCTATATTCATACCTGTACACATTTTCACATCAATAAAATCTATATCCATATCTGTACACATTTTCGACAACCTGAGGTTGATACCTATTTTCTTACTGTATAGATAGTGTGACGCATCTGCTCTGTCTGAGGTTGATACCTATTTTCTTACTGTCTAGGTAGTCTGAACCATCTGCTCTGTCTAAAATATCCATCATTGTGACCGTCCTATACTTTTTTTCTTCAAGTATCCTCAACAGACTCTTGTATCTTTGCATTATTAACTCTGTACCATCTCTCTTGAGATTGTTTGTACCTACCACAATATGACTGTTCGCTCTTTCACCTATCATCTTTATCTTCCCCTCTATTTCCTCAATTTTAGCACACCAATATCAGTTTTTTCAAACATATAATGTTGTTTTGACAGATGTTTGCCAACATCCCAAACCATTGAATCTCCTACTATCAATTCTGAACCCTCCTTTATAATTGCATACTTCTCTGCAAAACTCTCTACCTTATCATCTCTACTACACAAATGCAGCTTTTTTAATCTTCAATTTTCTTTAGATTCTCTTCTATTTTCTTCTGCCTCTTTTCCAACTCACCCCATCTCTTTTCATTTGTCCTAATCTCGCATTCCATTCGAGCCTGCCTCTCTTCTATTCTGCACAACCTACACATAATTTTTCCATCAACTTCTAACATTACATTTATGCCTACACTAACACCAACAACACTTTCACACAACTTGTACACATTGGTAACGCTAATTTTATTTCCTGCCTTTCGCCTAATCTTAGCCATACTTATTATGCTAGTATTTCAATCATTTAGACATATCTATATATGCACATATAATCATACATACTTATAAACCATAGCGCGCTAAAGGTTAATTAAATGTAACAATGTTGTTGAATTTAGCTTGGCTGTTGTCTGAACAATCAAACGTCAATGTCAATGTATATCCTCATGTTCTGTATTCATTTCTCGGTCTTAAATAATCAAATTAATTTCAGTCAAGCTTCCTGAGCATGAATCTTCTGTTGAGGTGAAGGAAATTTAATATTGTCAAACGATAAGCATTCCTAAAGAAACGGGTAAGACTGCTGACCTTAAAAAACTGCACACATATTTCAAATACACAATAGGATGTGATATACTTAAGCCCAACACTTTGGAACCTTGTAAGCACTAGAAAAAGGTATTTGTTGGCTATGTTCGTTATGTCTTCGTGGAATTGTGCAACTGTTATTGAATACGTTCTTCCTCTACTTCTCTTGTCTTTGAGATTCCAGAACTGATGTTATTTTGTTATGCTATCAGCTATTTTATGTATTTTATCTGTATTTTATATACAATAGATTGGCCAATCACTCCAAGTATCGGTTTGTGGACAACCTTTCGACTATCACTAACATTAAACACTGACCTGTGGACCCAGACTCTCTGACAAAACTTTGGCATGGAAGCAATGTCTTCATGGTCAAACAATGATCAGAGAAAATAGGGATCATATATACAGATGAAGGTATAGTAATTGCTGTGTCGACAGATGGGCTGGCAAAGGAAATGACAGAACAGGACTTATAAAAACTTGTTTGTGCCCGTTCTCCTTCTTCATGATGGAGTCTGTAAAAAATATAAATTAAAAGAACAATATACTGTATGAAATTTTACAATTCTGGATAAATGATAGATTACAAACAGCAAAGCATGAGACAAGGGTGCATTTAACCCATCTAGTGTTGGGGGGGGGGGGGGGAATTAGTGCAGCTCAGAGCATATAACCCTCATTGGTGAGTTTTGCAGCTACACCGAAAGGGCTCTACCTGCTCCTCAGCCTCTTAGTTGGCCCATCTCCAAAAACCTCTCCAGCTTTGGTGACTCGTAATACTTCTATGGCATTGATACCAGATCAAGCTCTCCAAGCTCGGTAACGTAAACTTTCATGTAAAGAGGTCCTGCTTGCTAAGAGAGCTATATGAGGTGAACATATCGATCAGGCACAGATTCTTCTTCTTCTTCTTCTTCGTTCGTTCTCAATCTCCCACTACCAAACCCTGAAAGGGCTTAAGTAGCAGAATGTAGTCCAGAGAACGGAATGCGTTGGGTCATAGTTTACAGCTTGGCTGCGATATTTGCACCTTTCGGTCCAACACATCCGACTTCAGCAAGCATTTTTTGAGTACCGGGTTAGCATTCCCTCTTCGATCCCTTCTCCTTAGCCAGTCTGCCCTGCTGCAGCCTGTTATCCAGGATCACCGCGTGGAGGTATAGAAGGGTCTTGGCAGCTCTGGTTTGCTGGCCCTGATGCTAGACTCAGCATCTTGATCCCAGGAGCAGATTCAAAGTAGAATATAACCCTCGCAGATTGCAGAAACTGATCTATGCAATTGAGGCAAAATATAGTGCAACCAAATGTACTAAAGATCTTCATCAGTCTAGATCATCATTATGTCTATAAAAATGATAAAGAATGAAGATGATTTGAGCAGAAATAAAGACAGCGTGTAAGAAGTATTGCACTGAAGTTCTTGCATCAAATGCAGTAGTAATAACGTTAAGCCACACAACATGGCATGTACCCTAATACAGAAGATCGAAGCGGTCTAAATGTTGCGTTAGATTAAAGGCTTGAAATCAAGAGAAGCCCCAGGCCCGAATGGAATAACTACTGAGGTAATTCAGGCAAGAGGGAAATCACTAGCCCATAAGTAAAGTGGAGATTCACCAGAATTAACTGCTGGTTGGAAATGGAGTTTTTTGAAGACTCCATTAGACTATGCCACAGTCTGTGAGAGGAGAGGTGAAGTGGCTAGTGCCTTTCCTTGCTGTTTTTACTTTCCCTAACTCATGCGTTAGGTACCCATTTACATCTGGTTTGACTGGAGAAGCGGTCCTGGATTAAAATTACAACCAAGATTTTTTTTAGTCTCCGGACGCGATTTAAACCGAGGCACACTGTTACCACAGAAAATAGCGAACTGCTCGCTATGAACTGAGCAAACGCACTCCTCAGCACAACAGTTAGCTAAACTAGTTCTTCATCGTACGCTTTCTTCTTCTTCATCGTACGCGCTAAACTAGTTCAACAATTGCCATAGTGAAGGTTGAATCTCATACCAACGGAAAATATCCAAAACAATTTTTGATTCACAAAAAAGGAGACACAAAAAACTGACACACTACCATCTAATTTGTTTGCTTTCCTCCATATAGAAGCTTTGACTAAGAATGATTGTGAACAGACTAGAGACACAAATTAATGAGAATCAACCATGAGAAAAGGCATGTTTCAGGACAGACCTTAGTCAGTTAATTGCTGTATGTTCTCATATGCAATGATCATTATTTCTACTTCAGACAGGCAGGTAGGCAGAGAGACACAAACAGAGAGACAGAGAGAGAGAGACACACACAGACAGACTGACACGACACAACCCCCCCAACCCGCGCGCACAAACACCCGCACGCACACACACACAGAGAGAGAGAGAGAGAGAGAGAGAGAAAGAGAGAGAGAGCAAGATATATATATATATATATATATATATATATATATATATATATATATCATACATACATACATATATATATGTATATATATAGCGGGTCAAGATGGTGCCGGGCATGGTCACAGTCGATTTCCCTCTTGATAAAACGGTGTTTTGTTTGTGTTTTCTATGATAACTATCGGATTATTAACGTGATTCCTGGATATAAATGTGCCGACTTGTGAATTAATCATACTAATGTGAAAGAAGTGATACAACGAAGTATATAACAGTGTATTTTTAGTCGTGAAAGGTAGACTAATGTGTACAGTTTCGATGAGACAAAGCGTGGCCGAAACTTGACCCGGTCAAAAGCTAGTGTCGCTCCGTGCTGTATCATGACCCAGATAACGAAGCATGAACACTGAAACGAAGGAGGTCATCCTGATCCCGTCAAACAGACGGTACTTCAGAAAGGAGCTCATTGCGCTTCGATCAGCACACTACGTCCCTTCAAACTCAGATCTACATCTGTTGCGTGTGCTGAAAATACACTAAACCGAGGAGGCATCGGAACTCACAAGTATATAATCAAGGCGAAAGACCAGAGGAAAGAGAGGTGGAAGAAGAATACACAAACAAATGCACTCAGAAACAGATACCTCAAAGCCCCACCCCGGCGATAAAAGAGAAGGGAAGGGCTACCGAGAAAATGAGGCACACGCTGCCACCATACTGTCTGCATCCGAACCCTTCACTAGAAGTCTTGACAATGTCTTGCCTCTAGAACATATTGAGTCCGGACGAGAGAGTGAGGAAGATCCTGCGCACATCTGCCTCACTATAAACACATTGCGCAACTCACGACATCATTCTACAGATCACACCCTGACTAGCAACTCGCAACTGGCAGGGCCCCCAAACTGCAGCGGCGGAACAGGCAGAAAACGATCACGAAAACTACCCATCACGCTTGCAACATGGAATGTCCGCACGCTACTGGTCAACGCCAAAGCAAACAGACCCGAACGACGGACAGCACTGATCGCCAGGGAACTAGCTAGATACAACATCTGCATAGCTGCCCTGAGCGATACACGACTGGCAGAGGAAGGGCAGATCACAGAAGAAGGCGCTGGTTATACTTTCTTCTGGAGCGGCCGCAGCAAAGAAGAACGCTATGAAGCTGGAGTTGGCTTTGCCATCAAGACCAACATGGTCGACAAGCTCACAAGCATGCCCAGAGGAATAAATGACTGCCTGATTACACTGCGTCTCCCTCTAATAGGAGGGCGCCATGCAACACTTATTAGTGCATATGCACCCACAATGACAAATCCTCAGGAAACAAAAGATAAGTTTTATGAGGACCTTGAGGCGCTCATCGCTGCAGTCCCCAAATTTGACAAACTGATCATCCTCAGTGATTTTAACGCTAGGGTTGGCACAGACCATACAGCCTGGGAGGGGGCCATTGGCAGACATGGTATCGGAAAATGCAATAGTAACAGACTGCTCCTTCTGAGAACATGTGCCACAAATGAACTACTCATTACAAACACAGCTTTCTGACTTCCTGTCCGAAATAGAACCACATGGATGCACCAAGGTCCCGCCACTGGCACCTCATTGACTACATTATCATCAGACGTAGGGATCGAGCGGATGCTATGGTAATGAAGAGCATGTGTGGTGCAGAATGTTGGACTGACCATCGACTTGTCATTGCCAAGCTAAACTTCAAGATCCAACCCAAAATGCGCCCCCAGGGAAAGAAACCACAGAGGAGACTAAATGTCTCTCAGCTGAAATACGAACCCACGAAACAAGGCTTCCAGGAAGAGCTTGAGGGCAGACTGTCTGAGCTTCATTTTGAAAAAAACGACATCGAAGAGAACTGGGCATCATTGAGAAACACACTCTATGATACAGCTGTTAAACACATTGGCCAACTCACGCGGACGCATAAGGACTGGTTTGATGAAAACAATCTGGAAATACAGGGCCTTCTTGATGCAAAACATGAAGCGCACAGGGAATACCAGAGGGACACATCATCTCCGGCAGCAAAAGCTGCCTTCAATACTGCTCGCAAAGCTGTCTAGACCAGGCTTAGAGAGATGCAAGACTCCTGGCTCAGCAAAAGAGCTGATGAAATTGAGATGTTCGCCGAGCGCCATGACACCAAACGGTTTTACGAGGCACTGAAAGCTCTCTACGGCCCGCAGCCCTCTAGTAATACTCCAGTTCGCAGTGCGGATGGAGCACTGCTAACAGATATGGTTCAGATTCTAGACAGATGGGCAGACCACTTCTGCAAAATACTAAACCACCCATCGTCCATAAATGAAGAAGCCATCCGGCGAATGCCGCAGGTGGAACTGAACCTGGCGTTGGATGAAGTCATCAGTGAGGAGGAAGTCGACAGGGCAATCAGTTCACTATCTATAGGAAAAGCTCCAGGAGCTGATGCAATACCAGAAGAGGTATATAAGACAGCTGGCCCATCCCTCACCAGAAGGATCACTGAACTCTTCTGTCACATGTGAGCTGAAGGAAAAATTCAGCAGGAGCTAAAGGACGCCTCAATCGTTCACCTGTACAAAAGAAAAGGCAACCGCTAGGAATGCGGCAATCATCGTGGAATATCGCTACTCTCCGTAGCAGGCAAGATCCTAGCTCGCTTACTGCTAAACAGGCTCAACAAACACCTTGAACAAAGCCACCACCTCCCAGAAAGCCAATGTGGATTCAGAGCCGGAAGAGGAACTGTGGACATGATTTTTGCCACTCGCCAAGTACAAGAGAAGTATCGAGAACAAAATCAGGCCTTGTACACCACATTTATTGATTTGACAAAGGCATTTGATACAGTAAACAGAGGAGGGTCGTGGATGATAATTTCTAAGTTTGGCTGCCCCAATAAGTTCATAACAATGGTGAAACAGTTACACGAAGGCATGTGTGCTCGTGTACTGGACAGCAGTGCAATCTCTAAAACGTTTCTAGTATCAAACGGAGTAAAACAAGGATGTGTACTCGCCCCGACTTTGTTCAGCATGATGTTCATGGCCACGATGACAGACACCTTCAGATCACTGGAGCTTGGAATACCCATAAAGTACAGCGCAGATGGCAAATTATTTGATCCCAGAAGAATGAAGGCCAAAACCAAAGTGGCTGGCGACATAATCAGGGAACTTGTATTTGCTGACGACTGCGCTCTAATGAGCAACTCAGAACTGAACATGCAGGTTGGAATGGACCAGTTCTCTGCTGCATGCAAAAATTTTGGCCTGACCATAAATGCCAAAAAAACAGAGGTCATGTACCAACCAGCACCAGGCATGCCGTACACAAAACCAGAGACTACAGTCAGCGGGCAGACGCTGAATGCCGTAGACAAATTCACATATCTGGGCAGCACGCTGTCGAGATTTGTCAGCCTAGACGATGAGGTGGCAAGCAGAATAGCAAAGGCCAGCACAGCCTTTGGTAGAATGTGCTCGATGGTCTTGGCACGTCGTGGCATCAGCGTCAAGACCAAACTCAAAGTCTACCGTGCAACCATCATTCCAACCCTACTATACGCTTGCGAAAGCTGGACTGTATACTCTGGACATGCAAGGAGGTTAAACCACTTCCACACAGGTTGCCTGAGGCGAATATTCCACATCCGATGGCAAGATCCTATCATTGACATCAAGGTACTCTCGAGGGCTAACATGCCCAGCATAAATGCATTGCTAGAGAAAGCATGACTAGGACGAGCGGCTCTAAAAAAAGCTTCTCTACGGCGAGCTGAGAGAGGGATGGCGCGAGAGAGGGCGCCCAAAGAAACGTTTTAAAGACGGTCTGAAAGATTCACTGAAAAGTTGTCAGATAGACATCGACACCTGGGAATATCTTGCACAAAACAGATCTGACTGGAGAAGCGCAGTCAAATCGGGTGTAGCTGCCGGTGAAGACAACCGTGTTTTGAAAGCCCAGAGCAGACACGAGATGCAGAAATCCAGAGCAGCGGGAACACCATCCCCTTCTACAAACCTCGTGTGCACGATATGTAGCAGATGTTTTCATGTCCGCATTGGCCTGTTCAGCCACATGCGCACCCACACCCAACAGGGACATCTGTGACAAGGATGATGTCGGCGGTCCTCATCGACAACGATGGACAGCTATTATTATTATTATATATATATATATATTTAGTCCTTTATAGTATACAAGAAGTTTAGTCACTGGCTTCTCTCAGGAAATAACATATTTTTTTAATACACACAATTCGATAGTGACTTCAAGTTATGAAATATTCGTTTAGTACAGAAAACTCCATCAGAACAACACTGCACCTAAGTACTTTGAGCGACCAATTTTAAAAAAAAACCGCTTTCGTGCATTGTCCATTAAAAGGACTGACCTCATATTATACTGATAAGTTCCAAACATGGACTGGTCCTGCGGCTTCAAGTAAATGACCTTGAGCGACCCAACCAAAAATGAACTGACATCCCCTTATACTGATCAGTTCCAAACTAGAGCTGGTCCTGGGGCTTGAGAGGCCATGCACGCTAACAAAAATGGCATTGTACAGTACACGAAAACATTATAAAGCAAACATTTAGTTAATATTAATTAACTCAGGAATGGAATGTCACATCAAGCAGAAAATAGTTATGTTGACCTTGAAATTCAAGACTTAATGAGTTTTGTAAATTTCATGTCACTAGAGCACACCATTCAAAAGTTTTTGCAAGACAAACAAACAGGTACATCTATTTTATTGTTTTATAGCATGTTGTTGTTATTGTTGTTATCCCATAGCTGCTGAGCAAGAATGTTCTTGGCAGCCCAATGTCATTCTTATATAGATAGAGGTCTTCTTCAGTTGTTTCACTGCTCCGTACAATGTGTTAGCAATTTTCGGCAGTGCTTGTAAGAATGTAAGAATCTTTTCCCCATGTTTGCAAATGCCTTGCACCCAATGAATAGGTGTCTATTTCTTCAGGGTGAGAGCAATGTCTGCACAAGGGCAGGTGCTGGGAATTGATGTGGTTCAAGTGGCTATTGACTCAGGTGTGGCCTGATCGAACTGAAAGTTGAGACTGATTAATTGAATGTAGTTTATTTATGTCATCATTACTTTTTGGCTGCAACATTTTGCTAAATACACTGTGGCTCGTTGTTCCCGTCGCCCACCTGTTCATCCAGATTTCCCTGGCATTATTCTTAATAGTTCATTTTACTGTGTGGTTAGTGCAGGGGTTATCCAATTGTTGTTTGCAAGCTCCTGTTTTTGTCAATCTATCAGCCATCTCGTTTCCTGGTAGCCTGCTATCTCCAGGGATCCATTGCAAGGTGATATTAATCCCATGAGCAGTGATAATATTGTTGATTGCCCTCTCTACCAAGAATACCTCCTTTTTTTTGTATGAGGGTGTGCTTTAGCATCTCCAGAACCGACTTGGATTCACTAAAAATCACAATGTCTATCGGCATTAATTAGCCCAAGTTAAATTGTTGGTGCAAAATCTTAACTGCTATTTTTATAGCCTCAGCCTCCACTTCATCATTTTGTTTTATAGTTAGTTTTCTTTCCACTTGTGCCGTTGAGCGGTGTAGGGAGCTTAAGTCATCTATCCGGTGCCAAGTGCATTGTATCGATCAATGTGAGCCCTTGTTGTTGCACAATCACTCTAATATCATCTATCCACCTGCCTCATGGCCGCACCCTTGCCCTGTAGCCAGATCTACCAGCGTTGTATAGTTGTATACAATGTTGAATAGTTTGATAGCATAAGATAATATTTTTCTCCAACCATTAGCAAATTTTCTATTCCAACTTAGTATGCAAATGATGTTGCTGGATACAAGATATGATGTTTGTCCATCACATGCGATGAAGACCACTCTCTTTGTTCAGGTGTGTGGGCAGTCTTTTCTCTTGTTGTGTCCACTGAAATGAGTGACCTGTGCGGTGATTTGAGTTAAAGCGAAGAAGGAACTGTGCCTTTTGTCAACCTCACTCACTGGTCCAAAGCAACCTTTCATCACTGTAGTGGCAAGATTTCAACGAGATGACTGGAGATAGCATTGGATAAAGATTTTTCCACAGGGTTTACTCCCGAGGCCTTTAACGTAAACAGGAATTCCGCAAGGCAGCAGAGGAGGATGACATCTATTGTTGTGTGCTGTGCCTTTCCCATAACTGCAAGAGGTCATAGGGACATCACTCAGCGTGTGATTGATGTGTTTGGCATCTCTCTCGGACTGTGTTTAAGTCATGTCTAAATTTCACAGTCACACCAAAAAACCTACACTGTCTGCAGCTAGGGCGAAGGACGCCAATCTTGTGAAGTTCAGCCATGTGCACTAGACTGTAAAAATACGACACAGGTTTAAGCGTACTGCTAATTCATATAGCCAATGTCTATTCTACAGGAATGGATACTGCTAAGCAGATAGCATCAGGAGACAGACAAGGAAAATTATGTCATATTGTACCATAAGGGCAAGAGGATGTTGGAGACCTGTGATAGCCATCTTTTGATGGGGTGCTGGCAACTGATCTGATCAGATCTAACACTTAATTCTCATAACAGTATTCATTATTTGACTACATCGCAACTAATGAACTATTAGAACTTACTTAACAACGCCAAGTGACTGTTGTGTATCTGTGGTACTGGAATGTTTTCTTTGTGAATCTGTCAATGTTGATCAAACAAAAGAAACAATATAATGACCCCTGTACCAAAAATTTAACATTAACAAATTACTATTAACAATTATGTGGTCCGTTGTGGTTGATATATGCGATTGAGAAATGCGGGTTGCTTGTCCTGGCAGCAAAATTGCAGTCTTCTTATTCTGTTAAGCCGCGTAGCACAGTGGTTAGCGCGCTGGCTTCGCATCTGAGTGGTCCTGGGTTCATTCCCCAGTTGAGGCGGTAATTTTTTTTTCAGACCGCAATGGCTCCCGGGTCGACCCAGCCTTAAATGGATACCGGTTCAGTCCGGGAAGTAAAAGCGGCGAGGGAGAGGAGATGGATTCATTCCCCAGTTGAGGCGGTAATTTTTTTCTTCAGACCGCAATGGCTCCCGGGTCGACCCAGCCTTAAATGGGTACCGGTTCAGTCCGGGAAGTAAAAGAGGTGAGGGAGAGGAGATGGCTACCGCCCTCATTTAGCCGAGTCTTTAATGTTGAAATGTGAGATCGCTAACACCTCACACCCCTACGGCAGTAATGCTATGGGATACTTTACTTTACTTTACTTATTCTTTGATCAATCTGCTTCTAGCCCAGTGAGGTTCACAAAGGAGACTGCTTCAGGTCTTCACCGGTCCCCGACAGCTTTTCAAGCATAGTCGCTCTCCCGGGCAAAGGCTTGCTTTTTATTACCCCCATGAATGCAAAACTTATGCGTTACTGAGGTTCAAAGTCTTGTGACAGGTTCCATATTCGTTTATAGCAACACTATCACTTACTTATGCACTCCTCTTCTACCCTGAGTGTAGAGACAATTTTGACCTGTCTTTGCATGATGGAGGACCTGCCTCGCCTTTATCTTTCATGTAAGCCACTAATGGGCAGAAATTTTATTATTAACTTTAGATTTTTCTTTAGCCCAGACAGAGCTAACAGCATGCTCTTTTCAATTTAAATCTGTCAAAGAGTTATTTTATGTGCACATCATGTATGCAGGACCTCTGAGTTCATCCTCCGTCTCCAATAAGACGAAGCAGCTCAATCTCACCTCCCTTAAGTCCAAAGAATGCTTAAAACTTGTGGGGTTTGAACACCTTCAGCATTTGAAGCTTTCGTTTATTTATTGAATGAGAGCATGTTATCTCTTGACTATAGCACACACCCCCACCCCACCCCCACACCCCCTTTCCCTCAACCTTCCTCAATCCAAAGTAAACATATTTGTATTTAAACTATGACAGTGTTCACTGTTCTCTACATGAAGGTTTCAAAAGACAGAGGCCTTGTCTCCTGCATCCTGTACCTCTGTCAGGATACCATACAGTCTACCCAGCTGCAAATAATTACCTGACATAGCTAGGGAAAATTAAAAGCAGCATGAAAATGGACTGGTCAACCTATATCACAAAAGAAGCTGACACTGTACAATGAAGCCTCTTACACATCATTCCCTATGTCAGTATTTGCTACGGGACAACTCTTCCTATTTCTATTTTTATTTAATATCAGCAGTAAATAAGCATAAGAAACCATTGTATCACTAACAAAACTTTGCTAAAAACTTATCTTCAATACCCTCACTGACAGTGGCACACAAATGGAAAATAAGACATTAGATACATATTAAGATTTAATATCAGAAGTAAATAAGCATAAGTAACCATTGGGCCGGTGAATCACTAACAGAACTTTGCTTAAAACGTATTTTCAGCACACAAATGGAAAATTAGACAATAGATACATATTCAGATTAAAATTGCACAGATAAACCTGAGAGACACATATCTTTGTCTGTAACTTTTAGCTGATTTGGTGGTACATTAGCTGAAAATTTGCTACAAAAATATACTTTTAATTGTAAAAAAAAATGGGGCAAATATAATAAAACTATTTATTGTTATAATATAATCATTAAACATTTAGAAGTAGTCATGTGACTGATACAATGATGATATAGCTGCTAATATTTCCCCCAAGTCTTCAAATTTGTTGTACTTCAGTTAAGAAGTAAATTATAAACCTTGGATCCAAACACGCAGAAATAAGAAACAACATGATAGAACAGACCAGACAGCTAGAGTTACAAAGCTGATATCATTTCTGCAAGTCTTGTTGACTCAATCTCACATATATCCTTCTGCAGATACAATAAGATAGCTTGAATGGCTGGGAACGTCATTGACAAATATGCTGATCTCAAGCAACAGTTGTTTAAATGGTTTCAATTATGTTACAACGTGAGTTAAAACTACGTGACCTTGACCTATTTGTATTCGGTTGCAGGATACTATTTGGCCGAATATAAATAGTGCATAAAATGCACTATTCAGCACCAAATCAAATATGAATCAGTGCACCTCTACTGTTAACTAAATGTTTTAAACGCACGAGGTTGAACACACCGTCATTCTTCTTCTTCTTTTTCCCCTGTATCACATGGAGGTGCATATGCCATCAAGCAAACCTTTCAAAGCAGACCTGTCCTGTGCTATTTTTTCCAATTCCTTCCAGCATCTTCCTACTTTTCTTCTATTGGTTTTTAGGTCTCTTCTTCATGTGGTCTTTGGCCTTTCTTTTGCTTCTTTTATTTCTCTTTTCACACAGCCCAATAAACTGCTGAGTTTTGGTCACCTTCTGGGTTTGAAAGAAAGCTCTAGAAACAAAAACCGCGGCCACGTTGATTGCCTTTTCCGGGAAGTCCCAGCCGACGAGATGCTCTGGCAGGCTGTGAGGGCGAGTTAGAGGAAGAAGCCGTGCTCATCCTGGAGATGTCCTTGGGGAAGCCCTCGCAACACCTGGCTAAAACAGATCACCACCTATCCAATAGAACTGTAGGTTGCCTGGGATGCAGCCATATACATAGTTATTCGACGTGACGGGCCCTGGTCACCTAAGCGTACAATTGATTGATTGTAGTTATACAGTATTGGTTTGATAGAAAACTCTGAAAACAAAACCTTATGTATGCACAAATAAGGGATTGAACAACTCGTTTTCTCAGGAATCACAAAAATAGAAGCAGGTTCCTGTTTATATACATTTCTGCTTTGCCCTCTCTGATACCTCTTCCTGCATGGGTAACATTTAAATCAAACTCCTGCAGGTTGTGGTTTGCTAAAATATGTAACATCTCATATAGATATTCACTTACCATGAAGAAGTATGTGGTGGCATGGCTCAAAGCTGGGACTTACATTCAGTAGGTGCACAAAATAGCCAGGGAGCATAACAACCAGGTAACTACCTATGTTTATCAAATAAAAAAAACATGACATAAAATTATACAAATAATACAAAAATTATAATAGTTGTCCATCACAAGTGATGAAGACCACTCTCTTTGTTCAGCCGTGTGGTCAGTCGTATCTCTTGCTGTGTCCGCTGAAATGGGTGACTTACGCGGTGATTTGGATTAAAGTGAGGAAGAAACTGAGCCTTTTGTCAACCTCACTCACAGAGCCTAAGCTACCTTTTGCCAGTGGCAAGACATTTATCGAGACGACTGGAGATAGCATAGGATGCAGATTTTGCATCAGGGTTACCACCGAAGCCTTTCCATCTACAGGGTGGAAAGGTGGGATGGCTTCTAACGCAGTTTGTCGTGCCTTTTCGATAACCACAAGAGGTCGTATGGACAACACTCAGCGTGTGAGTGAGTCTGGCATATCTCCCCAGCTGTATTCAGCTCATCAAAGTAGCATCTAAAATTCCCATACGCCAAATTCGTGAAGGTGAACCGGCAGAACTAACCCGTGAAATACGACACAGGTATAAGCGTAGTGCCATTCAGTCGGCGTCCAGACCAGGATAAACGGATGGAAGAAATCACAAAAAAAGAACGAAAATACAACAATAGAGCACTTAAAATATCACCTAATCTTCTTCTTCGGAGTTCGTTCTGAAAAGAATGTTTATAATGTTGCATTGTAGTTTACAGCCAGGCTGTGATGTCTGTGTCTCTCGGCCCGACACATTCAATTTCAGTAAGGCATTTTTGAAACCGAGCTTAACTTTCCATTTCGATCCCTAATCTCTTAGCCAATCTGCATGGATGAAGTCTGTTTCCAGGGCTGCCACTTGGGGGGAGTAAATGTGTTGTGGCCAGCTATGGGTCACTGACCCTGATGCAAGCAACCAGCTATGATTCGCTGGCTGCTGTAATATCATTCCCTGCTGTATCTTCAGCCCCATTTCACCCAATCATTCTCAATCCCCCTTGGAACAAAGTGTTGCAATGGATACTTGTCACATATTCCTATTGTGGGCCATATTTTGTAGCTCCTCGGAAAAGACTCGAGCTGTCTTCCGTGACTTTATTTTCCACACCTCTTCCCCTAATGTTCTTTAGCTGCTTTTTTCGTCACTTTCGCTTTGAATTACAATCCAGTGACAGCATGAAAGATAGACGCCTGTCAAAGAAGATATCTCAAATTTTTTAAATAAAAATAAATAATTGATATGTGCATTCAGTTTTATTGTATGGAGTAGAAACCTGGACCCTGACAACGAAAATGGTGAAGTGTATTGAAGCCTTTGAAATGTGGGTGCAACTTGGACAAATTTCTAGGAAAAATAATAAAACCAATAGTGAGGTTTTAGGGAATAATAGTTGGAACAGACACTTCTGAAGGACATGAAAAGCAGAAAAATAAAATATTTTGGTCATGTCAAGCGCCATGACAGTCTGCTTAAGGTTATTTTAGAGGGAAGAGTAGAGGGCAAGAGAGCCAAAGGGAGACAGAGGTACAGATGGACAGACAACATCAATATGTGGTTGAGACACAGTTTAACTGCATGTACCAGCCTGGTGCAGGACAGAGACAGCTGGAGATCCATTACCATCAACCTCCATTGAGGAGACGGCACTTGATGATGATGATGATTGGCTTCTTTTTCAGGGTGTGTCCTATTCATTTTCACTTTCTCTCCCCAATCTCAAGTTCAATTGGCTGTGGTCATATTCCTTGCCAAAGGTTTGTATTTGCTACTTCATCTGATCATCTAAAAAATCTAACAAGCTTGTGATAGAGACTACTGTTGGTGAATGCCTGCAGTTTGAATGTAATGCATTCAGTTGTATGCTTTGCTGCAGAACCATATAGTAAACAAGACGTTGGTGAATGCCTGCAGTTTGAATATAATGCATTCAGTTATATGCTTTGCTGCAGACCCATATAGTAAACCAGACGCTGGTGAATTCCTGCAGTTTGAATGTAATGCATTCAGTTATATGCTTTGTTGTAGAACCATATAGTAAACCAGACGTTGGTGAATGCCTGCAGTTTGAACGTAATACATTCAGTTTTATGCTTTGTTGCAGAACCATATAGTAAACCAGACGTTGGTGAATGCCTGCAGTTTGAATGTAATACATTCAGTTATATGCTTTGTTGCAGAACCATATAGTAAACCAGACGCTGGTGAATGCTTGCAGTTTGAACGTAATACATTCAGTTATATGCTTTGTTGCAGAACCATATAGTAAAACAGACATTACATTAGTGCTGAGAAGTACAATCTTGTTTCTCTGAAAAAAACCTGCTGAGTTCCAGATTGGGTTGAAGAAAGTTGAAAGTAAATCTGTCTTTATTTAACATTTAGGCCTTCTTTATTGGAAGCTGAGGTACCGCAGTGGTTAGTGCCCTGCTGCACAGCCAAGCGTTTTTTTTCTACTTCTTCCTCATTCATCTTCAGACCACAACTTTAATGACTCTAACGAAGGTGGTAGTTGACTCAAGGCTCTGTACACTTCCGTATACGGTTCTTGTGGAAGGACAATGGCCAAATGCTACTTCCTTTATCGGTATACAATGGACAGGACTGCAAAATATGTTCAGCCTTCATGGGGGCTGTGCCACAGGCACAAAGGTCTGTAGTGCCAATCTTGAACTTGTTGTACAGATAACATCTAAGTCTGTTGTGACCTGTGCCTGTTGTGCCTGAGGATGATCACTTGGTCTCGCCTGGATAGTTGATGGTAGGCATCGTTTTCTATGTGACCAGGGTGGTCTTTTTTTCCATTTGTATGTGATTTCTGTATCACTCTGCTGCAGCATTCCTCCCTTTCTGGCGAGTCTGTCTGCCTCCTCATTGCTTGGAATGTCGCAGTGGGCTGATATCCACTGGACTATGCTTTTTTTGAAGAACTGGGACAAGCGTTCAAGTGAGTCTGCCAGAGCACCGAGTTCATTTT
Source organism: Ariolimax columbianus (assembly GCA_036924085.1). Lineage (NCBI taxonomy): Eukaryota > Metazoa > Mollusca > Gastropoda > Stylommatophora > Arionidae > Ariolimax > Ariolimax columbianus. The sequence goes on along the minus strand of JAVGWX010000009.1, from coordinate 26,835,308 downwards.
TGTACTGGTTCTTGAGCGCCATTAACACTGCGAGGGCATCTGTGAAAATGATCACTTGCTTTTCTGCCGCTCCTTATGGTCTATAAGGGTTTCAGCTGCTTGTCTCAGGGCACTGGCTTCATCCAAGCGTTTTAAGTTTAATCCCCAGCTAAAGTGGGATTTTTTTTAAAAATCACACATGATTCTGGGTGCCAGAACAGTTCTTTGAAGTGGGAGGCTGCCTTTATGATGCTCACCATATCATTTCGTCAAAGAAAAATATGGACCTAACACCATATAATCAATATGCCACATGATATGTAAGCATATCTTTCTTTCTTTATTATTTCTGGAGTTTCTGTTAAAAATGTTATTTTACACACAGAAAATGTGCTTGAAAAAACAGTTGTTGACATTACATTTGCTTAATGGTGAAGGCACAATGAAAGGCATCAAATGCAACAAGTCCCAGTCAATAGAAGTAAGAAAGAGAGTTGCTAAGTGTCAAATAGTGCCAATCCTATCACATGTTCATCTTGTTGTAGAAGCCACTTGTACACTACGGGTGATGTAGTCAACATCACGCCAAATGACTTTACATTCCCAGGTTATTCAGGTGCCCCATTTTTTAGGCTGGGTGAACCCGGAAGCTTATTTTGTGATAGAAAAAAATCCCACACTAATTGGGGAATGAATCTTGATCGTTAAGCTGGGAAGTCAGTGCACTAACCACTATGCCACCTCGGCTACCAAAGAATCAACTTGTACTTGAGATAGTTTACCCGTGACAAGTTCTCTTTGGTGGTGGGTTACAAAGATGGCGCCGTAACTGGCTGCGAGTCTACATTTCTCTACTGTTTTGGATCATTATGGATGCCGCCAGACCACGGATTTGCCTGGAATTCACACTAGTCGACGACTTACACTTGTGTTCACGGATACGTGGAGTTATTTTCCGTCTGGACTTGATATTTCGTTCTTTTTTTGTGATTTCTTCCATCCGTTTATCCTGGTTGGCTGAATGGCGCTATGCTTAAACTAGTTATACCTGTGTCGTATCTCACGGGTTAGTTCTGCCGGTTCACCTTCACGAATATGGCGTGTGGGAATTTTAGATGCTACTATGATGAACTGAATACAGCTGGGGAGAGATGCCAGAGTCACTCGCACGCTGAGTGTTGTCCATACGACCTCTTGTGGTTATCGAAAAGGCACGACAAACTGCGTTAGATGCCTTCCCACCTTTCTACCCTGCGGGTTACATGTTTACGGAAAGGCTTCGGTGGTAACCCTGAGGCAAAATCTGCATCCTATGCTATCTCCAGTCGTCTCGATGAATGTCTTGCCACTGGCAAAAGGTAGCTTAGGCTCTGTGAGTGAGGTTGACAAAAGGCTCAGTTTCTTCCTCACTTTAATCCAAATCTCCGGGCAAGTCACCCATTTCAGCGGACACAGCAAGAGATACGACTGTCCACACGGCTGAACAAAGAGAGTGGTCTTCATCACTTGTGATGGACAAACTATCACAGTGGTACCCCTTACATCCCAAAACATACTTAAAAAAGTGAAACTGGGTCATCTGGGAAGGAGTGCAATGTGCTAGTCCTCAGTAAGCTCATCACTATGGGAGATTACAGAGTTAATCTCAGTAAGCTCATCACTATGGGAGATTACAGAGTCAATCTCAGTAAGCTCATCACTATGGGAGATTACAGAGTCAATCTCAGTAAGCTCATCACTATGAAAGATTACAGAGTCAATCTCAGTAAGCTCATCACTATGGGAGATTACATAGTCAATCTCAGTAAGCTCATCACTATGGGAGATTACATAGTCAATCTCAGTAAGGTCATCACTATGGGAGATTACATAGTCAATCTCAGTAAGCTCATCACTATGGGAGATTGAATAGTCAATCTCAGTAAGGTCATCACTATGGGAGATTACATAGTCAATCTCAGTAAGGTCATCACTATGGGAGATTACATAGTCAATCTCAGTAAGCTCATCACTATGGGAGATTACAGAGTCAATCTCAGTAAGCTCATCACTATGGGAGATTACAGTCAATCTCAATAAGCTCATCACTATGAAAGATTACAGAGTCAATCTCAGTAAGCTCATCACTATGAAAGATTACAGAGTCAATCTCAGTAAGCTCATCACTATGGGAGATTACAGAGTCAATCTCAGTAAGCTCATCACTATGGGAGATTACAGAGTCAATCATCTTGTTAGCAGGAATACTTTAACATAGTCTGTTTCTAGGGAGCACGATAATGTATGTGAGGTGGGGGTCTTAATCAGTATGTTTCACCTGACCCTGATTGCTCTTAGCTTCCCTTCCAATCTCATTACGCAAGAACATGGACTATTAGTAAGCAAACAAGAACATGAGAATTAAGTCTAAATAGAGTTTCATACAATAAACACAACCTCTCTAGGGAGGCTCTGGAGAGCATAACATCAAGAAGTGGTATGACAAACAACAGATCCTATGGATACAGTTGCAGATGGAGCCTGTGCCTGGAGCAAACCTACCATTTTCGCTATGGTGATCCTTAAAAAGACTTTGGGGGTCACCAGATGCAGAAAGAACCTGATGAGATACGAATACAGCGACGACGATATCTGTACATGAAGCGCTGTCCAGGACCAGGGACACCAATGACCTGTCCAAATCTACTACATATATGTTGCAAGACCATTTGATCTCAATATGTGACCGTACCAAGCAAGTTTTCTTCTTTTGACAGTTCCCAAGAGGTCTTCAAAAGGCCCTGTTAATTCTATCTCGTATTTCCTCATTTGTAACTCGTCACTATGTGACAACAGACAAATTGCTTGAAAAAGAAAGAGGCACAGGATAACAAAAAGTGAGATGCTGGACAATTAGCATCATAGTATGGACGACAATCAAGAACTGATAAATAGAACGGGAAAGGGCTGGGGAGGAAGGGGTGTGGGGACAGGGGGTTATAACACAGTGAATGAGATGGCAGAATAGCTGTACAAGACTTTGTTCCACAGCCAAATGATGGCCCTGGAAACAGACTGCATCCAGGCTGAGAAAATAGGAATCGAAAAAAGAAGATAAGCCTAATCCTTAAAATGTGCTGAAACTGGATGAGTTGGGCTGAAAAGTGCATATATCACAGCCTAGCTGTAAACTGCAACAGAACATAACAAAACATTCTTTTCAAGACAAAGAAAAAGAAGTTAAGGAAAGGAAGTTGTGTAGATCCATGATACCAACACATGTGAGCATGGCTAGAGATGATATTATGTACAGGTCAGGTCAGGTCAGGTCATTCCGTAACCAGTGAGGTCGTTTGGGCACCATCCTTCTCTGTCAGCGGTTGCCCCCTGTGCCTCTTTTGGTCGGAGATTGTTCCATTCTTTTATGTTGTCCTCTCATCTCTTTATAGGATCGCCTTTTCGTCGTCTGCCTTGTACCTTTCCGTGCAGAATCGTATTGCAAGACCATTTGATCTCAATATGTGACCGTACCAAGCGAGTTTCCTTTTTTTGACAGTTGCCAAGAGTACTTCAAAAGGCCCTATCGCTGTTGTAATTCTTTCTCGTATTTTCTCAACTGTAACTCGATCTTTGTACGTGACGTTTAGAAGTCTTTGGAAACATCTCATCTCCAAGGTATGTATCCTCTGCTGCAGGTCAGCTGTAATTGTCCATGTCTCACAAGCATAGAGGAATTTTGACAGGACCAATGTACGCATTAATCTAATTTTTTTGCAAAGTGCTAACCGTTTATCTTGCCAGATTTTGTTACGCCGTGCAAGCACCGCTATTGTTTGTGCTATTCTGGCTCACACCTCACATTTTGATCCTTCATCACTAACAATCGAAACCAGATATTTAAAACGGTCGACCACTTTGAGTTCCTGTCCATTAGCTTTTACCCTACTGTTGAAGCCCTCAGCGTTGTTGGTCATTGATTTTGTTTATCTCCATAATCAAATGTACAGATTTAATTAAAATAAATGGTAGCAAAAATACTATTCTATTAACATGTCTACCATATCATCTTTATCTTAAAAATAAATGAAAGACATTCAAAAGTGCTCACCAAGCCACGAGAAAACCAGCCGTTTTTGTACGGCATCATCTTTTGGAATGTTGGAGACACAACCATACAATGTTTTTGCTGCAGGAGAGGTATTCAATAGAAGGAAAAGGAGAAATATTTGTCAGAGTGCATCTCTGTGTTAATTAATATATTCTTTTTATGAATCCCAAGAAAATCAAAATTTATTTTTTTTAAATTTGAGTTCGCCTTATTTCTCTATTCCCCAAGGCGGCATGTGTTGCACTATGTTTTTATTTAGTGCCTGTCGGGCCAGTGGATTCAACTTCGGCATGCATTTTATGTAAGGGCCTGCTTCCTCCTGCATTTTCTAAGGGTTTGCTTCCCTGGGGTAAAGGCTGATGCTGTGATGGAGAGCAAATCCAACATCTTCGGGTCGTGAGCCGTATCACTTAACAACTAGGCCACGCCGTCCCCTTGAATCCCAAGAAAATAAGTTATTTGCTCTCTTATTTCTGCATAATGTTATAGCAAAGGTTCTTAACCTTTTTTGTCCCAGGGACCCCTTGCCAGTCAGGTGAAGGCAGGGACCCCTTTTAAAATAAATTGTTTATAAATGCATAAAATAAAATTACAAGGAACCAGGTATATAGAAATACAGTTATCAAACAAAAAAATTCATATCATACAGTAATATATGTTCTTCTTTCTTTTCACATTAAATAGGATACAATACACTTAAAATACAGAAAAGTTCTTAATTCTTAGTCGACCTGTACTTCACAGGGGCAAATGCCCCTGTGCAGGTCCCAGCTCTGGTATGAGCTAGATGTAGCCGGGAGAATGGTTTCATGCTTAGCTGGCTAGTCTCGAGCAGCTTAATACTCTGCTGTGTTGGCACCAGCGCTTACGAATAGTGGTTAACCAATGTGTGAGTCCATCTTAATAGATTCAAACACTAGAGCAAAGTAGACCGTAGCCTGTTAGGTGCCCTCTATGCTGTTCTAAACAAACCACCTAACCATGTTTGGTGTTATGCTATGTCGCACAGTTAGCCAGCCGCCTCTTACGACATGCTCTCTGTGAGGCAGTGGTGCTATTCTTGTCCTTGTCATACACAAAGACCCCGGCAGACCACTCGAAAATTAAAAGTTTGATTACATTTAAAAAAAATACATGTCAGTGTTAAAACTTGTTGTTTATCTTAACTTAACTTAACTTAACGTCTTTATACTGGTTTAGAAGACCCTGCAGAGTATGTATACAACCAGTTACATTTACATCACCTTGCTCTAAAAGCTATGCGCATACAGTTTATTCTTAAATGCATTAACTGTCCCTGCCTCCACTACCTCCCCTGGCAATGCATTCCAAGCAGACACCACTCTCTGACTAAAAAAATATTTCCTAATATCTAACCTGGACCTCTCTTTAGTCAGCTTGTAGCTATGCCCTCGTGTTATTGTAGGTGGCTGTATTTTAAAAAAACTTCTTATAGTCTAATTTATCGATTCCTCTGATCATCTTATAAACCTGTATTAAGTCACCACGAATTCTTCTCTCTTCGAGGCACTGTAGGCCGGTTTTTCTGAGTCGTTCCTCATAACTGTAATTCTGGAATCCCACTATCATCTTTGTCGCTCTTTTTTGTATTCTTTCTAGCATGTTTATGTCCCCTCTATGATAAGGACTCCACACCTGTACACAGTACTCCAATCTAGGTCTAACTAAAGCTTTATACAGTTTGACGATCACTTCCTTGCTCCTATGTTTAATATTTCTTTTTATCATACCTAACATTGCATTTGCCTTTTTCACTGCTACCTTAACTTGCTCACTCACCTTTCCTGTATGATCTATTATAACCCCTAGGTCCCTTTCCTTATCTATCTTTCTAATATTGTTTTCTCCCATTCTGTAATTATGTTCCATATTGGATCTACCCATGTAGATGACTGTACATTTATCTACATTAAACTCCATTTGCCAGCTTACAGACCATTCTCAAATTTTATCTAAATCCGACATCAATATATCCACTTCCTCTTTAGATGAGACACTACTGCATAGTTTTGTGTCATCAGCAAATTTTGCAATCATGGATCTCATATCAATGTCCAAATCATTTATATATATCAAGAACAAAATTGGTCCCAAAACCGAGCCCTGTGGCACACCACTTTTCACTTCACTGCACTCAGAGTACTCCTTATTTATGCCCACCCTCTGCCTTCTTCCCGTTAACCAATTTTCAATCCATTTGGCAACTTCGCCACCTATTCCATGTGATTTTAACTTTCGAAATAATCTTTGATGAGGTACTCTATCAAAGTCCTTTGCAAAGTCTAGATAAATAACATCCACTGGCTCCCCTTTATCTATGATTTTAGTAACCTCCTCCATGAATTCTAATAGATTTGTTAAGCATGATCTCCCTCTAGTAAACCCGTGCTGACTATTTCTAATTAGATTAAATTTGTCTAAATGCATTACAATGTTTTCTTTGATTATTGACTCTAACAATTTACAGACTATGCTCGTTAAACTCACCGGTCTATAATTTGCTGGATCTGATTTTTTGCCTTTTTTGAATAAGGGGATCACTCCTGCATCTTTCCAATCCCGTGGAACAATCCCTTTTGTAAGTGATTGAGAACAAAATATAGCCAATGGTTTTGCTAGTTGGTCTCTAATTTCATACAGCAATTTTGGGTGAATACCATCTTGACCTGGACATTTATTCACCTTCAACCCCTCTAATTTTTAAAAAACCATTTCCTCTGTAATACAGATTGATCTTAATCCCACTGTATCCATGTCTCTTTGAAAAATATCTATAGGCTCTGGGATCTCGGAGCAGTCCTCCTTTGTGAAGACTGTGCCAAAGTACTGATTGAGCAGATTAGCAGCCTCCCTATTCTCACTTATTATTTTCCCTGTACTGTCTATGAGAGGGCCTACTTTGTCTTTCGTTCTTTGTTTATTTCTAACATAAGAAAAGAAGCTTTTACTGTCAGTCTTGATCCTCTGAGCAAGTTTTTTTTCAAAGTCTATTTTTGCTGTTTTATTCGCTTTCTGAGATATGTTCTGCTTGTCCAAATATTTTACATATGTTTCTTTTGATTTACCTGCCTCTATATATTTTTTCCATGCTTTATTTTTTGCTCTTCTACATTTCACTACAAATCTAGTTATCCACTTTTTACGCTTAGGGTTTATCTCCCTACATGGAACACATTCCTCTTTTAGCGTTTCTAGAACTGTTTTAAAACTTTCCCACTCCTGTTCAACATCTGTTCCTACAACAATATCTTTCCAGATTATGTGGTTCACTGCCTCTTTCATCCTCTTAACATCTACCTTAGAGTAGTCATATGTTCGCGTGTTTATGTTTACTTCTTTCCCTGCAATAAGATCCCATCGGATGATTTGATGGTCACTTGAGCCAAACAGTTCCCCTACAGTAACGTTTTCAATCATATTTTCCTCTGTGGTAAAAACTAGGTCGAGTATGTTTTTGCCTCTGGTGGCTGCTTCTACATGTTGAATTAAAAAATTGTCAGTTATGCACTTAACAAAAGGTTTTGACTCTACAAGTGCTTCTGCCATATCCCATTTTATTTCTGGATAGTTGAAATCTCCCATTAATAATAATTTCCCTTTACTTGCCTTTGCTATGCTACTAATCAGCTCCTCATCTTCCTCTTTTTGACTTGATGGACATCTATAGCACACTCCAATCACTGTTTTTTCACCCCCACTTTCTATTTCTCCCCATACACTTTCATTTTTGTTACCACATGATAAATAATCTTTGATCGTTATATTAACAGAATTTATAGAGTATAATAAAACGCCACCTCCCTTAGTCTTGTCTCAAATTATCCTATCTTTCCTTAACATTGTATATCCCTCAATTTCAAGTTCACTATCTGCAATCTCCTCATATGTCCATGATTCTGTTAACCCTATTATATCTGGTTTTTCTTCTTCTACAAACAGTTCCAATTCTTCTCTTTTATTTACTATGCTTCTCACATTTGCATAAAAACATTTTAGTTTGTAATGTTGTTGTCTTGAATGAACTGTGGTGTGGTATTTGACAAAGTCACATGCTTTTATTTTCATTGTTACAATTGTTAAAAATCCTTATTCACAAAGATACATTATTGAAAATTGGAATTATCCTTCCATAGCTGGCTTTAGAAGAAGAGGATAGTTTTTTAGTTTTCGAGCTACATAGAAGATAATCTGAACACAGCAGGACTGCGTTCACGTAAGAACTAGTGCGGGTGTCTTAAAAGTTGTGAAATTTCAAAGTACTGATGAAAGTAAGTGATTTTTTTCAGAAATTCAACAACTGTAATGTGATTTGAAAATATGTTACGTTCAATGTTGGTGCAGATCTGGCTAATACTATTGTAATTCAAAAGTATTATTGCATAATTTCAAAAGTGATGGAAATGCTAGATTTCATTTAGCGGCTACTGAAAATGAAGATGATATATTGATTTTTACACATCCAAGATCGCGGACCCACTGAAATATTTCCACGGACAACTTTGGGGGTCCATGTACACCTGGTTAAAAACCCCTGTGTTAGAGGTATTGTTATAATAATTTTTTTTTCAAACCAAGATGACTTCTATACACTCAAAAGAATTTGGTATAAATGGTGAAATTTGCCACACCATGTATTTGAGAGTCTTCTACCGTGTATGGGTTAATGTTACTTAAACTGTGGTATTCAACTAGGCAATGTTGCCTGATGCCAGGTAGCCAAAAGCTGTTTAAATTCATGTCCTTCACCCTAGGGTATCATCATTGTCCAAGGGCATGATGCCGATCATCTCTCCATCTCGTTGGCAAGCAGTTGTAGTTGTATGGCCACCAAAAAGACAGCCTAGTTGTCCATTTATTGTCAGTCATGCGGACCACGCGGCCGGTCCATCTGTACTTTCATATTGATGCCCTTTTGGTAGACGTTGATCCGACGTGCATACCACATGGCCAGCCCATCTCAGCTGTGCTGCATATATCATAATGTGAATACTTGTCATTAACAACCGTGTTACCACATCCATTTTTGATACCATGTCCTGCCATCTAAACTTCAGTAGTTTCCACAGGCAGTGCAGGTCTTGCATGTATATAAGTTGGTAGAAAGAACAACTACAGCATAGATCTTCATTTTTGTTTTGAGTCCTGACCCCTCGTCACCTTACTATGAAGGCCTCTACTAAAAGATGTCAGAATCATATACAATGTATCACGAGACTGTAGAAAAACACATCAAATAAAATTGCAGATTAAGAAGAGAAAATAAAGAAGAATAAAACACACACTGAAGAAGTCTAACAGTATAAACAGAGACGTTCTTCATTAGAATTTACAAAAGAACAGTAGAGTAGGGAAGCCAAAGTGCAATGGAAGAAGTAGCTAATGCAACAATGGGCTTGTCTGAACTAAATAAGGCAAACTAAGTATGTAAAGTGTATTGTAACAACTCTTTGCTATATAGATTTTCAGTTACCATGGTGTATCATGCTAATATAATATTCAACATCCTGGCAGTCTTTCAGATTCTGAAATAAAAGAAAGAAAGAATATAAATATTTAAAGAAAGAAGATGTGCGTAAAAGCGTATTTAAAAAATACAAAGTTAGCCCCATGTGAAATTCTGCCTTTGTCTTACAGAATCAGGTTCACATTTACAGCAGGGTAGCCTCTAGCATACAACAGATAGAAATATGAAATAAGATTGAATAAATCCACTGGATATTATCATTCAAAAATGGAATGCTTTCTTCTTCTTCTTCTGTGGTCATCCTGAAAATGTTTATTCTAAGTATTGACGTCATTGCACTCTGGGCAGACCCATAGGTGCTCAGTTCCTCTCAGCAAATGGCGATGAGTGTTGCTGTTGTTGAATAAAATCAGATTATTCTTTTGTGCACTTTGAAAAGGGTGTCAAGTGGCAGGTTGCAGTAACTTTTTTCCCATCCTGAATGTGCGGATGAACGTGGATGGTGGTTGAGCTATGCTTGGCTTCATCTGTGTGTGATTCATTACTATGGGGATCTCATTGAGTCCCCACTTCTTTAGTCAGGCTGCCATGAAAACAGCTATTTTCAGGGAGATCTGCATGCAACTAAGGTGGGATTATTGGCCAGTATATTTTACATGACTCTGACTAATATGTCTGATCAGTATATTTCTTCAGGAATCCCTCTCTGCTGGACCCATGTATAATTTAAAAATACTGCATTCTTAGTTTAGTGGAAGAATCAACGTCATTGCACATGGTTTAACCCATAAGTGCTCTTTTCTTCTCCATATTTTTGGAGAATCTCAGTACAATGCACGAACTCCGTAGCACCGGCAAGGATCCCGTAACAGATTGGATAAATTTTTAACATAATTTTTAATTTTGTCCAGGCAGTGGCTGTTAAGCCTACTCTTTTTGATTTCCAACTGTTGAGGGATTTTTAACGTGCCTGACACTGCATACGGCAGTCCAATCTTTACTACCCAGAGATCCAGGTAAATTCCAGTAAGTCCACAAGAAAAAATCCCGGTCTCCACCATGATTTGAACCTGTACCTCCAGCACCCGAGGCCGATGTCTTACGTTGAGACCACTCAGTCCCTGCATTCTGTACATAGCTAGTCCATTGATTGCAATGTCTTCATTCAAAAGATGACCGTTGATGAACTTCAAAATGCCACCTCTATCTAATGACAATTTCCCCACTGCAGATGTCCCTGAAGCCAGGATGTCAGCTCTTTCCTTCCTGCAAAACATAGCATAACCGGGATAGTAGATCTACACAAGTTCCATAGGTTCAAGGTCCCTGTGTTCGCTACCCATTTATACCACAGCCAGTCCTGTTCCACCTTCTGAAGCAAGTTTGAGAGCATGTGATGATTATGCCCTTCATTAAAGAGGTCCCAGATAGCCACCTCAGAGCTGAAGTTAGTGCCTCGATCTCCCTTCCGATACTGGACGTTGTTGCCAAGTATGCACCACTTCTCTCAGCAGCAATTCTTCCTCTCACTCTAGCAGAGCAACCCAACTGACTGTGTAGCACATATCCATTGATATGTATGACAGCATCCGAATTCTGAGAATTTTCACTTATTAGTTGCTTAACCTTAAGATCTGATTTCTCATTGCATCAGTCTTTGTATTCTCTCCACAGAGTGAAAATGATCTGGCGGCAGTTTGTCGTTTTATCTACAGTGTGAAACCATTCTATGTGTCTTAGGCCCATAATGCTTTATCCGAAGAGTACCAAGGCTAAAATGATCTCAACCTCGTAAACTGAGAAACTAAAATGGGGGTCAAAGATGCAGCAGTGAGTGAGCTGAAGGAAGCAAGTGAATCATTTCTGGCTACTTGCACCAGGGTCAGTGAACCATAGCCGACCAAGACCATATTCTGTCTTCAAGTAGAGGCCCTGAAAACGGACTGCACTCATGTTTTCTGGCTAAGAGAATACGGATTAAAGAGGGAAAACAAACCTGGTCTCAAAAGTATCGTGCAGAAACTGGATGAGTCGGGATGAAAGGTACAGATATCGCAGCCTCACTGTAAGTTGCAACATAATGTCCTTATTAGGTTTGGAAGCGAGAAAGAAATTCAAATATGTTCTAGGATAAGTTAACTAGCTATTAATGTAAATTCTGCATTTTTTTTCAGGGCTTGTCAGGTGATTTATAGGGTTAAGGAATAAAGCCTGCTTGTCCCAGCAATTGTTTCACAGTGTCCAGGCTAGGTTTTTATTTATGTGTACCCCTGGGAACATAAAGCTGCAAGAGATGGTCTCCACCAATTTCTATTTGGGGTGTTTTCATGACCTTCCCCATGAGATTCCATCTGCACTGGCATCCTTTTCTACTGTTTTTTTGTCAATAAACCTTTGTACTCCCTACTCTTCTGATCTCCAGTGGGTTTCACAATGCAGTGCATGCCTGGCTGCATTACTTTCAGGTTACTTTCTGAGAAAATGTCATATCTATCTCCTTGTTCATTGACACAGGTTTATATTTGTTTATATTTGTGCTGCACAGGAGAAACTTGGCCACTTACAATAGAAATGGAGTCCAAACTCAAATTGACCCAAGCCTCCCTTAAGAAATCCATGATCTCTCACGCGCCACAACCAACGTATGAGAGGTTTTCAGAACACCGACATACGGCAAATATAATTGGTGATGAGTGCGGTAATCCATGCAGATAAGATAAAACATTGCTGGGCTTGTCATATTCTTAAAAGAATGAATGACCGGTGGAGCACCAACAGCAGGTTGGTACCCACTAGACAGAAAACGAACTAGGGGAAGACCTCCAACATACTAGGCCGACTTCCTCAAACTCAGAAACAACATCTTCAGTGCTTCAGATGGGAAATTTATCACCCACTAGTCTACCATGGCCAAAGATTCAGAATATTGAAAACAAAGTTGGGACCCACAGCAGCGTCAAAATTAATAAGGTCTAGTAATCTTAACTTGTAAAATTACACATGATCATCTAATATGAAGTATGCCAAATACACATTGTCTAGACAATACATATTCACCTGTTGAGTTGACTTGCTTTTAGAACCACTAATCTGCTTGTGGTAGCACAGACAGAAAGCTCCACTAGGCTGAGTCAGAACCGACACATTCAGAGCTAATTCTATGAAAATGACAAACATTCTTTAACAAATATGTGTATTAAGGAAATTCATGTGTGCATACAACCTTAAGATACCCATTAAAAGAGCACATGTACTTTATCAGCATTTAGAATAAGTAAACGGGGAGGTCAGGCTAAGCATACCTGTTAGTCAGGTTCAGGAAAAATATACTGGCTAAAACCCACGCCTTGGCTTCCTCGTAGACCTTCCTGGAAACGGGCTATTTTTATGGCAGCCTGGCTAACATCTTGAGGGATCAACATGGTCCTTGTAGTAGTGAGTAACACGCCGATGAAGCCAAGCATAGCACAACCACCTGGAGGACCCTGATCCTCCTTCATCAGCAAACTCGGGATGTGAGGAAAGCTATGAAAATCTGTCCCTTAACGTCCTTTTTAGGGCGCACAAAAGAGTAATCCTACTCATTGTGAGCATTCAACAACAACAGAATAAGGAAACAATATTGAAACCAAATCTTCAATTGTAACACATTCTATATAGTAGGAGAAGCTCTTTCAATCATAAATGACAATATGATTATGCACCTTTGGAGTTGTAGCTATCAACTGAGTTTTGGGTTTACATATTTCTTTGCTGCCCTGTCTTTTTAATTTTTCTGTGTTGCAAAGTTTCTTTTTTTTGTCCAGTCTGAGGTGACTCTTTGGCATACATCTTCACGTGGATCGGTCCTCTGCTTTGTTTGTCTTTCCCTGATGTCGGATCTATGTCGTTCACCATTATGTTGTCCTTACAAATGTCTGCTAACATTAGTTGTTGCTGGCTGACTGGTCTTTTGACATCTACCACTTGTTCATAGAGAATAAATTTGGGGATACCACCATCATCCATGGTTTCTTTATGGTGCAAAAACATAGACACTGAGAAACAAATTGGAAATGAGTATTGAAGCCTTCACACTGTGGGTATATAGAAGATTAGGTTGCATTTCTTGGAAAGATGAAGAAAACAAATGTGGAGGTATTGAAAACATTGAGGGTGAAAAGGGAATTAGTGACCAAAATCAAGGTTAGACAGTTAAGTTATTTTGGCCAAATAACAAGACATACCTCTTTATCGAAGACCATAATACAGGGCAGGGTGGAAGGCTGTCGTTCAAGAGGTAGACAACGTTATAAATGGGCAGATAACATCAGAAAATGGACTGGAAAAAGCCTGCCAGATTGCACTATTACAGAAAGAGATGTGTGCACTGGAGATTCATTGCAGCCAGCCCTCGATGCAAAAATGGCCTTTACACCCTGCCGAAGACGGATGTGTCGGACCGAAAGGTGCAAAATCGCAGTCGAGCTGTAAACTAGCAACACAACGCAATTCAGTTCTATGGACTACATCCTGCTACTTTCAAAGCCCTGTTCAGGGCTTGGTAGTGGGAGATTGAGAACGAATGAAGAAGAAATAGAAGAAGGCCCTTACACTGAACTGAACCATTTTCCATGCAATGCACATGACAACGTCATTGTAGTCATCACTGCTTATGGAGAATGCATATGCTTGGGAGACAGGTGTGAGAATGCATCCTATAGGAGCATGTCCGTCAGCTGACGTCAGGATCACAAATCGTGGCCTTAATCTTAGTTGTAAATTTAGGGTTTTCTCTAAATTTTGTTATTTTGGTAGAAGAAATGTAACATAGAATACAACTTTAGTCTGAAAACTGACAGTAATATAAGCAATGATTGAAAGCAAAATAATCACATTTCTGACCTGGAATTCCTGGGTGCAATGGGATGTCTCCATATCGAGGTCTGAAATGTGGAAGTCAAACACTATCTTCATCAAAATGTTAATGATTTTCAGCATGACAAAAATTAGGCCAAGGTTATAAATGTACCAACAAACTCTTTGCATCATTTATCTCAGTAGGAACTTACTTATTTTTCGTGTCCAGGGCACCACATCAGACATCATGTTTCCAATGGCAGGCAACATAGATTGCTTTGTTATTTCCCCTTAACATATCATCCACATTGCACTACTGAAGTCCTACCAAAGGCAGGACACATAGGTGGATTTATAAGCTTGAGGAAAAAGTATCGCTTGCCAATGTAGTTGTTACGTAATGTGAAGACTAGGTTTGTATTTCATCCTATTTAGATATTACTCTATGGCATTCTGCTGTGTTATTCCCATGTCCCCTTTATTAGGAGATAATATCCATGCCTTGTGGCTATACACTAAGGTTTATCCAGCAGTAAATAGCTGCCTGATAGTTAGAGATATGGAAAGTATGGAAGAGAACTCATAGAGGAGATGGTGACTACATCATTCGCGTAAAGGTCTATCAAGCGCAGCCATCCGATGTTGACCCTGGGTTTTGTATTTCTCCTGATCAAGGATCCAGTCCTTAAAGAACATGAAGAAGATAATTAAATCCTTGGGCAATGACTGACAACAATTAAACAGACACATAATACAAATAATCCACATGTGGGTTCAGGGGCATCCTACTGTACTTGGCTATATATGTCATAATAGGTGACAAAGTACGGCTGTGCATGGAACTGGCAGTTTTGTCATGTAAAACAAAGTGCCACTGAAACCAGTTCTACTAGTGCATTCAGCTGCTTTGATACAGGCTTCCTGAAAGGAGGTCAAATCTAGTGATGACCCCATGCTCCTGCAGGAATGAAAAAATATACATGATGCTGTTTCTGTTTCTAAGAATCGACGTCACTGCACTCTGGGCATACCCATAGGTGCTGAGTCTCTCTCATCAAATGGCATAAGGTATGGATGCTGATGGTCCCTGTAGCTCACTGGTTGTACACTCTTATGCGCCATCCTCTCATGCGCCCCACTCCACTCGAACCTCGCTTAATGTTGAAACTTTGCAGTCTGTGGATTGCTGCTTCATCTACTGCGGTGTCCTCATCCAGCAGGCGGTCATTGATTGATTTCAAAATGTCACTTCTGTCTATCACCAATGTGCCCATAATGGGAGCCCGTGAAGCCAAGATGTCAGCTCTTTCATTGCCCTCAACCCTGGCATGGGCAGGACAGTAGATCCAAGTCAGCGCCTGGAGGTTTGAGGCCTCAACAGGAGCTACACACTCGTAACTAAGCAATCCCTTCTGTACTTTCTGAAGTACGGCTTACGCGTCTGTCACGATGACTGCCTTTGTTATAGAAGTCTCAGATATCCATTTCAGTGCTGAGGTCACTGCTTCTGTCTCCATTTTCATACTGGAGGTTGTTGTCATGTATGCCCTACTGAGCTCAGCCACGACCTCTCCTCTCACTCTAGCCGAGAAACCCCAACCTGATGTCCCATTGCGTACAACTGATCCGTCGGTGTATATGACAGCGTCACTCTCCTGGGTGTTCTCAGTTATCAGCTGATTTACCTCATGCTCTGCACTCTCGTTGTTCTGTTCTCTGCATTCCTTGCCTAAGGTTATGATGACTCTCTGGTACTCTATCATTCTATCACCAGTGTGGACCCATTCTTCCCCTTTGGCTATTGTCTCAGCTGGAGTGACATGCCCGATTGTTGTCTCAGCCTGGGCCATCCATGACGACCCTCTCTTGATTCTTGATCCCTTGATGTCTGAGATACTACTGTGCAGAGGGTGTCGAGTGTCTGTGGTGACACGCATATAGGCTTCGACTTGTATCAGTTCATGTCTGGATGTCACCGATAACAATCCCAACGTGTACGGCATCCTCCCAATCGGGGTATCTCTAGTGCAGCCCAGAACCAGACGCATACCTTCATTCTGGATGCGGTCCAACCTTTCACACTGTGTTCTTGATTGTGTGAGGATGCCTAGTCCATAATCGATGACAGACAACACGACCTGACGAAATAGGATAAACAGGAGGCATTGTTCCAAGTCGGCAGCAGCCATGGTCTTGAGTGCTCCTAACCCTCTCTTGCATCTTTGTACGATGTGGTCAACATGGCAGTTATAGGAAAGACTGATCAAATGTCACTCCGAGGTATTTCAACCTGTCACACCTGTCAATGGTGCAACCATCAAAAGTGATGCCCAAGATTCAGCCTTTACTATGGAATTATTCAAAGAGCACCACATCATGCAGGCCTTGTTCGGATTGATCTTGGAGCTTGAGTCGCTGCACCACTGTGAGATTCCTTGCAAGGTTTCCTGGATGTCTTTGACCAACTCTTGCCTGTCTGAACCAGTCCTGTACGTTAGGATGTCATCGACAAATGTAAACATTCGCGCTGTCCCTGTGGGTTGAATATTGGCCACTTTTACTGTGTAAATGTTGAACAGCACCGGTGAGAGCGGAGACCCTTGAGGCAGTCCTGGATATTTTCGCCTCAGTTCTGATGTCCACGATCCCACGCGTAGCGCAACTGTTCTTTCCATCAGGGCAGCTGATATTCAACTAACCAGCCACGGGTTTTAACCACACTGCTGCAGACAGGTAATTAAGTTCCCAAAATCGACACGGTTGTAGGCGTCTTCCAAGTCGAGTGCCACCGCGACTGTTTCTTGGTTTGACTGAAACCCCTCGTACACATCATACGCGAAAGTCCCAGCGTTAGCCCAGGTCTCCTTTGCTATTCTATAGCCGCCCAGCGTTAGCCCGGGTCTCCTTTGCTGTTCTATAGCTGCCCAGCATTAGCCCAGGTCTCCTTTGCTGTTCTATAGCTGCCCAGCGTATCGGGTAGAATCTGCTCCCGTTCAAGGTAGGCTATTATTTTCTTGGCCACTATCTTCTCGAGCAATTTGCCATATACATTTTGTATGGTGATTATTCGATAACTGCCGAGAAGCATGGAGTCCTTACCAGGTTTAGGCATTGGGCATAGATAGCTATGAAGCCAGTCCTCAGGCACATATGCCTTCTCTATAGTGTGGTTGAACTCCTTCACCATATTTCTTATATCTGTCTCATCCAACTGTTTGATGTGGTAATACTGTACTCCATTAGGACCTGGGGCAGTGTTTTTGCTTGTACGTAGGCTATTTACGACCTCCACCTCGGTGATAAGGTCTACATAAGCCTCTCCCCTGATGGCTGCGTCTAAGATGCCTTTACGAGTTTCCTGACGGGCATCTCTGTCACCTTTGTCAGTCTGGGCAACATATCGACTGAAAAAACTTAGACCCTTCTCTTCATCTGTCTTCAGGAGCCTTCCTGTGGTGTCTTGAATGTTGGAGATAAGCTGGCTTGTAGTTTGTCCATTCATCTTTCGATGCATGTGCCAGAACTTCTGGAGCGTATTATCATTACCCACTCCTGTGATGAACTCCTCCTATTGCTCGATCGTGGACTCCCTAGCTAATGCTTTAAAGGAATTGGTAGCTTTGCGTTTTACCTCCTCCTTCTCGTTCAATGCGTCAACATTAATACCAGCTCTCTTTCTGGTTTTACGCCAATCTTTTGTTGCCGTCTCCTTTTCTCTTCAGGCCGTATCAACATCTTGAGTCCACCAGGGTAGTTGGACAAAAGGGGATCTAGTGGACCTGCTTGTTCACTATATTATCCTGTTCGTACGTGTATCTGAACACCTGTTTGGCTTTCCGGTGTTTGGTGTATTTTCCTCTGGGTATAAGTACAACACACGACAGGTGGTCGCTCTCTTGTGCCCCTAATATGTCCCAGCGTGTGAATGGAGCCACATCACTGGATATAAGAGCCAGGTCGATGACCCTGTTCGTAACTCCCGGTCGAGATGCTATTCTAGTTGGACATCCATCCTTCACGACAGTGAGGTTTGTGTGGACTAATGCCTGGCTCAAGGCAACACCTTGCCTATTTTCAGGGATATTTCCCCACTCCTTTGACCTTGCATTAAAGTCACCTGCAATGAGACACTTTTTGCTCTGTGACTGACAAGTTCGACAGAAATTCCCACTTTACATCCTCGAAGAGGTGATCTACGCGAGTGTATACGTTGTAGATTCTTCATTCTTTTTTTTAGTAATTGTTACTTCAATCCCTTGTATCTCGACATCCTCAATTTTACAGTTGCTAGTATCTATCCATGTATGGGGAAGTTCTTGCTTCACGTACATCGCCAGTCCCCGCTTACCGGGCCCGTATGGATTATTGTAGCACCTGTATCCTGGACATTGCATGATGCATAAATAAAAATGGATAAATAAAACAAACATATATCTTACTTATCAGTTGTTCTGATGTAAGGAAATGGAAAGCTGATTGGAATATCAATCTGATGAAACAAAATGAAAATGTATAGATTATTCTTTTAAATGAGCCACAAATAGTATATAATTATATTTCCATCATTCATTCACAATATACAATAATAATTATACCATTCATATTGAAAATAAATTGTTACTGTAAGACTGAAAATGTGCTGGTCACAGTTACTTCTTCTTCTTCTTATTCGTACGCTGTCAGACGTCAATTTGAATTTGTTTGAAGAAAGCAGCTGACATCCTGAGGCTGTCGACACTGGCATAGAGCTTGTCTAGTGTTGGCACTGGTGATGGCCACATGTGCTTTCTCTGGTCCTCGTATGTCAGGCAGTTTTGCAGCAGATGTTCAGCGGTCATTTCCCTGTACCACAGGTGCATTCGTCAGTGCCACCTATCTTCAGTTTATTGAATAGATGGTACCTAGGTCTGTTGTGGCCTGAGCGGAGTCTGAAGACCACGACCTGCTCTCTTCTGTTCAACTGGTAATAAGCATCGTTTTTTGTGTAGCCAGTATGTTCTGTTTCCCATTTGGCCATGTATCTGGCCCTAATAAACCTTTTGGACTCTTCGTAGGTCACACTAGAATCTAGTTGTGGTAGTCTTGCACCTTCTTTTGCCAGTCTGTCTGCCTCCTCATTGCCTTGGATGTTATAGTGGGATAGAACCCACTGTACCACTACTCTTTTTGGTCCGGACTGCTGGCATAGTTGACAGAGTACTGCTCTTAAATCATTAAGTTCAGTATTTTTCTGGCTTTTTAGTGCTGTAACCATGGCCAGGGCATCTGTAAACAGAACTTTCTGGCTTTCATTGCTTTCGCCTGTCAGCATTGCTTTTACTGCAGCCTTCAGGGTCACAGTTACAAATAGAGAGTGAATGTGGCACGATCAAGTCAAGTTTTAAAATGGAGTGCTAATATGAAATCCAAATTTTAGGATCGATGCCAGAGAAAACAGTTTCTCTAGTGAAACACGTAAGATGGGGCTGAAGATACAGCATAAGCTGACAGTATCCAGCAAACTCATTACCTGCTGCTTGCATCAGGGTCAGTGACCATAACTGACCAAGACCCTATTCCCTCCCCAAGTGGCAGTTCTGGAAACAGTCTGGCTAAGAGAATAGCGATCAAAGAGGGAAGGCCAACCTAGTTCCAAAAATGACATGGTGAAATCGGACAAGTTGGATCGAAAGGCACAGATAGCACAGCCTCGCTGTAAATTTTAGTGCAATACCATAAACATCCTTTTTAGGACAAACGCCGAGAAGAAGAAGAACAAATAAGATGACCAACAATAGAAATCAGTGGCAAGCAATCGGTGTAGCTGAATATACCACAGGGAATTAAAAGGATGGATAATGATAATGATTTCCAAAAATTACAATTTTATACCGTTTGTTTAATTTCCCAGGAAGTAAATCTTTCTCTCAAAGTGGGTGATATGTTTAAATTCCGTTTCACACACAACACTGACTTCTTACAACAACTAATTCATAATTTTCAGTTTTTCTCATAAAATGTGAAGTACTCTAATGTTACAAACCTAGTGCTATGTTTTCTCCTCAAAACATATAATTAAAAAAACTGGTACTCAAACATAGCAATACACCCAAGTACTTAGGCAATGTAATAGACCACACATTATCTTGCAAGGCACACTGCAATGCTGTAAAACAAATAGTCAGTGCAAGAAACAATATAACTAGCAAGTTGAAAAACACTGCATTGGAATTATCCCAAATG
The DNA here is from genome assembly GCA_036924085.1 of Ariolimax columbianus. NCBI lineage: Eukaryota > Metazoa > Mollusca > Gastropoda > Stylommatophora > Arionidae > Ariolimax > Ariolimax columbianus. The sequence continues at coordinate 26,814,696 of JAVGWX010000009.1, read as the reverse complement.
GTGCTCCATACATCAGCTCTTGCATTATATCTCTCTGCGACAGAATATGCGGCACCAGAATGGAATGCATTTAAACAAATGAAACAGGCTGATAAAGCAGTAAATGAGACATGTCTAATTGTGACAGAATGCCTTAAACCAACACCAATGAAAAATGTCTACGTAATTGCTGGAATCACACCTCCAGATATTAGAAGACATATCATGCCTGAAGTTGAAAGACAAAATCAGTCTTGTGATCTGAGACACCCTCTTTATGGACATACACCAGAAAGAATACGACTGAAATCAAGAAAAAGTTTTCTGCTGACTTTACAGCCCTCAGAACAGAACCCTGAGAGACCAATCATCTGTGTGTCTGCACACTCTATTGCAAATTAAATAAAAATTGGACCTCTGCAACCCCCGGGATAAAAGAGGAAAAGCCAAGAATTCGGTGCAATCATTGTTTGTGTTTAATAATTTACTTGCCTTTAGGATTTCTTAGGTTTAACTTATATTTCTTAATGAATGTTACTGATACGTTCAACTCACCATGTTCTCATATTTTCCCATACTTTTGAACTGTAAAGTGGACATTTTCTGAGTAGGTTGATGTTCACTACTGCTGCCAGTTCTGACATTCTCTATGTAGTGTAAACGTTGCTGAGGTGTGTCCCACTGACACCAAACAAACTTGCGTACCACCTGCTCCGTCTTTGGTTGTCCACTCATAATCTAGTAGATGATAAAGGTCACCATGAAAAGACTTGAAAAACTAAATAAATACTGGAAAAATATCAGAGTGCAGAGCAATAATGGTGTACTCATCCATAGAAAGCAAGAATTGAAACTTGTTTACAGTGTACCTTCTAGGGAGATGAGACTAACGTCTGGTCAGGCAACAACATACTGATCAGACTATGTTAGTCAGGGTCAGGAAAAAAACACATTTCAACACCCCCAGCTGACTTCCTATCAGTTCTCTCTGATAGTTCTGGCTAATGAGGTGGTGATTGACACTGATCCTTATAGTGATAACCTTAATGAGGAACCTCACATTGCACTACAGTTAGGAAGACCCAGGTCCATCTTCTTGAGAATGTCTTTGGATGTTAGGAAAACCACTGTAACCAAGAAAGTCATTAAGAGTACCAAACTCATGTACGAGTGGTATTAGCAACAACAACAATGGCACACTTTCTTGCTCAGTATCATTGCTTTTAACACCTGTTCACTAGGAGAGTAGCTGTGTCCTCTTGTTCTTATAAATGACTACACTTTGAAGAACTTGTTATAGTCTAATTTCTCCTGTCTCTTGATTATCTTATAAACCTGTATTAAACTCAAATTCTTCTCTTTTCTATACACTGTAGCCCGATTTTTCGGAGTCTTTCCTCATAACTATAATTCCGTAATCCCACTATCAGTTTTGCCGTTCTTCTTTGTAGATTTTCCAGCATATTTATATTATATCCCCTCTATGATAAGGATTCCACACCTGAACACAGTACTCCAAACTAAGTCTCTAATAATTTATACAATTTGACAATCACTTCCTTGTTACTATGTTATATATTTCTTTTTATTATTCCTTACATTGCATTTGCCTTTTCTACAGCTATCAAGACTTGCTCAGTCACCTTACCTATATGGTCTATAGTAACCCCTAGGTCCTTTCCTTTTCTATAATCCTAATATTATTCACTCCTATTCTGTAATTATGTTCCAAATTGGATCTACCCTTGTGGAAGAATGTGCATTTATCACATAATATGATGGGATATGACACCTGTCATTGAGGCCAACCAAGCTGGTCTGATTAAATACAGCTTTCAAATGCAGGTGCTCTCTACAACTTTAAGTCTGCCAGAAGCCAGGTGCAACAAACAGCTCGTCGGTGTGCAAATGAGTATTGGCTACAGCTTAGTGAAAACATCCAGACTGCAGCACAAACAGGGAACATAAGATAAATGTACGATAATATAAAGAAAGCTATTGGCCCTGAAGGAGGAAAACAACACCGCTCAAATCCATTACTGGTGAGAAAATAACAGATAAAGGAAAGCAGATTGAGCGATAGGTCGAGCACTATTCTTTCAATATAGTCATGCCCACAGCCCTGGAAGCTGTCAAAAGTTATCCCAGTATGGACAAGCTTGACATCAAACCACCTATAGAAGATCTGAATTAAGCTATTGACAGCTTGGCCCTGGGAAAAGCACCAGGCATATACACTTTTGTAACCGCTGTATATGATGTTATGTCAGTGCTGGAAAGAGGTCACAATATCTCAAAATATGAGAGATGCACAGATAGTAACATTATACAAAAACAAAGGTGATAGATGTGACTGTAATAACTATTGAGGTGTCTCTCTGCTTAGTGTTGTAGGCAAAGTCTTCACCAGAGTTAACTTACTACGACTACAGAAATTGGCTGAGTGTGTGTATCCGGAGTCACAGTGCGGATTCAGGTCTGGAAGACCAACGATCAACATAATTGTCTCCCTTCGACAATTTCAGAAATAGCCAGCCCTTTTAAATTGCTTTCATTAACCTGACAAAAGCATTTGATTTGGTTAGTAGAGATGGCTTCTTCAACATCCTCTCTAAAATAGGCTGCTCAAACAAACTACTGTAACTAATAATATCGTTCCATGAGAGCATGACAGGAACAGTCCAATTTGATGGTAGCATATGAAAACCATTTGGAATTCTAAGTGGTGTTAAGCAGGGCTGTGTTGTGGCTCCAACATTGTTCAGAATCTTCTTTGCTCTGTTACTGAAACATGCATTTGGTAACGCAAATGAAGGAATCTTGCATTCACACTAGATCAGATGGTAGGCTGTTTAACCTTGCAAGGCTCAAGGCCAAAATGAAGATAAGGGAGATCACCATCGGGGACTTGCTTTTCACTGATAATGTTGCAATTGTCACCCACAGTCAGCAAGACCTTCAGAGATTGATAGATCGCTTCTCCCAGGCTTGCAAAGATTTTGGGCTCACAATAAGTCTCAACAAAACAAATATTTTGGGACAGGAAGTAGATGCCACACCAAATCTTAGCATCAATAAGTATGAAGTATGAACTGGCAGCTGTGCATCAATTCACATACCTGGGATCCCTAATCAATGACAAGCTTTCTCTAGACCCAGAAATAAATAGTCGCATTGGCAAAGCTGCTGCTACATTTGCTCGCCTCACAACGCGTGTTTGTAAAAACCAGAAGCTGACAATTAAAACCATGGCCATGGTATACAATGCATGTGTTTTAAGTACACTTCAATATGGCAGCGAGACTTGGACAACTTATGCCAAACAGGAGCACAGGCTTAACACCTTCCAACTACGGCGCCTGCGATCCATTCTTGGAATTACATGGAGGGACAGAGTGACAAATGCAGAGGTACACTCTCGCACTGGTCTTCCAAGCATGTACACTCTACTTAGGCAGCGAAGACTACGATGGCTTGGCCATGTTCGTCGCATGGAAGATGGCTGTGTTCCCAAAGATATCCTATATGGATAGTGGGCAAATGGCACAAAAACAATCGGCCGACCACAGTTGAGGTTCAAAGATGTATGCTAGCGTGATATGAAGGCCCTGGATATGAATTTGACATCCTGGGAAGACTAAGCTGCAAACCGATCCAGGTGGAGAAGTACCCTGAATGGCCAGCTCCTGCTTGGTGAAGCAAAGCTCTTGCAACACAGAGAAGTGAAAAGACAACACCGCAAGGAGAAAGACAACAAAAGCTAAGTATACATTTTGTTATTATTTTTTTTCCCCTCTAAGTCATATCATTTTATAGGGGGACGGCGTGGCCTAGTGGTTAAGTGGCACGGCTCACAACTCAAAGGTGCTGGGTTCGATCTCCATCACTCCACCGGCCGTTGATCCGGGGAAGCAAACCCTTAGAAAATGCATGTGGAAGCAGACCCTTACATAAAATGCATGCTGAAGTCAGATGCACTGGGTCGACAAGTGCAAAATAACAAACCACGGTGCAACGCACACCCGCCTTGGGGAATAGAGAAATAAGGCGAACGCAAAAAAAACAAAAACTTTCATAACTGAAAGGGGCTACTACTACTACTACTACTACTACTATCTCATTAGGATCCATTCACCCGCTCTTAGACCATCCCCAAATTTCATCTAAATCTAACCTCAACATATCCCCCTCTGTTTTAGAAGAGACACTTCTACATGGTTTTGTGTCATCCACAAATTTTGCAATCATGTATCTGATATCATTGCCCAAATACATATATATATATATATTTATCAAGAACAAGATTGGTCCAATACCGAGTCCTGTGGCCTTCCACTTTGTAACCTCACACCACTCAGAGTACTCCTTATTTATGTCTTCTCTCTGCATTCTTCCCGTTAACTGATTTTCTATCCATTTGACAACTTTGCCACCTAATCCATGTAATTTTAACTTCCTAAACAACTTTTGATTCAGCCAGTGCATAAACATAATGTATACACACTTAATGTTCTAGAAAAGTGCCTAGAAAAAAAAGGAAGAAGTTGGGAAGGAGTTTAAGGGAGACCTAATAAATAATAGCCAAAAAAAAAGATAAAAAGCTCAATGGCCAAAAAGAAAATTAAATAAATGAAGAACTATATCATTGTAACAAAAATTAAGCCAGTGGATTACAAAAATGTATACACAGAATATTCAAGAAGAGTGCAAACAAGAAAGATGAATGGAGGTAGGATGGAAACTAACTGGTAAGCAGCAACTACAATTTAAAAAAAAAGAACAAAATGAAACGACCAGTGCAAAGATCTTACAAAATGTGTTGAGTACTATATGCAATCATTGCAAATTTACTAGTTACAAATGAAAGGTGTTTGTAGACTCATTTAACAAACTGACTTAAAAGTCTTAATAAAATATAAATATCAACTTACTATGCCCTTATCTCCAATTCGGCCCAGTGAAACCCTGTACATGCCAATTGCTGAAAAAAATAAGATAGAGCAGTTTAGTTACATACGGTCCTGACGTACTGTACTACAACTGCACAATATTTTTTTAATGTAATAAATGTATCTTAATTGCTTAATCAATCTCGTTGCCCTTGGAACATAGAACTGCAAGGGATGCCCTCTAACAACTTAGTTTTAGTAGTTTCAGTATTTGTTGAACATAATTTTTTAAACTTTATCACCAAAAATAGAGAAAAGGTGTGCAATAACGAGCTCAATTTGGTTGAACTTGCCAGAAGCCAAGACGAGCTGAAATAAGTCCATCTCAACATACTCAAACACTAGAGCAAAGTAGACCCACAGACTAATATGCGCCATCTATGCTGTTCTTAACAAACCACCAAACCATGGCTGGTGTTATGCCATGTCACACAGTTAGCCGCCACTTATGACATGCTCTCTGTGAGGCAGTTGTGCTATTCTCGTCTTTGTCATTTACAAATACCCCGGCAGATCACTTGGGCAATGTATATGGTATGTATGTATAGGGTAATTAATATTAATACAATTTGCATTATTTTATTCAGATGGCCACTTACATTCTTTATGCAGGAAAACAAGCATATCTGAATCCTTATTGTGTGATTGTTTTGGCTGATCAGGATACAGAAACTGAACCTTCAGAAATGCTGAGCGCTCCATGTTAAGAGAAAACACAGTCTTATCCACAGACTGCAGCTCTGCCAGATATCCCTGATAAACATCTGCACAAAGGATACAATTTATATATTTTATTTTCATCATCTTCATCATCATCAATTCTGTAACCTGAAAGGTCATTGGGGCATCACTACTGCAGTTTGATGGACCAGTTTCCGCCACTCTATTACAGTCTTGGTTAACCAAGACTATCTTGAAACATGCTCATGCCATTTAAGCTTGCATGCTTTTACCATAGACAATAGGTCTATATATTTTCAGACCTCTTTCTTCATGGTGTCTCGAACTGCCTTATCGAATTTTAGAAGACTAAAATGTTCTGTTACATAGTTACTTCTATTATTCCATTGAGTATTGAAGTTGTTTTTATTTTCTTGTTTTCAGGATGGGGTAGCACGATCCCATGCCCAACTCTCCTCAGTCATCTCTAATGACATGTTACTTCTCAATGTTACTATTTTACATTTTCATTTTGAGCCCTGGTAATAAACAGGCAAAAATTGCTTGTACGGTTGTAATTAAGTGTAACATCATCATCATGTTGTGTGTCCTTTGCAGAAAGCATATCTCATAAATAGATTATATGTAAGACTCTCATCTTTGGCCAGCTTTCACGGTGAATTAAAATACTTTTAAAAATACTTGAACCAGTGAAAGTTACTCACACTTAAAACACAGATTTTCTTAGCTTAAATACTATAAACAACATTTTAAAAGCAGTCTTAAAATAACACATAAGAAACAAGCTAATTTATTAGCAAACACACAATCTTTAAAGGGGGTGCGCTTAGAAGTTAGTCCAGTCAGGCACAACATACTGACCAAGATCAGATTCTCTAATCCCTGTATCATTCCCTAGAAACAGGCCGGTTACAAGGCAGCCTGGCTTATGAGATGTAGATCGACATGATCCCCGTAGTAGTGAGCAATCATGCAGATGAAGCCAAGCACAGTACATCTGTCTGGTGGACTCCAGCCCATCTTCATCAGCACGCTCGTGATGTGAGGAAAGCTACTACAACCCACTACTTAGAGCCCTTTTCAGGGAGCACAAAAAAATATTCGTACTCATTGTGGGCATTAAATAACAACAACAATTAAAGGTTGCACCCTTCCTGCAGCCCTCCTCATCACCATTGCACTATTCCCCCATCCTCCAAACCATCCAATCTCTTTCCCCCTCAATCTCTCCTCCCCCTTTCAAAACTGCCCATTCCAATCCTGTCTCTTAACCCTCTCCCCCTCAATTTCTCCTCCCCCTTTCAAAATCATTCATTCCTAACATATCTCTTAACCCTTTCCCCCTCAATCCCTCCTCCCCCTTTCTCCCTCAATCTCTATTCCCCCTTTCCCCCTCAATATCTCCTCCCTCTTTTCAAACCACCCATTCCTAACCGATCTCTTAACCCTTTCCCCCTCAATCTCTCCTCCCCCATTTCCCCCTCAATCTCTTCTTCTCGGCCCCCCCCCCCCCCATTCCCATTTCAATAACTGATCCATACTTCTTTCAGAGCTGTGTCAGTGACTTTCATAATTATCCCATGCAGTGCCTCATTTTGTAGTGTCCCATGTCAAACATTTAGTTGAATGCAAACTAGGTCACAGCACATCTCTTCCCAAAAACTCTACCCCCTCTCAAGCCTCCCATATCCCCCCCCCCCCCCCCCCCTTACAATCTCAACTATGCTTCTTTCAAATTCAGTACTACCGTCTCATTTTCCCAACAACATCACTTCATAATCATCCCACGCAGGGCCTCATGATGTACTGTCTTGCATCATTTTCATCCACTTATGACATCACGTGATTCAATGAGTCAATCAAATCTCCCCCACAAACGGTGGAAATACAGATGGACAATTGAGAGTTAATTAGATAGATGGTTAAATTTGCAGACAATCTCACAATAGAGAAGACTGTGTAACTAAACTGCAGTACAGGAGCAGTTCAAGGAGTGTGTGTAAGAGGGCAAATCATTTGAAACAACCAGTAGTGCAACTTTAATAATTAACTGCTATAATAATTAACTACTGTATTAATTAACTGCTATAATAATTGACTGCCAGTGTGACAGTATAAATAATTGTAGGTAAAATTATTTGGTTAAAATGTATTACCCTTAGGCTTTCTATCAGATGATGATTCCTGGGGGTTCAAAATGCTAAAGGCTAGGAAAAATAATTTTAAAAGTTAGTGAAATATAGTATTTCTCAAAAAGCCAATTTTGTTTTCAAATATGTAAAATTGTCCACTATCAAACTGAAATATACATAATAATACATAATTATCATACCAATACAATTATATCACTCCTTATAGATATATGCAGAATGTACAAGGTCTTCTTAGTCTTAGTAGGCCTGTACTTCTACAGTGGTTGATGCCCTTGTGCAGGTCCCAGCTCTGGTATGACTTGGATGTAGCTGGGAGGAGGATTACTACGTTGCGTTGCAATAAGTGTTGTGGAGGGTGGTGATCTGATGTGCAAATTAATTTTAATAGACTCAAACACCAGAGCAATGTAGACCCGCAGCCTGTTAAGTGCTATCTATACTGCTCTAAGCAAACTACCTTACCATGGCCGACGTTATACCATGTCACATAGTTAGTCTCCTCTTACGGCATGCTCACTGTGGGGCAATGGTGCTATTCTTGTCCTTGTCATACACAAAGACCCCGGCAAACCGCTCAGGTTATGTACAAGGTCTGCTAAAGAAACTAAGGAACATTTGAAATTGTGTGGCAATGCAATGTTTAGGCATTTCTCAAAAATGGCTGAATTTGAATAGCATAACATCAAGCTTGAAAAGACATTCACAAGAGAATCATGAAATGTTAAAACAAGTTTATGGGGATCAGAACATGACCCATACATGTTTTTATGAATGGTTTAAGTGATTTAAAGATGGTCAACAGATGATGAATGGTGTTCAATACAACAATCATCATTCAATGACGCTCATGTTGATGAGGTTTGTGAGATCGTGCATTGGAATCATCATCTGACAGGTTAGGATAAAGCAGAAGAATGTGAGATGTCTTTCTATACTTATACTTAATGTAATTATACTATATCTTATACTACATCTACCTCAGTTATTTTTAAAATTAATTATCTATTTATCTATATTTTTTTATTTCTATTCCTGAGCCTACCACACATTCAACACCTAATTATCTGCGATAGCTAGAGGGCACAGGTGAAACGGAGGATCTACAAGTGGCCCATGAAAGTCAGTAAATCGCTTACAAGTTGGAATACATGGCTGAGATGGAAAAATATACGAGAGCAGTAAAAACCTGAAACACCAAGACCAGACAGAAAGAAGTCAACACAGATGGGCCTCATAACAGAAGGAAGACCCTTTTCAATTAATTTATATTTTCTATATTGCACTCTTAATTCTTATGTATCCAGTATATTGGTTGTCCTATTTTACAATCATTATATTTCATTCATCCTCGTTGTGCACCTCACTACACTGCTATCTTTACAATTTTTTATAAAATGTATGATGGTGATTTGACATTTAAAGGAAAAATATTTTTATATATATCCCCCTTTGAAAAAAATTAATTTTTTCTTTATATATATATATATATATATATATATATATATATATATATATATATATATATATATATATATTATATATTTAAATCAGGAAATAAATAAAAGAGGTCCGAATCAAGTATGAAGGAAAATAAATATACTCATTCCCAAAATGGTCCCAGGAAAACAATTGTGCATATTGTGCATCAGAAACTCGACTGGATAAAACGAGGAACACAAGAAAATAAAAATAGCAACCAAATACCTACGAAGGACAACGAAGATCATCAACTGGTGAGGCACAACGGGAGGAACATCACGGAAACACCAGGTTAGGTACAAACAGATACACACACGCATCTAAGCACTGGTTTGTGTGTTTTAATATCGTCCAAATTGACTACGGTCTTGGGTGGAATAGGTGCGCCTCCGCCAGTAGAAACTGGTGAGGCAAACACATAACGAGAGGATAATCAAAAAGCGAGGAAAAACTGGAGGAACATCACGGAAACACCAGGCTAGGTACAAACAGATATACACACATCCAAGCACTGGTTTATGCGTCTTAATATCGCCCAAATTGACTACGTTCTGGGGTAGAATAGGCGTGCCTCCGCCAGTAGAAACTAGTGAGGCAAACACATAAAATAAAAAAATAAAAATTAGTCTATAGAATAGCGCCATGACATTCTAACAAAGGAATACAAAATAGATTGGGCAGATGTTACCTGACACAAGTTCAGAAAGACAGCTACGTTGCATCTGTCTCTAACAAATATAACAGCTTCAAGAAGAAAGTAATGACCAGCAATGAAACATTGATCTACGGAAATGTTATCAAGATGGAAATGCAGTGGAAGAACTAGTTGAGACCAAAAAAAGTGCAGAAAGGAAATTCAAATGTGTTAGTCATGTTAGCCGTGTTAGTCGTGTTAGTCGTGTTAGTCATGTTAGTCATGTTAGTCATGTTAGTCATGTTTTTTGAAAATAAATGATACTGTGTGCCATGAATTATTATCAGAGCTGCAAACAGTTAACATCTGATACTATCTGGAGGAAACAGAAGAAAAAGGCCTGAGTTGCAGAGGTTTCTCCATCGTGACAATGCATCAGTCCGTATATCAATGCTCGTTCTGGAATTTTTGGCAAAAATTAAGATAAGTAGGATTCCTCAGCCACCCTACACATCTGACCTATCCAAAGGAAGTCTAAATATTTACTAAAACTGAAATCCAGCTTGAAAGAAAAATAATTTTAAAACATTGAAAAACCCTAAAGCAGGTACAAGAAGTTACGTACCAGGGAATCGTCTTTGCCAACGACGGCAGACTGGATAGAGAGATCGAAAATAGAATTCAAAAGGTAAACATGGTGCACTATCAGCTAGCACCGATACAGAAACATCAAAGTGTCACTATATCCACTAAGCAGTTGCTGATAAACATGGTGATCATCCCTACATTATGTCATCAGTGTCAAACGAGGGCCTTATTGGATAGGCACAAACGTAAGATCGAGACCTGTGAGATGCACAGGGTGAGATGTGCAGCAGGAAAGACAATTCGCAACAAAATTCACACCAATGAATTATTGTAGGGATACATTGGCTAACCATAATATTGATGCACAGAAGATAAAATGATTTGGTCATTTCTTCTTCTTCGTACGCTGTCAGACGTCAACTTGTATTTTTTCGAAGAAAGCAGCTGTCATCCTGAGGCTGTCGACACTGCCATAGAGCTTGTCTAGTGTTGCCACTGGTGATGGCCACATGTGCTTTCTCTGGTCCTCGTATGTCCGGCAGTTTTGCAGCAGATGTTCAGCGGTCATTTACCCTGTACCATAAGTGCATTCGTCAGTGCCACCTATCTTCAGTTTATTGAATAGGTGGTACCTCAGTCTGATGTGGCCTTTGCGGAGTCTAAAGACCACAACCTGCTCTCTTCTGTTCAACTGGTAATAAGCATCATTTTTTGTGTAGCCAGTATGTTCTGTTTCCCATTTGGCCATGTATCTGGCCCTAATAAGCCTTTTGGACTCTTCGTAGGTCACACTAGAATCTGGTTGTCGTAGTCTTGCATCTTATTTTGCCAGTCTGTCTGCCTCCTCGTTGCCTTGGATGTTACAGTGGGATGTAACCCACTGTACCACTACTCTTTTTGGTGTGGACTGCTGGCATAGTTGACAGAGTACTGCTCTTAAATCATTAAGTTCAGTATTTTTCTGGCTTTTTAGTGCTGTAACTATGGCCAGGGCATCTGTAAACAGGACTATCTGGCTTTCATTGCTTTCGACTGTCAGCATTGCTTCTACTGCAGCCTTCAGTGCCTCTGCCTCTGCTCTGAAATTGCTTGAGTATTTTCCAGTTGCCAATGATAGTGTTATTTTTCTACCATTTGTTAGGCTCAGGAATACCCCTGCCCCTTCGTTCTGTGTTGTGTTTGTTACAGAACCGTCGGTGTATGCATGGGTCCAGTCCATGCTTGGGTAGTTTTCCGTTATGTACCTCAGGGTTATGTCTCTTCTTTCTTTTTCAGTCTGGCTGTTCTTGTTTCCAATACCTGGTATATTTTTTACCACCTCTGGAATGATATGTTGCTTCCATGTGGGTTTGCGTACAGTAGGGATGGGCTTTGGTGTTGTTAATGTGATCATAGGGTCTTCGCTCATATTTGCTTTGGCTATTTCTGCAAAGTTTCTCCACTTTAGTTTCCCATTTCCAAATCTATTTAGTCTCTGATGCATTGGATGGTCTTTCAGTCTTCTGAGTTTCTCTGCTTGCTGTTGTGCTCTGCAGTCTCTTCTGTCGGTCATGGATTGCAGATTTGTAATCTTTTCAAGTTCTACAATTGGCATTGACTTCATGCCTCCTGTTTTAACTCTCATGGCTTGGTTTTGAAGTTTGCTAATTTTATCAAAGTTTGCCTTTGCTGCTGTTGTCCATACCGCAACGCCATACTCGAGAACTGGTCTCTCTCTTCCAGTGTACAGTTTCTTTAGTATTCTTTCGTCTGCTCCCCAGCTTGTGCCAGCAAGTTTCCTCATGATTGCTATTCTTTCTCTGGCTCTCATTCGGTTTCTCTCGATCTGACTTTTCCATGTCATGCGCAGATCAAATGTGACTCCCAAGTAGTTTGGGTTGTCGTTTGGCCGCAGATATTTGCCGTTAAGACTTATTTTGGTGTTCTGGGGTTTATTTGAAAGCGAGAATATCGTACATGTTTTTTCCTCATTTATTTTGACCAGCCACTCCTCCAACGATGTTAGGGGTTGCTGCATCCGATTGTTTGCTTCGGTGAGATTTTTTTCAGAGGTTCACATAGCCAGATCGTCTGCAAATATGGAGCTGTGGACTCTTCTTGGTATATTCTCTGTGATGTTGTTTATATACACCAGGAAAAGTGTTGGTGACAGTACCCCCCCTTGGGGTACTCCTTGCTCCAGTGTCACCTTTTTGCTCATCTGCCCTTGTACTTGAACTCTGGCTGTTCTGTTTTCGAGGTAGTGGCTGATCCATCTGTACATTTTTCCAGATACTTCACTTCTTCGTAGCTTGACTTTAAGTCCCTCTTTCCACACCTTGTCAAATGCCTTCTCTAGATCCACCCAAACCGCTACTGTATGCTTTTTCTCTTGGTAAGCATCCTCTATTTCCTGTGCTATGAGAGTGATCTGGTCCTCAGTGGATCTGTGTTGTCTAAATCCTGCTTGCCGTGGAATTAATATGTGTTTTTCTTCCAGGTGCCACATCAGTCTGGTGTTTATCATACGCTTCATCAGTTTGCCAACACAGTTCAGTAGACTGATGGGCCCGTATCCATTTGGACCTGTTCTATCTTTTTCTTTCTCGATACTGGTGATTTGGTCATTTGATAAGGATGCAATATGATCAACCTGCAGTGAAATCATACAGCATGGAGGTTTCAGGACCACAAGCAAGAGGTCGACCTCGGTGACGATGGCTAGATGGAATCATTGAAACACTCCAAAAGTTCAACATGTTGGCAGCACAAACCCCTCATCTAGCACTAAACAGAAGTCTATGCATACTGTATCTCCTCTCTGCAAAGCCGCAAGGCAAGAGTAGTAGAACAAAAGATGAAGAATAAATTGAGGGCAATTCGCAGACAGATCTACGCAAGATCCCCAAAAATGCTTACCAGGAACACTACCAGAAGTGAAAATGACATTATGAGCATTGTATTAATTTATTTATAAAGGAGGGAAGTATTTCATAGAACACACAGCTGACTAGGTTCTAGATAAGCCTGAAAAAGTTATCCAAAAAAAGTTATGGACATTTTTGAACACACCTCGTATGCTGAAACTGTGATATATATGTTAATTTAAAGTAAATTACACAGCTCAGACGGGGAAGGAAGACTAACGACTGGTCAGGCAAAATATACTGATAAGGCGTATTAGTCAGGTTTAGGCAAAACATACTGGACAAGACCCTCACCTTGGCTTTCTCTTAGTCCTCGAAAATGGGCTGTTTTCATGACAGCCTAGCTAACAAGGTGAGGGATTGACGTGATCCCTGTGTTAGTGAGCAACATGCAGATGAGGCCAAGCATAGCACAACCACCTGGAGGACCACGGTCCACCTTCATCAGCATGCTCTGGATGTGAGGAAAGTTACTGCAATCAGCCACTCAACGTCCTTTTCAGGGCGCACAAAAGAGTAACCTACTCATTGTGGGCTTTCGCAAACAACAACAACACAGCTCAGACTATTTAACCTGGTCTTTAAAGATGTAATTATATATTTGTATACTACTGGTTCCTTGTTATGGTAAATTTATACTTCAATTAATCTCACTTACCTAGTAAAGTTCTCTCTGGATTCACAGAACAGGACACAACCTTAACTTTCTTTTCATAGGTATAAAACACCTGCAATGTTATATATGGCACATCATATAATAAATTACATAATAAAGTTTGGAATTTGAAGAAAAAAAAAAAGTAACAATCGAGGGGCACGAGTTATGTTACTACTATTAATAATTAAAACTATTTAATACATTGTTATCGTTTTCCTTTCTTTTTCACTCCAGTGGGAATGTTGAACCGCAACTTCAGCTGGCATTTTTACAGGAAGTCTGTATCAATGCATTGATATGTCTTGCTGAGGAGGCCATTTGTTTTAAATGATGAGATAGCCAGCTGCATACACAAACCCTCAGTCATCTTTCAAAATGAACAAAGTAGGATGGGTCTATACTTTGCTTACCAATTAAAGACCTATAGATCTCTCTCCTGTCTCGTCTGTCCAGTAACCTAGGCGGTCGCAGGGGCATTACATCATTAACTCCCCATTGCCATCATACTCTATCCATTGTGAGCATTACAGTTTCAATGAATGGCGTGCCAATCCAGTGAATATCCTCTGTCCAGCACGTCTTAGCGCAACCTGTCCTTCTATTGTCAAGAACTCAGAGTATCACATTTGGATAACCATGAGAACGTATCACATTGCTGTAACAGCATAGCTTTCATGATTTGACAATTGAAAGAAGGTTCATATACAGTCTGATTGACTGTCGGACAGTTTTGTGTATACTGACATTCGTGATGTGATCACTATATGATATTACAAGGATCTTTCTGAAGCACCCCATCTCCATCATGTGGATTTTCCATTCCAATGAAGCATTTAATGTTCACGTTTCACAAGCATACAGGTGCACAGAGATGATCAGATCTAAATGGGACATTTTTTTAACTATGAGTTAAATGACAGAAGGTTAATGTCTGGGACTGGTGAAACATTGTGATCAAGATCCCATCTCTCACCCTAGCTGTTCTCCTAGAAAAGGACTGTTTTACAGCAGCCTGCTCAATGAGGTGTGTGTTGACACAGTGGTGAGTCTGTTGAAAAGTCATTGCATTGCCCTACAGCCAGAAGGATCCAGGTTCACCTTCTTCAGTACTCTTCAAGATATGAGAAGAGCCTGTGTAACCCGCAACCAAAGAAACATAACATGAGAGAACTACAACTAAAATAAGAAGCAAAAGATATAATAAAGAGTAATACATTGTGATGTGGCGGGAAGAACATCCCAATCACAAACACTGTCACGGACCTACACACTTAACTGTTCTGACTACTGGCACCATTAATGATCTAATGTGATAGATCTGCTCACTTCACTCTGACGATCTTCTCTTTGTTGATGAATTATAGATAATGGGCCCAATAATGATCTTAAGTGATGAATGATCTACAACATGTAAAGAACACAGAATTAAAATCAATGTAGAAAAAAACTGAGGTCATGGCAAGAGGATGGCGTGGGCTAGTGGTTTAGTGATACGGCTCACAAAATGAAGGTCCTGGGTTCACTCCCAAATCACAGCACCGGCCGTTACCCTGGGGAAGCAAACCCTTAAAAAATGTAGGAGGAAGCAGACACTTACATAAAATGCATGCAGAAGTCAGATGCACTGGGCCGACAGGTACAAAATAAAAACATAGTGCAACGCACACTGTCTTGAGGAAAAGAGAAATAAGCAAACGCAAAAAAACAAAACACACAAAAACTGAGATCATGAAAATATCTAGAATAGCCAGAGACATCAATATTGGCATTGCAAAACAGCAAATCAAACAGGAGAAAAATTTCACATACTGAGGGAGCACGTTATCAGCAAACGGAAGAATTACAGCGGCAATCCAACAAAGATGCAATAAGGCAATAAGATCATTAGACAATTAACTCCAATACATAATTGGAAGCACGTGACAATACCTACCAAAAGAGCTTTATACAACACGATTTTCGTCCTGACAGTATGCAATCAATGTCAAAACTGGACACTAACATCAAATGAAAAACGTTACAACAAAAATTAAATGCCTGATAAAAATATTGGGCATAACAAGAAGAAACATGATCAGAAACGATGACATCAGGAGACTAGTGGGAACAACACCAGTATTAGACTACATTAAAAGACAGCAACTAAAATGGTATGACCACGTAACAAGAATACCACCACACAGCACCCTATAACAAGCAATGCAACTTGGATAAAACAGATTCACAGTCAAAAGCCAACCACGAAATAAGTGGCTTGCATTGTTACCTCCTTATTACCTATCACACTTCACAATCTATACTTCTCCTACACAACTGTGGCACACTTATTACCTATCACACTTCACAATCTATACTTCTCCTACACAACTGTGGCACACTTATTACCTATCACACTTCACAATCTATAATTCTCCTACACAACTGTGGCACACTCTTCATAACAAAAACACGGCTTGCTTTGAAACAAATGTGAAACAAACGTTTATTTACTTCTTCCCACTCTCCTTTTCATGGTTCCATAACTCATTCGCATACATTTTATTCCAACGCTGTCTTTAAGACTTTTTGTCCTCTACCTACTCTAATATTGATAATTTTTTGCACTTGCATCTCTCTTCTCTCCTGCTCACAGCGCTAATGAAAATCGACTATCAAATGTTACTGGTTTCACAATTGAATTGCACAAAGAACTCTTTACATTTATCTGCGTCTCTTTCCTTCTTCAAAGATTAAAAAAAAGAAAAAGATTGCTTTGGTTAAATCTGGTCAATCTGTATCTCTGCTCTTGTCCTGGGAGAGCGACTGCTCTTGTTAACTTCTCGACTAAAAATGTCTTCCTCAGAGCTTACTTGGGTTATGTCTGGTCAATCTGTATCTCTGCTCACTTCTGCTTCTGTCCTGGGAGACCGACTGCTCTTGTTAACTTCTCGACTAAAAATGTATTCCTCAGAGCTTACTTGGGTTATGACTAGTCAATCTGTATCTAGGCTCACTTCTGCTCCTGTCCTGGGAGACTGTCGGCTCTCTCTAACTTCTTGACTCCTCTTTCTGAAACCGTCGCCTGTCCTTAACTTAACTCCTAACTGATTTTCTGGACTTTTACTGTGGCAAATATCAGACTTGCATTATTAATTCTGACCAAAACGACATCCTGGCTCACTATCTGAGAAAAAAGATATATCCAATGCCACTCATATCAGCCAAAAATCGCTTCGTTAACTTCTTCATTTTGGCGATCGCTCTCATTAGCATAGCAGTGTGATCTTTGCATTCTCTGATCTACTGTGTAGAATCCCTTCTTCTGTTTGACCTCTCTGCTAATGCAAAGCAGAAGTCTATGCATACCTTCTCTCTGTGACGCCGCAATGCATGAGCAGTAGAACAAAAAGAATAAGAAGATAATAGTTTGAAATGAACTTACTGTGTGTTTCTGAGTTTCAAGCTCATATATTCCAAAATTGGTAACAACAGATGATGACTGTGGAAGATAGCATACTTCATGCATGTATATGTATACATAAAATTATACATACACATAGTGGCAAACAAACATTATATAGAGTTTACATTTGCAGATTCATGACTGAAATTAAAGATGCTCCTAATGACTGTTTTGTCTGGGCTATCCTTTTCTCTATTCCTGTGCTGTATATTCGATCTGATTTTAGTTTTTAATATGTAACATTTTTTTCAAGATTGTTCTGATCTGTTGAAGTATGGGTTTGATATAATTGAAGCTGCTCCATCCTGCTGCTATTCTGCGTGAAACTTCATGATAGATTTATTTTTATCATTCAAAAAATTTCACCAGTCAGCATGGTCAAACTACAGTCAGAGGCATGCGTTTGTGTCCTTGAACATGCTTGGTAGTTTTAGCACTGAAGTACTATTTATCAATGGCTTTAATAAATTTAAATTGTGACAGTGGAGGTCCATTTAGATTCACTATCATAAGCTAGCTTATGTACAATCTATTTCAACCGTAATATCATTAATAATCATGTGAGAGTTGTTATGTTGTAACGATTAAAAACGTAATTTACATATTTTTGTTATCCGTCAAGCAAAATTTTTTAGCAGACGAGCGCGTTTGTCAAGCCCTGCTGATAACATAGTCATCCTCAGTACCAGCATCTGAGAGGTGGAGCAATGCCTAAATGGGCTAAATGAAACAAATGAGGCATAAGGCCTTAAAATTAATTAAACTAAATGCATTCCATGAGGGGAACTGTGACTAGGAAATTATCCTGTCGAAAATGGGAGTCATACATTCACTCAGGTCAAGAAATTACACACCTTCCAAAAATAAATTGTGAAATTACACATCTGATAGCATCAGGATGGTCCAGCTTCAGTTGTATCAAACCCATATTTCAGCAAATGAAAAATGACAAGGAAGGAGCTCACACCAACAGCATGGCTATTCAAGCTACAATATATGACTGTGAGGTATGGAACCTACGAAAAGTAGATGCAGATACGCTTCGAATTGCTCATAGGGGTGTAGCAAAGAACACTGACATTTTATCTACAGGACTGAATTCGTAAAACAGAAATCAGGCACCGAGCTCCTTTCAATGACGTCGCAGATACTGCATTAAGAAAATTAATTAAGAAGGACGGGACATGCAGTGTGTTTGTCTCACAACAGATGGACACAAAATGTGACATCCTGGTGTCCCTTCAACATTAAATACCCAAGCGGATGTCCACAAAAGAGATGGAGAGATGGCCTGAGTAAAGCCCTTGGTCTATAATGGTACTCCAAGGCAATAGATCAAAATGAGTTTAAACAACATTTGGCTATCTGTCATCAGATCCTTTGCTTTGCCTGATTGAATACCAGGATTACAAATTAAAGAAACGTTCTCTATAACAGTATTGCTTTGATAGAAAGAAACATTTTAAAAAAATGGAAAGTAAAATTATTTGTTAATGATTTACTCTAAAAGAATAAAATGCATGAATGAATACCTTATCATTGTCAATATCATTCCACACAAATAGGATCCCTCCTCCTCTTTCTTGGTTGATAATCCGCGGGGTAATGACAAATGCCTCTAAATGAAAATAACACACAGCATTAGCCAATAATTCACAAAAATATTCATTGATCTAATCTCTGTGAATGTAATTTACAAGCACTTATAACTTATCATTATCTTCTTTTTCTTCTACGTTTATCCTGAAAAGAATGTCTGTGATGTTGTGTCATAGTTTACAGCAAAGACAACTGATTTCAGCATAACATTTCTGGAACCGGGTTTGCCTTCCCTCTTCAATCCCTAATCTCCTAGCAAGGCTGCATGGATGCAGTCTGTTTTCAGGGCTGCCCCTTGGAAGTGTAATAGTCTTCATCAGTTATGGGTCAATGACCATGATGCAAGCAGCCAGCGATGAATCACTGGCTGCTGTCAGCTTATCAACATCTTTCGCCCCATAATAAACATGTACTATAAATCATGTATTGCATGCGATACAATCACTAGTGTTGGAGAGAACCAGGGAAGATGTGGATAGAGCTGGAATGTTTGATCAAGGACAGGAGAACTTTGTATATCTATATTGAAAACCTCTGCTCCACATGGGGATGAGTGTATTTGATTCCTGAATTTTTGGGTTAGATCATTAATAGTTGCCCATTGCAGCCAAAGATGATGACAGCATCATATTTGTGCTGTGAGATATGTTCTCATATGGCTGCAAATACCAATCCTGGCACAGCAGACTCTGTAGAGTTTCTTTTGTCCCAATGATGAGTATCTGCCTGTTATGTGCTCACAGCATTACAGCTGCTTGGGGATGCGCTCATCAGACATGCAAACATTGGGGATGCGCTCATCAGACATGCAAACATTGGGGATGCGCTCATCAGACATGCAAACATTGGGGATGCGCTCATCAGACATGCAAAAAATGTGTCCTGTCCATTTTATCTTGGCTTTTTTGAGAAGCATATGGATGCTCAAAATGTTAGATCTACTATGAATTTCAGTTAGGTACTTTGTCCTGTTTCCAGGGTATGACACGTTGAGGCGGAACAGGGTCTTGATCAGCTATGATTCGCTGACTCTGATGGAAGCAGCCAGCTTTGAGTTGCTGGCTACTGCCAGCTCATGCAATGTTGGATTTTAGCTCCATTAATTGTACATACTTCTGCTTCCTCCCACCTCCTGTTGAATTTTAATCTCCAGTGATCTGTGGATTGCTGATTCATCCATCTCAGTGTAATTATCTAAATGTCGGTCATAATTTAATTTCAGTATGCTCCTGTTATCCATATCCAATGTCCCCACTATAAGTGCATTTAAACCAAGATGCCAGCTCTTTCATAACAGTACAAAAAACTCTGGTATAACCAGAACAATAGCTCCTGAAAGTTCAAGAGATCTACTTCTACTATCCATTAGTGCTGAAGGCATCCCTTCTGTTCCTTCCAAAGAAAAGATTACAAACCATGCACTGCCCCCAGCAAAAGAGAAATAGTTAAGAAAACTAAAATGGTTGTATACAACTCCACATATATACCAGTCTTTACTTATGAAAATGAATCATGGATATTGACCATAATCCAGCTCCAACCATAAAAAGAGATATCTAAGGAAAGTGGTCCAAGTAACATGAAGAGACCAGGTCTGCAAACAGACACATAATCTTGAAACCCAGCCCTTGTAGACAAGTGGAGTAATCCCAACTTTCGTGGTTTCACGATGTCTGCAGAATGAAAGAAAATCAGTTACCCCAGCAATTATGGGAAACAAAAAGTTGAGGATCTAGACCCAAAAGTACGCTGAGATGACAACATAAGACAGTCTATAAGAGATGGACGACTGGATTGCAACTAGGTCAAGAGAAAGATATTGGATAGAATAGTCTGGTATTCTGTCTGTCTAACCTCTACACCCTAGTGTATAAGAGGAGCAGCTACGTAAGTATGAAGTTAGATGTTTTCATTTGTGTTCTTTGAGGGGACGGCGTGGCCTAGTGGTTAAGTGGCACTGCTCACAATCCGAAGGTGCTGGGTTCGATCCCCATCACAGCACCGGCCGTTACCCCGGGGAAGCAAACCCTTAGAAAATGCAGGAGGAAGCAGACCCTTACATAAAATGCATGCTGAAGTCGGATGCACTGGGTCGACAGGCGTAAAATAAAAACACAATGATGACAATGCAACGCACACAGCCTTGGGGATTAGAAAAATAAGGCGAACGCAAAAAAAATAAATAATTTGTGTTCTTTGTCACTGACGAAGGCCCTGTGGTTGTATCGTTGGTTTTGTTATATTTCTGTTCCAGTACGGTAACCGTGCCATATTTGTTATTATTGATTTCCAGTCCATACTACTACTAGCATCTGCTTGACCGCAATAACCGGATGCATCATTTTTGTATGCAGGTGCCGGCATACTTCAACTAACAACTTTAGTTATGAATGTAGAGAACAGTTGGAAAGTGGCCCCTGAACTTCAGGCTGAAGCAACCCATAACAAGCATTTAATAATTCAGCCTTGTACATTTGGAGGAACTGGTCGCCGCACCTCAGAATGAAGCTGAGAACTAGTACAATTTAGTTTCTTTAAGGAAAAATACAATGTCATTTGATTTTGTCATTCTCTCACTCATTTTATCCACGGCGGCAGTCACGGCAGTGTCTTTATCGTGTTACTTGCCTGATATACCTATCATCTGGCGATAGCTGTATATAAACTGAGACACTGATACTAGAAGATCAAACGAGCTGTGTAATTCAAACATTATCTTTCATAATATGTTTTACTGGTGAAGTGAATTAACTTTTTCTTTTTTTGTCACGAGGAAATGATACCTTTCCTCATAACAGGTCAAAGTTCATGTTTATGATCTGTGCGACAGTTTCATATCGTAATTTTGCTTTTTATAAATTATTAAGATTATTTGAGCAATTTGTCTTTGTATTTTAACAAATTTACGTTTTTGAAATATAATTTTTTCTTTTCATTTTTAATATCTTGTCGAGCTGGATTAATTAAGCTTGAAATGTAAAAAATTATATTAATTTAACTTGAATTAAGAAGTAATTAGATAAAATAGATGAGAACGAATAAGTATTCTTTTACTTCCGGGCTAAACATGAAGCCTGCAGTGGCAAACAATTTCCAGGAAACTAGTAATATTATTGTCAATAGCAGAGCCAAAAGTAAATATGTGACACGTTATGTTTATGGACATTTACAGCTATATAAAGATATTTATCGGAAGGCTGCAATAAATATATGTCGGTTGCCTTCATGGTGCACTGTGTCAGAGCTGCAGGCTTAGTCATATATATTGAACTTAGATTACTAATCCAGTCTAACTCTAATCATTACTCTTCTTAGGACTTAGTCAACTATTAATATAATTATTATTATCATATATTTCAGTCCTGAGACTGGTTGTAAGGTTGTCTATGTCTCTTCATTTGACCCTATCCTCCGCAGCTCTCTTCATTTTAGCATGTTCGCACTCTAATGTCCCCGTATGATCGAGATGTCAAGCTGAGTCTTGGTCGCCCGGGTCCTCTCTTCCCCTGAATTTTGGTATTTCCCTTTTCTAGCCAATCAATCGCTAGTGTCTTCTGTAGAAGACTTTCAAGTTTCATGTCTCATACTGTGACCCAACCAACTCAACCTGCGTTTTTGTATCAAATGCAATATTTGTCACTGCATCCTACTCAGTGAACAGATTGTCCGTTGTCGTTAGATCCTCTTGCTGCCCAACTCACTATTTCCATTCTATGGTAGCACCACACTTCAAACACCCCACACTTTTCTCATACTTCTTTGCCAGGGTCCAAGTCTCAGTCCCATAAAATGCAATTACCATATATGACTGGCGACCAATCTTTTCCTCAGTTCTATCCCTATAAACTCTTGAGGTTAACAACCTGCGTCAACTACTCTACTTACAAACTTCACTTCATTATGATGATATTATCATTCATGTCCATTTCATAATCAGTGACATGTTGTCGCATCAAAAGAAGTCAAATATAATTTACACTGTTGCAAAAAATAAACATTTATAATCAATTTAAGTTTAAATTGCATTTTTTATCATTCTATTTATACTTCACATAAACTATGGTTCTTCTTCTTCTTCTTCTTCTTCGTACGCAGTCAGACAGTAACCATTATTTTTTCGAAAAAAGCGGCGGTCATCCTGAGGCTGTCGCCACTGCCATAGAGCTTGTCTTGCAGTTCCACTGGTAATGGCCACATCTGCTCTCTCTGATCCTCGTATGTCGGGCAGTTCTGCAGCAGATGTTCAGTGGTCATTTTACCAGTACCGCACGGGCATTCGTCGGTACACCCTATCTTCAATTTATTGAATAGGTGGTACCTCAGTCTGTTGTGGCCAGTGCGAAGTCTGAAGACAACGACCTGCTCTCTTCGGTTCAACTGGTAATAGGCATCGTTTTTGGTGTAACCAGTAGAACACAACAATTCAATTTGGACTTCCCCTGGAAACGACTTTTAAGTTGTCCAGCCCTTTCACTACCGAAGCATCATTGATAAAAATAAACAGCCTTCCTGTTGATTTAATTTAACATCAAAGGACTATCTAACAACAAAGAAACATAAGTGTCTGACATTTGCATTCATAAAAAATGGGGTGCACTGATGGTCCAAGAGATCACTCATTCATTCGCTGACCGAAGACTAAAAATAAATGGATTGAAGCTACCCGTGAAGAGACTACATGAGCAATATGGAAGCGCCATTTTTGTCACACTAGACCTATATGTAAGCTCAGTCAGCCAAACCTCTAGAGAAAATAAGAGTGATTCTAAAAAATCAAACCTAATCATGCACACTAACATTGCTATATAAACCACCGACAACAACTTTATTGTTTTCAAAGATCCTGATAACTTAAGATCTTAAAACAATAAAATAGTTATACAAGATTTTAACTGTTGCAACATAGCATAGGGATACAATGAATAAGATGCTAATGGTGAGGAGCTGGAGAACTGAGCATACCAGAATAGATTACAGCTCCTGCATGACCTACAATCACCACCATATTTTAATAGGAGCAGATGGCTAAGAGGATACAATCCTGATAACATATTTGTGAGTGACAAAATGATAAATAGTGACAGAATCTGTAATGAAGCTTATACCATGGATGCAACACAGGCCCATTTTGTGAAGCATTACAGCAGTTGTTAAACTAGAGAATTTACTTTTCAAAAGACACTTTAACCGAGCGAAACAGGTTTTGTTTGCCTTTGACCTAGACAAAGAGGTGTTTCTTCTTCTTCTTCTGCGTTTGTTCTTAATCTCCCGCTACCAAACCCTGAAAGGGCTTAAGTAGCAGAATGTAGTCCAGAGAACGGAATGCGTTGTGTCGTAGTTTAAAGCTTGACTGCGATATTTGCACCTTTCGGTCCAATACATCCGACTTCAGCAAGCATTTTTTGAGTATCATGTTAGCATTCCCTCTTCGATGCCTTCTCCTTAGCCAGTCTGCCCTGCTGCAGCCTGTTATCCATGATCACCGCCTGGAGGTGTAGAGGGGTCTTGACAGCTCTCGTTCGCTGGCCCTGATGCTAGCAGTCAGATATGAGTCGCTGACCACTGCAGCTCATGCGCTGCTCAGCATCTTGATCCCAAAGAAGTGTTTAAACTAGAAATACAAGGCTTTTCTTAAGCTAACAAAAAGGATCAGATACACAAACTGAAAGGCACTATACAAGCAATACCAACAACTATTTGAAAGTGACCCCTTTTTTGAGGAGACCATCCAGGTTGTGGAAGATCTCCTACATGCTATTTTAGACTCTGAAACATAAAAAAACGCCTTGTGGAAGATCTGGACATGAAACAAAACAGTTGATCTGTCTGGAAACTTGAAAAGGATCTAAGTAATGACCCAGCAACAGCTCATGCAGGCATAATGCAAGTCACCCTCTACCAGATAGCCCACCATTTACTGCTGAACGGGAAAACTACTAAAAATAGAGCAAACCAAGATCCAGCAGAATTTTAAAAATGGCGACACCATTTTCAATAGGGATTAAATGGTGAAATAAATCAAATGAAAAACAACTAAGCAGCTGGCCCTCATGATTTGAGAACACAGCAAATTTGAAACTTTGGACTAAAAACCATCAAATGGCTGCTAACGCTTTTTAACATATATCAAACCTATGCAAATCTATATAATGTGGAGGAAATCCACAGTGGTTTGGACTAGAAACCATCAAATGGCTGCTAAAACTTTTTAACATATATCAAACCTATGCAAATCCCCATAATGTGGAGGAAATCCTCAGTGGTTACGTTTATAAAAATATGAAAATCCCCAACAAAACCCAAGAATTTCTGATCAGTGCCATTACTATATCATCTAGGTTTTTAAAAAAATAATCCTGAACCAAAATGCCCTCTCAGTAGACAAGAAGCTTATCAAGCACATTTCAGATCTAGAAGAACATGCTGCTGTAGCGAAATTCTTAACCTGACACAGCTAATTGAGAACAGTATGAATGCAAGCAGATTATAGGAGTGACTGCAGTTTATGACAAAGCTATTTCCTATGTTCACCAACCTCATCAAATGTCTCTTGCGGAATAGGTGGTTCTTTATCATTTTTTGAACAAAACAAAAATAGCGACCTGGCACAAGGTTATGTCCTAGCACCTATGTTGTACGCAACAAGGATGGCGAGTAACTGGCTGCGGGTCTACATTGTTTTACTGTTTTGGTTCGTTATGGATGCCGCCAGACCACAAATTTGCCTGGAGTTCACCCTAGTCAACAACTTACACTTGTATTCACGAAAACGTGTTGTTTTCTGTTTGGACTGGTTAATTCATTCGTTTTTTGTTATTTCTTCCATCTGATTATCCTGGTCTGGACATCGGCTATATGAATGCGCTTAAACCTGTGTCGTACTTCATGGCCTAGTTCACACAGCTGAACTTCACGAAATTGGCATGTGAGAAATTTAGACACTACTATAATGAACTGAACACAGTCTGGGAGATATGCCAGACTCACTCACACGCTGAGTGATGTCCCTACGACCTCTTGTGGTTATGGAAAAGGCACAACACACAACGTTAGATGCTATCCCCCTCTGCTGCCTTGCAGGATACCTGTTTACGAGAAAGGCTTCGGGAGTAAACCCTGAAGAAAAATCTGCGTCCTTTGCTATCTCCAGTCATCTCAATGAGTATCTTGCCACTGGCCAAAGATAGCTCAGGACCAGAGAGTGAGGTTGACAAAGGCGCAGTTTCTTTCTCACTTTAATCCAGGTCACCCATTTCAGCGGACATAGCAACAGAAAAGACTGTCCACATGGCTGAAGAAAGAGAGTGGTTATCATCACTTGTGATGGACGAACATCATCATCATTATGTTGTAAAACAAATATAGCAACCTGTAGACTACAGACACAGAGGGGATGAAATTCATTTATGCTGATGGCACAGCAGCCTTGCCTAATGAAAATGGTTTTGAAGAGGTTGAACACATACTGACAAGCACATTTGATGCCGCTTACCAGAAAAATCACCTCAACCCAAATCCCTGCATAACCCAAGAAACAGAGGCAAATAGAAAACTACATATCAAATAGCAAGGACAGGAGCTGGAACACAGTACAGCTGCCAAACACCTGGGTGTAAAGTTGGATTGCATGCTGTCCTATACGAATGCATTACCCAGAAACAAAAGAGAAGATAGATGAGAGAATTATATCATCCGAAAATTGACTGGCGCAACATGGGGAGCACAGCCATGTGTCTTTCAAGCACCAGCACTTATGTTTCTCCAGAGGTGAGTACTCTTCACCAGTCTGGAAAAGCTTTGCACATGTCAAACTGTTTTATACAGTAATATATGAGACTGGCAGGAGGTCTAAAACTATTCCAACTGAAAAAATATACCCCATAAAAGGGGTACATCACCTGAGACAGGAAGCAGTGTTGCATCGAAAGAGAGAAATAGGTAATCGCCCTAAGGCATCCTATGTTAGGATACCAGCTGCTGTGTAAGGCACCATATGTTTGGACACCAGCTGCTGTGTAAGGCACCATATGTTTGGACACCAGCTGCTGTATAAGGCATCCTATGTTTGGACACTAGCTGCTGTGTAACGCACCATATGTTTGGACACCAGCTGCTGTGTAACGCACCATATGTTTGAACATCAGCTGCTGTATAAGGCATCCTATGTTTGGACACTAGCTGCTGTGTAACGCACCATATGTTTGGACACCAGCTGCTGTGTAACGCACCATATGTTTGGACACTAGCTGCTATGCACATGGCTGAAATCTAGACAAAGTTTCTTACAGTCTACACAGCCCCATCAAACTAGTTCAGGAAAAACGGTGCATTGAAAAAGAAAATTGATGAACTGCACCTGAGCACCACTTGTAGTAGCTAAATAGACTCTGAACTGGTGTATCACTGTGCAGGAAGAACTTAAAGAGATTAGGGTACATGTATGATGATGCATGCGATTGGAGCAACACAAGACCCAGACCACCTGGCAAGTACCTACTTTCCGTGTCCTGGGCACCACATTAGACATCATGTTTCTAATATTCGGCCATACAGATTACATTGTTATTTTCTCTCAATATGTCATCCATATTGCATGTTACCAGAAGGTTTGAGCAGATCATCAGGTGGTCTGGGTTTTGTGTTGATTCACCAAACGAGAGACAACTATTAGCAACTAGATTGTGCGAAACTGGTGATTCTGTTCAGCATGATAATCACACATGTATATGTGTGGGCAAGTGGCACAGACATCCAAACATTCACTGCAATGCTTAGGTAACTATGTACTGAGCACTAGCCCATAGAGATGAACTTCCACACACAGATATTTGAGAACCTTAAAGATCTCTCCAGCATAGCAAGCTTTATCCATAGAACTGGACTTCACGTGTGGACATAAAAAGAAACATGGCGAACGAGATGAAAAAGACTAGTACTTTTCACTTCATCAAGAATTTACATTTTTCTTTTCAACCACTGTAATTACAGTAGTATGAGGCAAACCTAGCCTTTGTATTTCACAAAGAGCTGAAGCATTTTTAATGATTTTATAAGTGTTCCTGGTCTGAAAGTCACATTCTTCTTTTTCATTATCACTCTAAAATAATCATATGTATGTATGATACACTTCTTGCAGGTTTATATTGTTTGTATGAACCAGAATATATCCAATTACCAATATAGACGATATAAGAAAGCTTCCAGTCTGATGACAAAGGATGGCTTCATCTCTCAGAGAATGGTAATAATGTTTGAAGTCTTATATTTATACTAAAACTAAGGTGAAAAGTGAACATTATCTTTTGGTACTGTAAAACTGACATTCTGACACACATTTTGGTCTTTGGTAATTCTCACCATCATGTAGCATGGCAAAGATGGCGCCGTAACTGGCTGCGAGTCTACATCTCTCTACTGTTTTGGATCATTATGGATGCCGCCAGACCACGGATTTGCCTGGAATTCACACTAGTCGACGACGTACACTTGTGTTCACGGATACGTGGAGTTGTTTTCCATCTGGACTTGTTATTTCGTTCTTTTTTTGTGATTTTTCCATCCGTTTATCCTGGTCTGGACGCCGGCTGAATGGCGCTACGCTTAAACTAGTTATACCTGTGTCGTAGCTCACGGGTTAGTTCTGCCGGTTCACCTTCACGAATATGGCGTGTGGGAATTTTAGATGCTACTGTGATGAACTGAATACAGCTGGGGAGAGATGCCAGACTCACTCACACCCTGAGTGTTGTCCATACGACCTCTTGTGGTTATCGAAAAGGCACGACAAACTGTGTTAGATGCCTTCCCACCTTTCTACCCTGCGGGTTACATGTTTACGGAAAGGCTTCGGTGGTAACCCTGAGGCAAAATCTGCATCCTATGCTATCTCCAGTCGTCTCGATGAATGTCTTGCCACTGGCAAAATGTAGCTTAGGCTCTGTGAGTGAGGTTGACAAAAGGCGCAGTTTCTTCCGCACTGTAATCCAAATCTCCTCGCAAGTCACCCATTTCAGCGGACACAGCAGGAGATACGACTGTCCACACGGCTGAACAAAGAGAGTGGTCTTCATCACTTGTGATGGACAAACTATCAGCATGTCAAACATTACTCTCAACACAACTCATTTTCTACTATACTGCTTAGGATAAGTAAAGATCCCATTACGCCATGCGGTGCATAGGAAATATGTTGTTAGGCCCATATTATTTTGTAACCCACAGCATTTAGTGGATGATATATTCAGCATCACGTCGGCCACCTTTACTTCCCAGATCCCGGACTGAACCGGTACCCATTTAAGGCTTGGTCGACCCGGGAGCCGTTTTGGTCTGAAAAAACATTTCCGCCTCAACTGAGGAATGAACCCAGGACCACTCATATGTGAAGCCAGCGTGCTAACCACTATGATACGTGGCTCCCTTTTCTATACTGTAGTATTCTCTAAATCCTGCTTGTTTCCGCACCAGTATCTGCTCAGACTCTATCAATGATTATAAGTAACTTCAATGATTATAAGTAACTATTCAATCCATAGTTCACACAGCTTGGGAAACTGATTGGCTGGTAACTTGAAACATTGGTCTTACATTTCCATTTCTATAATATGGATATTTTCATGGCCTCTTCTCTTTTTACTTTGGATACCATTCCCTTGCCTAACTGAGGTCAAAATGTCATGGTGTGATCACTGTATGTGCAAACACACATTTAAAAAAACGATTTCAGCATTATTAAAAAATAAAAATTCTAATTACAAGAACTGTTTAAATAACATTGAAGGCTTTGTAAGACAAAGAAGTAAGAACATCTGAGAAGATGGAGCGCAAGTATGTACATCCAGTGGGCTGTTAAAACTATCAATATCCACACACTTTACCATTTGCTAAGGGAGACTAGCATCTGTGGATTACACCGTAGCAGCAACATTAATTCCTAGTAGAACAGAACAGTATTTTAAAAGTAATAATTTCTTGCTTATATGCCTGTTCTCAGGGTGACAGGTGTGGTATTCGATGAAAGACTGGCAACTCATTACAATGCTTGGAACAAAGACTTTACAGAAAGGCCTCTGCGCATCACCAAAAGCATTGAGAGATGCAATGAGTTAGGCTTGCTGCAGAGATGCAGGCGAATAAAGGTAAGTACTTATTTTGATGTAATTGCTTCTTATCCTCTTTACTTTTCACATATAAAGTGACTTAAACAGCTGGTTCTTTTTAACAGAAAGATTATCACAGTAACTGGTTCACAGACCTCCTTTCTTATAACACGGAAGACCTCCAGAATCTGGACCTAGAGTGTTAGAATCATGTGTGAGGCTCTGTCTTAACAGAAAGACTATCAAAGTAGCTGGTTCAAGGACCGCCTTTCTTATAACATGGAAGACCTACAGAATCTGGACCTAGAGTGTTAGAATCATGTGTGAGGCTCTGTCTAAACAGAAAGACTATCAAAGTAGCTGGTTCAAGGACCGCCTTTCTTATAACATGGAAGACCTACAGAATCTGGACCTAGAGTGTTAGAATCATGTGTGAGGCTCTGTCTAAACAGAAAGACTATCAAAGTAGCTGGTTCAAGGACCGCCTTTCTTATAACATGGAAGATCTACAGAATCTGGACCTAGAATGCTAGAAACGTGGGAGGCAGGGGAAAACAACTCAAATTGCAAAAGAGAAAGAAAAATACAACCTCACCACCCAGGACTACAAGAAGGTAAAGTACCATTAACATCACATGAAACCGGATCTAACTGCACCAAGTGAACATCCGTACGATGCACATGATGACGTCACTTGTGATGTTTCAAAATTTTATTATCCTCCAACTCATAGTTTCCTCAGCAGACCGTTGAAAACATGGCGGGTGTTGTTTTATTTTTGCAATCGCATTCTTTCTCTATTCCCCAAGGCGGTTTGCGTTGCACTGTGGTTTTTATTTGCGGCTGTTGACCCAGTGCATCTGACTTTGGCATGTACTTTATGTAAAAGGGTCTGCTTCCTCCTGCATTTTCTTAGGGTCTGTTTCCCTGGGGTAACGGCCGATGCTGTGATGGGGATTGATCCCAGTACCTTCGTGTTGTGAGCCAAGTCAGTTAAACACTAGCCTATGCCGTCCTCTCATGGCGTGTGTGATACAGAATTCGTCCAGAGTATAGTGACAAAAGTGTGGCAAATGCAAGCTCCGCAGACGGTCCACCCGGCATCTTTCAGCTGTTAGAAACCGAATCACCGTTCGCCGATCATCTCTAGACGGATTCCGTATTACACCCGCCATGTCTTTAACGGTCTGCTGAGGAAACTATGAGTCGGAGGATAATGAAATTTGGCAAACTTGACGGTTGGTATGTGGCTGTTTACATCAGAAGTAATGTCTTTTGGTGTAGTTAGGTCCTGTTTCATTTGAACACGCCTTGTATATTCAGGTCACAAAGATGAGAATGCATCACACAGTGAAAGAGTATCACCTATGTTGGCATTAGAAGCCAAGAATGCTTATACTGAGTGACATGCATACAGTTGGAACACCAATTACTGTGGCATCCTTTAAATAAATAGATAAAACTGTATATTTCTAAGAATTGACATCACTGCAGTCCGGGCATACCCTTAGGTGCTCTGTCTCTCCAGCAAATGGTACGGGTGTCTGGATGCTGATGGTCCTTGTAGCTCGCTGGTTCTACACTCTCTTGCTCTGTCCTATCATGCACCTAAATTTGCTGGAACCTCGTTTGATGTCAAAACTTTGCAGTCTGTGAATTGCTGATTCATCTATATCAGTGTCCTCATCCAACAGACTATCGTTGATTGATTTCAAAACGTCACTCCTACCCATCACTAACGTGTCCATGATGGGAGTATGTGAATCCAAGATATCATCTTTTTCATTGCCCTGAACTCCAGCGTGACCAGAACTGTAGCTCCATGTCAACCCCTGGAGGTTTGAGGCCTCAACAGCTTCTATCCACCCGTACCTCAGCTATTTTTTCTGTACTTTCTGAAGTACGGCTTGCGTGCCAGTCCTGATGATTGCTCTTGTTAAAGGGGTCTCAGATATCTATCTTAACGCTGAGGTCACTGGTTCCATCTCCAATCTCACACTAGAGGTTATTGACGTGTATGTCCCCACTCCACTCAGCAACGACCTGTCCTCTCACTCCTGTTGAGAAACCCCAGTCTGATGTCCCGTTGCACAGATAAAACAAAATATTATACAAAGTTACTCTTCAACAAATGGAAAAGAATAGTCAATTAAAGAAAGTTTCTTTAACCAATTGCTACGTTTATTTGGGGGCTCGAGATCCAGAGATGTGACGATAGTATGGGAAGTCCTCACTACCAAAATATGACAGGATAATGGAGGCTGCGAAGAGATTATGGGCAGGATTGGTCTTGTAGTAATGAATTAAAATGGTGAGATGTTCACAGATTTTTACACAGCAAATCAACTGGTCATTGGAGGAAGCATGTTACCACACAAGAAAATTCAAATGGCAGCATTTATATTCATAGATCATGAATGCAAAACCAGAATGGTCACATATGTATAAATTTGAAGCTTAGCCTGTACTGGATGTCATGGTTTTCAGAGCAGATCTGGCTTCAGGCCACAACTTAGTGATGGTCAAATCTAACTTATTAACTTCATAATTTTATTTCCTTCCATATTCACTCACACACAAAACCACTCACTTGAGACCAATTTATTTTCAGTAATGTTTAATTATCATGTCCCCTAAAATGATACTAAACTATTTACAATTGAGTGACAAATAGAATAAAATAAAGATATAATATAAATGAGGGAATGCAGATTAGTGTAAAACAGATTACAGTTACATAGTTTAGTTTTCAATAAAGAAACATTTTTTAAATACAAATTTAAAAAAAGGGAAAATTGTTTACTAACAGCTCAATAATTATATTTACCCAAATATGAATAAGACATCACTTTCAATCAAAGATAATCCATGTTGAAAGATGTTCTTAAAGGTGTCAGCTTTTAAGCTTTAATAATTTTCACAATATTCACATTTTACTGAATGCATGTCAAGTTGAAAATTTCAATAATTCTCAATAAAATTGTCACATGTTTTGAACAAAGAACGTAGGTTGTTTTTTTTGTAAAATGAGAAAAACCTAGCATACACACAAAAAATTGCATCTATGATGTTGTCGTCGATGTTGTTGAATGTCCACAATGAGCAACTTTACTCTTTTGTGTGCCCTGAAAAAGGCGTTAAGTGGCAGGTTGCACCAAGTGGCTGTGCTATGCTTGGCTTCATCTGAATTACACTCACTACTACTGAGATCACGCCAATCCCTATCTTGTTAGCCAGACTGCGATAAAGTAGACTGTTTCCACATAGAACTGCGAGGAAGTGAGGTTAGAGTCTTGGCCAGTATATTTTGCCTGACTCTGACTAACATGTCTGATCAGTATATTTTGCCTGATTAACTGCTCATTATGAGATATAATTTTTCAAAGCATTTATATCTTCTAGCTACGGAATGCCACAGAAGCTGAGATCTTAACTTGTCATACAAAAAGACACATTGATCTACTGAAAAGCACAGAAAAGATGAATGAAGAACAATTGAAAGAAATATCCCAAAAATATGATTATATCTACTTTCATGAGGTATGAGTACTGGTTTTTATTTCTTGAATATCTGTGTGTCAGTTTATCCAACGTGTGTGACAGATTTGTTTGGCTGATAGAACCATATCATCATCAGGGGGTTGTGTATAATCAAGACATATTTTCTTATAAATATGAATTATTACACCATCACCTAATTTGTGTTCATGTAGATTGGCATGACGCAAATTGGGCCCTTGATTTTCTACATGTCCAAGAAGATGTGAATGCTGAAGGAGGTTAGCTGGTGGATGGATAGGCGAGTGGTTTGAGATGGTGAAATGGGAAGTCTATGTGAAAGAGATAGGGTGGATTTAGTTGGGGAAATATGGGCAGGAGGGGGTGGGGGAGAAATGGGCATGTTGGAAGGAAAGAGAGGAGCTAGACAGGAAGTGATGTGTGCATCCCTCACTTAGTGGTCTGTAGTTTGAATCCGAATTGCCTTTTACTTCACTTCATTTTCTGTTGCCTACTATATGTTTTCCAAATGTTTATAATATACTTGTCTTTGCTATTGTTGTTAAAAGACAAATTCTTTCTTATTTTGTGGTATTTGTCCTGGAAAGAACGTTGTGTCATAGTTAACAGTGAGACCGTGATATCTGTGCCTTTCAGTCCAAGATTTTTAGTTTCAACACAGCATTTTGTTAACCCTTTCCATCCCTTAGTGATCCCTATTCTCTTTGCCCGACTACACAAATGCAGACTATTTCTAGGGTCGCCACTTAGAGGCGGAATAAGGTCTTGGTCACATATGGTTTCTTGACCGTAATGCAAGCAGCCACCTATTAGTCACTGGCTGCTGTTAGCTCATTCACTGCCGCATAGTTCAGTTCAGTTCATCCCGTAACCCATCAGATCATTGGGGCACACATGAAGACACTCCCAAAATCCCACACCATCCCTCTCTGTCTATCGTCGCCTGTCGTATCTCACCGGGACAAAGGCCGGACCACTCAGTGATGTTGTCCACCCATCTCTTCCTTGGACGTCCTTGCCCTCTCTGTCCCGGTACGGAACCAAAGAGTATCGAGTTGGTAATTTCGTTGGACCTTGCGACGTGCCCGCACCAGGCCATCGTTCGTCTTTTGATAGCTGTGAACAGATCTTCAAAAGGATCAATAACGTCTTCAACTCTCTGACGTATTTCTACGTTTGTGACACGATCTTTATATGTAACATTTAGCATATTTGGCCCTAAAATAAATTATTTAACTTTCTCTGTGCCGCGTTTTCTTAAATCTATAAATGTACTTCCTGCTGTTGTTGTTGAATGCCCACAATGAATAGGATTTCTCTTTTGTGCGCCCTGAAAAGGACATTAAGTGGTGGGTTGTCGTAGCTTTCCTCACATCGCAGGCGTACTGTTGAAGATGGACCAGGGTTCTCCAGGCGGTTGTGCTATTCTTGGCTTCATCTGTGTGTCGCCTGCTTACTACTACGGGGATCATGTCGATCCCTCACCTTGTTAGCCAGGCTGCCATGAAGGGCTATGAGGAAGCCAAGGTGAGGGTCTTGGCCAGTATATTTTTTCTGAACCCGATTAACATGTCTAATCAGTATTTTTTGCCTTATCGGAAGGAAGGGCTACGAGGAAGCCAAGGTGAGGGTCTTGGCCAGTATATTTTTTCTGAACCTGATTAACATGTCTAATCAGTATTTTTTGCCTTACCGGACGTTAGTCTTCCTTCCCATACTTCCTGCTAGAAGTCTAAATAGCTTTCTTTTTATTTCCCAAAGATTGCATTTAGATGTCATGGTTTCTTTGTGAGAACATGTGGTAAGTTCATGTTTGTTTCTAGAAAACTTTCATTACTCAACTTGCCTTTTGTAAAATGAACATATTGTGAAATTGATGCACCTAATTCGGTGGAGCGTAACCCGTTTGAACCCATAACACCATTGAACCGGTGTGTGCCTAAATACTCCACTCCCCGAGTCACCCATGATAAGGTGTGATGCATGGACAATTATTCTAAGGTGTATTTCGGGCTGTGCTGTTTGGATTTTGGCCATAATATCATGTCTACACAGTACACACATTTCTGGAGATAACAAATATGGAGGCATCTACGAAATATAAAATTACGTCAATGAACATAATGAATATATATATATGATAATAGGAAATATTTTTTTAGTCTGAGAATGGTGAATGCTTGGAATGTATTGCCACAGGAAGTAGTGGAGGCAGGGACAATTAATACATTTAAGAATAGATTTGATGCACATAGCTTTTAGAGCAAGGAAATGTAAATGATACTGGTTGTTTACAAACTCTGCATAGTCTTCTAAACCAGTATTAAAACGTTAAGTTATTGCTACAAAAGATGAGTACCTTATCTAGCTCATTTATGTGTTCATATCTCTATTATGTGTTCATCCATTTCTCTATAATTTGTTAGCTTATATTTTTGTTCTTTGTTGTCCCTGATGAAGACATTTAGGCTGTAATGTAAGTTTTGTTTCTGTTTTTGTCTTAGCGAAGTATCTGACCATACCTATAAATGTTTGTTTTTACACTTTATTTGAATCCTCAGTAATGCCACAACCTTGTCTCATTTAAAATTTAATTTTGATAATAGAGGACAGCATATATTAATTATTTTCGCCAGTCTTACTAACAAACAAGTGTGTTCATACTTATTGTCTTGCAATATTTACTGGCATAGGTGATTGTTGATCACCACAACTTCAGGTCAGAATAGTTGAATATCATCTCTGTTGTTGAGTTCTTCCATGTATTGATGTTAAACTATCCAGTGTCTGCCTTCTCCCATCAGTTTGGCATGCTTAACTTCTATCAAACAGGAGCTTTGCTTTGTTCTGATGTATCTAATACTCAACCTTTGTGCAGGGGCTTCCATCAGCACACTTACTAATTAGTCTCTGAGCTGTCACTGGGATTCTGGACAGGCTTCTTGAAAATCACATCTCTTTGACTTCCAGTGAAAATCTTGTTTGTTTTCTGATTATAGACGATTCACTTAAAATTGGCAGTATCGACTTTATATGACACTGAATAAATAATTTTTTAACTTCTATTAACAAAAACTTGTTATTACGGTTCTCATTTAAGAAAATTGGCATGTTCATCTTTTTTGACAGGTGTATAAAACTGTTGTTTTTCTTGTATGCACAGAAGTCTTATGAAAATGCAGTTCTGGCTCTTGGAGGCATTATTGATCTTGTGGATAATGTTGCTTCTGGTAAGGTAAGCAGATATCAGACTTTTAAAACATAAAAAAAATAATTGTTGTTTTATGGTGTACTCTGGTCTTCGGAGAATACGTTAGGAATTGTTCCTTTACCCGTTTCAATTAGATCGCCTAGGGCGACCTTCTTGTAGGCAGGGCGGTATAATAGTTGTTGGAGGCTCTCATAGAACAGCTCCACAACGTTATCGTCGTAGCCGCTATGAGGTGCGTAGCATTGTATGATGGTTGGCTGGTTGGTTGCCAATGCCCACAATAGGTTGGTAACCCTTTTGTGCGCACTGAAAAAGACGGAACTTGTGGCAGAATGTAGTTGCTATCCTGACATCCCAAGCGTGCTGATGAAATGGGCCGTGGTCGTCAAGGCGGTTGTGCAATGCTTGGCTTCACCTGCGTGTCATTCACTACTAAGGGGATCACGTCAAACCTCACCTTGTTAGCCAGACTGTTGTCCTCAACAACAGCCCATTTCCAGGACGACCAATGAAGAGGTCAGATGAGGATCTTGGCCAGTATATTTCTCCTGAGCCTGGTTAACATTGCTTGATCAGTGTGTTTTGCCTGAAATATTAGCCTCATCGTCTCCATTGTATGAAGAGAAGGGGTTTCTTCTGTCCAGGACTTGTAATTCTAACTTGGCAAGTCAGGAGGAGATGATTTTCACAGAGATTACGTTTTTTTACATGGCAGTTTGAGATAATGAAACCAACTCCACCTATGTGGTATTAGCCCTCCACTGCACTATTTCAAGACGTCGTGGAGGCTGCGTTATCTCGTAAATACCATTTGGATGTCCACGTGGTACGCACGTCAGATAACAGATGGACATCAGAACGACATTTTTCTGGCCATATAATTATACACAACCACGCGGCTGCCTTCCCATATAATGGCGAGATGGTCTGTTGAGAGACATGGCCCAAAATGGTACGACATGGTGAAAGATCAGACTGCATACAGGACATTGTTGACTACCTCGCATACCTGTTGGACTGAAGTCAAGGATATTGTATTGTATATTGTTGTTTTATTACTTGACTTAATATTACCATTTCTCTTATATCCACGCTTGCTAAATGGTCACAGTAGCTTGTGATTATATTTTTGGTAGCTTGTGAGAAATATTTTCTTCATTAAAATTTGCCCAACATTACTTTGTGCGCTAATTGGCATAACTCTGTGCTGATTAAAATTGGCTTTTGGAAGTTCTTAATTCTTAGTCGACCTGTACTTCTACAGAGGCAGATGCCCCTATGCAGGTTCCAGCTCTGGTATGAGCTGGATATAGCCAGGAGAAGGATTTCCTGCTTAGCGGGCTAGGCTTGAGCAGCTCAATACTCCGCTGCGTTGGGTGGTTAACCGATATGCGAGTTCATTTAAATAGATTTAAACACTAGAGCAAAGTAGACCCTCAGCCTGTTTGGCACCATCTATGCTGCTCTAAACAACCACCTAATCATGGCCGGTGTTATGCTATGTCACTCAGTTAGTTGCCTCTTACGACATGCTCTCTGTGAGGCAGTGGTGCTATTCTTGTCTTTGTCATACACAAAGAGTCCGGGAGACCACTCAGAATTCAGTTGGAAGTGAAGTTGACAATTCTGGTTATGGTTGGTTTGACTGCAACCAAGGTCATTGTGGTAGTCACTCAAATAATAATCAACAACGCACACGATGAAATCAGAAAGAGATATCAGCCTGAAAAATGTGAACATATACATACAAGTTCCATAACGAATGTGGTTAAAAACAAATACAGATACAGGTTGGCAGATGAACACCTTGGTAACTGCATTCCAATGGGATTTAAAAATTACTCACGAAAAGTAAAAAATTCTATTTAGAGCCATCTTCTTGAGCATTGCACATGTAACTCCATTTGCTCTGGCCTCCTCTTCTTTATATGACTATAAACCTTCAGAATTGCCTACATGAAAAGGAAATACAAGATTGATACAGAATTTATAGTTCTACTCTTTCCAATTTTGTCTTTTTCAGCATTGCACTTTTCAGTTTTGCCCTTTTCAGTTTTGCCCTTTTCAGTTTTGCCCTTTTCAGTTTTGCCCTTTTCAGTTTTACCATTTTCAATTCTGCCCTTTTCATTTGCACATTTTCCAACAATTTATTACCATGAAGTAATTTGACTAAGTATGGTAATCTAGTTTTTCATTTTCACACATAAAGACTAACGTTCAACGCGTGTTTGTAGACTATCTATAATTTGAATTTATCCGTCAACATAATATCTCAACCATGTGTTTTATCACTTTCTTTCTCTTCATCTTAGGTCAGAAATGGAATGGCAATTGTTCGGCCCCCAGGGCATCATGCAATGAAAGAAGAGTTCTGTGGTTACTGTTACTTTAGCAATATTGCAATAGTTGCTCAACTTGCACTCGATAAACACCACCTTAAACGGTAAAAGTGTAAACAAATGCGTAGAGTTTTTGTTAACGTAGTGAATAGAACCAGGACAATGTATTCAATTTTTTAAAAGAAACAAATTTGGAGCAAACCAGTCTTTAGTTTTTAAAGTGGCCGAAGATGTAACACAGTGAATGAGCTAACAGCAGCCAACAACTCATAGCTGGCTGCTTGCATCAGGATCAGTGAACCAGGCCTGACCAAGACCCTATTCCACCTCCAGGCTGTTGTCCTCAAAACAGACTAGTGTAGTCTGACTAAGAGAAGGGGATCGCAGTGGGAAGACAAAAATAGCAGGTTAAATTGGATGTTCTAGGCTGAAAGGTGCAAATATCGCAGAATCATTGTAAAACATGACAAAATGTCACAACATCCTTTCTGGACGAACTACAAAGAAGGATTTTTAAAGAATAAGTGAAAGATAATGTGAAAGATAATGTGAAAGCAGTGGCAGAATTTGAATGAAATTAAACAATGTGTTATAAGTAGGAAATATTGATGTAGAACTGATATCTTGTCTCTCTTTAGCTCCATACAAAGCATAGAGCAAACACTACAGCTGCCATATTTCAGAAATCCTGTTTCAGATCACTTACATGCAATCTAGCAATGGTGGTTTCGGTAGCAAAAAATTGTTTTACATGTTGAGGTTGCTGGCCCCATGCACAGTGCCCACTTTAGTCAACTTTTTTACATGGTTAGATGGTTTACAGTTGCTCTATTCATTTCTTTCCTGAATTTTGTTTCAATGTATGCTGATATATACACATTATTTACCTTTATAAGCCGCACCAAGATCGCGTCTAACCAGTCACTGTCTGGACTTATTCTCGTGTCGTAGTTTATTATGGATGCAGCCAGGCCTCGAATTTGACAGGAATTTGCACCAGTTGATGACTTACACTTGTGTCCACGGAAACATGTTGTGGGTTTCTATTTGGATTAGTTGCCTTTAATTGAAGGATTGCAATTGGATTACAGTTATGAAAAAATAGAGATTCTCAACTAGTTTGACATGGTGCTGTGGTGTACAGCAATACAATGTGAGTTTCTAAAGCTCAGTAGTTGACATAACCTATAAGTTAGACAGACAAGTCATGAGTCTAGTACAAGTAGCAGTTCTACAAAGACCAGGGCTCACACCTTCAATAGCATGGTTATCCCAGCAATGGTGTATGGGCGCAAGGTTTGGAATCTACGCAAATAAGAGAGAAACTCTGTGCTGCTGAAAGAGCAATGAAGTTCAGGGTCCTAAACATCTCCTTGAGAGACCACATCCGAAATGCTGACATACACCACCAGAGTTCTGGGATGTTGTAAACTTTGCATCAATACAAAAGTACAGATGGGCCAGCCATGTAATCCGAATGACTGACGATAAATTGATGAGGATGGTGTATTTCTGGTGGCCGTACAACTGCAACCGTCTGCCAATGAGATGGAAAGATGATCTGCATCACATCATTGGACTATCATGGTACCCCAGGGTGAAGGACAGCCACAAATTCAAGCTGCATTTGGCTACCTGACATCAGGCAACCTTACCTGATTGAATACCAGGATTCAAGTAAATGTTATCTGGATATTAAGCTCAGTTATTCTAACACCTACCCTTTAAAGTAGAGCATGTATCATCAATAGGAAATATTATTCCGTTCTTCTGTTTTGGTGGTCATCTTCTTCTTTTTGTTGGCAAATATTTGTTATTATGTCTACACATGAAGACCTCTTAGCAACTGTCAAAAGAAGGAAACTTGCTAGGTATGGTCACATATTGAGATCAAATGGTCTTGCAAATATGATCCTGCACGGAAAGGTGCAAGGCAGACGGCGAAGAGGCCGTCCCAAAAAGAGATGGAAGGACAACATAAAAGAATGGACCAATCTCTGACCAGAAGAGGCATAGGCAGCAGCCGCTGACAGATAAGGGTGGTGTGGGGTTGTGAAGATTTCTTCATGTTTGTCCCAATGACCTCACTGGTTATGGGGGGGACCTGATCTGATTGCACGTGAAGTCCAGTTCTTTGGAAACAGGTTGCTGTACTGGATAATCCTACAGGACTGCCAAATAGCTTTGTGAGCCAGTGCTCAGAATGTAGTTGCCTGAGCATATAACCATCTCGTAGGATATATTCATCTGTCTGTGATGTTTGTCCGCACAAGATCTGGTAATGATGAGCCTTTTTGCTCCAGTGAAGCATAGGCCATCATGTTCAGCTTATTCCTTTACAGATATCCTGTATCCAAACATTTGCAGTGGCATTTTCAATAGCAGTGGTTTTACAAGATGAGGTTACTAGCCCCATTCATAACCATCTTTAGTCACTTACTTTATTCAGGGGCACATTAATAATGTAGCGTCTGCCAGGGCCCTCACCATTGTAGTGCTATGGGACTGAATTTAATTGTTTTCCTTTAAATATAATAAATTATTGCTGAATGATTCATAATTGCATTTCCTTGTGTCTTAGAATACTTGTTCTTGACTGGGACGTCCACCATGGTCAAGGAAGTCAGTTCAAGTTTTACAATGACCCCAGGTTTGTGAACTTTGAGTGATTCATTTTTATATTTATATTAGCCAGAAATTTAGCACCTAACTTTGCCTTTGAAATAACATAATGTTTTAGTACACACAATACAATAGTGACTTCAAGTTGACATAGCAACTTGAAATATAAGTTGCATTGATCACTAAGTTTTCACGTGAAAGTTTTTTCAATGTAATTAATATAGGAATCAGTGGGATCGTGATAATCGCTATATGGAATATTCACAAAGAAAACTTTGTCAGAACAACACTAAACTCAAGCGAGAGAACAAAAATTATTAAACTGAAAGCTCACAGGTGTAGCACATGACCGTATCAATGTTTAATCTTCAGAAATATGATTTGTCAACATATCCCAACTTGCACATTGTCCAGGGTCAAAGGGCTGACCTATTTTTATACCAATCAGTTCCAAACATAAACTGGTTCTGTGGCTTCAAGTATCTCACTTTGAGGGGCCAAACTAAAAAAAAAAAGTCATTGTTTATGCCCCAATTGAAAAAAACAGTAGACAGTTGTCATGTTTAAATTATCCTTCTTGTAGATTTCAATGCTTGAGTTGGATGAGAGCATTCTAGATGGGATGGAGTGATTGGGAGATATGTTGTTGTTTTACATGACAAGGTGACTCCTGAGATTCTACAGCACGCAAAAACATCACAAATGCATAGATACATACGCACTACACAGACACATGCTCTCTCTCTCTCTCTCTCTCTCTCTCTCTCTCTCTCTCTCTCTCTCTCTCTCTCTCTCTCTCTCTCTCTCTCTCTCCCCTCTTTCTCTCTCTCTCTCTCTCTCTCTCTCTCTATATATATATATATATATATATATATATATATATATATATATATATACACACACACTCTTTCTGGCAAATCTCTACACCCTGGGGTAAAAGAGAAGTGATCAAGAAACTAAATAAGACAGTTATTATATCCTTGTCAGACACTACAATGCAATCCACCTTACATCTGAGGAAACAAAGCATACATAAAATATCTCCCTCCCCTCACACACACACAAAATATATAGAATACTGTATTTTAGAATAAGAATAAATTAACATAATCTAACAAACCTACCTCATAGAAAATAGGCTGAAAGTCTGCTGAAAGTTATATTGGAAAAAAGAGTGGAGGACAAGAGAACCAAAGGGCGACAGAGGTACAGATGGATAGACACCATCAAGATGAGGTCAGGACACAGTTTGACTGAGTGTACCAACCTGGCATGGGACAGAGGCATCTCATCATCCATTTTCATCATTCTCCTGCTGTGGAGATGGCACATGATGATGATAATTGTAATAAAACTAATAATGGTTTATATTATGAATATTTCATGTGATAGATAATTCATTTTCATACTGTTTTTATGTAGAGTTATGTACGTCTCAATTCATCGTTATGAGCATGGGAAGGAGTGGCCTTACCTCAGAGAATCTGACTATGACTACATTGGCGAGGGCCCCGGCAGAGGCTACACAATCAATGTGCCCCTGAATGAGGTTAGAGATTGCTACATTTCATTGGATGCCATTATTTATGTCTGTCACAAAGAGTAGGACGTGTACAGACATATTTATTGATTTGTTGAATTGAAATGAGATGACACGAGACAGCGACTCAAAGATTGCTTCAGAGTCAGCGAACCAGAGCTGATCAAGACTCTATCCTGCCTCCAAGCAGTAGCACTCGGAAATAGGCTCCACTAGTGTATTCTAACTTAGCGAGAGAGTAGGGATCGCAAATCCAGTACCCTAATTAACTTTCCATGTCCTGGGCATCATGTTTCAATGTTCAGCCCTGTGGATTACCTTGTCTTGGCTGTGATGACTGTAAGAAATTTTGTCTTGATTTCAGTCTAGGGAACTGGATATACGGCACCTGGTGTCAAAACAAAGGCTGACTTGGTCATTTGTCTGTTTCTCTCTTTCATTGTCAGA
Source organism: Ariolimax columbianus (assembly GCA_036924085.1). Taxonomy (NCBI): domain Eukaryota; kingdom Metazoa; phylum Mollusca; class Gastropoda; order Stylommatophora; family Arionidae; genus Ariolimax; species Ariolimax columbianus. The sequence goes on along the minus strand of JAVGWX010000009.1, from coordinate 26,770,851 downwards.
TGTGACATGTCTTCGTGTCTCAGGTGGTGCTTCGCTGATTATGGGGTATATTTTTTCAGTTTTTGGCACCCTCTAACTTTCCGGCCAGTCTCATATTTATTGTCGTACCAATAAAGACTGCTGTGTGGTCCTCAGAGTAAAGACTGCTGTGTGGTCCTCAGAGTAAAGACTGCTGTGTGGTCCTCAGAGTAAAGACTGCTGTGTGGTCCTCAGAGTAAAGACTGCTGTGTGGTCCTCAGAGTAAAGACTGCTGTGTGGTCCTCAGAGTAAAGACTGCTGTGTGGTCCTCAGAGTAAAGACTGCTGTGTGGTCCTCAGAGTAAAGACTGCTGTGTGGTCCTCAGAGTAAAGACTGCTGTGTGGTCCTCAGAGTAAAGACTGCTGTTCGGTCCTCAGAGTAAAGACTGCTGTTCGGTCCTCAGAGTAAAGACTGCTGTGGGGTCCTCAGAGTAAAGACTGCTGTGGGGTCCTCAGAGTAAAGACTGCTGTGTGGTCCTCAGAGTAAAGACAGCTGTGCGGTCCTCAGAGTAAAGGCTGCTGTGGGGTCCTCAGAGTAAAGGCTGCTGTGCGGTCCTCAGAGTAAAGGCCGATGTGCGGTCCTCAGAGTAAAGATTGCTGTGTGGTCCTCAGAGTAAAGACTGCTATGGAATGTATATCAAGTTGTTGTGATGATTGTCCAGTTCTGTTCAGCAGTTCAGCATTAGTGATATTATCTTACCATCTGGGTCTGTCTGTCCTGTTCAGGCAGTCATTAATGAAAGTCTGCACCTTTTTCCTCATGACTGATTGTCTTGGAAACATTCATTTGTACAGATCGGGCATTGAAGTTGAAAATGTTCCATTTTGAATTAAGGTGTCTAATTATGTTATTGTCTTTTTAAGAAATTAAATACACATTTTAGATAGAACCTTTATATGTTCGACTGGTTGCCATTCTTCGAGAGTAGTGTGGACTCTGGCAAGGATGCATTTTGTAAACAGCTTGTAAGTGACCGGAGGAGAGTAATTGGACGATAGTTTCCTAGATCCTCTTTGTCTCCCTTCTTGTGTAAGAGTGTTGTTCTTGAGTTGTGCCAGGCAGCAGGTGTTCCTCCCGAATGAAGATAGCGTGTAAAATGTTGCGCTGGGGCTTGGTAAAGGGGTAGACCACAAGCCAGGATGACTTCAACAGTGATGCCATCTTCACCTGGTGATTTATCAGATTGCATTGACTCGACAGCATGGCGAATTTCTGAGGGCAGGAAGTCTGGAGGACGATTGTCCCTGGTGAAGGATGGGGTAATCCATGCAGACAAGGCAAAACATATATGGGTAGGTCACATGTTACGATGGTCGATGGTGCACAATGGTACCTCGAGGTAAGAAGAGACCGCATGGAAGACCTCCAATGCATTGATCAGACTCCCTTGCTGTGCACTGCAACATCTGAGATGCCTCTAGAGGAGCACTTACCACGCACTGAACTTCCGTGGTCCAAGACATGGTCCACTTGAGATGAAGTTAGGACCCACTGCTACGCCAAGGAACGGGTCATCAAGATCAAGACCTTTATATGATTTTAGTCCATCTTTCATCTAAATTTCAAAAAAATATATTTCTCTTAATTTGCGATAGGGCATAATCAGCATACAAAACTTTATACATTTTATTATTACTCATTGTAAATTTGTTTATTTCCTTCGCTTATAATCATATGCTGGCCACATTTTTCAGGTAGGGTTGGGAAATGACGAGTACCTGTCAATCTTCTTCAACCTTTTGCTGCCTATTTTCTATGAGGTAAGTTTCTTAGATTATGTTAATTCATTCAGATTCTATAATACAGTATTCTATATATTTTGTGTGTTTGCTTTGTTTCCTAAGGTGGATTGCATTGTACTGTGGTTTGCACCTTACGATCAATTTTTTGTTTCCTAGGTGGATTAGATTGTACTGTATTTTGCACCTTACAGTACAATGCATCTGACTTCAGCACACATTTTCATCGGTTTACTTAATAAATGGCCACTGCCTTTCTAAACCCAAACAGATGCATGTTCAAGTTGTGAGCCTTGTCCCTAACCACTATGATATGCACTCAGTCCACTGTGGAGAGAGGGAGAGAGAAAGAGAATGTGCATTGTCTCTTAGCATAGGTACATCCACATTAGTCTTTATAGCCATCCATGGGGCTCTTAACACTCTTCAGGATTGGTCTGATTCACTCCTATAGGACAAAGTTGCCAAAGTTTACCAAATGATTATTCAATTGAGAAAAAGGACAAAGAGATGGAACTTTTAACAAGGAAATGACAGGACACATTAATTTGGATAATCAAATGCATTCATGTATAGACTAAAAAATGCTTTGAAGGTAGAAAATGGTAAAGGTTTTCTTTTAAAACACATGATTTTATTTTGAGATAACACTGCTGAAAACAATACTGGAGGGAAAAGTATATCAGAGACAAACCATGCTGTAAGTGGGAAGATACCAGTTTGGCAAGGAAAAACAACTTGCCAGCTTGAACCATAAAGGCAAGAGAAAGAGGGCATTGGAGATCCATTGCGACCAACTTCCACTGTGGAAATGGCACCTGAACTGCATGGAATTTTAAAAATTGATTATATCAATTCATTTTTTAATTCAATGTATTTGAAGAGGTTGAAGATGCAGCACAGTAAATGAGTTGACAGCAGCCAGTGACTCATAGCTGGCTGTTTGCATCAGAGTCAATGAACCAGAGCTGTCCAAGATCCTATTTCGCCTACATGTGACGGCCCTGGAAACAAACTCCACTAGTGTAGTCTGGCTCTGCCAATAAGGACCACACTGGGAAGACAAAATTGGTACTCCAAAAAGCCAGCTCAATCCTGTTAAATTGAGCTGTAAAGCACAGATATCAACCCTTCTATAAACTATGACACATTTCCACGATGAATGTCAAAGAAGAAGAAGAAATGTATTTGAAAATATGTTGATATTTGTTTAAAAATATCTGCGTTTCTCAGTAAATAGTCATGAAACCTTGAGCCGTTCATGTATCAACAATTTCGTGTTTAGTCCGCAGCACAAAATATAAGTAGCTTTAGATCGTTTTGTTTCTTCAGCTCGTTTGTTTCTTCAGCTCTCACATGACTTTCTGTTTTATACAATCAGTTTGATCCAGAGTTGGTGTTGGTATCTGCAGGATTTGACTGTGCTTTAGGATGTCCTGAGGTAACTATCATGGATTTTTCCTCCTTTTATTTGTATATTTTTTTTAATTTTACGTGTTTGCCTCACTAGTCAATTTGGGCGATATTAAGACGCATAAACCAGTGCTTGGATGTGTGTGTGTATCTGTTTGTACCTAACCTGGTGTTTCTGTGATGTTTCTCCCATTATTCTGCTCACCATTTGATGATCCTCTCGTTGTCCTTCGTAGGTATTAGGTCGATATTTTCATTTTCTTCTGTTCCTTGGTTTACCCTGTCAGGTTTCCGAGGCAAAATATGCACAATTGTTTTCCTGGGACCATTTTGGGAATGAGTATATTTATTTTCTTTCATAATTGATCCGGACACCTTTTATTTATTTATTTTTTCTTTTCATGATTTAATAAAAAATTTATATATTAAAAAAAAAAATTGTGTCTTTTTAAAAAAATATAGTTTTTTCTTTAAATATCAAATCATCATATATTTACAAACCCTTGTGAAGATGCAATGTAGGGAGGTGTACAACAAGGATGGATGAAATGGAATGATTATGAAAGATGACAAAATATATGCTGAAAACATAAGGATTAAGAATACAATATTAAATAGATAGACTGTCGTGAATGACGGACATCCAACTAGAATTGCATCTCGACCGGGAGATACGGACAGGATCATCGACCTGTCTCTTATATCCACTGATGTTGCTCCATCCATAATAGGGGCACAAGAGAGCGACCACCATCAGGAAACTCGGAAAGGCATCTTAGACGCAGCCATCAGGGGAGAAGCTTATGTAGACCTTATCACCGAGGCGGAGGTTGTAAATAGCCTACGTACAAGCAAAAACACTGCCCCAGGTCCTGATGGAGTACAGTATTGCCACATCAAGCAATTGTATGAGACAGATATAAGAAATATGGTGAAGGAGTTCAACCACACTATAGAGAAGTCATATGTGCCTGAGGATTGGCTTCATAGCTATCTATGCCCACTTCCTAAACCTGGTAAGGACTCCACGCTTCTCGGCAGCTATAGAATAATCACCATACAAAATGTATATGGCAAATTGCTCGAGAAGATAGTGGCCAGGAAAATAATGGCATACCTTGAACGAGAGCAGATTCTACCCGATACGCTGGGCAGCTATAGAACAGCGAAGGAGACCTGGGCTAACGCTGGAACTTTCGCGTATGATGTGTACGAGGGGTTTCAGTCAAACCAAGAAACAGTCGCGGTGGCACTCGACCTGGAAGACGCATACAACCGTGTCAATTTTGGGACCTTAATTACCTGTCTGCAGCAGTGTGGTTTAAACTCGTGGCTGCTTAGTTGGATATCAGCTGCCCTGATGGAAATAACAGTTGCACTACGCGTGGGATCGTGGACATCAGAACCGAGGCGAATATGTCCAGGACTGCCTCAAGGGTCACTACTCTCATCGGTGCTGTTCAACATTTACACAGTAAAAGTGGCCAATATTCAACCCACAGGGACAGGGCAAACGTTGACATTTGCCGATGACATCCTAACGTACAGGACTGGCTCAGACAGGCAAGAGTTGGTAAAAGTCATCCAGGAAACCTTGCAAGGAATCTCACATTGGTGCAGTGACTCAAGCTCCAAGATCAATCCGAACAAGGCCTGCATGATGTGGTGCTCTTTGAATAATTCCATAGTAAAAGCTAAACTCCCGGGCATCACTTTTGATGGTTGCACCATTGACAGGTGTGACAGGTTGAAAAACCTCGGAGTGACATTTGATCGTAGTCTTTTCTATAACTGCCATGTCGACCACATTGTACAAAGATGCAAGAGAGGGTTAGGAGCACTGAAGACCATGGCTGCTGCCGACTTGGAACAACGCCTCCTGTTCATCCTATTTCGTCAGATCGTGTTGTCTGTCATCGATTACGGACTAGGCATCCTCAAACTATCAAGAACACAGTGTGAAAGGTTGGACCGCATCCAGAATGAAGGTATGCGTCTAGTTCTGGGCTGCACTAGAGATACCCCGATTGTGATGATGCGGTACATGTTGGTATTGTTATCGGTGACATCCAGACATAAACTGGCACAAGTCAAAGCCTATTTGCGTGTCACCACAGACATTCAACACCCTCTGCACAGTAGTATCTCAAGAATCAAGATAGGGTCGTCATGGATAGCACAGGCGGAGACAACAATCGGACACGTCACTCCAGCTGAGACGATAACCAAAGGGAAGAATGGGTCCACACTGGTGATAGAATGATAGAGTACCAGAGAGTCATCATAACCTTAGGCATAGAATGCAGAGAACGGAACAACGAGAGTGCAGAACACGAGGTAAATCAGCTGATAACTGAGAACACCCAGGAGAGTGACGCTGTCATATACACCGACGGATCAGTCGTGCGCAGTGGGACATCAGGCTGGGGTTTCTCGGCTAGAGTGAGAGGAGAGGTCGTTGCTGAGCACAGTAGGACATACATGTCAACAACCTCCAGTATGAGAATGGAGACGGAAGCAGTGATCTCAGCACTGAAATGGATATCTGAGACTTCTATAACAAGGGCAGTCATCGTGACAGACGTGCAAGCCGTACTTCAGAAAGTACAGAAGGGATGGCTTAGGTACGAGTGAATAGCAGCTGTTGAGGCCTCAAACCTCCAGGCGCTGACCTGGATCTACTGTCCTGCTCATACCAGGGTTCAGGGCAATGAAAGAGCTGACATCTTGGCTTCACGGGCTCCCATCATGGGCACATTGGAGATGGACAGAAGTGACATTTTGAAATCAATCAATGACCGCCTGCTGGATGAGGACACCGCAATAGATGAAGCAGCAATCCACAGACTGCAAAGTTTCGACATTAAACGAGGTTCGAGTGGAGTGGGGCGCATGAGAGGATGGCGCAGGAGAGTGTACAACCAGCGAGCTACAGGGACCATCAGCATCCATACCTTACGTCATTTAATGAGAGAGACTCAGCACCTATGGGTATGCCTGGAGTGCAGTGACGTCGATTCTTAGAAACAGAAATAGATAAATTAAATGATTTGGGTCTTCCTTGTTGTGAGGCCCATCTGTGTTGTCTTCCTTCCGTCTGGTCTTTGTATTTCAGGTTTTCACTGCTCTCACATATTTTTCTATCGCAGCCATGTATTCCAACTTGTAAGCGATTTCAGAGCGGAGGCAGAGGCATTGAGGGCGGCAGTGGAAGAAATTGTGACAGGTAAAAGGAATGAAAGCCATATAGTCCTGCTTACAGATGCCCTGGCCGTAGTCACAGCACTAAAAAGCCAGAAAAATACTGAACTTAATGATTTAAGAGCAGTACTCTGTCAATTATGCCTGCAGTCCGCACCAAAAAGAGTAGTGGTACAGTGGGTTCCATCCCACTGCAACATCCAAGGCAACGAGGAGGCAGACAGACTGGCAAAAGAAGGTGCAAGACTACCACAACCAGATTCTAGTGTGACATACGAAGAGTCAAAACGGCTTATTAGAGCTAGATACATGACCAAATGGGAAACAGAACATACTGGCTACACAAAAAACGATGCCTATTACCAGTTGAACAGAAGAGAGCAGGTCGTGGTCTTCAGACTTCGCACTGGCCACAATAGACTGAGGTACCACCTATTCAACAAATTGAAGATAGGTGGCACTGACGAATGCTCGTGTGGTACAGGGAAAATGACCGCTGAGTATTTGCTGCAAAACTGCCCGACATACGAGGATCAGAGAGAGCAGATGTGGCCATCACCAGTGGCAACACTAGACAAGTCTATGGCAGTGTCGACAGCCTCAGGATGACCGCTGTTTTTTTCGAAAAAATAAAGGTCGACGTCTGACAGCATAAGAAGAAGAAGAAGTAAGCGATTTTCTGGCTTTCGTGGGCCACTTGTAGATACTCCGTTGCATTTGTGTCTTTCAACAGGTTGTTTACTATTTATAAGAATGTCAAAACATAATTTTTAAAAATATTTTATTCTTTATATATTGAATATCTTTACCAAAGAATATATAAATGAGAAACCTTTATAAGCAGGTTCATGTATGCAACTAGTAGTGAACCCGTAAATAATGAATATATAAATGAGAAACCTTTATAAGCAGGTTCATGTATGCAACTAGTAGTGAACCCGTAAATAATGAATATATAAATGAGAAACCTTTATAAGCAGGTTCATGTATGCAACTAGTAGTGAACCCGTAAATAATGAATATATAAATGAGAAACCTTTATAAGCAGGTTCATGTATGCAACTAGTAGTGAACCCGTAAATAATGAATATATAAATGAGAAACCTTTATAAGCAGGTTCATGTATGCAACTAGTAGTGAACCCGTAAATAATGAATATATAAATGAGAAACCTTTATAAGCAGGTTCATGTATGCAACTAGTAGTGAACCCGTAAATAATGAATATATAAATGAGAAACCTTTATAAGCAGGTTCATGTATGCAACTAGTAGTGAACCCGTAAATAATGAATATATAAATGAGAAACCTTTATAAGCAGGTTCATGTATGCAACTAGTAGTGAACCCGTAAATAATGGTCAACATTTTTAGATGTCGATTGATATGAAAGTAGACAAGTTTTTTATTATACAACTTTGAGAGAAAGAAAATAGCTGTGAGTTTAATTTGAATGAAGAAGCTTAGGATTCAAAAATTTGCCACTACCAAGATCTGCCCAGTAAACGAACTCTCCAATATGAAACAAACAATAACAGTTTAATAATGAAAGGTTTTCCCACTTTCTGCACCTCCCTCTCCAACCCACCCATCTCTTCTTCCCACCTCAATCCACCCCTCCTCTTCATCCTTCAACCGACCCATCGCCCTGCCCATCTACTCCCAATTCCCATCGGAAGATGTTAGCTTTCAATGGTGGCTAACAATTAAATATTAAATCCATTGCAGGTTGCTAATATTATTTCCTTTGTTATAACTAATTAGGCTCTTAATTTTTATGTTTTGGCTCATTTGACAAACAAAAGATATATAGGTTTTTTGTAATGTTTTTGCCCTGATTAACATACATTCAACAAACATGTCTCAGGAATTATGATATCAGATTTAACACACTGATAGTTTGTCAGACATGGACAGTTACAGCTGACCTTCAACGAAGGATACAGGCCTTGGAGATGAGATGTTTCCGAAGACTTTTAAACGTCACGTACAAAGATCGAGTTACAAACGAGGAAATCCGAAATAGAATTACGACGGCAATAGGGCCTTTCGAAGATCTCTTGGCAACTGTCAAAAGAAGGAAACTCACTTGGTACGGTCACATATCGAGATCAAATGGTCTTGCAAACACAATCCTCCACGGGAAGGTGCATGGCAGACGACGAAGAGGCCGGCCCAAAAAGAGATGGGAAGACAACATAAAAGAATGGACCAGTCTCTGACCAGAAGAGTCACAGGCAGCGGCTTCTGACAGAGAGGGATGGCGTGGAGTTGTGAGGATGTCTTCTTGTGTGCCCCAACGACCTTACCGGTTACGTGATGACCTAACCTGACCTGAACTGAATAGTTTTGACTTAGTGACTCCAATTCTACCATGGAGTATGAGATCTTCTTTTTTTTATCTTGTAGCTCGAAATCACTATTAGATGGAATAGCACAGGTCTCAATGTAAACTGTGACACAATGTCACAACATTCGTTTCAGAACATTCAGAGGAAGAAGAAGAAATTGAAAGGAGAAAGCAATGACCAAACCTGTTTTCATCAACATGAGTCATATATCCAAAGAAAAAACTCACAAATTTGAAATGCGACATCTAATGGTTTGTATATTCATCTTTACTGTATGGCATAGTAACATGGATAATGAACAAACAATTGGAGAAAAGAATTGATATTTTTGAAATGTGTAAATATAGAAGAATGGGGCATATCTTACAGAAAGAAAAGAAACCAAATAAGGTAGTCTTGGAGAAATTATGGGTTCAAAAAGAATTTGTGAATGAAATCTCAGTCAAAATATTTTGGTCACATCAAAAGACATAACACTTTGCTGAAAAGGAGGGTAAAGGTAGAGCATCAGTGTACCAGAGGTAAGCAAGACTGTAAGCAGGAGAATAACATCAAAAGATAGACAGGAAAAGCCTGGCATATTGTACCATTCTGGCAAGAGAAACAGAACTATTACAGCCGACCTTCACTATGAAGATGGCATCTGAATAGAATTGAATTATGTTAGGACAGACACTTTACTTAATCAATATCTCAATCTTATTGTTGACAAGCAAGTAGAAGATTATAATTGTTTGGACACCAGAATGTCACATATTATGCCCTATTATTATCAAGTATGCATAGTTCATGCCCATTTATTGTCAAGAATGTAAACTACATAACCATGTATTGTCAATTATGCAAAGTACATACCCATCTATTGTCAAATATGCATACAATATGCCCATCTATTGTCAGGCATGCATACTACATGCCCATCTATTGTCAAGTATGCATACTTACATGCCCATCTATTGTCAGATATGCGTACTACATGTCCATCTATTGTCAGGTATACATACTTACATACCCATCTATTGTCAAGTATGCATACTCCATGCCCTGCCCATGCTACTCTGCAAACTGTAAAATATCTTTTCCTTCACCCTTTTCACCTTGGGGTGCATATGCCATCAACCTATCCCTTTCCAATCAGATATGTCCTGTGCAATAAATGTAAATATAAATTGTAATTAATTCTTCACAATTTTTAATACGATCGATTTGATTTATTGATCTTTTGTCTAAATCATTTCAGGGTGAAATGGCAGTAACTCCTCCTTGTTTTGCACATTTTGTGAACATGCTGATGCCATTGGCCTCTGGAAAGCTTGCTCTAGTGTTGGAGGTAGTATTCACCTTTTATAATTTTGAATTAAAATGTTGTTCATCTATATTCACATCATCTTTTTATATTTTATTTCTTTAACTTCTATAGTTAGTTTTCTTTCAACTTGCTATTGAGCTTTGTGGGGAGCTTAAAACTGTTGTCCCGCACCACGTACATTGCATCGTTCATTGTGAGCCCATGTCATTGCACAATCACTCTAGTGTTATCTATCAACCTGACTCGCAGCTGCCCTCTTGCCCTGATGTCAGATCGACCAGTGTTGTAAGACATCAGTGGAAGTTGATGAGCCTCAAAAAACAATATTTGAAATTTCTCTAAAATGTATTTTCTGTTAGTCTCTTTTTTCATCATCATCATCATCATCTTCTATCCACTTCTGTCGTTAGACGTCATGGGGAGGTGTAGTTTTCTGTCGTGTGGCAGCTTTGGCGCTGATGTTGTCATTCCATATTTCTTCAGTGTCTACCTGATACCATCTATCCATCATTTCTGCTGTCTGCCCCTTGCTCTGCAACTCTGATGTCTGGTATTGTAGATATGAGTCAGAGTAGATATGAGTCAGAGTAGATATGAGTCAGAGTAGATATGAGTCAGAGTAGATATGAGCAGCTCCTTTCTACAGTTATTAAAAAATAATTTAGTCGGTCAATTCACTATTTTAAGGACTTGCTTTTGTTGCGTAGGCAGAGAAATGCATTAAAAAAAAATTTGCCAGCTCTAGGATTACTGGACCCCCTACTGGGGAGGAAAGAATAGGACCAACGTGCATTGTTGCAAAAAGGCGACTAAAGAGAGTTGTGAATGGAACTATTGACTTCATCATGTAAAACAAATTGCTACAGAAACCACCACAGAAAAAAACAGTTCTTTGCTGCAGGCTTCCAAAAGGAGGCCAACTATAAAGGTGGTACCCTATGCTTTGACTGGAATGACAAAGGAGCAAGAAGAGAAGAAGAAGATTTCAGAAATGCGCATATCTTATAGTTATAATTTTTAATTGCTTTATCAGACCTTTATGAGTTAGATTATTGTTTCATAATGTTCCTGCCTAATATGTTAAAATACTTTGTTAATGGACATGATTTTTTTCCCTCTGGTACAGGTTTTAGATGGTTGTGTTTAATTTACCAAATTTAACATGTGCATGTATATATAAATTGATATATCATCATCATGTAGCATGTCCTTTATAGAACGTCACTCCCATCACAGTCTGTCTGAAAGAAACTCGTTCCCTTGCCAAAACTCCAGCCTCCGCCACAGTCATACCCAGGCATTCCTGGATATCTTGGTATATATATATAAATTTAAATCTCAAAATTCACTTCTGTTTGGAATAGTTTTTGGGTTTGTTTCATATATGTCAAAAATTTTTTTTAATGTTCATAATTTGTTTTCTTTGTGCACAGATTTTAGATGGCTTGTTGTATTAGTTTAATTGGCTGAAGTTAACATGTGTACATATATAGATTTTAAAATCTCAAAATACTTTTCTTTTCGAAATAGAGTTTCTATAGCTTTTTGAGTAGTTTAATATCTATTAACAACAATTTGTTAATGTACCCACACTTTTTTTTTGGGTATAAGTTTTAGATAGTTTGGTGGGGCTGAAGATGCAGCACAATGAATGAGCTGACAGCAGCCAGCGACTCATAGCTGACTGTTTGCATCAGGGTCAGCGAACCAAAGCTAACTAAGACCCATCAGTGTGTCAGCCTTGGAAACAGACTGCACTACTAGTATAGTCTGGCTAAGAGAATAAGGATATATGGTGGAATGGCAAACCCAGTATCCATTAAACCCAGCTAAAACCGGATGTATCGGGCTGTAAGGCACAGATATTTCCAACCTTGCTGTAAACTATGATATAACCTCTTTTTAAAACCCATGCACAGGTTTTGTATGTGTGTGTGTAAATACCCCATTCCCCGAGCCACCCATGATTCAGTTTGATGGGTCGACCATTATTCTAAGATGTATTTTGTGCTATACGTCTTGGATTTTCACCATATTATCATGATGTCTACATAGTACACATATTTCAGGAGATAACATATATGGTGGCTATCACTAATTTAGGAATTGTCTCAATGATTTTGATGATTTTCGTGATGGAAAGTAGTTTTGAAAATTAGAGAAATAGCTGTTGAAAAAGGCTAACGGCAGAACAACCCGTTGAAAGTATTGTCAAAGATTTGGAGGCCAATAAATTGGATTTAGATGGTGATTATTCTGAAAAGTGATTATTTGAATGCTGACACATGTGATTCGGAATATGATCAAGCTTGAACTGTTGCTGTCCCTCAGAATGTGGTCTAGGGGCTATCCTACAAAATGTATAGAGTAAATTTGATTCAGGATAGTCTTCAATAAATACATTCCACAATTTACTGGCAGAACTAGTAGGAACATTAGAGATGATTGGATCAGTCAATCTGAGATAAAATAAAGAAAATTAGAACACAATGTTTTATCATAGTGAATAGCTTTCCTCTATGTCCATCTTGTGAATATTTTCTCAGGAGCATAGGGGAATGGGGTAATATGGACCCAGTTGTCAGTGTTCAAAGGGTTAAGTGACTCAAGTTCTGAAGTTAACATGTGTATGTATATATGATTTTATTCTCAAAATTCTATTTCTGAAAAAAATAAGTTTCTATTACTTTTGAGGCTTTGTGTCATACCTGCGATCAACAAGTTTATTTTGTGTTGCTACTTACATTGTAAAGATGTTAGTGTTCAAATTTGTTGAAACTGATAATATGTTAGTACTAGATAACAGTCAGTGTGCTGCTTCTGAATTGAAAGTAACTGATTCTTATAAATTTTTGGTTGCAGAGCACAAAAAGAAGTTGGCTCTTATTAACTCTTTGAACCCTAACCATGTTGTTGTTGTTTCGAATGCCCACAATGAGTAGGTTTACTCTTTTGTGCACCTTGAAAAGGACATTACGTGGCGGGTTGCATTAACTTTCCTCAAATCCTGAGCATGCTGATGAAGGTGGATCGGGGTCCTCCAGGATGTTGTGCTATGCTTGGCTTCATCTGCGAGTCACTCACTACTACAGGGATCAGGTCGATTTCTCACCTTGTTAGCCAGGCTGCCATGAAAACAACCCGTTTCTAGGAAGGGCTGCGAGGAAGCCAAGGTAAGGGTCTTGTCCAGTATGTTTTGCCTGAACCTGACTAACATGTCTGATTAGTATATTTTTTCTGACCAGACGTTAGTCTTCCTTCCCGAACCCTAGATATCCGGTCCGTAAAATCCCATTCCCCTGTGCTCTTGAGAAAAAATACGTTCAAGCTAGATATTTGAGGAAAGTTACTTAATATAACAAAACTATGTGCTATAATTTAATTATTTCAAATCTACTGGTTGCCAATGTTTCTACATGTTATTTCAGTAGATTGTGGAATGCATTACAGTCAATCATATATCAAATTTACTTGATACATTATGTGAAATACTTCTTGGACCGCAAACCGAGAGACAGAAACAGTTATAGCTTGATCATAATCAATGGTAATTCAAACCACATGTCGTCATTCAAATAATCACTTGGAATTTTTCAGAATAATCACCATCTAAATTTAATTTATCAGCCTCCAATTCCAAGAGAATGTTTTCAATGGCTTGTTGTTAGCATTGGCCATTTTCTGAATTTTCAAAATGACCTTTCATCACAAAAGTCATCAAAAACATAGCGAAACATGCTTCGATGTGTGTGCTGCCATATTTGTTATTTTTAGATATGTGTGTACCATGTAGATGTCACTATATTATAGCCAAAATCCAAGCGGTACAGTTCAAAGTACACCTTAAAATAATGTTCCATCTGTAACAGAATAATGGGTGGCTTGGGGAATGGGGTATTTACATATACCCTGATATATGAGTATCATGAGATCAAAGGGTTAATGAGATACACCAAAAATAGAAGGTGGGGATATGTGTCATTATGTAAGATTTGCATCAGATTTGATGAGGAACCTTTTTGTATAAGATTTGGCAATGATTTGTTCCATTTACTTCCTCTTGGAACATAAGGCTGTAGGGGACGGCGTGGCCTAGTGGTTACGTGGCACGGCTTACAACCAGAAGGTGCTGGGTTCGATCCCCATCACAGCACCGGCCGTTACCCCGGGAAAGCAAACCCTTAGAAAATGCAGGAGGAAGCAGACCCTTACATAAAATACATGCTGAAGTCGGATGCACTGGGCCGACAGGCGCAAAATAAAAACCACAGTGTAATGCACACACGCCTTGGGGAATAGATAAATAAGGCGAACGCAAAAAAAAAAAAAAAAAAAAAAAAAAAAAAATAAGGCTGTAACTTTGATCTACTACCAACAGTTTCCCCAAAAGGTCTTTGTCAGGGATGACAATAGAATGGCACTCAAACTTTCTACCCAGCTAAATGATTGAAGCAACGAGTTAATGTACACAAAATATATAATTATAAAGTAAATCAATTCAATGAACAGGTCTTGAATCACCAAAGTCCTGTCAAGAAGTCTTTCATTTATGAACACAAATGGTTTATATTTCTGTCAATAATCCTAAGATCTGGTGTTGTGCTTCTATACTATTCTGAATCTTTCTTATCTTTCAGGGCGGTTACAATCTAAAATCACTGTCCGAGTCTGTTGCCCTCAGCTTAAGGACTCTCTTAGGAGACCCAGTGCCAAGAATTGCACCACTATCTGCACCAAAACCAAGGTAGAACATCTGAGGTCTTTCACATGATAATGGGCAAGAACATCACACTTTATTAGATATAAGAACATTACACTTTATTAGATACAAGAACATCACACTTTATTAGATGCAAGAACATCATACTTTATTAGATGGAAGAACATCATACTTTATTAGATACAAGAACATTACACTTTATTAGATACAAGAACATCACACTTTATTAGATGCAAGAACATCACACTTTATTAGATACAAGAACATCATACTTTATTAGATGGAAGGACATCATACTTTATTAGATGGAAGAACATCATACTTTATTAGACACAAGAACATCATACTTTATTAGATGGAAGGACATCATACTTTATTAGATGGAAGAACATCATACTTTATTAGATACAAGAACATCACACTTTATTAGATGGAAGAACATCATACTTTATTAGATGCAAGAACATCACACTTTATTAGATGGAAGAACATCATACTTTATTAGATGGAAGAACATCATACTTTATTAGATGGAAGAACATCTCACTTTATTAGATGGAAGAACATCTCACTTTATTAGATGGAAGGACAAGGTTAGTAATGTAGAGCTTCTGGAACAAACAGTTCCAATGTGCCTGGACATAATGTTGAGGTTGATGTGATATACATTAAGGAGAACACTAAACAGCATTACTGACTGGACCCCAAAGAGCATGAGTAGTAGAGAGTGACACATCCACACTTGGAAAAGGGAAATAACCATAACCATTGAGGAAAAGGGAAATAACCGTAATCATTGCGGAAAAGGGAAATAACCGTAATCATTGCGGAAAATGCTCATATCTTGGACAATCTGTTTTGCCATATATTTGTTTATAGTCATCACTAGGGGTAAAAGAAAGCAATTAATTATATATATATATATATATATTTAAATGTGTCTATTTAGCTGAGAGGTAAGTATGCTTTCCTCTCAAGTAATAAAAGCACAAAACTGGGGTTTAAATCTCACAAGTTCTAAGCGTCCCATGTTTGCAATGAAGGTGACACCAGCATCTAGTCATTTTGAAGATTGGAAAAAATCTAAAGAGATCCCGTGCACACGCTATGCACATAAAAGATCCATTTTGATTGATAATCGATAAGAGTAGGCTGTTAGCTGCTGTCTGAGCACAATTTTAAAAATTGATGACATTTTTACTGCAGGAAGTAAAAATTAACAAAATAAAGAACTTACTACGGATAACTTCCGGCTACCTGGCAGCAGGCATATTCTGCCTGTTTGAATGCCAAGATTCCAAATGGATACAGGCCTATCAGTCTACTGAGCTGTGTAGGAAAACTGATGGAGCGTATGATAAACACCAGACTGATGTGGCATCTGGAAGCAAAACAAATACTAATTCCACAGCAAGCAGGTTTTAGATAGCACTGATCCACTGAGGACCAGATCACTCTCATAGCCCAGAAAGTAGAGGATGCTTACCAGGAGAAAAAACACACAGTAGCGGTTTGGGTGGATTTACAGAAGGCATTTGACAAGGTGTGGAAAGAGGGACTTAAAGTCAAGCTATGAAGAAGTGAAATTTGTGGGAAAATGTACAGATGGATCAGCCACTACCTCGAAAACAGAACAGCCAGAGTTCAAGTACAAGGGCAGATGAGCAAAAAGGTGACACTTGAGCAGGGAGTACCCCAAGGGGGAGTACTGTCACCCACACTTTTCCTGGTGTATATAAACAACATCACAGAGAATATACCAAGAAGAGTCCACAGCTCCATGTTTGCAGACGATCTGGCTATGTGGACCTCTGAAAAAAATTTCACCATAGCAAACAATCGGATGCAGCAGGCCCTAACATCGTTGGAGGAGTTGGCGAACTCAAAGCTGGTCAAAATAAATGAGGAAAAAACAACATGTACGATATTCACGCTTTCAAATAAACCCCAGAACACGAAAATAAGTCTTAACGGCAAATATCTGCGGCCAAACAACAACCCAAACTACCTGGGAGTCACATTTCATTGGCGCATGACATGGAAAAGTCAGATCGAGAGAAACAGACAAAGAATGGCAATCATAAGGAAACTTGCTGGCACAAGCTGGGGAGCAGATGAAAGAATACTAAAGAAATTGTACACTGGAAGAGTGAGACCAGTTCTCGAGTATGGCATTGCGGCATGGACAACAGCAGCAAAGGCGAACTTTGATAAAATTAGCAAACTTCAAAACCAAGCCATGTGAGTTATAACAGGAGGCATGAAGTCAACGCCAATTGTAGAACTTGAAAAGATTACAAATCTGCAATCCATGACCGACAGAAGAGACTGCAGAGCCCAGCAGCAAGCAGAGAAACTCAGAAGACTGACAGACCATCCAATGCATCAGAGACTAAATAGATTTGGAAAAGGGAAACTAAAGCGGAGAAACTTTGCAAAAATAGCCAAAGCGAATATGAGCGAAGATCCTATGAACACCGTAACAATACCAAAGCCCATCCCTACTGTACGCAAACCTACCTGGAAGCAGCATATTATTCCGGAGGTAGTAGAAAATATACCATGTTTTGGAAAAAGAACAGCCAGACTGAAAAAGAAAGAAGAGACATAACCCTGAGGTACATAACAGAAAACTACCCAAGTATGGACTGGACCCATGCATACACCGACGGCTCTGTAACAAACACAACACAGAACGGAGGGGCAGGGGTATTCCTGAGCCTACCAAATGGTAGAAAAACAACACTGTCAGTGGCAACTGGAAAATTCTCAAGCAATTTCAGAGTGGAGGCACTGAGGGCGGCAGTAGAAGCAATGCTGATAGACGAAACCAATGAAAGCCAGATAGTCCTGTTTACAGATGCCCTGGCTGTAGTCACAGCACTAAAAAGCCAGAAAAATACTGAACTTAATGATTTAAGAGCAGTACTCTGTCAACTATGCCAGCAGTCCGCACCAAAAAGAGTAGTGGTACAGTGGGTTTCATCTCACTGAAACATCCAAGGCAACGAAGAGGCAGACAAACTGGCAAAAGAAGGTGCAAGACTACCACAACCAGATTCTAGTGTGACCTACGAAGAGTCTAAAAGGCTTATTAGGGCCAGATACATGGCCAAATGGGAAACAGAACATACTGTCTACACAAAAAATGATGCCTATTACCAGTTGAACAGAAGAGAGCAGGTTGTGGTCTTCAGACTCCGCACAGGCCACAACAGACTGAGGTACCACCTATTCAATAAAATGAAGATAGGTGGCACTGATGAATGCACTTGTGGTACCGGGAAAATGACCGCTGAACATCTGCTGCAAAATTGTCTGACATACGAGGACCAGAGAAAGCACATGTGGCCATCACCAGTGGCAACACTAGACAAGCTCTATGGCAGTGTCGACAGCCTCAGGATGACCTCTGCTTTCTTCGAACAAATACAGGTTGACATTTGACAGAGTACGAAGAAGAAGAAGAAGGCCAGGATTCCAAATGGAGTAGAAAATCGATTGTGTAAACTAATTGTGAGACATATGCGTTCATTTATTTGCTCGCATAATCGGATATTAGAAGTTTATGTACATGTATACCTACATTATATGAAAATAAAAAAATCATTTTCTATGTTACGAATACATGTACACTTACACATATTTTATTACATACATACTTCATATGTATTGTACAACATTAAAAAAAAATTCCAAGTCTTCTTTGCTTTAAGTTAAATTTGCTAAATCGCGGATTTTCTTTAAAAAAGTTTAATTGAGTCGTTACCACTTTCATCTTCAGTTTCAAATCATAGCAAGACTTTGCCGAATTCGGCGATTTCTTCGGACAGAGTTGGAATATCTAGATTAGATTCATTATCTGCTTTTTGTTTCTTTTTACCACTTATTGAAGATTGTTAGACGCTATTATTGTGTAAATTTGGTAACACACTCACCATTTTGGAGTCTTTCAGTTATTGTAAATTTGCAGTTTATCAATAATGGTGTTCGCTTCCATTTCAGCGTTTTCTTTGTTACCCTGGAAAGTAAATTATTTAATGAATATGCTCAGAATATTTGCCACTCGAATGTCATATTGGGAAATAAGTCTAGACAAATATATTTTGGTCCTCTGGCACACATACTATCACAGCTGCTCAGAAACCTCCATTCGGATAACAAGCATTCTGATAACATGTGCTCTCTTGCTTCAGTGGTTTCTGTAATGCTTCCTAATTAGATTAACTTAACATACTGTATATATCATGTTTCATTGAGTGACTTTTTGCCTGTCCACCTCTATTTTCTCAGTGTGGTGGAGTCTGTATTAAACTGCATCAAAGTTCTTCATCCTTACTGGCGGAGTCTGAGATACCAGGATCTGTTAGAAACCAATGAAATAATGGCCAACTACCCGTTTTCTGGAGTCTTGAATTTACCACCGGTGTAAGTAGTTTTTTTTTCATAACATCAATCAATATCAATTTTGGAAATGGATTCGTTCATCAGAATCCTCCATTGTGTTCATTATTCGGTGTGATATTTATTTCCTATATTACATTTCTTCCTGCCCAACGCTCCACATCATGCATTCAAGCCGGTTTTTGTTCTCTCATTCATTGACTACTCTAGACCACTGAGACCTAGTCAACTATTGTTTTGCCATCAGTATTACTAGCATTTTCTATACATAACCCATTCTTGTATAGATATCTTGCAGGAAATCTATGAAAATCAGGTTCCAACAGCACTGACGAATGCCCGTGTGGTACCGGGAAAATGACCGCTGAACATTTGCTGCAAAACTGCCCGACATACGAGAATCAGAGAAAGCAGATGTGGCCATCACCAGTGGCAACACTAGACAAGCTCTATGGCAGTGTCGACAGCCTCAGGATGACGGCTGCTTTTTTCGAAAAAATTAAGGTTGATGTCTGACTGCGTACGATGAAGAAGAAGAAGAAGAAGAAGGTTCCAACATCCTCATTAATACACTTCTCAAGCGGCAGTCAATTTTCAGATACATAACAGAGGGTGGAGGTAGATGGAGTCGTGCTGCGGCTGGGCAGAATTAGTGAAACATTATCCCTGATCTGTGCTGGCCCTCTGATCAGGAAAGAGATAGCCAATGACAACCCCAGATCCATCAGTCCAGACCCCCTCCAGCCTCAGCATGACTACTCTGGGCTGACTTCGGGGTGCATGACTATCCCAATCGCCTGCTGGTCACTTTGTGACGAAACTGCAGCACTGGAATGTGAAACTGTTTATCTACAGGCACTACAGAGTCTTCTGGGGGTTGCTGTGGTTGAGAGGTCTGACAATTTCCTCCCAAAGCCATGAACAGAAATGGTGAGCGATCGAATCCCGCAACTTTTAAAGTGGCCCCTGGTCTCACAGGAGGTGGGACCAGAGTGCCTGCATCATGAGTTGCCTCTAGTCATCTTGACTTATGTCTTGCCACTGGTCCAAGGTAGCTTGGGACCAGAGAGTGAGGTCGATGATCAGTGCAGTCTTCCTCACTATAATCCAAATACAGCGCAAGTTACATCATCAAGACAAAATTGTCTACTGATGTCACCATCATCGCTTGCGATGGGCAACTAAGTAGTTTCTTTAAAATTACCCAGAATAATGGTTTCTTATTCTCTTCTTTTTTTTTTTTTGTTCTTCTTCTTCCTCTTCTTCTTCTTCGTCTTCTTCTTCTTCGTCTTCTTCTTCTTCAACGTTCGTCATATGAAAGGACGTTGTGTTGACATTTACAGTGACTTTGCTATATATGTGCATTTCGGCCTGACACATCCAATTTCATCACAACATTTTTGGGACTGGGTTTGTCTTTCCTCTGTGATCTCAATTCTCTTAGCCAGACCACATGAGTGCAGCCCATCTCCGGACCACCACTTGGAGGTGGAATAAGGTCTTGGTAAGCTATGGTTCGCTGACTCTGATGCAAGCAGCCTGCTGAGTTGTGGACTGCTGTCAGCTTATTCACTGCTGCATCTTCTGTCCCCGAATAATGGTTTTACGACTTGACTGGACTAAGTCGCATCTCTTTTACTTTGATGTGAATTCAGCTTTTCTTTTCTTTTGGAGTCTATTTTTTATAGAATGTGGTAACCAGCCCTTTGCCCAACCCTCTTTAAACACTTCTTATGATGGGAGTGGCAGGTTAAGTTTACTATTCTTTGCATCCCTGGGTAACAAATGTGCAATGATATTACAAAGTAACTGTAATAGCAAGAAGGTCACAATTTTTTTAGAGGTAAGAACATCACAATTTATAAGATGAAAAAAAACATCACAATTTATTAGTTGCAATAATGAAACAAAACAGAAAGCCTCAATTTAGACAAAGAAGGGAACAAACTATGGAAGCTAGTCAGAGCCATGAATGACGAAACTCCATCAAACAGACAAATTACAATCAAACAGGGTGACAACATGCTCACTGGAAAAAAAGCAGCAAACGGCTTTGTTGAACATTATGCGAGTACAAACCACATTAACGTCCCTGCAGATAGGCATACGGACATTAGTGAAGAGCAAAAGGGGCACCACAACATCAATATGGCACCAGAAGAGGATATGATGGCAAAATTAACAATGAATGAAATGGAAGAGGCGATGAGAACATTAAAGAAAAGGAAATCTCCCGGAAAAGACGGGATAACAAACGAAATGCTGATGGGGCTGGGCCAAACAGCAAAGAGAAAATTACTATCAGTCCTGAACCAAAGCTGGAAAAACGGTATTGTACCCCAGGCATGGAAAGACGCAGTACTTGTACCAGTACCAAAGAAAGGAAAAGACAAAACAGATCCAAATGGATACAGGCCTATCAGCCTACTGAGCTGTGTAGGCTAACTGAAGGAACGTATGATAAACACCAGACTGATGTGGCATCTGGAAGAAAAACACATACTAATTCCACAGCAAGCAGGCTTTAGACAGCACAGATCCACTGAGGATCAGGTCATCCTCATAGCCCAGGAAATAGAAGATGCCTACCAGGAAAAAAAACACACAGTAGCGGTTTGGGTGGACCTAGAAAAGGCATTTGACAAAGTCTGGAAAGGGGGACTGAGTCAAGCTAAGAAGAAGTGAAGTTTGTGGGAAAATGTATAAATGGATTAGTCACTACCTCAAAAACAGAACAGCCAGAGTTCAAGTACAAGGGCAGATGAACAAAAAGGTGACACTTGAGCAGGGAGTACCCCAAGGGGCAGTACTGTCACCCACACTCTTCTTGGTGTATATAAATAATATAACAGAGAATATACCAAGAAGAGTCCATAGCTCAATGTTTGCAGACGATCTGGCTATGTGAACCTCTGAAAAGAATCTCACCATAGCAAGAAATTGGATGCAGCAGGCCCTAACATCGCTGGAAGAGTGGGCGAACTCATGGCTGGTCAAAATAAATGAGGAAAAAACGACATGTACAATATTCTCGCTATCAAACAAACCCCAAAACACCAAATTAAGTCTCAATGGCAAATACCTGCAGCCAAACGACAACCCAAACTACATGGGAGTCATATTTGATCGGCGCATGACATGGAAAAGTCAGATCAAGAGAAACCGAATGAGAGCCAGAGAAAGAATGGCAATCATGAGGAAACTTGCTGGCACAAGCTGGGGAGCAGACGAAAGAATACTAAAGAAACTGTACACTGGAAGAGTGAGACCAGTTCTCGAGTATGGCATTGCATCATGGACAACAGCAGCAAAGGCGAACTTCGATAAAGTTAGCAAACTTCAAAACCAAGCCATGAGAGTTATAACAGGAGGCATGAAGTCAATGCCAATTGTAGAACTTGAAAAGATTACAAAACTGCAATCCATGGCCGACAAAAGAGACTGCAGAGCCCAGCTGCAATCAGAGAAACTCAGAAGACTGACTGACCATCCAATGCACCAGAGACTAAACAATTTCGGAAATGGGAAACTAAAGCAGAGAAACTTTGCAGATATAGCCAAAGCAAAGATGCACGAAGACCCCCATGAACGCACCAACAACACCAAAGCCCATCCCTACTGTACGAAAACCTACCTGGAGGCAGCATATATTTCCAGAGGTGGTAGAAAATATACCAGGTATTGGAAACAAAAACTGCCAGACTGAAAAAGAAAGAAGAGATACTACCCTGAGTTTCAAAAGGCAAAACTACCCAAGCATGGACTGGACCCATGCATACACCGACGGTTCTGTAACAAACACAACACAGAACGGAGGGGCAGGAGCATTTCTGAACCTACCAAATGGCAGAAAAATAACACTGTCATTCGCTACTGCAAAATACACAAGCAATTTCAGAGCTGAGGCAGAGGCACTGTGGGCGGCAGTGGAAGAAATGGTGACAGGTAAAAGGAATGAAAGCCATATAGTCCTGCTTACCGATGCTTTGGCCGTAGTCACAGCACTAAAAAGCCAGAAAAATACAGAACTTAATGATCTAAGAGCAGTACTCTGTCAACTATGCCAGCAGTCCGCACCAAAAAGGGTAGTGGTGCAGTGGGTTCCATCCCACTGCAACATCCAAGGCAATGAGGAGGCAGACAGACTGGCAAAAGGAGTGTGCAAGACTACCACAAACAGATACCAGTGTGACATACGAAGAGTCAAAACGGCTTATTAGAGCTAGATACATGACCAAATGGGAAACCGAACATACTGGATACACAAAAAACGATGCCTATTACCAGTTGAACAGAAGAGAGCAGGTCGTGGTCTTCAGACTTTGCACTGGCCACAATAGACTGAGGTACCACCTATTCAACAAATTGAAGATAGGTGGCACTGACGAATGCCCGTGTGGTACCAAGAAAATGACCGCTGAGCATTTGCTGCAAAACTGCCCGACATACGAGGATCAGAGAGAGCAGATGTGGCCATCACCAGTGGCAACACTTGACAAGCTCTATGGCAGTGCCGACAGCCTCAGGATGACCGCTGCTTTTTTTGAAAAAATAAAGGTTGATGTCTGACTGCGTACGAAGAAGAAGAAGAAGAAGTTGCAATAATGTCATAATTTATTAGACACAAGAACGTCATAATTTATTAGATGGAAGAATATCACACTTTATTAGATGCAAGAACACCACATTTTATTAGATGCAAGAACACCACATTTATTAGATGCAAGAACACCACTATTGTTTAGATGAAAGAACATTACACTTTATTAGATACAAGAACATTACACTTTATTAGATACAAGAACATCATACTTTATTAGATACAAGAACATCATACTTTATTAGATACAAGAACATCATACTTTATTAGATACAAGAACATCACACTTTATTAGATACAAGAACATCACACTTTATTAGATACAAGAATATCACATTTTATTAGATGAAGGAACACCACAATTTATAAGATGCAAAGTCGTCACAATTTATAAGATGCAAAGTCGTCACAATTTATTAGATGTAAGCAAGTTACAATTTATTATATGCAAGAACATCACAATTGATTAAATGTAAGAACATCAAAATTGATTTAGATGCAAGAACGTCACAATTTGTTGGATACAAGAACATCACAATTTATCAGATGCAAGAAAGTTTAGGAATGAATTAAGCAAGGTAGGTGCTGACTACCATCACACAATGGTGTACTGGGGAATAAGAAGGCAGATAGGCTTGCAAAAGTGTAGGAATTCGTGAACAAGAAGACATTAAAATCACAAACTTTTTTGGGAAAGAGAGAGCTATCCAGGCTGTCAGAGAAAAGTAGATCTGATCAATCAATGACAATCACAGCTTTGATTACCAGGGATGGATCACCATTCCTTACCTCAGGTCGTACCACAGCAGACTAAATAAACGTATGAACAAGCTTCGATTGTCTGCTTCTCCACTGTGCACATGTTGACTAAGCTTGTAAATTGCTGATCATGTCCCATGTGCGACCTGTTCAGTAAGATACACTGGCCCAACACTAAGTAAGCTCTAATCTGTATGGAACTAAAGAGGAACTCCAAACAACAGTCGAGCTTATCACGGGAATTTGTCTGACCGTGTAAACATCAAAGATGCGATCACAAGACGAAGAAGATGATGCAATAAAATCATAATATATAGTAATTTTTTTTTAAATGTATATTTCACAACTTTTACTTTTCAGTGTCAGGGAAAGTGAATACCACAACATTTTGACTTATGTAGCATTTGTCAAAAATAGAAGAGGAATATTTGACATCATTAGTTTATGTTTGTAGGAAAACATGTTACAGAGAAAATAGTTGTGAATGGCAAGAATTTGATAAGACTCAAGTAAAGTAAAAAGAAAAGAGAAAATCCTGTCATATTTGCACAATTAAAGCAAGAGACAGTGGCGTTGAAGATGGCAACTGATAAAATTAGCAGAAAAGAGAGAAGTAATAAGTAACTTTATAAAACCAATGAGTCTACCCGAAGTGCAGTGAAATCGATTCTTCATAACATAAATTACTTTCATTTTCAATAAATGTAAATGTAAAATTCCAAAGTTTCGAGTGGTCTGCCGGGGTCTTTGTGAATTACAAGGACAAGATTAGCACCGCAGAGAGCATGTCGTAAAAAGCAACTAACTGTGTGAGATGGCATAACACCAGCCAGGGTTAGGTGGTATGAGCAGCATAGATGGCACCTAACAGGCTGCCGTCTATTTTGCTCTAAAGTTTAAGTCTGTTAAGATAGACTCACACATCGGCTAACCACCCTCCATGACACTTGTCCCAATGCAGCAGAGTGATAAACTGCTTGAGCCTAGCCGGCTAAGCAGGAAATCCTCCTCCCGGCTACATCCAGCTCATGCCAGAGCTGAGACCTGCACAGGGACATCTACCCCTGTAAAAGTACATGTCAACTAAGACAAGATATTCTAAAATGTGAGTAAATATTGCTTGAATATTTTAACCAGCCAAGACGTGAAGTTCTCCACACCAGAGTCAAGACCTGAGTCTTTTCCATTGATTCAAGCATGTGCAGATGAAATGGCTATAAAAAAACTTGAGTTCTACAACAACATCCTTGATGATCTCATTCAAAAGACTTCTCTACGATGTGCAGAGAATAAGTAAATTTGACTTTTGTTTCTTACTTAATTTCAACTTGGAATCCTTGGATTCAAACAGGCAGCTCATGCCTGCTGCCAGGTAACTAACTGAAGACTATCGGTAGTACATCCTTTATTTTTGCTGTGTTTACTTCCTGCAGCTTACTAGGATTTTGGATGAGAATTTCAATACTTTAAAAAATGTTGCCTGGACAGCGGATAGCTTTCTTCTTTTATCCAATTTTAATGGCAAGGCTTCTATATGTGCACAGGTACACAGAATCACCGTGCTTTTCATCAGTCTTCAATATGACTAGACACTGATCTCACTTAATTGAGACCAGGGGACACTTGAAACTTTTATGGTTCTAAACCCCACAATTTCATGCTTTCATTTTTTGAGAAGCAAGTGCTTTCATTGTTTGAGAAGCAAGTGTTTTCATTGTTTGAAAAGCAAGTGTTTTCATTGTTTGAGAAGCAAGTGTTTTCATTGTTTGAGAAGCAAGTGTTTTCATTGTTTGAGAAGCAAGTGTTTTCATTGTTTGAGAAGCAAGTGTTTTCATTGTTTGAGAAGCAAGTGCTTTCATTGTTTGAGAAGCAAGTGTTTTCATTGTTTGAGAAGCAAGTGCTTTCATTGTTTGAGAAGCAAGTGCTTTCATTGTTTGAGAAGCAAGTGCTTTCATTGTTTGAGAAGCAAGTGTTTTCATTGTTTGAGAAGCAAGTGTTTTCATTGTTTGAGAAGCAAGTGTTTTCATTGTTTGAGAAGCAAGTGTTTTCATTGTTTGAGAAGCAAGTGTTTTCAGTGTTTGAATAAGCAAGTGCTTTCATTGTTTGAGAAGTAAGTGTTTTCATTGTTTGAAAAGCAAGTGCTTTCATTGTTTGAGAAGCAAGTGCTTTCATTGTTTGAGAAGCAAGTGCTTTCATTGTTTGAGAAGCAAGTGCTTTCATTGTTTGAGAAGCAAGTGCTTTCATTGTTTGAGAAGCAAGTGTTTTCATTGTTTGAGAAGCAAGTGTTTTCATTGTTTGAGAAGCAAGTGTTTTCATTGTTTGAGAAGCAAGTGTTTTCATTGTTTGAGAAGCAAGTGCTTTCATTGTTTGAGAAGCAAGTGCTTTCATTGTTTGAGAAGCAAGTGTTTTCATTGTTTGAGAAGCAATTGTTTTCAGTGTTTGAATAAGCAAGTGCTTTCATTGTTTGAGAAGTAAGTGCTTTCATTGTTTGAGAAGCAAGTGCTTTCATTGTTTGAGAAGCAAGTGTTTTCATTGTTTGAGAAGCAAGTGTTTTCATTGTTTGAGAAGCAAGTGTTTTCATTGTTTGAGAAGCAAGTGCTTTCATTGTTTGAGAAGCAAGTGTTTTCATTGTTTGAGAAGCAAGTGTTTTCATTGTTTGAGAAGCAATTGTTTTCAGTGTTTGAATAAGCAAGTGCTTTCATTGTTTGAGAAGCAAGTGTTTTCATTGTTTGAGAAGCAAGTGCTTTCATTGTTTGAGAAACAAGTGCTTTCATCTCTCAGTAATAGTGACCCTTAATTTAAAATAAATCCTTTTTTTTTCTGTCAATTTTAGTGCCAGAATTTTAGTTTATTTTTTTCTGTGACAGTCATTCCACCTGAGTGATCCTTGGAGAAGAATGAATATCTTCTTCTGCGTACGCAGGAGAAGAATGAATATGATCACTGTAATCTTTCAAGTGAGCCATAAAAGCCGACTTTAGAAGGTGGCTGACAACCTCATGCAAAAAGATTTGCTACAGAAACCACCATTACATGAGTATATGACATGTTCTGATGCATGTTTTCTGAAATAGATCAGCTGCAGGTGTGGCCCAATGCTTCATCTGGAGCAAACAAAATAGAAGGAAATAAGAAGATATTCAGTTATTGAAAATAAAGACATCTGGCTTCAGACAATTAAGGTTTTGATAAAAATTGGATCAAAGATGCAGCACAGTGAATGAGCTGACAACAGCCAGCGACTCAAAGCTGGTGACCTCTTTGCATCAGGGTCAGCAAACTAGAGCTGACCAAGACCCTGTTCTGCCTCCAAGCAGCGGCCCTGGAAACAGACTACATCTAGTGTAAAAAGAAAATATGGATCACAGTGGGAAAGTAAACCTGATAAAGCCAGCTGATTTTGGATGTGCCAGGCCGTAAGGCACAGTTTCTTTTTAAACTTTGACGAAACGTCAAATTGTCCTTTTCAGGGCAAATGTCGAAGAAGATAAGAACAATGGTTTTACATATCTGTTGCCTTGGTTTTCAATCATACAGAAAGAGTGGTAGGTAGCCAAAACGTGTTTATAAACTCATTTTGGTATTTTGTCTTGGAGTACCATGTTGGACCAAAGCCTTTACTTGGGACATCTCTCCTTCTCAGTGAAGGACATCTCAGTGGATGCTTCAAGTTTTACAGCCACCAGAATGTCAGTTTTGTGTCAATTTGTTTTCAAGCATGCACACTACATACCCGGCCAATCTATATTCTATTAGTTAGTTAGTTAGTTTTCTTTCCACTTGTGCCATTGAGCGTCGTGGGGAGCTTACGTCATCTATCCTGCACCAAGTGCATTCCGTCAGTTAATGTGAGCCGGGGTCACTGCACAATCACTTTAATGTCATCTATCCATCTGCTTTGCGGCCACCTCCTTGCTCTGTAACCAGATCTACCAGCGTTGTAAGTCATCAGTGGAAGTTGATGAGGGTGCATTATCATGAGATGATCAAACTAACTTATTTCCTGCCTTGAAATGCATTTGGCACAAGACATAGTGCCAACCATACTTCGAATGTCGTCGTTTTGCATTCTGTCTCTCCTGTTAAAACTGATGACCTTCCTCAAACACTTCATTTTACACGTCAAATTCTGCTTTCACATGCAGAGGCCATGTTTTGCACTGGCAGCATAGAGTCGGCATAAATATACTGTTTATCAGCTGTTGCTTTGTTGCTTTGTTGCCAAACAAATGCTCGGGTGTCTAAGCAGTGGTGACAGCTGATAAGTCAAAGCAGATGCTAGTCTCAATTTCCCTGTCGATCCTGCTGTCTGCTGAAAACATACTGCCCAAATACTTGAACTCGTATATTTTCTTAACAGCGCAGCATCTACAGCATCATTCTAGGAGGCTTGGTGTCTGATTTATTTGTTGTGAATTTGGTCCGCTAGAGAGACTCTGTGTTCATCGCTCCATTGCCTCTTGAGTAACTTGAAACCTATCTGCATCTTCTTTATGTAGGTTTCATAATATACAATGGGGAGTCAACTACAGTGCTGGACCTAATAATAATAGCTGTCCATCATTGTCGATGAGGACCGTCGACATCAATCATCCTTGTCACAGATTTCCCTGTTGGGTGTGGTTGCGCATGTGGCTGAACAGGCCAATGCAGGCACGAAAACATCTGCTACATATTGGGCACACAAGGTTTGTAGAAGGTGATGGTGTTCCCGCTGTTCGGGATTTACGGGTCTCGCGTCTGCTCTGGGCTTTCAAAACACGGTCGTCTTCGCCGGTAGCTACACCCGATTTGACTGCGCTTCTCCAGTCAGATCTGTTTTGCCCAAGACATTCCCAGGTGTCGATGTCTATCTGGCAACTTTTCAGTGAGTCCTTCAGACCGTCTTTAAATAGTTTCTTTGGGCGCCCTCTCTCGCGCCATCCCTCTCTCAGCTTGCCGTAGAGAAGCTTCTTTGGGGAGCCGCTCGTCTGACATAAGGACGAGGTGTCCGGCCCATCCTAGTTGTGCTTTTTCTAGCAGTGCATGGATGCTGGGCATGTTAGCCCTCAAGAGAACCTCGATGTCAGTGACACGATCTTGCCATCGGATGTGGAATATTCGCCTGAGGCAACCTGTGTGGAAGTGCTTTAACCTCCTTGCATGTCCAGAGTATACAGTCCAGCTTTCGCAAGCGTATAGTAGGGTTGGAATGATGGTTGCACGGTAGACTTTGAGTTTGGTCTTGACGCTGATGCCATGACGTGCCCAGATCATTGAGCGCATTCTATCAAAGGCTGTGCTGGCCTTTGCTATTCTGCTTGCCACCTCATCGTCTAGGCTGACAGATCTCGACAGCGTGCTGCCCAGATATGTGAATTTGTCTACGACATTTAGCGTCTGCCCGCTGACTGTAGTCTCTGGTTTTGTGTACGGCATGCCTGGTGCTGGTTGGTACATGACCTCTGTTTTTTTGGCATTTATGGTCAGGCCAAAATTGTTGCATGCAGCAGAGAACCGGTCCATTCCAACCTGCATGTTCAGTTCTGAGTTGCTCATTAGAGCGCAGTCGTCAGCAAATACAAGTTCCCTGATTATGTCGCCAGCCACTTTGGTTTTGCCCTGGACCTATATTTAGCAAATGAAGCGATTGGTTTCGGTTATGGAACTAATATTTTTAGGTCTTAAAACTAAATTTTTAGAAAAATGTATTTCTATATGCATGATGTTGTCTTATTTTCTACCAGTTTTTTAAATTTCTTCTTCTGTCTCTTCTAATTTTCCTGGCCACTGTTTGCAGACATCTAATCTCACATGTTGTGACTTTTCATTCAGGTGTCATGTAGTCATGACAGGTCCCATTCTTGGACAAACTCTTTAAAGATACCAGTAATGTCAGGCTGTCCACAGATTTCTTTATAGCCAAGCTGATATCTAAATGTGTACAAAAATGAGCATGAAAGAACACATTTGCACATAATTTGTCTGTATATGATTGTCAAATATATTATTGTCAATCTATCAATCAAATATCGGACCACTCCTTGTGGAGCATAAGTAGATCCTTAACAAATATACACCAAGTCTACCCATCGTGAGCAATCTGAGCCAAGTCTGTCCACGTCTCACTTGCAGCTCTGATATTGGCGTCCAGCTCTCTCTTCCATGAATGTCTTGGTCGTCCGCTATTCTTCCTGCTCTGTGGATTCCAGAATAGAGACAGTCTTGTAATGTTATTGACCAAATTCCATAATATGTGGCTTATCAACCAGCTCCTTCGTATGTCATTCTCCATTATTATCTGTTTCATTGTTTTCAACAGTTCCAAATTTGTGTACCATTTCCACCCTTGAATTGTGCACAGGCAACCATTTATGAAAGTCTGTACCTTATTTGGTCAGTGCCTTTGTTGTCCTCCATGTTTCAGAGTCATGTAATAGAATTAACTTTACGTTGAAGTTTATCATTATTTTGTTTAACTTCAATTGACAGATTGGGTATCATCAGTGATAGAGAAGATTCAGATCTGTGCAAACATTTTAAGATGAAGGATCTGTGGTCACGCTGCCTGTCCCTGAAGGTTGGTACAATTAGTCAATAGTATATTCTGTGTTGAAAATCTGCATATTGAACCTACACCAGTTCTTAAATCTTCAGTCTGGCCAACTTTGGCAGATGTGTGTCTGATTGTCCAAGGCAAGTGCCACAACTCTGTACATCTGTCTGTATCTGTAATCTGTAGTCCTGGTATTCTATCAGGTAAAGGAAGTGCCTGATGTCCGGTAGCCAAATGTTTAAACTCAATGTCATCTATTGCCCTGGAGTACTATGTTGGACCAAGTGTTTTACTCAGGCTATCTCTCCCTTTTATTCTTTGATGTCTGAGTGGACGCTTAAAATTTGAGGGCCACTAAGGCGTCACCTTTTATGATTATCTTTTCTCCAGTTTGCGCACCACATGCTCCACCCATGTACATCTTTTTTAGCAATGCAGCATCTACAATGTTAGTGAAGGCAGTTCAGTGCCTGATTTCTGTGTTATGAATTCGGACCCATAGAGAGAGACTGTCAATTTTCTTCGCTCCATTGTCCTTTGAGTAACTCAGAGCTTCTCTGCATCTGCTTTTCGTAGGTTCCATACCTTGCAGCCGTATATCATGGCTAAAATAACCGAACTGTATAATGGGTGGGATCTTGCCTTGTCATTTCTCATATGTTGAAATATGGGTTTGATACGATTAAAAGCTCAACCATCCTCCACTATACTACATAGAATCCCACGATTTTTGTCAAGGAGTTTGTAATTTCTTGGCCGAGGTAAATGTGCAAATTCACATTTTCAGTGGGATCATGTCCTAGCCGCAGTTTCCCACTTGAACAATAAGGGTTCAGTATGTATTTGGCTTTCTTTCTATTGATTTTAAGGCCTACTGCTTTGCTTGCTTTGTTGATTGCAATCTACATGGCTGAACAATGAAAACATGATATCTGAATTGGTTACCAGGACACGAAAAGTAACTAAGTATTGTGGTAGAAAATGTAATGTGTATTTTAAAATAAATTTTGGCACAAATTCAATAGGGGGTCTGCCAGGGTGATCTTATCTCATTTAACCTCTTCTACGCATGTTTGGAAATAAGTCATTAGCTGATGAAACTGGGACACCTTCTCAATATTGAGAATAACCTGAACTGACAAGACGTTGCCGCGTGGGTTGGGCAACCTTCTCCTCTATTAACACGGTTCTGGGCGGTTGCCATGACCAGGACCTACAAGCTTCTTTTTTTCAATTCCACTGTACTATCTGCGATGTGCTTCGGTGCTGACATGTGGACACTAACAAAATCACTAGAGGACAAATTGAGAGTGACCCAGGTCTCAACATTATGCAAGGTCTCCACAATTCTGAGATAAGACAATTGTCCCTGGTGAATGATGCAGTAATCCATGCAGACAAGGCAAAATATAGATGGGCAGGTCACATGTTAAGATCTTCTTCTTCGTACGCTGTCAGACGTCAACTTGAATTTGTTCGAAGAAAGCAGCTGTCATCCTGAGGCTGTCGAAACTGCCATAGAGCTTGTCTAGTGTTGGTACTGGTGATGGCCACATGTGCTTTCTCTGGTCCTCGTATGTTGGACAATTTTGCAGCAGATGTTCAGCGGTCATTTCCGGTACCACAGGTGCATTCGTCAGTGCCACCTATCTCCAGTTTATTGTAGTCTGTTGTGGCCTGTGCGGAGTCTGAAGACCATGACCTGCTCTCTTCTGTTCAACTGGTAATAGGCATAATTTTTTGTGTAGCCAATATGTTCTGTTTCCCATTTGGCCATGTATCTGGCCCTAATACACCTTTTGGACTCTTCGTAGGTCACACTAGAATCTGGTTGTGGTAGTCTTGCACCTTCTTTTGCCAGTCTGTCTGCATCCTCGTTGCCTTGGATGTCACAGTGGGATGGAACCCACTGTACCACTACTCTTTTTGGTGCGGATTGCTGGCATAGTTGACAGAGTACTGCTCTTAAATCATTAAGTTCAGTATTTTTCTGGCTTTTTAGTGCTGTAAACAGGACTATCTGGCTTTCATTGCTTTCGCCTGTCAGCATTGCTTTTAATGCAGCCTTCAGTGCCTCTGCCTCCGCTCTGAAATTTCTTGAGAATTTTCCAGTTGCCACTGACAGTGTTATTTGTCTACCATTTGTTAGGCTCAGCAATACCCCTCCCCCTCCATACTGTGTTGTGTTTGTTACAGAACCGTCGGTGTATGCATGGGTCCAGTCCATGCTTGGGTAGTTTTCCCGCTATGTACCTCAGGGTTATGTCTCTTCTTTCTTTTTCATTCTGGCTGTTCTTGTTTTCAATACCTGGTATATTTTCTATCACCTCTAGAATGATATGCTGCTTCCATGTGGGTTTGCATACAGTAGGGATTGACTTTGGTGTTGTTATGGTGTTCATAGGGTCTTCGCTCATTGTTGCTTTGGCTATTTCTGCAAAGGTTTTCAGCTTTAGTTTCCCTTTTCCAAATCTATTTAGTCTCTGATGCATTGGATGGTCTGTCAGTCTTCTGAGTTTCTCTGCTTACTGCTGGGCTCTGCAGTCTCTTCTGTCGGTCATGGATTGCAGATTTGTAATCTTTTCAAGTTCCTCAATTGGCGTTGACTTTGTGCCTCCTGTTATAACTCTCATGGCTTGGTTTTGAAGTTTGCTAATTTTATCAAAGTTTGCCTTTGCTGCTGTTGCCCATGCCGCAATGCCATACTCGAGAACTGGTCTCACTCTTCCAGTGTACAGTTTCTTGAGTATTCTTTCGTCTGCTTCCCAGCTTGTGCCAGCAAGTTTCCTCATGATTGCCATTCTTTCTCTGGCTCTCATTCGGTTTCTCTCGATCTGACTTTTCCATGTCATGCGCCGATCAAAATTGACGCCCAAGTAGTTACATGTTAAAATGAAACAATGGGAGCACAACGACAGCAGTCTGGTACCCCCATAGTAAGAAAAGACCCCGGGGAAGACCTCCAATGCGTTGGTCTGACTCCCTTGATGTCCGCTGCGACATCTGAGATGTCTCTAGAGGATCACTAGTGATGGACTGGACTTCCGTGGCTCAAGATAGGGTGCTCTGGAAACAAATTTGGGACCCGCAGCTACGATGAGGAACGGGTCATCAAGATCAAGATTCTTCAATCGATCAATCAATCAAAACTTCTGAACTCCCTACGAAGCACAGGTCTCCAACAAATATTCACTACGTCTGCTTATCATGTACAAACTGTTCGAGCTGTGGTCACAACCCTTTTTCTTTCAAGTTTGGCACAAGCTCCCTTCTGCATGTGTGCTTTGCTGGTCTCTATGTCTTCTGCCCTGTATATTCCAGAACAGGGGCTGTCTGATAATGCTATAAGAGGGCTTCCATAATGTCCCAGCCCAACCCAATGTCAACACCTCATCACCTCAAGTGCCACTGAAGTCTGTCCGGTTCTACACAATAGGCCCAGATTAGTGACCTTAATATTTCAAACCTTATATTTGGCGTAGACACCCATTGATGAAAGTTTGGACTTTTCTTGTAGAACCTTTTTTACTCAATGTTATGGAGATAAGAGGATGGATTTCACATTGGAGTAGAACATTCTTAATTTTATTGAGGACTTAATTTCCTTTGATTTTCCTTTGATGCAGTGAAAGCATCCTGTGCCTTTTGGCATACATAATGTGATATCCTTATTGATATCATCAAGTGTGATTATATGTGAGCACAAGTCAGTTCACTCCCCCTAAACCCCCGCCCCCAACACCCCACCCGAGGTCAGGAAGAAGCCAGATATCTGCCTGGTTTCTGACCGGGTGGGAAGGAAAGCCACATGATCTCCTAGCACTAAGAAGATAAGAAGAAGGACAAATCAGTAAATAGGTTATAAATGGCTATTTAAAATAAACTAAATGAGATTCCAACTTGAAAACTA
Source organism: Ariolimax columbianus (assembly GCA_036924085.1). NCBI lineage: Eukaryota > Metazoa > Mollusca > Gastropoda > Stylommatophora > Arionidae > Ariolimax > Ariolimax columbianus. Next base: position 26,735,894 of record JAVGWX010000009.1, on the reverse strand, counting down.
TTTATTATTGTACTTACATTCTTCCTTATTTCTCAACATATTTTCACTTATCCCACTGCTGTATCAGTGTCATTGCAGTGGCAATACCCTCTATTGTAGGTGTAATAAAGTTGGTTCTATGAATTATTTTCCATTCTTTCCATTTTCTTAAAGACAATAAATCAATTCCTTTAATCATTGTGGTTATGTATATACTGCTTTTTTTGGCCAGCAACCCTTTGTTGTTGTTTGTGAATGCCCACAATGAGTAGGTTACCCATTTGTGCGCCCTGAAAAGGATGTTAAGTGGCAGGTTGCAGTAGCTTTCCTCACATCCCAAGCGTGCTAATGGAGGTGGACAGAGGTCCTCCAGGCGGTTGTGCTATGCTTGGCTTCATCTGTGTGTCGCTCACTACTACAAAGATCACATCGAACCTCACCTTGTTAGCTAGACTGTTGTCCTCGACAACAAGGAGGTCAGGTGAGGGTCTTGGCCAGTATACTTCTCTTGACCCTGACTAACATTGTCTGATCAGTGTGTTTTTCCTGCTCAGATGTTAGCCTCATCGTCCCGCCAGTAACCCTTTAAATTACTATTTCAATTTATGTAATGATCTTTTTCATGATATCAGGAGAATTTGTCAAGCTGTCCAAATGCCAGAGACTGCGTGAAAGCTTGTGTGGACTCAATATTGTCATATAAGGTATAGTATAGTTTAGTATGTTGGTTTAAATAGTGTTAACCTCAATACATGTAGTGTTGTGCTGGGAATAGTTTGTATACATAAAACTAGACTTTTCTTAAAATGGCAGCAACCAAAAAGTCATCATCAGTCTTGGCATGGAATACAAGGAGAGGTGCAATGAAGAAGCAAAACTTTTTCTTGACATGATAACCCTTTCCAGTCCTGCTTGATTTGGCCAATTTGTTTTCAAAATAAAATTTACCTAAAGATTATAAGACACATAATTATATCTGCTTCCTGAATTGTTCAGAAAACACAGAATGTGTTGGCTTTTGCGACAGTGTTCACAAAATCACATATTTCCCCATTCCTAGTTCTCCTAAATCTTTTGTTTTGGTTCTTGACAGATGTCCAGATTTTGTAATTATCATTTTCTTAAGAGTTAGTGTGGGTTTCATTGAAAAATTGTTTACTTAGATTCCAGAATTATAATATGTTGATGAGATAAAAACATTTTTTCAGAATTTTTCAAAAATAATAAATGGTATGAAATTAAAATCCTTCATGCACAAATGTTAATCTCCATTTGTAAAATATGTGTATTCTGGAGTCAATTTTGAACAGTTTGGTAAATAATATATGCTATTTCGGTAAACTTTTATTGAAGATAATAATATCACAATTAAATGATGCTATGTTTGAGTTTAAGAGGAGCGCATGGCAGCATGGTTTCAAGGCCTGCATGCTGACAAGGAGGGCAGTGGTTCAAATTCCCGGTATGGAATTTGTTGTTTTTCTGTTGGGAGTGAAATAAAAAAAACATAGCCAACACACGACATGGCAACAGCAGTGGCGAAGCGGTCTGAAGTCCTCAGCCTTCAAAACCCTCGACTACCAAGATTGGATATTAGGAAATATTTTTTTAGTCAGAGATGGATGAATGCTTGGAATGCATTACCCCAGGAGGTGGTGGAGGCAGGCAGAGACAGTTAATGCATTTAAGAATAGATTCGATGTGCATAGTTTTTACAGCAGGGTAATGCAGATGAGACTGGTTGTCTACAGACTCTGATGAGTCTTCTAAACCAGTATAAAAACGTTAAGTTAAGGTACCCCAGCAATGGGAAAAATGTCATGAGTGTGTTTTTTTTTAGTTTTTTTTTAATGTTTGAGTTTTACATAATAAAAAAAGTGCATCCGGAGGTTCAAAATATTTAGGAATGGATGAGTTGAATGAAATTAAATAATAAATATGGGCAAACAATTTTTTTAAAACTCACCATTTCTGCACTTTTCAAGATGAACAACGAAGACACGAGATCTGAAAATTGTTTCAAATGTCTGCAGTGATCAAAAGGTTGAGGTGCAAAACTGCCCGAAATATGAGGATCAGAGAAAGCACATGTGGCCATCACCAGTGACAACACTAGACAAGCTCTATGGCAGTGTCGACAGCCTCAGGATGACCGCTGCTTTTTTCGACAAAATACAGGTTGACGTCTGACAGCATACGAAGAAGAAGAAAAAGAAAAGGTTGAGGAAGACTGCACTAGAGTATATGTATGTGTGTAAGAGTGAAAGAAAGAAAAAGAGATACAATGTTAATGATACAATTTAAGTGTTCTTACTTAACAAGAAAACAATTCATACAAAAAATAATTACATATTTTATTAGTAAAATCTATTACTCTCAAGATCGGGTAAAAAAGCACATTCTTCAGGACTTTTGAAGAAGGGCATTCATTCCTGGATTACAAATTAGCATTTAAGGAAATTTGACTCGGTATAAAGGTAATTATATCTGGGTTTATTTTGAATAACAGGTACGGTCAAGCATATGCAATGTCCAGGCTTGTCAAGAACACCAAAATGGCACATCAGTTGACTCATTACCTGCCAGTAAAAATAACATTGATCTCGCTGTACAGTATGCTTCCGATACTGGTCACATTCAGAGGTAAGTGCAGGTATCTTGTAAAGAGTCATCAGTCATCTCATTTCATCTGTCCAGACAATGTGGTAAGGTACAAACTTCTTTCTTGTGCCATGCTGTTGTTGTTATCCCATAGCTGCTGAGCAAACCTGCTCTTGGAAGCCCAATCACATTTTTATATAGATAGAAGTTTTCTTCAGTTGTTTTACTGCTCCATACAGTGTATTGGCATCTGTGTGGCTATTTTTATTTTTCAATCTATGTTTCTGCAGTTTTTCTCGAGAATAGACTTGACTTTCGTATGGGCTGCCTTCAGTCGCACGGCATCAAATTTGTCCAGACCTTTACATAGTCCTTATCTCCTCCCACCTTCTCTCCCTCCCTTTCTAATTTTCTTCAGTTAAATGTTTTATGTGTACACATATCGCTATCTGGTCATTCCCTGTTTGGCCACTAACGACTTATTTTGCCTTCTCTCTTTTCTTACGCCTTCCTGGCAAGTCACTTCGGCTTGCATTTTTCACTCACATGTTATCTTACCACTGACGAGTTCACTCACGAAGAGACTAGTGGTCAGCTATTTTGTACTATCCAGGAAGTACCTTTCCTTACTCATTTATGTGTTCATATCTCTATTTTGTGTATTCATCCCTTCCTCTATGATTTGTTAGCTTATATTTTGTTGTTTGTTGTCTCTGATGAAGACCATCAGGTCATAGCATAGGTTTCGTTTCTGTTTCCATCTTAGTGCGATATTTGACCAAACCTATAAAGGTTATTTTGCACCAAGACTTGTGCCAATCCATCCTTACCTTAATCTTTCTCTTACTCTTACGAATCGGTCATTCAATGAATATTTAGTAGTCTTCTTCTTTTTCGGTGTTTGTCTAGAAAAGGATGGTGTGATGTAGTTTACAGCAAGGCTGCAATATCTGCACCTTTTGACTTGACACATTCGGTTTCACCTGGCATCTTATGGTTCCGGGTTGACCTTCCCACTGTGATCCCTATTCTCTTAGCTAAACTACACTAGTTTGGCCTGTTTCTAGGGCCACCGCTTGGAGACAGAATAAGGTCTTGGTCAGTTCTGGTTTACTGATTCTGATGCAAGGAGCCAGCTATGAGTCACTGGATACTGTCAGCTCTTTCACTGTGCCTCATCCTTAGTAGCGACCCTATGCTTCACTTGGAGAGAAAAGACAAATATTAATCATTGCGGCATGAAAGGCCTTTATCAGGTGTTAATAGTATAACAAATAAGAATATCCAACTAATCGTAATCAATAAAGATGTTCAAAGAATAGAAAATTGTACTTTTTCGTAACCCTCATCAGTTTGGTACAATAAACATACTACTTGATTTTTTCTTTACCTTTTTGATACAGTAGTAATAATAATAATAGCTGTCCATCGTTGTCGATGAGGACCGCCGACATCATCCTTGTTACAGATTTCCATGTTGGGTGTGGGTGCGTATGTGACTGAACAGGCCAATATGGGCACGAAGATATCTGCTGCATAACGGGCACACAAGGTCAGTAGAAGGTGATGGTGTTCCCGCTGCTCGTGATTTCCGGGCCTCGTGTCTGCTCAGGGCTTTCACAATACAGTGGTCTTCGCTGTTAGCTACACCCGCTTTGACTGCTTCTCCAGTCAGATCTGTTTTGTGCAAGACATTTCCAGGTGGTGATATCTATCTGGCAACTTTCTTGTTGTTAACGTATGATTTTGTTGAGCATTTGCTTTTTTTACATTTTTAGAATATTAGTTCTTCAACTTGGTGGATCATCTCCCAGTCATCAAAAAGCGTGCTTCACGAAAAATACCAGGTAAGCTATTAATTTAAAAGCTAGGCTATATGAAAGATCCAGGTACTTTATTTCAGTTACTGAAAAAGTAAAATAAACAGACAACAGACAAATTAATTAATTAATCAGTAAATACTATCAATAATGCGGAAATAGAAGATGTGAAAGTAATTAGAATCAACAACCAAAAACTGGGAACTGTTCAGTAGAAATCAACCAAATCCAAAACCAAAACTGGGGACTGTTCAGTAGAAATCAACCAAATCCAAAACCAAAACTGGGGACTGTTCAGTAGAAATCAACCAAATCCAAAACCAAAACTGGGAACTGTTCAGTAGAAATCATCTGAAAATTTTCAGTTACCATGCGCAAGCTAATGCAGATGAAAAGTGTAGCAGGGCATTAGATAAATGACAAAGATCCAACTAAGATATGTATTTTCTCAGTGGCAACATATGAGTGCAAAACATGGACATTAAATAAAATCATTACAAAAAAATATGCTATTCATTGAAATGAGTGTTATGGAAGGATATTGAAAATAGCAGAGAAGAAATCAAATAGAGAAATTTTACACCAACTAGGCATATAAAAAACTGGCTTATAAAAAACATCACATGGAAGAAGTTGGGTTATTTCGGTCATATGAAAAGTCACAATGGCTTAGAGAGATAGATAATGGAAGGCACAGAGCCTGGGGAAAGGGGGAGAGGTCGTCCCAAAAGAAGATTGTAACATTACTCACAGTTTGAAGAAAACTCAAAATATGCCATGCCGAAACCAGATGTGTCAGGGCGCAAGTATCGCAGCCATCGCTGCAAACTACAACACAACATAAGAAATCCTCCTTTCTAGAACAAATGACTGAAGAAGAATAAGAACTGAAACATAAAACCTTGCATCAAATTGCAGGTACATTACTTATCTAAATTACTGAAAAATTAAACGGGATAATTAATTCATTACTTACCTTATTTATTTGTATTGTCTGTCAATTAATATGCAAGTATTTTTTTATGTTGTCATGTTAACCCAATGGTAAAATATAATCTGGTTTTGTTCTGTTTAAGGAAGTATGTATTTCATATGCGCCGTCTGAGGCGCAGACTCGAAATCTCACGGAGAGACAGAACAACAAACAACCAGATGTTGGGCTGTGCGAAAATTGTCAGTCTGTTTATGATCCTCCGTCAGTGCTGTTTAAGATGGTTGAGACACATATGTCGAATGGAGGATGGACAAATTCCAAAAGATATCCTATACGGAGAGATAGCCTCTGGATACCATAGCAAAGGCGGACCTTTCCTTCACTATAAAGACATTTGCAGGGGTTACCTGAAAGTGATAGATGTGAACATCTCAAACTGCGTGGAGCGTGCCAAAAACATACCTGACTGGAGGTCTTGCAAGTTGGCCTGCAAGGAGATGAAGCAAAGCTGCGGCAAACTGCAGACTAGAAATGTGTACAACAGAAGCAACAGTAACTCTGGACATAGTTTTCTCAAGGACACTGAAGTCAATTTCCTCTCGAAACTGACATGATGAGAACAAACTAAGGAAGTATCATAATTTTCTGGACGAACACCATTACCACCTGGAAACTGCTAACCCAAAGCAATCAAACCATCATAACTGGTCTATGTAGGAATTGGATCAGCTGTGTCCTTAAAAGAGACCCTAGTGCTATCATCTGAACTGTCAAGCTATGGATCCCAGAGGGAAGGCGAAAGAGAGGCTGACATAAGACAACATGACAAAGAACCATCAAAGTAGAAGTGAAAATTAAAAAAACTAGAGTTTGCAGCACCATACGAAGGATGGCAACATACCAAATAATTTGAAGGGAGTTTGTTGTTGCCCTTAAAGACACCTTTAGGATGATGGTCATTAACTGCTTTGTCTGTTATTGACAAAGGACCTAAGAAGAAGAGGAAGACAAATTAAAGTATAACCCACACAAATAATATAAGGAACATTTTCATATAGTCGCAATAGACAAAAGATACCTCTTCAATGAAGGCCATGATAATTTCAGGCTCACAAGATGGAAGATACGAGTTGGAAGATACAGAAGGACTGTATATGGCATGAGTGGATAGTAGATATAAAGGTCTTGAACCTTCTGAAACTTGTGTCCTGGCCATGCTGGAGTTTGCAGGAATGAAAGAGCTGATATCCTGGCCCCCAAGGGTACCTGAAATTAGGAAATTGGCAATGGATAGAGGTGGCATTTTTAAGTTCATCAGCGACCACCTTTTAGATGACGACACTGCGGCCGATGAACCAGCATTGCACAGGTTGCATAATTTTTAAGAGGACGAGCAGAAGTGTGTACAATCAGTGAGCTACAGGAACCATCAGTATCTACACCCTTTGCTATTTGCTGAGAGGAGCTGAGCATCTATGGGTCTGCCCTGAGTGCAATGGCATTGACTCTTAACAGAACAGATTAATCATACTGATGTTACAAAAATAAACTTTTATCTGAAAACAAGACACATGAAAATAGATAAATGTATAAGAAATACAAATATGAAAATAATAACTAGTCAATTGAATAATTTCTTTTAACTTGTAGCAAAAGAATAATATGTATCATAATGTTCTTGAAATGTATGTCTGTCCAAGAAAAAATAATAAATATAGCTATTATTAGCTCATGAGGTGTATGGCTGCTAATCAGAAAAATAGTCTTAGTGGCTTGCACAATGTCATTGAAAACTATGTGGAAGGATCTCTTAGTTTATCTAATGCTTTTCTTTTAGATGAATTAATGAATTAAGTTGGGCCTGGGGCCGGCTATCCCATTTTATAGAAACTATAAGCCACAACAAAAAGAAACAATTTGTACACCCCATGGTTGCAGACTCTACAGCCCATGGTAGAAGACTGTACACTCCATGGTGAACACTCACTCCATGGTAGAAGTCTACACACCATGGTAGAAGTCTACACCCCAAGGTAAAAGTCTACACTCCATGGTAAAAGTCTAAACTCCATGGTAGAAGTCTACACCCCAAGGTAGAAGTCCATGGTAGAATTCTAATTGTAGAAAACCACACCCTGTGAAAATAGACTGTACACCCCATGGTTGAAAACTCTACACTCCATGGTCAACACTTTCACCCCATGGGAGAAGTGTCATGGTAGAAGACCACACGCTGTGGAAGAAAACTCTATACCCCAGGGTAGAAGACTCTACACCACATAGTAAAAGACTCTACATCCCATAGCAGAAGACTCTACACCACATAGTAAAAGACTCTACACCCCATAGCAGAAGACTCTACATAGTAGAAGACTCTACACCACATAGTAAAAGACTCTACACCCCATAGCAGAAGACTCTACATAGTAAAAGACTCTACACCCCATAGCAGAAGACTCTACATAGTAGAAGACTCTACACCCCATAGCAGAAGACTCTACATAGTAGAAGACTCTACACCACATAGTAAAAGACTCTACACCCCATAGCAGAAGACTCTACACCACATAGTAGAAGACTCTACACCACATAGTAGAAGAAGAACTACTAAATCAAATTAGGTTATTTGGAACTACTGCATTTTCTGTTACAGTCTAGATTACATATTAGTTTGTTGGTAAAATCTTGAAAATGTCAGAGAATCATTGCAAAGTTGGTTCGGACTAAAACCTCAACTTCTAGTCATGTTAGTTTGATTCATTAAATATACAATGCTAAAAATATAGACCCCACATCAGTCAATCTTCTTCTTCTTCTGTGTTCATTCTCAAACTCTCGCTACCAAACCCTGAAAAGGGCTTTGCAAGTAGCAGGATGTTGTCTGGAGAACGGAATGGATTGTGTCGGATTTACAGCTTGACTGCGATATTTGCACCTTTTGACCTTCATGCATGCCACTGCCACTATTGGGTAGGAATGTCTTTAGTTTAAAATCTTTGCCTGGACAGTGTTTAACAGCCTGCTCTTTTTTATTTTCAACTACCAAGGGTTCTTTTAGGTGCACAATGTGGACATGGGATCTCCAAGTTTATCATCCATCTCTAATAGGACTATATGCTGACTATATGACTTCCCTTAAGACTAAGGGACACTTAAAACTTGTGGGATTCAAACCACCTATGATTTTTTACTTCTCAGCTATAGCAACCCACACTTGGCCCTGTATTTCATCATTTTTGTTTTTAAATGAAAATCTTTTTTGTGAGCTAATTTGTCTTCAATACGTTGTTTCCTCAGTGTGCTGCACGTAACCTTGACCTGGCCTAGAAATAACAACAGAGGTTCAACTCAGTTGACAGATGACAGTAACTGTAGTGGCAACCAGAAAGCTGACATATCACCTTACTGTGTACATGTTTGCCTCAAAGAGGTAAATTGTAAATATGTTGTCTATTATGAAAAGCCTACGTCACAATACTTCACTGACAAACAAATAGATGTTCAGGCTGGCTCAATCAGCAAATAACAAAGGCTATAGATATTTATAGATCCCATTGCCTGCTTGTTGTGCACACTTCTCCGTCCTGTCATACACCTCTTGCTCCTTGGTCCACAGCTGATTTCAGCTCAGTTCAGTTCATCCTGTGACCTCCTGAGATAGCTGGGACACCCCTAGTGACACCTCCACAATTCTGTGCCACCCCTATCTGTCTGCGGTTGTTTTTTGTGCCTTCTCGGAACGTAGGTTAGTCCATTCATGAATGTTGTCTTCCCATCATTTGTTTGGATTTCCTCGCCTTTGCTTGCTATGTACTGTGCCCTGTAGTATGGTATTTGCAAGTCCATTGAACCTCGAGACGCAGCCATACTAAGTCAGCTTTCGCCTTTTGATTGTTGTGAGGTCGTCGTTCAGTTCACTTGCATTCTCGATTCTACGTCGTACTTCATCGTTTGTGATACGGTCTTTGTAGGTGATATTTAGCTGATTTGAAAACTCTTTTTTGCTCTTATCATCTTGGGATGCATAGGTCATCAACAAACCCTCTACAAGCAGACCGTTTCTGTGCGACTTTCTCCAGTTCTTTCCAGTTTCTCTCTGTTTTTCTTGTGTCACATTTAGGGCTTTTCTTCATGTGCTCTTTGGCCTCCTTTTACCTCATTTTCCCTGTGGGATCCATGACAGAGATTGCCTGGTGATACTGGTATGGGGTTTGTACAGTGTGTGGCTTATCCAGCATCCACCTTCTTCCTAATATTTCATGTCTTTGTCATGTCCTTCCATTTGGGCCTTGTTGATCCACTGCAAGCCCAGAATCTTTGTCAGAGATTTGTTGATAAAGCTCTGCAATCTCTTAATATTGAGTTTTGTCAGTAGCCATATTTCCGTTTCATATTAAAGGACTGACTTTGCATTGAAGTTGAAGATCCTTAGTTTGGTATGTATTGCGGCTATTTGAAAGTTCCGCAAGGTTTTCAGCATGACAAAGACCACTCTTGCCTTTTGAATCCTGGCTTTTACATTCTCATCTGAACCACATGTATCGTTTATGATGCTCTCTTGGTATATGAAGCTCTCTGCCTCATCCAATGGTGTTCCTCTAAATTTGGTATAGGTCGTGTTGGTTGGCTGCATTTTGTCGGAGATTCAGTGGCCTAGGGATTGTAAACTTGGTTTATAATTCTATCATACCAGGCTTGAATCATGATGTGCTCATTTTGGCAGAATGAGCATGTCATGTGTTTTTTCATGGTATTATCGCTCCTTCCAGTTAACCCAGCTTTAAATGGTTAACTGATGAAGTCAGAAGAAAATTTTGTAGCCGCCACAGAAACTTCGGAGTTTGTGCAATTTCAGCAATGAAAGAGACTGAGCACATTTTGGGGGCACCCAGGTGCAATGAATTCGGTGCTATGAACCATTTTTCATTTTTCACATCACAATTATTGTGTAGCAGACCCTCTGCTGCCGTGATCGAACTTAGAACATTCTCACACTCATCCACATCATCATGACCATACTCAGTAAATGACATATCACACAGCAGGTGGCATATTTTTTATATCATACTCATATCATAGAATGAGTAGAGAAATTACAAACACAATATAATACATATCATCTTAACTAAACATTCTACTAAAACGGGAATTGTAAGCATTAGCTATTGATGGAATTCCCGACTATCTAAAAACCCAGTTCTATTGCCTTGCAATTACATCACACACACATCGCCTTAACTGCGTCTTTAACACACCTTATCAAATACTCTTCCTCACTGAAATCCCCTCAGGCGGGCGATCTCGACATACTCGTTCACAATGTGTCCTTGCTTACAAACACACGTTCAGATTATCTATAAATGCAAAACTCACACACCTATTTGAGCGATCCTGTTCTATCACTAAACATTCGTCCAGCAGTCTACCAATCGCTCCTCTATCTAAGTCGGTGAGTTAAACATGCTATCTACATTCAGTCTCTCTCTCTCTCTCTCTCTCTCACTCCCCTCCATACAGCCTCATGTCTCTCCCTCACTCTCCATCTCTCCTCCAGCCTCCCGAGCTAAACTTTGTCTCGAGTTATATATCCTCAAGCAAGGCCAGAGCTTGACCAATCGATCTCAGGTATGGTCATCTTCAATCCCAATTGGAACGAAACACTTTGCACACCTGTCACTCATTTCTCTCGCAGCAAGCCCCGCTGCCAATTTCGTCTGTCAATCAATCTCCCCCTACCAAAATCGGAAGGCCAGTGGTCAGTTTCTATCTGTCCATATTCCTTAACCCAACTCTGTTCTCCTTTGCTGAGACGGTGAGTGACCTTGACATGCATTCATGTAGCTTTAAGCTTTAACATGTTCAGGCATCCTAAACTCCCCTTGCTCCGGCGGGAACTGTTACATTACCTCCCTAAACTACAGACCGAAACATGGATGGTAATTTTTTTCATCTGGCAAATGACCACCATTTTCGTCTCCACTATCCAAAATGTAAACACTACTCCTGTTTACAACTCCACTCAAATTGTACCTGCCTTGAAAAGAAAACACTGTCACACAATTTTCGTCTCCACTATCCATAATGTAAACACCACTCCTGTTTACAACTTCACTCACATCGTACATGCATAAAAAGACATGTGATTTGATACATATAAACTTTTTGTAATACATTCACAATCAATACAAGCAGAAAAAAAACACTGTGGCTGGTCGTTTTTACAACACAAGCCACCACTTTTACATCGTTTTACAGTCAAATTCACCCAAGTCTGTCCCTGCGGGACCTTTAACTCATCAAAACAGAAACACCTTAAGAAATTCTTCTTACTCATTGAGGTCAACATACCTCGCCCTGTTCCCGTGCCTTCCTCTAAGGACACGAACCTTCATTGTTACACTCGACCAGTTCAGGTCAATTTTCTCAGGCGGTCTCATTACACGCCTGGCCGACGATTCACTTCATACTAACTCCTGTGAGGCCACGAATGTACGTGGGTTATCCTCGGGCTAGTTATCATTGTCTCTCTTGACAGCTATCCCCTCTCAAAGAAAACAGCAAAATTCTTTATGTTTCCCACAAAAACGATATTTGACAACATATGTCATAGTCAATATTACAACTTCTGATCAATATAGTCTTCTCTGCAAAGACTCCACATACATGTGATAAAATATACACTATAACAAGTCAGTAACATCTACTGTTACAACACTAAGTGCCATTAAGTAGGCCAGCTCAGTGTTCCAACATGCTATTTCTTGTTCTAGAACTCGTGGTGACCTCTGTTTGCGGAGGCCTACAGTCTGGATGAGATATACTGCTCTGTAGATCACCTTTATAACCTGTATCAAATACCTGTAAACATGATGATTCAACAACAACTACAAAAAACCAACAAAACACAAGACAAATGCATTGCATACAATGTCGAAACCCAAAACCAAAATATTTGCACGCTTACTTATGATATCAATATTTCAGTCAGCAAGTATCACACTTTGATACTGTCAGGATATGTAATCATGTGTAAACAACAAAACAACAACAAAATAAAGAAAAATTCAATGCATGATATGTTGACCATACAACCCACTAAAAATGCAAGTAATACCATTAGTCAAAACCCCAAACACCAAATACAAATGTCAAAATATTTGCACACATACTCATGATATCAGTATTTCAGTCTGTAAGTATCACACCTTGATACTTATGTCAGGACACATAATCATGTTTAAACAAACCAACAACAATCAATTAAAGTGCAAGTAATACGCTTGTCAAAATCCAAATATCAAAATATTTACACATATAAACATGACCAAGTGCCATCAACCTTCACTCCTGCTCGTGCCCCACAGACGAGCACCTGTTAATGCCCCCTTCAAAAGATACTAAACTATGACTAAGTTCTAACTTAATCAGGTACTAAACTATGTCCCTAAACTATGACTAAGTTGTAACTTAATCAGATACTAAACTATGTCACTAAACTATGACTAAGTTCTAATTTAATCAGATACTAAACTATGTCTGAGTCAAAAGTCAAAAACCGAATCGTCCACCTGTCGAATTACGTCATGCTGTAACCCTACTAGTCCAGGTGCAGTCTTTGTTAAAGTTGAATAGCCCCTTTAACTTCTGGCCGTCTTTGTCACGAGGAATCAAAACCGAGTGTTGTGATCTAATTAATTCACCGCTGTTTCCCCAAATTCCCCGCATCAAAGCTACCTGGTCAGATTTTGACCGAAACATCGCATCCACGTGTTACCCTGCGTCGCGTAATCATTACCTGGCGCATCCAGCTATCCTGCGTCTCTTGTCCGTTCTGTCCGTTTCTCTGGTCAGAAATGTCCCTTTGATCTCGGTCAGTCTTCGCTTCAGACTGACCGTCCGCTCATTGTCTGGCGTGTACTTCAGACAACGAATTCAAAGGAATTTTTAACATCTGGTCATTCCTCCATCTCTATACCCTACCCCCTAATTATCCAAATCTCCGTTTCCCAAGGATAACGGTAGATGAAACAAATTTTATGCAAATGCATACATTAACTCGAGTTTCACATGATAGCCCATGTGTGTAAGTACTCCACACGACTTTACCTAATTCCATTTCTGATTTCCATGTTTTTGGCTAGCGTCAGTAAACATTGTATCAACCGTTCCTTATCACTACTGCTTATTTTAACCAGACTATGCGCTGCCCCATCAGCTGTCTCTGATTGCTGCGCGATTTCCTCCTGTAAAACGCCCATCGTCTGGTCTGTTTGTTTCACGGTTGTTTGGTTCGTACCCACCGGTTCTCTGGTAGTGTTACGTACACTTACATCGTCCGCTACTTCAGCCTTCCGTCCATCTGTATTCACTATTTGTGGGAAAGACCTTTCACACTGTTCGTTTGACTGTTGGCTTATCTCGAACTGAGATCTTTTCTTCATCTTTGCTTCGATGACTGGTTCGCTGTCCTGGCTGTGGTTAACCTGCCTTTCCCTTTTCTTCGTTTTCCTTAGAAACTCTGTTCCTCTTTTGTTGGCTGCTGTTTGTGCGTCCGTTTCGCATTCCAACTGTGCGTCATTCCGACTTCCTTCCTCGGTGGCCGAAGGGTTGTCCCTTCTTTCGGTCTGTTCAACAACTTCTCCCGCATGGCTAGGCCCTGCCACCATTCCTCCTCCTCTCCTTTCCTCTTTATCTGACGAATCTCCGACTATTTCCTTGTTCGATTCTTCGTCGACTTCAACTAATGTTCTACCAGGCTTGACCACAAGTTCCTGGTAAACTTGGCTCCTTTCAGCACGCCCGACCATGTTAATCGACGTAATACCCTCTTCCAGAATTCTCGGCCTACGTTGTCCGGTGAAACTTTTCATCTGGACCTCTGAGCGAACGTTTGTCTCGTTTGCATTGCGTAACCTGCCCTCCGTCCCTAACTTTTCTGGATACACAAAACCTGTATCTCTTTCTTTCTGCCCATCCGCCTCGTTCTCAAAGTCTCTTTGATAGCTCCTGTCCTGCCTCTCCATCTGTAACCGTGCAAAAGGCCTCTTGTGGGCTAAGAATCTGCCCGATTCAAACTTCTGCCCAATCATTCCTCCTCCTCTCACTTGACTTGGCCTCTCCACCTGGGTCACACTCCTACCCTTTTCGCCACCTCTTTCCAGTCGTTCACACATGTCCGTCCTGAGATTTCCACCTCTGTCCCTCCACGGATCGGAATGTGGAAGTTGTACGGGCTTCCTACTCACTTTCCTACCACTCTGTCCCCTTCCAAAATACTGGGCCGTGTTTACTTCTGTGATTTCTTGATTTCTTCTCTCCTTCCTAGCTGGTTTGAAAGCTCCGTTTTCAAACTGTTGCAACAGCTGTCGCAGCTTCCATTGGAGATCTTTTTCCTGTCTTTCCAGCCGAATAACTCTGCTTGTTAGTTCTCTTAGCTGGTTTTGTAGTTGACTTTTGTCCTTCAACTTATCGCTGACTGTAGCTCGTGCCATTAAAGGCTTGTTTTTGACAAACAGTCCTCTTCTCCAGACAACGTTCGTATTCTGAATTATATTTGGGCACCCTATAGACAAATGTCCAAAAGCTAGACAATGATAACATTGTTTAACATTTTTTAACCTCGACATATTGAATAAACCCGTCTGGCCCACCAAAAAAAATTTATAAGACTGTCAAGTACGCACAAAGTCTTGTCAATAATACAACAATGGGTGGAAAAAAAAATGTCACACTTACCAGTCAGATGATTGGAAAAGCTGTCTATGGTACTAACACTCTAACCACTAGCTACTCCACTATTCCTAACTACATACACACAAGTTATATATAACTGCAACACTTGTGTTACACAGGCAAATAAAGATCTATAGCTACACACACTATATTTATAAATCTACCACGACTATCCGTGGTCAACAGGCACTAAATAATAATAACGTGTAGCAGACCCTCTGCTGCCGTGATCGAACTTAGAACATTCTCACACTCATCCACATCATCATGACCAGACTCAGTAAATGACATATCACACAGCAGGTGACATATTTTTTATATCATACTCATATCATAGAATGAGTAGAGAAATTACAAACACAATATAATACATATCATCTTAACTAAACATTCTACTAAAACGGGAATTGTAAGCATTAGCTATTGATGGAATTCCCAACTATCTAAAAACCCAGTTCTATTGCCTTGCAATTACATCACACACACATCGCCTTAACTGCGTCTTCAACACACCTTATCAAATACTCTTCCTCACTGAAATCCCCTCAGGCTGGCGATCTCGACATACTCGTTCACAATGTGTCCTTGCTTACAAACACACGTTCAGATTATCTATAAATGCAAAACTCACACACCTATTTGAGCGATCCTGTTCTATCACTAAACATTCGTCCAGCAGTCTACCAATCGCTCCTCTATCTAAGTCGGTGAGTTAAACATGCTATCTACATTCAGTCTCTCTCTCTCTCTCTCTCTCTCACTCCCCTCCATACAGCCTCATGTCTCTCCCTCACTCTCCATCTCTCCTCCAGCCTCCCGAGCTAAACTTTGTCTCGAGTTATATATCCTCAAGCAAGGCCAGAGCTTGACCAATCGATCTCAGGTATGGTCATCTTCAATCCCAATTGGAACGAAACACTTTGCACACCTGTCACTCATTTCTCTCGCAGCAAGCCCCGCTGCCAATTTCGTCTGTCAATCAATCTCCCCCTACCAAAATCGGAAGGCCAGTGGTCAGTTTCTATCTGTCCATATTCCTTAACCCAACTCTGTTCTCCTTTGCTGAGACGGTGAGTGACCTTGACATGCATTCATGTAGCTTTAAGCTTTAACATGTTCAGGCATCCTAAACTCCCCTTGCTCCGGCGGGAACTGTTACAATTGTCTTTTCTGCATGGATCGTCACAATACTGAGAGATTCTATCTGGTGTGTCTGTCTTCTTCTGTGTTTGACATGGGATGTGAGAAAGGAGGACTAGGTCATCTACGAAGTCCAGGTCTTTTAGCTATTTAATAAGGTCCACTGCATTCCATATTTCTCATCAGCTGTAGTTAATTTTAAAATCCAGATTTTAAAGCTCTACAGTCCAGGAATTGCTGGGTTGTCATTTACAGTATCATCATTTAATATGTGATCATTGATTAATGTAGAGATAAGATGGCTCATAAAGATCTTAAATCAGGCGTGGATTGAAGGGAAGGTACCTGGTGATTGGCAAAGAACTGTGGTGGTACCTATTTGGAACAACAAGGGCAGCTAGACAGATTGCAGCTCTTATAGGGGCATATCACTCATTAACCATGTTGAAAAAATGCTCTCACGGATCCTTGAGCAACGAGTTCGAGCTATTGGGGAGCCATTGCTCAGCACTTCACAACCAGGCTTCCGGAAAAGCAGGGAATGTATGGATATTTACGCTCAGACAGTTAAGTGAAAATAAATCATAGAATACAATAAGAAACTCCACGAGGCCTTCATTGATCAAGTAAAGGCATTTGACTGGGTAAATCAATGTAGGCTTTGTGAGGTAATAGAGGAATATGGTATGGAGGGTCAACTACTGGATGGCATTCCTGCCTTGTACATAAACAAGGAAGGTGCAGTACGAATGAATGCATGTATGACAAATTGGTTTCCAGTGCTGAGTGGTGTATGACAGGGGTGTGTCCTTTCTCCACTTTTGTTCATAATTTACATGGATAAAATTACACAGTTGGCTAACCCTCATGAAGAATCCCTCAATGAACTGTTGTTTGCTGATGATCAGGTCATCTTTTACCAAAATGAAGAATACCTACAAGACCACCTGAATTGTCTCCATTTCCCTCTTAACGAATATGACA
This sequence comes from Ariolimax columbianus, assembly GCA_036924085.1. Lineage (NCBI taxonomy): Eukaryota > Metazoa > Mollusca > Gastropoda > Stylommatophora > Arionidae > Ariolimax > Ariolimax columbianus. Next base: position 26,718,704 of record JAVGWX010000009.1, on the reverse strand, counting down.
TGAAGATCAACACAGGCAAAGGGGACTGTGTGGCCTTGTGGTTAAGTGGCACGGCTCACAATCCGAAGGTGCTGAGTTCAATCGATCCCCATCACAGCACTGGCTGTTATTCCGGGGAAGCAAACCCTTAGAAAATGTAGAAGGAATCAGACCCTTACACAAAATGCATGCCGAAATCAGATGCACTGGGCCAACAGGCGAAAAATAAAAACATATGCAACACACCGCCTAAGGGAATAGAGAAATCAGGTGAACGGAGAAAAAAAAACACCAAAACCTTGCTAGGAAAAAAATAAGAGTAAGATCCATAGCTGTGAAATGCACTGTGTGAGAAGTGCAGCCAGAAAAAGATAAACAGAACAATTGTTATTATTAATATAACCGCAGTCATCAAGTAGTCATTTTCACAGATGCATTATCTGTGCTGCAAGCTTTCAAGTCTGAGGGTCCACGGAGAAAGAACATAAATTATGGCATTAAAAGCACCTAATGACAATCAGATTGTTCTGGGAGACACTGTACTTCAAGAGGTAAATTCATTCACATATCATGGTAGTGATATAGACAAGGTTGGAGGTCCTGACAGAGATATTCTCTTTCGTTCTTATTTTCATTTTTGTGTCGTTTGTGTAGAGGTTTCTTGATCAGGCCCTCATTTGTGCTTCGTTCATGGGGAGTTTCACTGCTTCTGTTATTTCTGCTATCCATTTTTTGCATTTGCGGCTCTTGACTTTGTATCCATTGTATCTGTATAGATTTGATTTCTAGGAAATACTGTCTGATGTTTGTCGCATCACATGGTTTGTTATCTCTTAATGAGGTCTAGCACTGGTGCTGTACCTACTTGTCTCCTAATATCTTTGTTTCTGATTCTATCCATTCTTGTTACTCCAAGTATTTTGCACAGGCATTTCCATCTCTGTTGCTACAATATTTCTGTTATCACTGTTTGTTAATGTCCTATTCTGGCACTGGTATCACAATGTGTGTAGGGATATCGTGTTGTACAGAGATATGTTGTCTGTTTGTGATTGTCTTTCATTGAAAAATAGTATTAATGTCTTTTCAGGATGCAATGACCAGTGGAGATCTATTGTCTACCATGTTTCAAATTATCCTACCTATATCATATGAGGTTTGTATTCTCAGCATTCATAACACATACATCTCAGACTACACATTTTAATGTCTGTTGGTCAGTGGCCATATTTTATTTTGGAAAATCTATTATGCATATTACCACCTGACCGATTCTGCCGGGCAGTCGACTGGCTTCTTGACCATCGCAAGGCCAACAGGAGGGTATAGCTATTGATCAGTCATTTTTCACTGATCTTGTTTACGACAGTAAAACACCCTCCCTAGGCCTGTCTATATCCTGGGCCAAGACCAAAGCTTAGAATCTCATTTCCGACACAGCACTTCAGGGTATTGAAACTCAAGATCACAATGCGGAGGGCACCAACGAATTCATCTATCTCGGTAGCATAATATCATCCGATCGTCATACAGCGGACATATACAGCGGTCCCGATATGTCAAACATTTAGCTTATCCTAACCAACTCGGAACAATGAGCGTAAATACCACATGCATCTAAAATTCTACTAAAGATAATTCAGTAGTGAATCGACGGCAAGATAGATGAGGTGCTAAAATATAGCCAGTTTGGATTTTGCAAGGCTAGAAGTATATGGGATACCATTGCATCGTTGTGGCTTCTCACAGAAAGAAGAAGTGATGAAAGATGGCCACTGTTTATGTTTTATTGACTACAAGAAAACCATTCATCGAGTTCCCTTGAACACACTTTTTCAGATGTTGCAACAAATAATAGGTACAGAGAGACTAATGTTTAGATTAATACAGAACCTGTATGAAAATCAACACCTGCTGAAGATGAATGTGTCGGATCGAACGGTGCAAATGTCGCAGTCAAGCTGTAAACTAGTGACACAACGTTTTCTGTTCTCTGGACTACATCCTGCTACTTGAAAAATCTTGTTCAGGGCTTGATAGCGGGAGATTGAGAACAAATGCAGAAGAAGAAGAAGAAGAAAATCAACAGACAATTGTTTTATTCGAAGAAGGACTTACAGATCCAGTTTAAATAAGAGAGGGGATATGACAGGGTTGCTTGCTTTTACCAAGTCACTATAACGCATACTCTAAGATGATGATGGAAAAACTTAGAGGGGTGTCAAAGACAATGGCATGAAAGTTAATGCCATCAAATTTGCTGATGATCAACTCATAGTGGGAGGATCAGTAGCAATGTTGTAACGGCTGCTTCAAAAAATAAAACAGCACTGCTAAAGAATTTTGCATGAAAATAACGACATTGGCATATGAGTATAGTCATCAAGGGAGAACTACTTGGAAGTAAGGTGGGGTCTTGATTAGTATGTTCCACCTGACCCTGACTAAAATTGTCTGATCAGTATGTTCCACATGAATCCTGACTAACAAAGTTTGATCAGTATGTTCCACTTGACCTTGACTAACATTGTTTGATCTGTATGTTCCACATGAATCCTTACTAACAAAGTTTGATCAGTATGTTCCACCTGACCTTGACTAACATTGTTTGATCAGTATGTTCCACCTGACCCTGACTAAAATTGTTTGATCAGTATGTTCCACATGAATCCTTACTAGCAAAGTTTGATCAGTATGTTCCACCTGACCTTGACTAACATTGTTTGATCAGTATGTTCCACCTGACCCTGACTAAAATTGTTTGATCAGTATGTTCCACATGAATCCTTACTAGCAAAGTTTGATCAGTATGTTCCACCTGACCTTGACTAACATTGTTTGATCAGTATGTTCCTCCTGACCTTGACTAACATTGTTTGATCAGTATGTTCCTCCTGACCTTGACTAACATTGTTTGATCAGTATGTTCCACCTGACCTTGACTAACATTGTTTGATCAGTATGTTCCACCTGACCTTGACTAACATTGTTTGATCAGTATGTTCCTCCTGACCTTGACTAACATTGTTTGATCAGTATGTTCCACCTGACCTTGACTAACATTGTTTGATCAGTATGTTCCACCTGACCTTGACTAACATTGTTTGATCAGTATGATCCACTTGACCGTTCTCTCCCCTGAGCAAAAGACAGTCCCATATCAGACACTGCTGTTGGGGATGAAGTGTTAGCAACTTCATTGTACAAAGTTAATAGTTGGCTCAGGAAATGGGGTATTTACACACCCCAATATATGGGTGTCACAGGTTCAAAGGGTTAAGGTTTTAACCTTACTTTAGTAAAAGACCAAAAACAGACTTTTGGTTAATTAGAGTGCACGTCATTAACAAATATTATTAGCTATGCAGGTCTAAGCTCTTCTTCAGCACTAAAAAGCACGTAGTATTGAAAAGGGCTGCAGTCTCAGCAAGCCACCAGATATAAATATATCTTACTTACTTACTTAGTCGCTCCTCTTCTACCGTAAGGTGTAGAGGTTTGCCAAAGAGAACGCCACACTGCTCTATCCGCCGTCTTTTTCCTGGCCTCTTTCCAATCCAGCCCTCTATCACTTAGGGACTGTCGTATGTTGTCTTCCTAACGTACTTTGGGACGTCCTCGGGGTCTGCGTCCTTGATTTTGATCTCCCATGATCGCTTTGGTATCCGATCTTCTTCCATTCTACAGACATGGCCAAACCACTGTAGTTGGGACTGCTCCACTCGTGTCTGCAGGGGTTGAACTTCAAGATTGCCACGTATTGTCTGGTTACGGATCTTGTCCCTTTTCGTCACCTGAACCGCCTTTCTTAGGTACCTCATTTCTGAAGTTTGTAATTGCCTTTCTTGGGCTGTAGTCATTGCCCATGACTCACATCCATATGTCAGGACAGGCACATAGGTCGAGCGGTAGACATCCATCTTTGTTTTCCTGCTTATTTCTCTTCTACTGAGGAAACCTCTGTTTATTGTATGGAACAGTCTACCTGCTGCTGCCCTTCGTGCAGTTAACTCCTCTTTGATTCCTCCTCTGCTGTCTATTACCACTCCTAGATATTTAAAGTTTCTGATCTGCTCTAGTGCTCGTGTTCCCAGGGTTATCTGATGTCTCTTTTCATCTCTGGCGATCACCATGGTTTTTGTTTTGGAGTTGCTGATGTGCATTCCTCTCTTCTTCAACTCTTCTTCCCAGACCTGCAAGTTGATCTGGAGATGTGCTTCGGTTTTCGTGATCAGGGCCACATCGTCTGCTAATGCTAGTTCCGATATGTAACTTGGTCTCATCTTCCAGTACCCTACTTCATACTTTTTTGTCCGTTCCTTGCAGGCTTTGATGACTTCATCCATGAGGAGTATGAAAAGGTACGGTGATAGAATGTCCCCCTGTCTTACTCCGCTAGTGGTCTTGAACTCTCCTGACTTTTGATTTGATGTCCGCACATAATTTCTGCATGTTGTTTAGAAACTCTGTATGGCAGAGATCAGGGGTCCTGGGATGTTCTTCCTTGTCAGGCACTCCCAGAGTTTGTCCCAAGGAACTTTATCAAATGCTTTCTCCAAATCCAAAAAGCAGAGATGCATCTCTTTATTATATTCAAGAGCCTTTTCACTTAGCTGCCTGAGTGTAAAGATAAGGTCTTGAGTACTTCTGTTTATAAATATATCACTCAATCCTATTTTTGTATTTTTCAGTTTTGTCCCGATCTAGTCATCATGACATGGAGAAACCCACTTGAGTTATCTGAGGTATGAAACTTGCACAATAGCTTTTCAAATGGTGAGAAATACAAAGTTCATTAACATTTTAGTTGTTTTCTGAAACATATTGTAGCAGTGCTTGATTTCACCGAACTGTCATTAAAGTTGTAATTACCATATTTTGTAGAAACTTACCTTCTTCTACGAGTGGTGTTCAAATAAAACTGGGACTTTTTGTTCTAGTTCTACATGAATAGGTTATAGTGTGCTGGAGCACCTATCATTAGTTAGGGGCACTTGTGTCCTATTACTGCTAGGTAGCCCACTTGCCATGGGCCAGTCACGTGACAGATAAATAAAAAGGCTGGACAACACTGTTAATGCTTGTGAAAGAAGGCGTGAAACCTGTGGAAATTTACAGTAGACTGCAATCACAATACGGTGATGAGACACTCAGCCGCAGTAAGACATTTGAATGGTGTAAACATTTTAGAGAAGGCCGTACATTCATGTGGGATGATCCCATCCTGCTCTTGAAATCGAAACGCTCGACCTCATACAGCTCACCACACTATGTGTCATGTGCAGCAACTTAGCTGGGAAGTATTGCCACGTCCACCTTACAGAATTTATGTGAGGTCACCATTTCAGCACTGATGACGAAGTGAAACAGGCTGTCCTAGATAGGTTCAGACATACTGACAAATCTTTCTACGCTGAAGCTTTTCAAGCATTACTTATACGCTGGGATAAGTTCATAAACGTTGCAGGAGATTATATCGAAAAATAAATGGCATTTTAACTCCTTGAAAAATAAATTATATTTTCATTACCCAAAAAAATGCCCCAGTTTGACATGAACACCCCTCGTAAAAATCTAATTTAACCACATTTATTCATATATTTCCCTGAGGCTAAAGATAAAGGTCAGTCCCATGGCAACAATTGCTGTCGGGGATGAAGATAAATAACTCTTCATGTACTAAGCCGCAGTCTATGTGAGGTGGGATGACCAGTTTCCTTCCTTGCTGTTTTTACCTTCTCGAACTCAAATGTCAGGTACCCATTTATAGCTGGGTCAACTGGAGGAATGGCCGTACCATGCACGAACCACTGCCCAGATTTGTTTGCTGTCCGTCCATGAACTCGAACCCTGGCACGCTATAATCCCAGTCTAGTAAGTCAGCTCGCTGTCGACTAGGCTACATGCTCCAGGCCGAAGATGCAGCACATTGAATGAGTTGTCAGCAACTGATAACTGACTGCATGCATCAGGGTCAGCGAACTAGAGCTGACCAAGATCCTATTTGGACTCCAAGCAGTGGCCCTGGAAACAAGATGCACTAGTGCATTCTAGCTAAGAGAATAAGGATTGGAGGGGGCTGAAAAGCACAGATAATGCAGCCTAGCTATAAATGATGATACAGCATCCTATCTATGATGAGCAGAAAGGGTCACTCACCCTGGGGGCCATTCTTCCCCTTCTCTCTCTTCTCACCTCACTCTGTTTCATTTGACTCTGTCCTACAGTCACACCCTTGCACAACTTTCACACGCGCCCTCGTGGTAAAGCCCTTCCATAGCACTTTGGTTGGGCTAGCTTCTGAGGGCGCACAAACCTAGCATAGGTACATACAGATGCACACATGCATCCAAGCACTGGTTTATGCGTCCTGATATCGCCCAATTGACTATGGTCTAGGGTGGAAAATGGCGCGCCTCCGCCAGTAGAAACTAGTGAGGCAAACATCTAATCAAAAAAAAAAAAAAAAAATCTATGATGAGCGCTGAAGAATAGTATATTTCCTCATAACATTCTGTGGTCTCTTTCAGGTTTCTCTCATTACTGTATAGTTCTGACACTTAAATATTGCTGTTGTTTCGAATGCCCACAATGAGTAAGTTTACTCTTTTGTGTGCCCTGAAAAGGACCTTAAGTGGTGGGTTGCAGTAACTTTCCTCACATCCCGAGCGTGCTGATGAAGGTGGACCAGAGTCCTCCAGGCGCTTGTACTATACTTGGCTTCATATGCGGGTCCATCACTACTACAGGGATCACCCCGTTATCCAGGCTGCCATGTAAACAGCCGTTTCCAGGGAGGGCTACGAGGAAGCCGAGGTGAGGGTCTTGGCCAGTATATTTTGCCCGACCCAGACTAACATGTCTAATCAATATGTTGTGCCTGACCAGACGTTAGTCTTCCTCCCCCCTGACCCTCAAATAACCAGATTCATTTCTATCTAAAAACTGATGATCTGTCTCAGATTTCTCTCATTAGCACATAGTTTGACTTACTCTAAAATACGCACATCCATTTCCTTCATAGAAATGGTAGCTTCTCTCAAATTTGCCTGTTATGCCAGATCAGGGAGTATAGATCCAACACTGCATTTGGTTTACCCTAACCAGCTTTTAGGGAATCCTGAATGCATTTGTTGTCAATGCAATTTAATTAACCTTTAGCACGCTTTATAATTTTATACGCAAAATTTGCATCTCGCTATCGTAGTCGACTCAAAATTTATAACTTTTCTGTTTGTTTGTCAATAAATATGATTTTCTTGTGTGTAGAGACACAATTGAATAAAGAACTTGTGGGTGTTATTGTTTTTGTTGTGTGTTTGTTAGTTTCTGAGATACAAAAAGATGAAGTTAAAAATTTATGGAAATCTGGAATAAAATTTTGATTCAACCGCTAGGCCTAGTCGCTCCGATAGAAATCCATGGAAACCACAACAACGTATCGATACTGTGTTTACAATATCGGCACAATTGTTAGTTTCCAATTCAAACGTAGTTCTTTCATCTAAACAAACAAAATAAACAGATCTACTGGTTAAAGATCTTTCCCAACAAACTACTTCACCTTTCGCAAAAAGTCGGCTTGCTCCAAATGGCGTATAAGAATAAAAATTGTTCAAAAACCATTTGTAATCAAACATACAATACTTTAACCTGCAAAATATCGTGTATAGATGGTGATGTATTCAGCATTTTTAAAAATGGCTATGGGTAGGGTCTCCATGCCCCCCCAAAAAAAATTTTTGGATTCTGATTTTGTAGATCGAATGAGTTTTGACTGTAGCGCACTAAAGGTTAATGATGGTTTCTACATGGTGAGGTTGCTAGTCTCATGCACAACCTTAAGGAATTTCTGCAAAGAATATTTATAAGGAAATGCTTCATGTTTGTGTTGAGAAGTGTTTGTCACGTAAAGCAGAACATAAGTGGATCGAAACAATTTTCTCAAGAAGGCTAAAAAAGTTGCTGATGAAGCTCGACCTGGTTGTCCTGTTCAATAAAAGCATCTGTGGGGTGAGTGGGGCAGGTGGTTCAAAGCTGACAGGCGAGTAACGATAGATAGTGTAATAACTGCAATAGGGTGTTCACATGGCTTAGCCTACATCATAATGCATGATCGACCTTGATGGCAGATGTTTCGTGAATAACAAAGAGGTTGAACGTGAAGTACAATGTTGCAGAGAAAGCAGACCAAAGACTTCAATGCTTCAGATTTTGGTGCACAGATAAACAATGGGATAGTTGGTTGGTTGCTTATGCCCACAATTGGTTGGTAACAACCCATTTGCAGGGCGACCAACGAAGAAGTCAGGTGAGGGTATTGACCAGTATATTTCTCCTGACCCTGGCTAACATTGTTTGATCCGTGTGTTTTGCCTGACCTGACGTTAGCCTCATCATCCCACAACGATGGGATAAGTGTATCAATGTTGGTGGAAATTAGTTTGAGACAATTCATTTGGTATTTTTTAAATAGTCATTTGCGACCTATATACTGACTGTCCTCATATATAATTACCAGGACAGCAGGGCATCATTCAGTCCCATCTGTATGGGTCACGCAAGCCAGTTACTGCGAGGCTTGGCACAAGGGAGGCTACTCTTACTCATTGAAAATGAGACCAGCAGATGCCAAGCCATTGATGGTACTGCTGTGGATGGTCTACGCGACATCAGTTCAGAAATGGTGGCAGAATGTACAGCATCAATGTTAGGAGAAATTTCTGGCCCAATCGGTCAACTAGTTCCTTCAGAGCGGTAAGAGAAACTATAATTAATTTAGTTACAGCTTTGACATCAAGTGATAACAACAAGCAACCATTTAATTTGCATGTAACGTTTCAAGAACTTCGTACATAACAAGCTTCAGTAAATATATTTCACACACTGGCATAACAATTATTGCAAATGATTGGAAACAAGCTTACTATAAAAGTGGCCAGCTGTAGTGGGCTTACTATAAAAGTGGCCAGCTGCAGTGGGCTTACTATAAAAGTGGCCAGCTGTAGTGAGCTTACTATAAAAGTGGCCAGCTGTAGTGAGCTTACTATAAAAGTGGCCAGCTGCAGTGGGCTTACTATAAAAGTGGCCAGCTGCAGTGGGCTTACTATAAAAGTGGCCAGCTGCAGTGGGCTTACTATAAAAGTGGCCAGCTGCAGTGGGCTTACTATAAAAGTGGCCAGCTGCAGTGGGCTTACTATAAAAGTGGCCAGCTGCAGTGGGCTTATTATAAAAGTGGCCAGCTACAGTGGGCTTATTATAAAAGTGGCCAGCTACAGTGGGCTTACTATAAAAGTGGCCAGCTGCAGTGGGCTTATTATAAAAGTGGCCAGCTACAGTGGGCTTATTATAAAAGTGGCCAGCTACAGTGGGCTTACTATAAAAGTGGCCAGCTGCAGTGGGCTTATTATAAAAGTGGCCAGCTACAGTGGGCTTACTATAAAAGTGGCCAGCTGCAGTGGGCTTGCTATAAAAGTGGCCAGCTGCAGTGGGCTTACTATAAAAAGCTGTCAGCTGCAGTGAGCTTACTATAAAAGTGGCCAGCTGCAGTGGGCTTACTATAAAAGTGGCCAGCTGCAGTGGGCTTACTATAAAAGTTGTCAGCCGCAGTGGGCTTACTATAAAAGTGGCCAGTTGCAGTGGGCTTACTATAAAAGTGGCCAGCTACAGTGGGCTTACTATAAAAGTGGCCAGCTACAGTGGGCTTACTATAAAAAGCTGTCAGCTGCAGTGGGCTTACTATAAAAGTGGCCAGCTGCAGTGGGCTTACTATAAAAGTTGTCAGCTGCTGTGGGCTTACTATAAAAGTGGCCAGCTACAGTGGGCTTACTATAAAAGTGGCCAGCTACAGTGGGCTTACTATAAAAGTGGCCAGCTACAGTGGGCTTACTATAAAAGCTGTCAGCTCCAGTGCTGTCATACACTTCACATTGGAGCAAAAAGGTCAATGAATTACCCTGTATCACTGGGTTCTGAAAAAGGAGCAAAGAATATTTACACAAAGGAAGGATATTCTAACATGTTAAAACTTGAAGCCACAAGAAAAGAAAAGATCTTCATACTCAAGAGTAGATGAGGAGAGACCACATAAAGTGTTCAGAGTATTTATTTTAATTTTTTCTTGTCAATTTTTCATTAACTGTAGCATTTTCTTAATGTCTGGTACTTATTTGTAATTTTTTATTTTTTAAAGTAGTTTATAAAAAAAAATCATGTCATTGCAAATATTATATGACAAAAGAGAATATTGACATTTCTTTTCAGTGCTGTAGCCACAATTAAAAAAGTTCAAGACTGTCTGAAAAATCATTGGAAAATACTTCAGTTTCGATGTAAGTGCAACACACCTTTATAACACTAAAAGTTAGGATTGTATAGTTGTTTTTGTTGAATGATCCAATGAGTATGTTTACTCTTTTGTGCACCCAGAAAAGGGCATTGCATGTCTATTTGCAGTAGCTTTCCTCACATCCAAGCTGTGCTAATGAAGGGGAACTGGCATGATCTTGGCTTTTGTGCTATGCTTGGCTTTATCTGCGTATTGCTTACTACTACGATGATCACGTCAATCTCCACCTGGTTAGCCATACTGTCATGAGACAGTCTGTTTCAAGAGAGAACTGCATGGAAGTGAAATGGGGTCTTGGTCAGTATGTTTCACCTGGCCTGACTAACATAGTTTGGTCAGTGTGTTTTGCTTGACCAGACATTAGTCTCCTCTCCTTTTGGGATTGCAAAGTAAAATACATAGAAATGTTAATGTGATAGTAAATAGAAAGAGAACTAAGATAATAACAACTGACAAGACAAAACTCCAACCTAAAATCGAGATCGCTGGCGAAGAGATTGAAAATGTTGCACATTTTGAATGCATAGGATCAATACTAAACAACAATGGAGACTGTACAAAGGAAGTAAGAAGATGACTGACTATGGCAAGGCAGAAGATATTGAGTATGCAGAACCTATGGCATAATACAAACAAAGAACTAAAACTAAAGATCCTAAGAACATGCACTTTTTCTGTGACAACCTATGGATATGAAATATGGACGATCACAAAAGCAATAAGTCCTACAGATGAATTCTGAAAATTCTGTGGACCAAAAAAAGGAACAAACAAATTCTGATTGTGGCTGAGAATTGGCTCATAAATGTTGTAATGACCAGACAACTGAGGTTTTTTGGACACAGCAAACGACACAACGGACTGGAGAGAGTGGTTTATGGAGAGCGTGGTCGCTGGAAAGAGAGGCTGTGGCCGACTGAGAAGTTGATGGACTCAGGACATCAAGGAACAGGCCGGAAGAATGGCGAAAGACAGAGTTTCCTACAGACAGGTTGTCATGAGACCAATGTTCTGCAAAAGACATGCTACATGATGATGATAGTGATTTTTATAAGTATGCCACTTCTCTTAAATTTACATCATTTAGCGGGGACAGCATGGCCTAGTGATTAAGGGGCATGGCTCACAACTAGAAGGTGCTGGGTTCGATCCCCAAGATAGCACCGGCCGTTACCCCAGGGAAGGAAACCCTTAGAAAATGCAGGAGGAAGCAACCCTTGCGTAAAAAGAATGCTGAAGTCGGATGCACTGGGCCGACAGGCGCAAAATAAAAACCACAGTACAGCGCACTTGGGGATTAGAGAAATAAGGCGAACGCAAAAAAAAACAAAAAAAAAAACATCATTTAGCAAAAAGTGAACTCTCTGGTGCCTGGTCTGATCAGGAGAAAGAAATTAGTCAAGGTCACCTCATGCAAACATTGTCATTTGTGATGTAGTGTTAAAGATTCCTTGCTTTCCCTAAATGTAATTCTGGTACCAATTTGCAGTTGTGTAAACATCTGTGTCATGATAGGGTACTGAACCCTGTTTCTTTGTTTTGAGAGAAGTGCTTTAACTATTTCTGTTCTTCTTCAGTATTCGTCCTGAATAGAAAGTTGTGTTGTAGTTTACAGTGAGGCTACAATATCTGCGTCTATCGGCCCGACACGTCTGATTTCAGCGGGCTTTTTTTAAGCACCAGACTTACCTTACCACTGCGAACACTATCGCTTGGCCAGATTACACTATTGACTAGTGCAGCCTGTTTCCAGGACCACCACGGGGACGTGAAATAGCGTTTTGATCAACAATGGCTTGTTGACCTTGATGCAGGCAACCAGCTATGAGTCACTGGCTGCTATTAGCTCATTTACTGCTGCATCTTGGTTCCAATTCTTCTACTCAGATGGAGGGGGGAGGGGAAGTGTGGTATAGGTGTTGAGAGTAAGGGGACGGCATGGCCTAGTGGTTAAGTGGCACAGTTCACAATCCGAAGGTGCTGGGTTCGATCCCCATCACAGCACCGGCCGTTACCCCGGGGAAGCAAACCCTTAGAAAATGCAGGAGGAAGCAGACCCTTACATAAAATGCGTTCTGAAGTCGGATGCACACTGCCTTCGGGATTAGAAAACAATTTTTAAAAGTTGTTGAGAGCTTGTTTTACAATCCCGATGTACCAGGATCAGATCACGTCTAGTCATTTCTTCTTCTTCTTCTTCTTCGTACGCAGTTTTTTTTTATTTTTTCGAAAAAAGCAGCCGTCATCCTGAGGCTGTCGACACTGCCATAGAGCTTGTCTAGCGTTGCCACTGGCGATGGCCACATCTGCTCTCTCTGATCATCGTATGTTTTGCAGTTTTGCAGCAAATGCTCAGCGGTCATTTTGCCGGTACCACACGGGCATTCGTCAGTGCCACCTATCTTCAATTTGTTGAATAGGTGGTACCTGAGTCTATTGTGGCCAGCGCGAAGTCTGAAGACCATGACATGCTCTTTTCTGTTCAACTGGTAATAGGCATCGTTTTTTGTGTAGCCAGTATGTTCGGTTTCCCATTTGGTCATGTATCTAGCTCTAATAAGCCGTTTTGACTCTTCGTATGTCATACTAGCATCAGGTTGTGGTAGTTTTGCACCTTCTTTTGCCAGTCTGTCTGCCTCCTCGTTGCCTTGGATGTTGCAGTGAGATGGAACCCACTGCACCACTACTCTTTTTGGTGCGGCCTGCTGGCATAATTGACAGAGTACTGCTCTTAATTCATTAAGTTCAGTATTTTTCTGGCTTTTCAGTGCTGTGACTACGGCCAGTGCATCTGTAAGCAGGACTATGTGGCTTTCATTCCCTTTACCTGTCACCATTTCTTCCACTGCCGCCCTCAGTGCCTCTGCCTCCGCTCTGAAATTGCTTGTGTATTTTCTAGTAGCGAATGACAGTGTTATTTTTCTGCCATTTGGTAGGTTCAGGAATGCTCCTGCCCCTCCGTTCTGTGTTGTATTTGTTACGGAACCGTCGGTGTATGCATGGGTCCAGTCCATGCTTGGGTAGTTTTCCGTAATGAAACTCAGGGTAGTATCTCTTCTTTCTTTTTCAGACTGGCAGTTTTTGTTTCTAATGCCTGGTATATTTTCTACCACCTCTGGAAATATATGCTGCCTCCAGGTAGGTTTTCGTACAGTAGGGATGGGCTTTGGTGTGTTTAGTGCGTTCATAGGGTCTTCGTGCATCTTTGCTTTGGCTATTTCTGCAAAGTTTCTCCGCTTTAGTTTCCCATTTCCCAAATTGTTTAGTCTCTGGTGCATTGGATGGTCAGTCAGTCTTCGGAGTTTCTCTGACTGCAGCTGGGCTCTGCAGTCTCTTCTATCGGTCATGGATTGCAGTTTTGTAATATTTTCAAGTTCTACAATTGGCGTTGACTTCATGCCTCCTGTTATAACTCTCATGGCTTGGTTTTGAAGTTTGCTAACTTTATCGAAGTTCGCCTTTGCTGCTGTTGTCCATGCCGCAATGCCATACTCGAGAACTGGTCTCACTCTTCCAGTGTACAGTTTCTTTAGTATGCTTTCGTCTGCTCCCCAGCTTGTGCCAGCAAGTTTCCTCATGATTGCCATTCTTTCTCTGGCTCTCATTCGGTTTCTCTCGATCTGACTTTTCCATGTCATGCGCCGATCAAATGTGACTCCCAGATAGTTTGGGTTGTCGTTTTGCTGAAGGTATTTGCCGTTTAGACTTAATTTGGTGTTTTGGGGTTTGATTGATAGCGAGAATATTGTACATGTGGTTTTGTCCTCGTTTATTTTGACCAACCATGAGTTTGCCTACTCTTCCAGCGATGTTAGGGCCTGCTGCATCCGATTTCTTGCTATGGTGAGATTCTTTTCAGAGGTCCACATAGCCAGATCGTCTGCAAACATTGAGCTATGAACTCTTCTTGGTATATTCTCTGTAATGTCATTTATATACACCAGGATGAGTGTGGGTGACAGTACTCCCCCTTGGGGTACTCCCTGCTCAAATGTCACCTTTTTGCTCATCTGCCCTTGAACTTGGACTCTGGCCGTTCTGTTTTTGAGGTAGTGGTTGATCCACTTGTACATTTTCCCACAAACTTCACTTCTTCTTAGCTTGACTCTAAGTCTATCTTTCCAGACTTTGTCAAATGCCTTTTCCAGGTCCACCCAAACCGCTACTGTATGCTTTTGCTCCTGGTAGGCATCTTCTATTTCCTGGGCTGTCTAGTCATTTGAAAATGGGTTGAATGTTCAATTATTAATTTTTATTGCTGTGACTGGACAGCTCGAGAACTTCCTCTCATGGCATAACTTACTTAGTACATTTCCTAGTCACACCACTCTAGTCTATCCAGCTGCAAATGGATAATTGACTGATAGGAAAGGCACAACTGCGAGGAAGAGAACTGGTCACCCAACCTTGTAGCAGCTGAAATCTTGTGCAATGATTATTGATTCTCAACAATAGTATCTGATTTGGGCTTTCCTTTTATATTTAATATAAATACATTTTACTTTTCAATCTGGCTTAGTAAGCCGCAAGAAAAAAATCCCTCACAAATTTACTACTATTGACCAAAATAAGTCCAAAAGGCAAGCCAAGAAAGACATGGGACAGCACCTTCTAAGGGCCGACCAGATGGATTTGGGGAACATAATTATAACCTTTGACTACCTGGCATCAGACGCTGTTTTAAATGTGATTGAATACTGGGACTCCAGTGTCTACAAATATTTGAGTCGTTAACAACAATCACAATATTGATTAAATGATTGATTGATTGACCTCATCACATCAAGTGAATCACAGGGCAACTACTATAGCTGGTGCCTTTGCTGGATGTCTGTGGCCAAGAATTTGCAGCTGACATTGAAATCACCTACTTTGAGTAAAAGAGAGCTATCCAGACTATTAGAAAGAATAGAACCAACCCAATAGGGCCAAAGATGTAGCAGTGAATGAGCAGTGACTCATAGCTGGCTGCTTCTTTCAGTGTCAATGACCCATAACTGACCAAGACCATATGACCACCTCCAAGTAGTGACCCTGGAAACAGACTGCAGCCTGGCTTAGAGATTAGGAATCGAAAAAGGAAGGTAAACCCAATCCCAGCAAATATCGTGCTGAAATGAGATGTGTCAGGCTGAAAGGTGCAGATATCGCAACCTCGCTGTAAACTGCAATAAAATGTCACAGACATCCTTTTCATGATGAGCGCTGAAGAAGGAGAAGTAGAATTGCCATGACAACTACTACATCCTTGACTTACAGGGACAGATCACCATTCTTCACCTCAGAACAAGGCGATAATTATATACACATGTACAATCTTTGACTTGTTCTTCGCAACTGCACATGTGGATTAAATTAACAAACTGCCGATGAACAATTAAAAAACTGTAAAAGAGAGAGAGAGAGAGAACGCTTTGCATACCTCTCCATTTCTATATGGAAAAAAAATTATTCACTCTTCCATGTCATGCATAGATTATTGCTTCTAAAACTTTCTTTATAGCTCAGAACACAACTCTACACTCAGCTAGCTATTAGCTTAACTTAACTAACGTTTTTATACTGGTTTAGAAGACTCTACAGTCTGTAAACAACCAATTTCTTGGAGGGTGGTTTAACCAATGTGCTAGTCCGTCTTAACCTTTAGCGCGCACTGGTCAAGAATGTCTAGACTCACGCTCCATACAAAAACAGTGTTCGGAAAAAAAAAAATGTCTTTTCTAACGGAGACACTCCCGACAGCCATTTTGTTAATGCTGAATACGTCACCATATATACACGATATTTTGCAGGTTAAAGTATCGTATGTTAGATTACAAATGGCTTTTGAACAGTTTTATTTTTGTATACACCATTTGGAGCAAGCCAACTTTTTGCGAAAGGTGAAGTAGGTTGTTGGGAAAGATCCTAATTGAGTAGATCTGTTTATTTTGTTTGTTTAGATGAAAGAACTACGTTCGAATTGGAAACTAACAGTTGTGTCGATATTGTAAACACAGTATTGATATGTTATTGTGGTTTCCATGGTTTTCTATCGGAGCAACTAGGCCTAGCGGTCGAGTCCAAATCTTTTTACAAGATTTTGATAAATTTTCAACATCATCTATTTGTAACTCAGAAACTAACAAAAACAATAACACCCACAAGTTCTTTATTCAGCTGTGTCTCTACACACAAGAAAATTATATTTATTGACAAACAAACAGGAAAGTTACAAATTTTGAAAGTCAACTACGAAAGCAAGATGCACATTTTTCGTAAAAAATTATGTGGCGTACTAAAGGTAGACTCAACCACTAGAGCTAAGTAGACCCACAGCCAGTTAGGTGCCATCTATTGCTGCTCTTGACAAACCACCCGGAGAAAGGTACAAACAACTTGGGTAGATTTTTAACTTGAATTTTGTCCGGTCAGCGGCCGTTAAGCCTACTCTTTTAGATTTCCAACTGCCAAGGAATTTTTAACGTGCTCGGCACTGAATACGGGAGTCCGATCTCACTACACAGAAATCAGGAACATTTTTACCAGAAGATCCACGTGAAAAAAAAATATAGCGCATTGGTAGAGCACTTACTTTTCATAGCAAAGGTACGGGTTTCAACTCCTGCTACCGGCAGTTCATCGACCCAGCTGTAAAGGGATACCTGGCTGATAGCTAGGAATGGGAAAAGGCAGTGAGGAAGGGAACTGGCCACCCCACACCTCACAAATCTGTGGCTTAGTACAATGAAGGGCCCTAACACTTGGCACCAATGACATTGTCTGTGCTTTATTGATAAATACTATTTTGTTGAGTAACTGATTATTAGAGTGGTAAAGCACTCGCTTTTCATTGCAAAGGTACGGTGTTCTACTCCCTCTACCGGCAGCTCCAGTCAACACAGCTGTAAACTGGTACCTGACTGATGGCTAGGGACGGAAAAAGGCAGCGAGGAAGGGAACTGGCCACTCCACTTTACGCAGCTGTGGCTAGGTGCAATGAAGATTCTAACACTTCATCACCGACAACACTACCATTACATTTTTACTATTTTTGTATCTTCCACTTCTCCTTTGTTCATCCTGAGAAGGAGGAATATGATGTTGTGTTGTAGTTTACAGCAAGGCTGCATTATCTGTGCCTTTCGGCCCAACACATCCGATTTCAGCATTTCAAACGCTGATCTCTTAGCCAGACTACATAGTTGCAGTCTGTCTCCAGGACCACCACTTGGAGGCAGAATAACGTCTTGGTCAATTATGAAACCCTGACCCTGATGCAAGTAGCCAACTATGAGCCCCTTGCGGCTGTCAGCTCATTCACTGCTGCATCTTTGATCCCTTGTTGCTCCTCGAGACTTCTCGTACTACATTTTTTAGAGGTTTCTAAAAACTAATAACTTTCATAATTATTCAGGGCGGCTCTGAGTTACCCTGATAGTTTCCTATAAAAGAAATTGCAATTAAAAATAATTGAGGTGGCCCCTCAACAAATATTTTGAGAACCCCTTGGAGGTCATGAACAATTGTTTGGAAACCCATGTTCTAGAACTACAATTTATTTTGCATTCTACTACAGCTACTCATTATCATTAGGTTGCATATCCTTTGTAGAACGTCGCTCCCATCACATCCTGTCTGAAAGAAACTCATTCCCTAGCCAAATTTCCAGCTTCTGCCAATGTCATACCCAGGCATTCCTTGATATGTTGGTGCCATCATCTTCCTGATCTACCCGTGTCTCTTTTGCCCAGTACCATACCTTCCATCGCTTTCCTCTCAAGACCATTGTCTCTTGATGTGACCAAAGTATTTCAATTTTCTGGCCATGATGGAATTGATAAACCAGTTCTCCTCTATGTTCAATTCTTGCCGAATGTAAAAATTTGCCCTTCTCTCAGTGCAGGATATTCAGAGGATCTTTCTGTATCATTTTTACTCGAAGGACTCGATTCTCTTTATAGATGTTTTGGAAACCATCCATGATTCAAGCCATATGTTGCCATAAGAAAGACTCAAGCTCTCAAGACTTTTACTTTTGTTTTTCTGCTGGTGTTCTGCCATAATTTCTTCAGGCTGTTTAGCCTCCACGTTGCCATGACTAGTCTTCTTCTGATTTATTTTTAGCAGTCACCATTTTTGTCAATTCTGGAGCCCATATTTTCAAAAGGCGTGACCTTGTCTCTTTTCTCACCACCTACTGTAAATTTATGTTGACATCATGTTTTGTCGGTAGTCATTGTCTATGTTTATGTTTATAAATAGGTTTTGATCTGCACTGTATCTATATACGGCTGAAATCAGCTGCTCTAGCCCTTCTGCACTTCTTGATAGTATCACTGTGTCATCTGCATATCGTAACTCTGGGATGTTGTAATCGCCAATTGTAAATTAATCAAAACTTTTGATATTCTTACTTAAGCTAACTTCAGTGGTTAAAATTTCTTTTAACTTTTCAGATTCTCTGCCGAAAGTCAAAATTTAATGATCACAGAGGACCTAGGTTAGTCTTTTTTTTTTATTTGTCAGGTGAGTGTGACGGATTTTCTTTTTATAAATTAGAGGGATAAAATGCAAGCAAATTGTTCTGTTAGTAAGTGTCTATATTTAATAGTTTTAAAAAGTTGAATCACTTTCACAGTCTGCCTCAGAAGGGTATTGAAGATCAACTTGCCTGACAGTATCCAAAATACCACGGTTCCTTAAAGAGCTGTTATCCCTAGCATTAATACTATTCTAATGCAGTCACAGATCTGCTAGGTGGATCATGTAGTTTGTATGCCAGCCTATTGGCTGCTGAAAAATGCTCTTTTATGGGGAGATGCAGAAGGGTAAATGATCCCTTGGTGGTCAGATGAAATGCTTGAAAGACATGCTTCAAGGCTCCACTTAGAACCTTTGGCATAATAACAAATACTTTGGAAGCTGCTGCACAAGACTAAACTACTTGGCGCACACCTCTTCTTGAAGGTGCAGTATCATGGAAGACATCCATAAGAACAGATCTGAGCAATGGAGACAGGCTAGAAAAGCCTGTGAAATGAAGCCTTCCCATCAGATAAACATTTCTCATCTACACTGCCCTATGCCTTCCCAGATCCACATCAGGGTCCTTAGTTACCCTTGAGCTCATCGACTGATTGAACATATTCTGAACAGATGGATAGAGTGGTCTGCATCATATGTGATGGATAAACATCACCATTAATAAATCTAATATTTTTTAATGCCGCAAATGTGAACTTGCTTACTTACTTTCTGTATTCTAGGCACCTCGTCAGACATCATGTTTCCAATGTTCAGCCATGTGTATTGCCTTGTCATTCCCCCCCATAATGCATGTTTCCAAAAGGTTTAGGTAGATCATCAGGTGGTCTAGGTCTTGTGTTGCTCCACATGTCTCATCATCCCTGTATCCCCATCACCCCAAGCTTTTCCTGCATCGTGATACACCAGCTCGGAGTCAACTTAGTGACCTCCATGTTGCGCAAGGCAAATAGTACCCAGGTGCAGGTTCCTTCTGCAGTTCGATCTAGGGGACTTGCATCAGTGCATTCCATTTTATGATGCGCGTGTTCCGGGGCCATTTTATTTCTTTTGTATTCGCCTTATTTTTGTAATCCCCAAGGCGGTGTGCATTGCACTGTGGTTTTTATGTTCTACCTACCATTTATATGCGTGTGAGACCTGTACTGTCTATTGTCATCATATCGGGAAATTAAATCAGTTCTACATGTACTGCCTGCAGAAACTAATGAGTATTAGATGACAGGACATGGTGCCAAATACAGATGTGTTAGCGCAATCGAGTATGTCAAGTATGCACACCACAGCTGAGATGGGCTGGCCATGGTGTGCGCATACCGAATCAAAATCTACCAAAAGAGCAGCTTTATGGAAACTGAAAACTGGCAAGAGATCAAGCGGTGAACAGTGCACACGGTACAAGGACACGCTTAAATGATCACTGATCAAGTGCAGTATTAACCATGTTGACTGGGAAAGAATTTTCACAGACTGGCACAGCACTATTGTGGAGGGTGTTCAGAGATATGAGGCAAGAAGAATAAATGAGGCTATACAGAGACGATTGCTTCGCAAGTTTACTCACATCAACCTTTCTTCAACCCCGCTGATAAGGGTGTCCTATTTCCTTGTACTAAATGTGACAGACAATTCAGGGCTCCGATTGGCTAATTTAGACATCTTTGGACTCATGTGAGCAGTGAATGTTGATAAAGTGGTCCTCATAGAGTACAATGGTCGAACATCAACAGGGGGACGGCGTGGGTCTAGTGGTTAAGTGGCACGGCTCACAACTGGAAAGTGCTGGGTTCAATCCCCATCACAGCACCAGCCATTCCCCAGGGGAAGCAGACCCTTATATAAAATGCATGCTGAAGTCGGATGCACTGGGCAGACAGACGCAAAATAAAAACCACAGTGCAACGCACACCGCCTTGGGGATTAGAGAAATACGGCAAACGCAAAAACAAAAAAAAAACAAAAAAGAACATCAACAGATATATTTCATAGGTACCAATGATCGTAAAACATGTAGAAATACTGTTTCCATGAATACAGTTAATCATAATTTCCTGTATACTCTCTCTCTTTAAAGGATGTCCTGTTGGAGAGCTGGATGTTAGAATGCTTCTTTCAAGATGGATTTCATCAGGAATACATGACTTTATCCTGACTTCTTATCAAGATTTATTCTTCAATCATGGAACCTCATGCCAGAGACTGACTTTTATCACATTTATTTTACACGTACCTCTAAATTCAGGTTGATTTTCGTCAAGAAACAGAAACTTTCTACATGACACATGATTTTACTCAAATGTAATCTTTCTTCATAAATCTTACCTTTGGCAGACGTTTACCAAAATGTATTTTTCATCCACGGATACCTCTTACCTAACTAAGGCAGACCTTTGCCAAGATCTCTCCTGCATTCATGAATTTCTCTTACCTTAGGCAGAACTTTACCCAGATTTATATTGCATTTATGAAGATCTCTTACCTTGGGTAGACCTTGATCAGTACTTACTCTTCATTCATGAATTTTGCTTACCTTATGCAGATCTATAAAAAAAATTATTCTGCATTTGTGAATTTATCAATCTTTGGCAGACCTTTAACAAGATTTTTCCTGCATTTATAAATTTCTCATACCTTAGGCAGATCTGTATCAAGATTTATTCTTTATTCATGGATTCCTGGATGTCTCTTACCTTAGACACACCTTGACCAGGATTTAATTATCATTCAGGAATTTTTCTGACCTTTTGCAGAACTTTACCAAGATTTATCCTGCATTCATAAATATCTCTTACCTTAAGTTGTCCTTTAGCGAGGTTTATTTTATATTCATGAATTCCTCTTTTACCTAGATTTATTCTTAATTTATGAATTTATCTTAACTGGGGCTGTCTCTTTTTACCAAAATTTATTCTTTATTCATTAATTTCTTTTAACTGAGACTAGATTTATTCCTTTTTCAGTGATTCTTAACTTTGATTTGTTTTAAATTAATGGATTCCTCTTAACTGAAGCTCGCTTTTACCTATATTTGTTTAAAACTCATAGATTCCTCTTAACGGAAACTCGCTTTTACCTAGATTTGTTTATAATTCATAGATTCCTCTTAACTGAGGCTCACTTTTATCTAGATTTGTTTTGAGGCTGACTTTCATACAACTTTTTTGAGGATAAGTTTTTACCTACATTTATTTTGTAGATAGCTGTTAACCGAGGCTGATTTTAACCAAGGTTGTTTTTTTAAATTCTTCTATACCTCCTATTTTAAGCTGACTTTGATTACAATTTTTGTTATTTGTTTGTTACTGCTGTGTACTTAATTGTATCCTGACATTTAGAAGATTTATTTCTTGCATACCTTTTGCACAAGGCTGACTTTAGCAAAGATTTAAGGCTGACTTTAGCAAAGATTTGTTCTCACGCACACCGCTTAAATAAGGCAGACATTTACCACGTTTTTCTTTATTCATGTATTCCTGTTCATCATTATCAGTCCCGTAACCTGAAAGGTCTTAGGGGTACCAATACTGCAGATTGTTAGATCAGTTCCCGTCACTCCACTCGGTTTTGTGTCAGGATATAGAATCTTTCGTTTGGATGAGTTAACCTCAGTAATATGATTGTCATTGTTGTGTATTGAGACGGCTGGTGCATTTCTGATTATCTCAATGCTTTCTGCGATATCAATGTGTCTTGGGCTGCTTTTTCATCTGGCGGAGCCCATCCCTCTCCAGACAACATGTCGCTCCACATTGTGAATTCAAAACTAGTTTAAAAAATCTACCCAAATTATTTGTTCCTTCCCCTAGGCCTAGTAAGCCGCAGGAAGTTTAAAATGGCTTCTACAGATAGCCTTCAGCTACCTGGCAACAGACATTAACATGCCTGTTTAAATACCAGGATTCCAAGTTAATTAAGATTGACTTTTATTGAGATTTAGTTTACATCCATGAATACTCTCATTTGAGATTGACTTTTGCAAGGTGTATTCTTCACTCATGGATATCTCTTACCTTGACTGGTTAGTGGCTGATTTTTCTACTTGAGGAAGGAGACGGATTCCTAGAATTCACTTTCTAGTTCCAATTAAGGCCAAACCTTTATTGTGTCTTGACATATAACATTCTGCTTCAACTTTAAACCACAAATCCTTTCTGTATTTATTATTTGAAGGTTCTATCCAACTTACAAGTCCCTTGTAAAAATATTTATTTAGCTGCTTGATTGGTATTTCCTCAATCAATCTCTGCAAAACACTGGACCTCAACAAATACTTGCCAAGTTTTCCTGTCATTAAAAAATTTTTTATTGACCTCCCTTCTCTGTTATTATTAGTTAGGTCTGCCCCTATTTATTTTGTCTTAAGGATTCAAGAACAGTGACTGCCCAGTAATGATATCAGATGTTTTCGATAATGTGAGTCCAATCCATTGCCAGTGTCCTTCTCTTTACATCTAGTCCCACTGGCATCTGTCTGGTTCTTTCCTACAGTACTGTACTACATTAGTGACTTTCATACCTTATTTTCTCAATTCAGCGCTGGCATTCAATGATGAGAGCTTGAACCATTTTATTTGCTCCCTATGTCACAGAGCCATGCAATAGGACAGACTTTACATTGCAGTTGAAGATGTATTTTTGTTGTGGACTTAATTTCTTTCGATTTCCACAAATTTCCTGAAGCAATAAAAACCCCTCTTGCCTTTTGTATCCTTAATTTGATATCTCTATCAGTACCTTTGACCTTGTCTATATTGCTACGAAAATATTTGAATGGTTCTACCTCTTGTAGTACCACATCTCCCAGTACAATCTAATTATCATTAGGTATTTTTATTCTCAGTCTGTGTTTTTTTTCTCTCTGTACTCTCAGACCTAATTTCAATGACCATTTAGTGAGTATATTTATTTATTGATGTTTAATATTTATATGTTATCTGCAGCTTGCAGCTTTATGTACTTTCAGTTTACAGCTATTTGTAAATGACGAGTTTACTTAATTTATTTATTTATAAAACACATGTTGTTTGTTAAATTGAAATTTTTACAGTTGTGCTTTAAAATGTATGTTTTTATACATATTTTGATTTAAAAAAAATATTTTTATCTATTTGAGAGATGTGGAGTGTTTGAGAGTAAGATAAAGAAAAAGAAGTGTTCAATTTGCAGTCTATCTACACAGCTTATCTACAGAGCGTTCATTGAATTTTGTTGCTGAATACCACCGCCATCAACTAAGAACGGCATACCTGAAGCTGCAAAGAAGACACTCACACTGTCACACAACGTGGTTTTGTCTAGAGATTGAGAAGTAGCATTCCCCAGCGGTTTAGAAGTGACTTTCTCTAGAGGTTTAAAAGTAGCTGTTCCCAGAGATTTTTTAGTGACTTTCTCCAGAAGGGACTCTCTCTCCAACACCAGAGATTTAGATGTGACTTTCACCAAAGGTTTAAAAGTATCTTTTTCCAGAGGTTTAAAAGTGACTTTCTCCAGAGGTTTAAAGGTGATTTTCCCCAGAGGTTTATATGTTGCTTTCCCTGGAGGTTTAGAAGTGGCTTTCCCTGGAGGTTTAGAAATCTACATTCGGAATATTTTAAACAAATGTTAATAGCATGTAACAAAAAACTATGGACTGTAAAACATTTTATTTACGAGTCATGTTCAAATGAAACTCCTGCCTGCGATGCATCACGTGGACATAAACGTGAGGAGCATGATGATGTCACATCTGACTTAATTGGCACATACTAATGTAAAGTTTTCGCATGTTCATTACCCTTGCATTCATAGGTTTTGTTGCAGAAAATGGCGGGTGTGAAACAGAATCCGTCCAGGTTCATCGCCGAATCTGTGATTCAGTTTCTAACAGCTGAAGGATGTCGACCAGTCGACATTCATCACAGAATTCAAGCAGTGAATGGTGACAAAAGTGTGTTGAAGACACCATTGAAAGACTGGGCATGGATGTTTTGGGAAGGAAGATAGTTCGTTAATAAGAGATCTTCCACGTGCACCAGGTCAGGTGTATATTGTTGCGACAGAAGAAGCCATCATCAATGTTGATGCAGCAATATGAATAGACTGACATCAGAGCTTAAGTTCACTTGGGACAGTTCAAATTGTGGTTAGGCAGAAACTGAAGTATCGTAAGGTGTGATCACAATTGGTCCCACGGATGCTGAATGACCACCATAAGGAAGAACACATGGGTGGAGTTTGAACCACCTGCTGCGTTACAAAGTGGAAGGTGATGAATTGTGCAGGAAGCATTAGCACAGAAAAGGTGGGAAGTTCTGCCACACCCAACCTATATCCCTGATCTGTCACCATATAACTTTCATTTGTTAGGACCCTTCAAAAAATTTATAAAGCGACAGTGATTTGACTCCGATGCAGACATCATGGCCTCTGTGACTAATGGGATTCAATGAGCAACCAAAGTGATTTTTCTCAGATGGCATCCAATGTCTACCCAGGCAGTGGGATGCATGTCTGAATGCCTACAGTGTCTTTTTAAAACAAACCCAGGTACATCCTTACTTCATAACAATTTTTTTGTATTAATTCTGCCACACCTGCTGACGTTGCTTTCATATGCTTGTAATAAGGGGACGGCGTGGCCTAGTGGTTAAGTGACACGGCTCACAATCAGAAGGTGCTGGGTTCGATCCCCATCACAGCACCGGCCGTTACCCAGGGGAAGCAAACCCTTATAAAATGCAGGCGGAAGCAGACCTTTACATAAAATGCATGCTGAAGTCGGATGTACTGGGCCGACAGGCGCAAAATAAAAACCGCAGTGCAATGCACACCGCCTTGGGGATTAGAGAAATAAGGCAAATGCAAAAAAACAAACAAAAAAAAACAAAAACATTTGCTTGTAATAAATCCTTCTTCACATGTCGACATGCGAAGAAGCTTGACCAGTTTCATCTGGGCTGCCTAAGGAAACTGCTGAACATAAAATGGCAAGATAGGATCACAGGTGTAGAAGTTCTTTCATGGGCTGGCATGGCAAGCAGCCACACAACTCTGTCCAAATTGCAGCTTAGATGGACTGGCCATGTTGTCCGCATGTCAGATGAGCGGCTTCCAAAGAAAATATTCTATGATGAGCTTGAGTCTGGCAAGCGAGCTCCCAGTGGCCAAATAAAACGTTACAAAGACACTCTGAAAGCCTTACTGTAGAACTGCAACATTGACCTTGATAATAGGGAGAACATTGCTGATGGTCGCTGTGACTGGCTTAGTAAAATCTATTCTGGCATGACACATATGGAGCAGACAAGAATCAAGGAAGCTGCCAAGAGACGAGCGATACAAAAGACGAGAGACGAGTTGCCTCCGTCTGACAGTGAGAAGAGACGAGTTTGGAAGCCAAATAACACTTTATGAAGAACAGTGGAATAGGAAGCCAATGCAAGTGAAGTCTCATAGGCAGAGCTAAGTAAGGTAGCCCAAGGTAGAAATTGATGGAGTGACTATTGCAATTTTTATGTTTCTATGCCATTGAAGGTAGATAAAAATGTATTGACATTATGTTGTCGACATTTTACCTTCGATACTGACATGTCTTCTATATATTTATATTTGTGAGGGGGCTTCAAATAAAAACATTAAAAGTGGGGTATAAATTAGAAAAATCATGCTTTTTTATTGTAATTTGTTAATATGGTTGCTAAGGATGTCAAAAGTGTCCTGCACATGCCATCATGGTGTAAATGAATAATATGACATCATAATTGCAGTTGAAAGATGGCTGCCCCACTATTGACATGCATGAAAGAGGAGCAGTGTTCTGTTATCTGTTTTTTGAGCAGCGAAGGGGGTGAAAACTATAGATATTGATCAGCGAATGAAGGTCCAGTATGCATTTCACTCAGCAAGTGTCATTCACAGTCAATTGGCAAATTTTTCATTACGGTTGCAATCAACTCTGGGGTCACTACTTTATGTGCCTGACCCAATCATGATCAGTCTGTCACAGAATTCATGCTATTTTGGAACTTCCTACTTCACTAATACACTTGCTGGATTGAAAGGCATGCATCACCTTACTGGACCTTTATTTACTGATGAATTTCTATAGGTTTCACCCCATTTGCTGGTCAAAAAATAGATAACAGAATGCTACTATTCTTTGGTGCATGTCAATAGTAGGGCTGTCATCTTTTAACTGCAATTATAATGTCATGTTGTATGTCTGCATCGTGATGGCATGTGCAGGATACTCTTGACATTTTTAGCAACCATATTAACAAATTACAATCCAATTGCATGATTTTCTATTTTCTATCGTACTTGTAAGGTTTTCATTTGAAGCCTGTCGTACATATGTCATTAAAAGGTAACATTATGTGAGTAAATTAATACTACTGTGTAATGTAGTACTGGCATTCATTCAGGCACAGCATGTGTCCTATGCCAGATACCAAAATGTCCTCTTAACTGACCTTTTTTCTTTTGCCTTGGAGTATCATGCTATGCCAAGGCTTTGTCACAGGCCTTTTCTCCATCTCATTGTAGATGCCTGAGTAGACAGTTATAGGTGTAGGACCACCATGACGTCGCTTTATGTGTCCATCTATTGTCAGGCAGGTGTACCATGTGGCCTGCCCACCTGTATTTTCTTAGCATCACCGTTTTTACGACGCCATTGAAGCAAATTTGACTCTTTGTGACGGTGTTGTAGATGTGGTCCCATAGTGAGATTGACAGTGTTCTACGACCCATCGCTTGTTGACCAGTTAGGAACCTTGCTATGTCAATTGTTCGAAGGTTCCACAACTCTCAGCCATGTACCAATACATATATTATTTGTCGTCTTATTATACGAGAGGGTTTCAGCAAATAACTAATAAATGCGAATGAGCAGAATATTAGCAGAAGTGGTCTATATTGATCTAAATGCAGCATATGACACAATAAACCATCAGAGACTACTATCAAAGCTATACACCATGACAAAAGACTGGCATCTGACCAATATCATCAAATGCCTCCTGAAAAAAAGGCGATTCTATGTAAACTCTGGGGGGGGGAAGCAGATGGCAAAACCAAAACAACGGCCTGGCACAAGGAAGTGTCCTAGAACCCATGCTATATAACATATATACTAATGACCTACCCATGGACACAGACACAAGGAAATTCATCTATGCTGATGACACAGCAGTTGCTCCCATCAGTCCTTCGGACATCCACACTTGCCTTGTGTTTCTCCGTAGCTGAATACGTTGCGCCAGTCTGGAAAAACTCTGCTCATGCAAAACTAGTTGATACAGCAATAAATGAGGCGGGTGGGATAGTATCAGGGGGCCTAAAACCCACTCCCATTGAAATAATTAACCCCATAATTGGCATAGCAGCAAACACCCCCCCCCCCCCCCCCCCCCCCCCCCCTTCGGAAGAAGCGTTGCAGCAGAAATCGAACGAGAAAAACAGGATCACGACCCAAGGCATCCAATGTTTGGACATCAGGTACAAAACACAAGACTCAAATCCAGACATAGCTTTCTAAAAACAACAAACCCTATACATACAAACCCTGAAAGTCGCCGTATCGAGAGGTAGCACGAATTGGTGCAGGCCACAGAGATGGAACTTCGGGGGGAACCTGCTCCTGGACATCATCTACCATACACAACATGGAAGTCGCTGAACAGACTCCGAACTGGTGTATCACGGGGCATGACGAATATGAAAAGATGGGGATACACATATGATGACACATATGATTGTGGCGCAAAACAGGACCCAGACCACCTGATGACCTGCCCCAACCTCCAGGAAACATGCAATAGGCGCGACATGCTGGAGGCAAACAACAAGGCAATCCATGTCGCTGAATACTGGATGCAAGATATATAACGTGGTGCTTGGACACCGAAAGTAAGTAAGCAAGCAGAATATGTCTTATTAATGTTAATTTTGACTCCTAGTATTTATCCTTTCTAATTGTCTAGCTTTCACTGCCATGCAGAAATCTTATCACATTAAACAATTTAGTAAATATTGCGGTTAACAAAAGGAAAGGAAAAGGTGTTCAGTTGGATGAGTTCACTGGCTGGTCTCCTACTTAACTGAACTTCTTTATAATGGTTTCAAAGACTGTGCAGAGTCTTTATACAACTAGTTTCTTCAAATCAACTTAATCTAATAATAACTATGTGCGTTTAATCTATTTGAAAATGCATTAACTAATCCTGACCTCACTATTTCCCGTGGCAATGCATTCCAAGCATTCACCACTCTCTGACTATTGACTAACAAAATATTTCTAAATATCTAATCTCGACTTTTCTTTAATTAATTTGTAGCTGTGCCCCCTTGTTCTTGTAACCATGTTGTGTTATGTATTCTGGGATTGTTTCTCATAGCCTTTCTATTTCCTGGTGGTGACTGCAAAACAGCAGGTTGGTTTGTTTGCCAAGGTTACCTTCCCCATGGCTACAGCTTATGGTGACTTGCTCGCCAGAATGTACCGATCTTAGGACATATAGGGGGATTTCAGTGGAGGCAACAGTGTCGCCTGTTGTCCCACTCCATCCTGCTGTGATACATTGCCGTTTGGTCCACGACTGCTTATTCGTTCAGTTACAACTTAGATCACAGCTGGCACACCATATCATATGGTTGTTCCACAATCTGTCACCTGTGGACATGCCTGGCAGTCGCCGCTGTCCTCCAGGTGACTATTCCTGATTAGATTAAATTTGTCCAAGTGAATTACAATGTTTTCTTTGATTATTGACACTAAAGATTAGGCTCATTAAAATCATAGGTCTTGCAGCCATGCATTCTTCTCCCCTGGATATAATTAAGGACTGCTAATTGCTTCATTTTGTTTTCTATTGATCGTATGGTATGTGTGAGGTCTGTTTAAAATGTATCGAACTTAATTTTTCCTACGGAAACAAATGAAGCAGGGGAGGTGTAGGCGCCCTTCATGTGCATACATGAATTTGTCCTATGAACGTCATATGCTGGCAGTCAGTCAGTGAGTGTAGTGAACGCCCATCAAATTTTATTTGCCAAGAATCGACGGAGTGACTTTAGCAGCATTATTGCAACAAATTTTGCCTAAAGCTTGGCAATACCCAAGTGGAAACTATTTGGAAGATTCAACAGACTTTCTGCGATGATGCCATTAGCATCACACATGTTAAGAAATGGTACAATCACTTCAAAGATGGCCGCAAGTCGGTGAAGAGCAGGCCATGTTCATGTATGCCTTCAAGAAGCCAAAAGCACATTATCATTAACAAAGTGCAGATTTGGGTTATGCAGAACCATTGTGTTACCATCCGAGAATTTGTAGACGAGGTGGGAATAAGCATTGGTTTGGTACACTCTTCTTCTTTTTCTTCTTCTGCGTTCGTTCTCAATCTCCCACTACCAAGCCCTGAACAGGGCTTAGCAAGTAGCAGGATGTAGTCCAGAGAACGGAATGCATTGTGTCGCTAGTTTCCAGCTTGACTGCAATATTTTCACGTTTCGGTCCGACACATCCGTCTTCGGCAGATGGTACACTTTATTTTGATCGAGAGTTTGTCTATTGTCTATGTGAAAAACGCTCGCATAACACATGCCGAATTGCTAACAATAGAGCAGAAGCAACTCTGCCTGGAAGTCTCGTAGGACATGCTGATCTGTGCAAATGGTGACCCCCGACTTTCTGAACACTAGTCACTGGTGATGAGTCATGGATTTACGGGTACGACCTAGAAACCATGGTGCAGTCATCTCAGTGTAGATATGCATCATTCCTGAGACCAAAAAAAGCAAGGCAGGTGCACAGAAAAATCAAAGTTATGTTGACCATTTTCTTTTACTCCTGTGGAGGCCAAAGAATTTCAAAAGAGTACTCTTGAGGTCATCCGTTGTCTTTGTGATGCTTTGTGACCCAAATAACTGGACATGTGAATAACTGGAACTTGGCAGTTTCATCATGGCAACGCGCCTACTCATTCTTTGCATCTTATTCAGACTTTTGCCAAACACAGCATTCCTCTGGTTCGTCAGGCTACCAACTCTCCTGACATGATCCCTTGTGATTTTTGGCTGTTCCCCAACCTGAAAATGCCACTGAAATTAACCTGATTTGAGTCATTAGAAGACATTATCTGGAATGCAATGACCCATCTGTTCTCCACTCCCAAAGAGATCTTATTTTATTGTATTTTTCCTGACCCAAGGCCTGATAAGTCCAGTCGGATGGGACTAGCTGTGTCCGCTATGCATGACCTCCGATGTGTGTAGAGTAATGGCAAGATCTCCCTTGTTGGGACAAAAACCCGCATTTACCAGTCCTCGGTGGTCCCAGTCCTAATTTACAGCTCCGAAATCTGGACATTGCTGAAACATGACATGTCGAGACTAGAAGCCTTTCACATGCGCAACAAGCGGGGTATCCTGGGCATCTGATGGCATGACTACATCTGCAACGTAGAGGTCTCTGCAAAGACAGGCCTTCATACAATCTCAGAAACACTTTACCGGCGCTGAGTTTCTTTTTCAGGGAAAACCTTGTCCACAAGATACTACACAAGTCATTCCTCAGCGCCAAAAGTCTTGCCCCGACCGGCTGAAGGCGCAGTATAGGCCGTCCCCGAACTGTATGGCTCCAGCAAGTAGCAACCTCTTCCTCCGCCCTGGAACCACGCCACAGCTGTGGGTAATGGATGTGGCTGACCTAACACAACAGGGCTCAGATGCTTAAGCGAATATTATTATTATTATTATTAAGGTCTGATACATGTAGAACAAACCTTGTATGTTTTCTGTGTGGTTTGAAAAATATTTGTTGTTTTCAATCATTTTCACTGCATTGCTATTTAAAAACTCAACATCCTATTATATAGGGTTGTATTCAGATTGTGGTATATTGTTTTTGCCTATTTATTTCTTAATCATATTTTTTATCTGTAATGATCCAGTGGTTATACCATGAATTTATTAACAGCTTTTATTAACTTAATCTTGAACTAAGCTTTATAGATGCAAGTCATGTAAATATAAATGGCAGGATTTAACTTTTTGAAACACACTTTTAATGTATTTTTGTATTTCATGTATCTTTTCTCATACGTTATTTGTGCATCCGTTAAATCATGTTTCTTCTTTTTTTTGTTTGAAAATGTAGTGTCTATATCTGCAATGTTGCCTCTTGTATAAACCTCACTTCTTTTGTAGTATGGTACACATATTGGTCCATAAAGTTTTTCTTCTATTGTTGTTTCTCTGGGTCAATGGGTTTACTACAGTGTATTATATTTGAGGCAGTTCTGTAGTATGTGTTCTGCAATCTAGAGTGCATGTCTGCATGTGCACATGGCTGAATTGCCAATTTTCATTTAAGTGTACATGTAGCCATGGAGTAGGTTGTGTCCTGTTCTGAAGTGTTTCTTCTTGTTGTTTTAAAAATAATGTTGATTCATAAAAATCTCAAAGAAAACAGTGGCCAGCATAGAGCTATTTGTATCTCCATAAAGCTTAAAGCTTTTCCAGGAATTGTGCTGATGAAGGTCAGATGAGCTTGCTGATTTCCTTGTATTTGTCCCTCCATATGACATTGGGAGGCCCATAATGTTAGATATTGCAATTTGAAATGTTACAGGAATTCTTAAAATACGATAAGAGACTGCCATAAATAATTATACAATTAGGACAAATCAGCATCACTTCGATAAATGCCTATGATTACAGGATGAGCATAGTTCTTAAAATATTACAGTTCTGCCTAGTTTTGTCAATTTGTGTTTTACAGGCCACAGACAATACAGTGACATAGAATGTCAAATAGCTTTTTTCCAAATAAAATAAATTAATATGAAACAAAGTGAGCTAAAAAATCAAATAAATTTTCAAAATAACAATTTTACAAATAAAATAAATTAAAATGAAACACTGAGCAGTACTCTGTCAACTATGCCAGCAGTCCGCACCAAAAAGGGTAGTGGTACAGTGGGTTCCATCCCACTGCAACATCCAAGGCAACGAGGAGGCAGACAGACTGGCAAAAAAAGGTGCAAAACTACCACAACCAGATACTAGTATGACATACGAAGAGTCAAAACGGCTTATTAGAGCTAGATACATGACCAAATGGGAAACCGAACATACTGGCTACACAAAAAACGATGCCTATTACCAGTTGAACAGAAGAGAGCAGATCGTGGTCTTCAGACTTCGCACTGGCCACAATAGACTGAGGTACCACCTATTCAACAAACTGAAGATATGTGGCACTGACGAATGATCGTGTGGTACCGGGAAAATGACCGCTGAGCATTTGCTGCAAAACTGCCCGACATACGAGGATCAGAGAGAGCAGATGTGGCCATCACCAGTGGCAACACTAGACAAGCTCTATGGCAGTGTCGACAGCCTCAGGATGACCGCTGCTTTTTTCGAAAAAATTAAGGTTGATGTCTGACTGCGTACAAAGAAGAAGAAGAAGAAAAAAATGAAACAAAGTGAGCTAAAATTATGATCTAAAGATCTTAAGACACATAATTAAACTATCTATGTCGTGAAGAATGCAGTGTAAAATGTAATTAATGTGTAAATGTAAGCAGCATGTCCTTTGCAGAATGTTGCTTCTTATAACATAATACAGACGAGACGGAAATAACAAAATATTGAACGAAAACTGCTCGTGCTATCTATTAGATTATTTTAAAACTCAAAACGCCACAAACTAAATGGCAAACTTAATGCATGTGATTAAAAGTTGACGTCTGTCAATTCAGACTATATTGAAGTTTTGCACATGGATGAGACGTTGTGAACTTGCCCTTGTTGTATGGAATAGCAAATGTTGGGTACTTCTGTAGCATATTTTTAGCTAATTATTCTGTCAGTGTCACAGTTACAGTTATTAATAGTTCATATATTTAGTTTGTTGAACATATTGTATCGTATTGTGATATGGTGTTGAGACATGGACACTAACAAATTGAATGGAGGACAAGTTGAGTGTGAGCCAGGCATCTCTTATGAGATGCTTGGTCAGAATCATTCTTCGGAACTAATGTATGCAAAATCTACACAATTCTGACATACGACGATTGTCTATGAATGATGCGATAATCTATGCAGACAAGACAAAACATAGATGAGCAGGTCAACGAAACGATGGTCGATGGAGCACGGCTACAGTAATCTGGTACATCCCGAGGTAAAAAGAAACCATGTGGAAGACCTCAAATGTGTTGTGCAGACTCCCTTGCTGTACACAACAACATCCGAGACACCTCTGAGGGAAGGCTTACCATGCACTGGACTTTCGTGGCCTAAGACAGGGTCCGCTGGAGACACGCTGGAGGAACAGCTCATCAAGATCAAGATTGTATCTAATAATAAGTCTAGGGCACATAACATAAAACATGGTTAAGTATGGTTCTGGTTGTATATACACATCACCATCTGGTCATTTACTTTTTGTTATGGCCTTTGCCCCTCCCTAATGAAGACCTTTTGGTCCTAACCCAGGTTTCTACTTTTGTAATTTTGCACCCAGCCTCGAACTGACAATCATATTTCTTTATTGTATTACTGACATATGGGGGCTGAAGTCAGAATGAATGAGATGACAGCAGTAGCGACACGTAACGTAACTTAACTTAACGTCTTTATATTGGTTTAGAAGACCCTGCAGAGTATGTATACAACCAGTTACATTTACATCACCTTGCTCTAAAAGCTATGCGCATCCAGTTTATTCTTAAATGCATTAACTGTCCCTGCCTCCACTACCTCCCCTGGCAATGCATTCCAAGCAGACACCACTCTCTGACTAAAAAAATATTTCCTAATATCTAACCTGGACCTCTCTTTAGTCAGCTTGTAGCTATGCCCTCGTGTTATTGTAGGTGGCTGTATTTTAAAAAACTTGTTATAGTCTAATTTATCCATTCTTCTGATCATCTTATAAACCTGTATTAAGTCACCACGAATTCTTCTCTCTTTGAGACACTGTAGGCCGGTTTTTCTGAGTCGTTCCTCATAACTGTAATTCTGGAATCCCACTATCATCTTTGTCGCTCTTTTTTGTATTCTTTCCAGCATGTTTATATCCCTTCTATGATAAGGACTCCACACCTGTACACAGTACTCCAATCTAGGTCTAACTAAAGCTTTATACAGTTTGACGATCACTTCCTTGCTCCTATGTTTAATATTTCTTTTTATCATACCTAACATTGCATTTGCCTTTTTCACTGCTACCTAAACTTGCTCACTCACCTTTCCTGTATGATCTATTATAACCCCTAGGTCCCTTTCCTTATCTATCTTTCTAATATTGTTCTCTCCCATTCTGTAATTATGTTCCATATTGGATCTACCCATGTGGATGACTGTACATTTATCTACATTAAACGAAACCTTTTGATCCTAACCCAGGTTTCTACTTTTGTAATTTTGCACCCAGCCTCGAACTGACAATCATATTTCTTTATTGTATTACTGACATATGGGGGCTGAAGTCAGAATGAATGAGATAACAGCAGTAGCGACACGAAAGGATCCTCCAAGCAGATTGTAATTAACAGAACAATCATGGAATCCCCTAAAAATGACTTTTCAGTCTGCAAATTCTTTCACCTCGGAGGCATCATTGATTATAAAGAAGCACTGCTCCTGATTTTGGTTGAACATCAAAGGGCTCTCAACTCAAGACACATATCACTTGATGATCTGCCCAGTCTTTCTGGAAACGTGCAAAATGGATATGTTGAGGGAGAATGGCTGCAATCTGCGTGGTCAAATATTGGAAACATGCTGAGTGATCTTCTGCGGTCTTTGTGTATGACAGATAAGAATAGCGCCAGTGCCATACAGAGAGTATTTCATAAGAGGGGACTAACTGTGTGATATGGTATTATACCGGCCATGGTTAGGTGGTTTGTTAAGAGCAGCATAGAAAGTGCCTAACAGGCTGCAGGTCAACTTTGCTCTAGTGTTTGAGTCTATTAAGATGGATTCTGGCATTGGTTAATTAACCACCTTCTAAGAAACTGGTTGTAAACAGACTTTACAGAGTCTTCTAAACCAGTATAAAGATGTTAAGTTATGATATGTGACATGCTCCCAGGACACGGAAAGTAAGTAAGCTGACTACTTGCACCAGAGTTAGTGAATCAAGACAGTCTTGGACACAGGCTGCATCTGTGCAGTCTGACTGCAAGAATAGGAATCAAAGAGGGAAAAAAAACTCGATTCCAAAATTGTAAAATGCTGAAACTGGATATGCCAGCCCTGGACACAGGCTGCATCTGTGCAGTCTGACTGCAAGAATAGGAATCAAAGAGGGAAAACAAACTCGATTCCAAAATTGTAAAATGCTGAAACTGCATATTTCACGCTTAAAGCCTAGTGTTGTTGACAATTAATTTGTTCCAAAACTGTCTTTCATGTGAGCAATATTTTGTTGAAAAATGATGACAAATTTGATGATTACATTATTACAAACCATGTTCTTGGATAATAACTTTGTAAATCAGATTGACTATTCAACTATATAACATAAGATCACAGAATGAGCAGACAATCAAGGAAACACAAATGGTCACTCATTTAGAAATGAATTGACAGCCTCATAATGAATAGTCTATGTCTTTTAATTGTGTCACTTTGCATAACCTTATCTTATAAAGAATTTGAGATTTATATCTGTCCAGAAATAATTACCCTTCTGGCCTACAGCTACTATTAGTTTGCCAATTAGAAAGTAGCAGTTAGTAGCTTACACGGTGTCACCAGAATCGGTATACTAGCATCCAGTATTTTTTATTGGAGAATATAATTCTTTTTCTTCAGATAAATTTATAAGGACTGTTACATGGCTAGTATTCTATTTCTAATTGGAAGAACTGCATTGCTGGTCTTAGACTGGTTTACATTTTAATGTTTTTAGACATTTCCATTTTTATTTTGATAACAATTATTTAAAACGTGTTAATTACATCTTTAATTTAGTGAATCATTATAAGCAAAATATCATGAAAGGAAGAAGAGAAAATTTGTTCTGACGTTTGACCTAGGACTTCACATTACAGGACAGATCAGGAAATTAAAGTTCAATAATTACATTTACTGTGTAAAGAAGCCTGTATTCTCTCACAACTTTACATTTGTTGGTACACATTCTGAATTTATGAATTAAATAACTAATAAAGTATGAAGTTTTATGATTTATATATCCAAATTGTATGGAGTTTTATGAATTATTACAGAATGTTTCAGTATTTAAACTTTACTTTATTTATACTGGTTTAGAAGACTCAGTAGAGTCTGCATACAACCAGTTTCTTTTACATTCACTTGTTCTAAAAATACCCATGTGTATCCAATGTATTCTTGAATGTATTAATTGACCCTGCTGCCACTATTTCCACTATTCACCACTCTCTAACTTAACAAATATTTCTGGTATCTGATATGGACCTTTCTTTAATTAATTTGTGCTTGTTCTTGCAGGTGGTTGAATTTTGACAAACTTATTAGTCTAAATTATCCATTTCCTTGATTATCTTATAAACCTGTTAAATCACTTTGAATTCTTTCCTTTACTAGACACTGTAGGCAAGTTGTTTTTTTCAGTCTCATCTCATAACTGTTAGTCTGGAATCCCACTATCAGTTTTTGTTGCTCTTTTTTGTTTCCTTTCTAGCTTGCACATCCCTCTACGATAAGGACTCCACACCTGTACACAGGTTAACTTCTATGAGGTGTGGTTTTGGACATAATTTCAATAAATATGGAGAAAAAAAAATATTAAAAAATAAAAGATTAGTTGACATCTTAAAATCAAAGGTCAGCTACAATGCATCTGCAGTATTCTTTATATCTTGTCTTGGTGCAATGTGACAAACATTTTTCTGTCCATCTCTCGATGTTATCCACCACATATAGAGGTCTCTACCTCTAACACATCTACCCTTTACTTTTTCTTCCAGGATAATTTTCTGATGGGGTGTGTATGGCCAATAAGATGTGAGCACAACTCGCAAACCGAATGTACCAGGTTCAAATCAGCGTCAAGCTTGGTTATCTGTGTCTGGACATGGCATAGTTTTTTTCATGGTATGACCTATTCTCCCAGTCGACAGTTGTAAACGGGTAATTGATGATGTCAGGAGAAAATTTCTGTGCCACCGCAGGAGCTACGATGTTCGTGCTGTGTCATCAGCACTTTCAGCAATGAAAGGAGCTGAGCATATAAGGCAACAATGAAGTCCGTTTTATGACCCGTTTTCCATAATTTCTAGCAAGGTGTTATGACTCTTTATGTCGCCACAATATGATACAAAATATGAAGTAGGTTCCTCCCGATCCACCTAGCTAATTCTTCTTCTT
This sequence comes from Ariolimax columbianus, assembly GCA_036924085.1. NCBI lineage: Eukaryota > Metazoa > Mollusca > Gastropoda > Stylommatophora > Arionidae > Ariolimax > Ariolimax columbianus. The sequence continues at coordinate 26,680,492 of JAVGWX010000009.1, read as the reverse complement.
CGTTCGTTCTCAATCTCCCACTACCAAATCCTGAAAGGGCTTAAGTAGCAGAATGTAGTCCAGAGAACGGAATGCGTTGTGTCGTAGTTTACAGCTTGACTGCGATATTTCCACCTTTCGGTCCAACACATCCGACTTCAGCAAGCATTTTTTAAGTACCGGGTTAGCATTCCCTCTTTGATCCCTTCTCCTTAGCCAGTCTGCCCTGCTGCAGCCTGTTATCCAGGATCACCGCGTGGAGGTGTAGAAGGGTCTTGGCAGCTATGGCTCGCTGGCCCTGACGCTAGCAGTCAGCTATGGGTACTGACCACTGCAGCTCATGCACTGCTCAGCATCTTGATCCCACATAGCTAATTGATCCAGAGGAACGACATTAGACGATACAGCCTGTAATCAGCAACACTACAGGATTTGCCAGAATATCAGTGAATCCACCACCACTCTGCCTTAGGGTCGCCAACCACTGACTTTTTCCTCAAGGTTAACTCCTAAACATACAGAGGACCATCGCTTCTGAGCCACACTGGCAAAATATTTGGTAAAATCTTAGAAAAAAAGATTACGCAACATCATCGAACCTCAGATCAATGATACTCAGATGGGATTTAGAAAGAACAGAAGCTGCGCCGATGCAATTTTTACACTCCGACAATTGGTGGAGAAAACAATTTAATACAATAAGGAACTGTATATTGCGTTTGAAGATCAAGAAAAAGCTTTTGACAGGGTAGAATCATCTAATGAAAATATTGACACACTATGGAGTAACTGATCCCATAATCAACTTGTGCAAAAGTCTTTACATTGATAGCTGTGCTCTGTTTGAGCAATAACCGGTCTCTCAGCAAAATTTCCCAATCGAATCAGGAGCATGACAAGGATATGGGCTGTCTCCTTTGTTGTTCATTACATATGTAGACCAAATTTGTAAAACAGACAACCCAAATGAAGGTTGCAACATTGGTGAATTCTTAATTAAATGGACTTCTTTTTGCTGACGATCAAGCAGTCATAGCAACTTTAGAACTATAATTACAAGAACATATTGACAAACTAAAATGCTAGATGTAAAGAATACAGCACGAAAATCAATATTTACAAAATGGAGGTCCTGAAAATATCTAGAATAGCCGGTGCCATCAATATCGCCATTGAAAAACAGCAAATCAAACAGGTGGAAGATTTCACATACTAAGGGAGCACATTATCAGCAGACGGAAGAATTACAGCGGAAATCCGACAAAGATGCAATAAGGCAAATCAGATCATTGATTGGGATCAAGATGCTGAGCATAGCTGACTGCTATCTAGCGTCAGGGTCAGCGAACCAGAGCTGCCAAGACCCTTCTACACCTCCACGCGATGATCCTGGAAAACAGGCTGCAACATAGCAGACTGGTTAAGGAGAAGGGATCGAAGAGGGAATACTAACCCGGTACTAAAAAAATGCTTGCTGAAGTCGGACCGAAAGGTGCAAATATCGCAGTAAAACTGTAAACTACGACACAACGCATTCCGTTCTATGGACTACGTTCTGCTACTTAGGCCCGTGTCAGGATTTGGTAACGGGAGATTGAGAACGAACGAAGCCAAGCCAAGCCAGATCATTGATTCAAAGGACGTGCAATATAATTTTCCCTCAAATTCTTTGAGTATGTGTCTTAATTGTGATATTTTTTGGGTATTATGTCTCTCTCTCTCTCTCTCTCTCTCTCTCTCTATATATATATATATATACATATATATATATGTTAATATTGCTGTACGATCCGCTTCTCAGACGTCGTTACACCGCTGTAGATTCCAACTTCGTTACCATTGTCTTCTGTCTTGAATCACCGTGAATCAATGGATGATAATTTTCCCGTCTGTAGCATTGTGGATGCTGTACCCGAGTTCGAGGGAGTAAGACCGTTGTGTAGGTGGTCTTACCCAGTCTAACGTCGCTCCTGATTGCTGCGGCCGCTCCGGAAGAAAGTGTAGCCAGCACCATCGTCTGAGAGCTGTCCCTCCTCCGCCAATCACGTCTCTCGGGGTGGCAATGCTGATGTTATATCTAGCCAGTTCCCTTGCCACGAGGGCGTTCCTCCGTTCTGATCTGTTTATTTTAGTATTGTTCATGAGTTCGCACATTCCATGTGGCAAGTGTAAAGAGCACTACCCTTTTCTTATTTGTATTTCGACCGTAATATAGTGGGAGGCTCCTCCAGCCACGGCATGCTAGTTAGGGTGTAGTGAGACAGGCAATGTTTAGGGCTCCTTTTCTAGCCTCTTCCTCAGGCTACGGAGGTGAGCAGTGTTGTCCTAGATATGACTGCTCAGTCGTTCAGGAAGCTGCCGGGTTCCACTGCTGCCTCAAGTCAGTGAAGGACGACCATATGGCCTGAACCGCCTGCGTGCAGGTCTGCGATTACAGCTTCCAATGTATCCTCACCTGCAGCTTTGCCGTTCGTTCGTCGCCACAGAACTTCTGAATGAAATATGAGATGCGGGTGATATCGTAAGTGGCGCGTGAATTTGATTTAAGTAAGTGAGATTTTTGCAGATTCAACCTCACTCTCTCGTCCGGGCACGGTCTAGCATACAGACAGTGTCGAGAAGACTAGTGTAGGGTCCGATACAGAAAATGACCAGGGTTTCTTTGTGTTTCGCAGTGCTCTTAGTATTCTTCAAGGCCTGCTGGCCCCTTCCTTTTGGGCGTTGGACAAGCTTTTTTTTTCTCTTACACCCAATCCGTCGACCCAGGCTTCACATGCCTGGGTTGATTGGCCCAATTTCGCTGAGAGGATTTTCTTTCAGCTATCCACACCTTGTTCAGCCCGCTGGTCAAAACGGTGTTCTGAAGTGTGTTCGCAGAGCATGCTGCAGCTGATCAGAGCTGATCACAGGACGAAAAGACGTTCCGTGACCGCCTGGTGCTGTATCAGCTATCAGCTATGTAAACAAGGTAGCAAGTGGATTATTACAGCCATATTCTTGGGCTGGATCAATAGCCTTTGACTGTCCCCAGCCTAACTGCATGGCAGCAGTTGATAGTTGACATGTACAAAACAGCGACATCATATTGGAGAATCATTACGTCATGGTACTACCTAGCTGCCGCCGTTCATGAATGCAAAATGTTGTAATCCTCAACAAACGTAGATAATTATACAAGCATAATGCTTCATAATGACGAATGACACATCCAGAAAAGCATTTCATATTATAACGATGCACATATCACCGCTGTTATTGAAAAATACATCGTGAATTACACGACTTGTGGCAGGTTGAAAAAGGTGTGACGCCATCTTGAACGAGAAATATATGTGTGTGCGTGCGCGTGTGTGAGTGTACACACAGACACACACACGAAGTGAAGTCAGTAAATAGGTTCGAATGGCTATTTTTAAAATTAACTAAAAGAAATAATGATAATGAAAACAGTTTATTATTGCATTTATATTGTCCCTTATTTCGCAACACAATTTCCACCAACAGCGATACACTTAATTGTCAGTGCACAAAAACATACAGCATAGCAGTCTGGTCTGCTTTCTCAGCCACATTCATACTTTCACGTTCAACCTTGTCATATTTAGCGAAATGTCTCACGTGAAGGTAGGTTTTAGTGCACTAAACAGGTGGAAATTGCCCGAAATTAAATCTGGGCTGTAAAGTGGATGTTCAAGAAGTTGCAAACCTAGTTGGTGCCTTGTGACCTAGGTTAATCAATCCGTATGTTGTCTGGCATTGTGATTATGGAGCGGTAACTATCCAGTCATTTTTTTTCAAATTGCATCCGAAGCATTAACATAGCTTTATATGAAGAACGGAAATTATATGACCACGCGTTTCCATACAAAAATAAATATAAGTGTCTAGTTATCAAGGTGCAGTTTGGTTAGGTGCAGTTTTTTTTTGTGTGCCCTAAAAAGGACCTTGATGCTGGTTTGTGGGTTTTGTGGGCAATTAATGAATTTTTACAAACCTCACGGAGGTTACTGTTCCATTTTATGGCAGCATTATTGTGAATTCCTAGCTCTGATTTACAGAAAGCAATGCTAGTCATCTCTTTACTCAGTACATGAAGAAAATAATCTCCCTATAGGACAGACGTGTGCCCTCTAACCATGTGCCAGAACGAACAGGAATGTCCTTCTGACATGTGCGACATCTCTAACGACCTTGGCAAACTGTGAGGGACATAATAAATCATAACATGATTTTTAGCACACAGTCGGACGGTGTGTAAAAGTCGTCTTTCCTGCAAAAACTGCACCCAAGTTATTTTCTTGCGTGTGCAAGAAATCCATCTTCCACGTACGGTGTTAGATCTGAGAATGACACGGTCATATGTTTACCGCGCGAATTGAAAAGTATTATCGTGTGGCTACATTCTACTAACAAAATTTGACCTATTATAATCCGTGGGTGAATTAACGCACAAGTACCGAATTTCCTTATAAATATCCTTTGCGGAAATCAATTGATTGAACCAGTTGATAAAATAATACACTCCAGCATGCCTTTCTTTGATTCCACACTCTCTGAGGATCGATGTCATTTTGTATATGAGCGGCGCACATGTATGTGCATGCAACATCTTGTATTTGCTACCTACACTAATCACACAACTAGATGTTGTTGCTGCCACCGAATAACATCTTCAGAAACCACCAACTAAATTTTGCAACTGCCCTATATCAGTTTGTGACCTCCTTACTAACTTACTATAATGTGTGTGATTGGATATATATATATATATATATATATATATATATATATATATATATATATATATATATATATATATATGTGTTTGGCTATTAGGAACAAAGCCACAAGACTTAAATCAAGACACAGTTTCTTACAATCGACAGGGACCATCCAGACAAGCACGTAAGGTCGACGCATCGAGAGGTGGCGCGAAACAATGCAGGATCCGTGGATAGAGCTCAAGGAAGAGGCTGCGCCTGGACACCACCTGCCCTATGCTGTATAGAAGACAATGAACAGACTTCGAACTGGTGTGTCAAGATGCAGAGTGAACTTGAAGAAATGGGGATACTCAGATGTCGACACATGTGAATGCGGCGCAGTTCAGGACCAAGATCATCTGATGACCTGCCCCAACCTCCCTGACACCTGTGAACGACTTGATGGAGGTGAATGACAAGGCAGTTCAAGTTGCTGAATACTGGACGAATGCTGTGTAACATGGTGTTTGGACACGGAAAGTAAGTATATATATATATATATCGCACGTATGCTCTATTGGTGCAGTTATGTCCGGTTTCATTTGAATACGCCTCGTGTGTGTGTGTGTGCGTGCGTGCGTGCGTGCGTATATATATATATATATATATATATATATATATATATATGTATATATATATATATATATATATATATATTTTAGGGCTTGGTAAGGGTTATTGGGAACAAACGAAAAAGAAGAAGAAGAAAAAGACGAAGAAGAAGCATTATACAGATCATGCAATTATTTACTGTATAGACAGAAAAAACTATAATAACTAAGGAACAATAAAGCGAAATCAACAAATATACAAGTAATCAGAACGTGTAATTTCTACAACGTACTTTTATATCAATAAAAAGACTTACTTTTATTGATTCAGAAACATGAAAACACTACCAAACTGTTACATCAATAAAAAAGACTTACTTTTATTGATTCAGAAACATGAAAACACGACCAAACGTGATCAAACGTAACCAAATGATGACAGAGACCAGAAAAAAAAAAATCAAACTTCGTTGGGCTTTTTAAATAGTCGTTTATTGTCTAAACTGACAATTACAATGTTTAAATTTCTGGAGAACCCGTTGCCAAAAGAAAATGGTTGTAATATATTTCGTTGAATGATACTTGTTGTGAAGGTCTTCTTTCCGGAATGCTCATGGCATATAAACTGGAGTTGTCGGTGTCATAGGCTGTGATGTTTGGATGAAAAATAGGAGAAATGTAGCGAATAAGTTGTTTCAGGAACCAGAGGAAGGTTAAATTAGACATATATGTAGGTAAAGTTAGATCCAGGCTTCTCGATCGGCTCAGCGTCCACCAAGATGGTTTCGCTATCGAGCAGTCAATCTTCACTGATCTCGTTTACGTGGACGACATTGTTCTACGCGGCACAGCCAACTCTGCGCTGCAGGTCTCTCTAGAAATTATTGACAGCGAAACGACCTTTCAGTGGTGTCGATATCCTTGGCCAAAACTAAAGTTCAGAACCTCATTTCCGACACAGCACTCCATGGTCATTGAAACTCAACGCCACACTGCGAGGGCTCCAAAGAACCCTTCTACCTCGACAGCATAGTATCATCCGATGGGCGATGCGGTAACAATATGTCTAGGCGGTTCGGACTAGCTGTGTCTGCTATGCACGACCTCCGACGTGTATGGAGTAACGACAAGAAGTCCAACACAAACAAGCATCTACCAGTCCTGCGTGGTCTCAGTCCGGCTTTGCGGCTCCGAATCCTGGACGTTACTTAAACATGACAGGTCGAGACTGGAGGCCTTCCACGTGCACAACTAGCGGGGTATCCTGCGCATCATATGGCACGACAACATCCACAAGGGGCAGGTCTCTTCTAAAACAGGATTTCACCCAATCTCAGAAACGACCGCCGCCGCTTCTTTGTTCAGTCATGTCGTAAGGCTGGACCAGGAAACTCCGGCCTACAAGATACTGCACATAACGTTTCTCAGCGCTAAAAGTCTTTCCCTGACCAACTGCAGGCTCAGAAGAGACCTTCCCCACACAGTTTGGCTCCTTCAGATAGCAACCAACACTTCCGCTCTGGGCAAGGCCTGGAGCCATGTCGCAGCAGTGGGTCATGTATGTGGCCGACCGACGCAATAGGTCTCAGAAGTCTAAGCGAACATTATTATTAACTTAACAGCGTCGTTATACTGGCTTAGAAGACTGCAGTCTGTATTCAACCAGTTTCATTACATTTAATTGCTATAAAAGCTATGCGCATCCAATCTATTCTTAAATACATTATTTGTCCTTGCATCTACAACTTTCTATGGCAATGCATTTCAAATATTCACCCCTCTCTGACTAAAAAATTATTTCCTAATATCTAACATGGACCTTTCTTGAGTTAATTTGCAGCTATGCCCTCTTATTCTTGCAGGTGGTTGTATTTTGAAAAAAAAACCTTGTTATAGTCTAAATTGATCTTTTCTTTTGATCATCTTATAAAGATGGCAATTGCAAGACTATTGGTCGAGACGACTGGAGGTAACTTGGGATACAGGCATTCTAGTCTTAGCAGTGAGACCTGTGGTCGCTTGAAACTTGCGCGATTCAATCGCAAACCGTTTGTGTTCATCACTGTGAGAGGCGAGTGCATTAACCTCTTGACTATAACGACCCCCCACCCACCCATCTTATAAACCTGCATTGTCACCTCAAATTCTTCTCTTTTCTAGACACTAGTTTTTTCTGAGTATTTCCTCATAACTGTAATTCTCGAATCCCACTATCAGCGTTGTCGCTCTTCTTTGTATCCTAACAGCATGTTTATATCCCCTCTATGATAAGGACTCCCCACATGTACACAGTACTCCGATCTAGGTCTAACTAATACTTTATACAGTTTGACAATCACTTCCTTGCTCCTATGATTAATATTTCTTTTTATCATACCTAACATTGCATTTGCCTTTTTCATTGCTACCTGAACTTTCTCACTCACTTCACCTGTATGAAATACTTCGACACCTAGGTCCCTTTCCTTTTCTATCATTATAATATTGTTCTCGCCCATTAATTAAATATATTCCATATTGGATCTACCCATGTGGATTATTATTATTAGTAGTTCCATAGCGGACAATGTTGTTGGCGCTGACCTTATAAAGGCTTCGTTAAACGAGATCACAGCGTTTTATGACTGAAAGTTACGCTTACCAAACTCGCTGGTTTTAAATAAGCTCCCTGACGTTTATATTGAATATTGAATATAAATATGTTGAATATAATATAATATACAAATTAAATATATAAATATTTAATATTAGGAATGTCTATGAAAAACGTAGAGAGTGTAATGTAAACCTTTACACATGTGTCATTGATTACACCAAGGTCTTCAAAACGGTAAAACCTAAAAATCTGTGGAAAATTATGAAGGAAATGGGGTTTCCTGTGCATATTATTCATTTAATTAAAACATTATACCAAATTCAACAAGCCGCTGTCAGAGTATCTGGGCAAACATCAGATTGGTAAGACAGGTATGAATCCTCTCACCTTATCTATACAACATATATGCGAAATATATAATGAGAAATGTTAGGGAAGACGAGAACATTGACAGTTTCGACCCATTTATGATTGGCGGGTACGAGATTACAGAGTTACGATACGCAGACGACACAGTGATACTATCAAGAAGTGCAGAACTGCTAGAGCAGCTAATTTCAGCTGTAAATGGAGACAGTAAAGATCAAAACCTATTTATAAACATAAATAAAACAAAGATAATGACCACCGATAAAACACAATGTAAGCATACATTTACAGTGGGTGGTGAGGAAATAGATCAGGTCACACATTTTGAATACATGGGCTCAAGAATTGACAAAAATGGCGACTGCTCGAAAGAAATCAGAAGTAGACTAGCCACGGCAATGCAGAGACCGAACAGCCTGAAGAAATTATGGCAGAGCACCAACAAAATGATGAAAGTAAAAGTCTTGAGAGCCTGTGTTTTTCATTTGGCAGCTTATGGCTGCGAATCATGGACGACTACCAAAACGTCCAGACAAAGAATCGAATCCTTCGAGTCAAAATGTTACAGAAAGATCATCAGAATACCCTGGACAGAGAAAAGAACAAATGTAGACATTCGGCAAAGTTGAGCATAGAGAAGAACTGGTTTATCAATTCCATTTTGGCTAGAAAATGCAAGTACTTTGGTCACATCAAGAGACACAATGGTCTCTAGAGAACAGTGATGGAGGGTATGGTGCCAGGTAAAAGAGGAAGGGGTTTTATCAAAAAGACGATGGCACCCAAGATATCCAAGAATGTCTGGGAATGACTGTGGCGGAGGCTGGAGTTTTGGCAAGGGAATGAGTTTCTTTCAGACAGACTGTGATGAACGTTCAACAAAGGACATGCTACATGATGATGACCTTTATATTCAGGTATTGAATTGTACGAGTGTACACAAAATGAAATAATAGACAGGAAATCCATATATCAGTGTCCACTGGATACTTCTCAAACGTCTTCAGAGCTGAGGCTGAGGCACTAAGAACAACTGCAATATGCATCGTGGAAAACAAGAACGATGCCAGAGACAGGATAACTTTGCTTACAGATTCCTCTTCAGTCATAATGATCTTTAGAAACCATAGAAATAAGGCACTCATGAATACAAGCTACCATTTCAACAGAGTGAAAATTCAGTGAATCCCTGCACACTGTAAGATACACGGAAATGAGGAAGCAGATAAGACTGGAAAACCTCAAACTGAAGACAAAGTTACATTTTGAAAAATAAAATCAACGGTACAAATTAACAACGATACAAATTAACAACGATACAAATTAACAACGATACAAATTAACAACGATACAAATTAACTTCAAAGACAAATGGTACAGAGAACACGCATGATCTGAAATAACGGAAGCATTCTAACTTTACCAAGAGAGATCTAATGAAAATATTCAGACTTCGAACGGGTCACTGAAGACTGAAAAATCATCTGTTCAACAAATTATAAAAATGGACACACAGACATGTGCCCGTGTGAGGAGAAAAAATAACAGTGCAATATGTTTTACAGATTTGCCGGTTCCTCGAGAGGAGTAAAGTGACTACGTGGCCCTTTTTAACTCAATTGCGAGATAAACAGAATGGCGATTAGAGAAGCCTGAGAAGAGACGCCGGGTTTATGAGGTAAAGAGATGGGATTACTTGAGAGAGCTCGAAGAAGAAGAAGAACAAGAAGAACATTTAGAAGAATAGGAAGAAAGAAGAAGAGAGAAGAAGAAGAAAAGAAGAAGAAGCAGAAGAAGAAAATAAAGATTTACAATTGGGTGGAATGTGGCACGACTAGGTTGCGTACCCCGTCTGAAGAACAGGCCAAGAATTGGACAAGAAACAAGCTGATATCCAAATAAGAGAGATAGAATGTATGGGCTAAGGCCACTAGTTTTCTTTGGTGTTCTCAATGCTGGTGATAAGGTTGACTTTGATTGTTAGAATCACAGTGAGTTTGAGAATAACACATGATGATGTTTTGTTTTCATATCGTGGACGCATGTGTGCTACCAATAGCTTGGGATAGATTTCTTGATGGTGGTGTTTGTTGTTGATTAGGAATGCCTACAATAAGTAGGTTACTCTTTTGTGCACCCCGAAAAGGGCGTAAAGTGTAGAGTTGCAGTAGCTTTTCTCACATCCCGAGCGTGCTGGTGAACGTGGACCGGGGTCCTCCATGGGGTTGCGCTATGTTTATCTGCGTGTCGCTCACTACTACGGGGATCACGTTGATCCCTTACCTCATACTCTGTTAGCCAGGATATCATGAAAACAACCAGTTTCCACGAAGGGCTACGAGGAAGCCAAGGTGAGGTTCTTGTCCAGTATGTTTTGCCTAAACCTGACTAACATGTCTGATCAGTATATTGTGTCTGACCAGACGTTAGTTTTCCTTCCCGGTGATGTTTGTAAATGGCATGATATGTTTGTATATGTGAAGTTGCTGTTATTCGTATACGAGCTGTTATATGTGAAGGTGTTATTACTGGTATATGGTATGTTGTTATAAGTGAAGGTATTGTCATTGATTTCGTTTTTGTCCTCATGTGTGATTCTTAGGCTTGAAATCACTTGGCGGCGCCCATCTCCCCTCCAAGCTGCGGAGGGCCAACACCTGCATTTAATCTGGAGGAGCCCGTCCCCCATTGCCTCGTTAGCCTAGAGCCTCACGGTTCTAATTGCCCAGTGTGTACCCAGAGGAGGTGAGGTTGGCTTGTGAGCTCACTTTAATCGGCAGGCTACTAATTTCACTTTTCACTCTTCCAGGGAGGAGCTAGCCGACCTCAGCGTCACTGGAATGTGGTTCCGAGCATGAGCACACCTTACACACCAAACTCAGTAATTATACCACTGCCTAAATCAGGAAACCTAAATAAGTCAGGACTATCGAAAAATCAGTCTGATAAGTCATCCAAGTAAAGTTCTCTTCAGAATAATACTAAACAGACTGAAACCACAGGCAGAGAATATCATTGCCGAAGAACAAGCGGGCTTTCGAGCGGGAAGGAGAACCATCGAGCAGATATTTAATCTTCGGCTAATGAATGAGAAGTACTCAGAGTATCAACAACAACTCTACCATGCCTTCATTGACTTTAGAAAGGCGTTTGACAGAGTGTGGCATGCGGCGCTATGGTCAACAATGAGTGAAACATTATAAGTTCAACCGTGATATGGTGAGGGTAATTGCAAACCTTTATGAGCAGGCGACAAGCGCAGTCTTGGTAGAGGGAATGCTATGCAATTGGTTCCGTACGACGGTGGGTGTGAGACAGGGATGTATACTCTCCCCAACACTTCTATATCTTCTTGGAGAGAATAATGGAGGCGACCTTAAAGGGACATGTTGGCAAGGTTAAAATAGGTGACAGGCTTATCACAAACTTCCGATTTGCTGATGATATTGATGTATTGGCAGGCACAGAAAGGGAACTCTAGGAGTTGATTGGTAGATTGAATAGAGCAGCCCTGAGTTTTGGTATAGAAATAAATGCAGATAAAACAAAGCTCATGACCAATAACGTAGCAGGGTTTAAATCTGTAATAGAGGCAAATGGGCAGGAACTTGAGGTGGTAAAACGTTTCAAATATCTGGGATCATTGATCAGTGAAGAGGGATCGAAGCCAGAGGTAATTGCAAGAATAGCACAAACAACAGCAGCGCTTACTCGGCTGAAACCTATATGGCAAGACAAGCGGCTCGCCCTCGGCATAAAAGTTAGACTAATGCGCTCTTTGGTGCTATCAATATTTATGTATGCCTGTGAGATCTGGACCATTACAGCATATATCCAGGGCAGAGCAGAATACATGCAATGGAAATGAGGTGCTATAGAAAACTCCTAAATGTTACATTTAAAGATCGTGTCACGAACGTAGTAATATGTCAGAGAGTTGAAGACGCTATTGGTCCTTTTGAAGATCTGTTCACAGCTATCAAAAGACGAAAGATGGCCTGGTGCGGGCACGTCGCGAGGTCCAACAGAATTACCAACTAGTTACTCTTTGGTTCCGTACCGGGACAGACAGGGCGAGGACGTCCAAGGAAGAGATGGGTGGACAACATCACTGAGTGGTCAGGCCTTCGTCCCGGTGAGATACAACAGGCGGCGACAGACAGAGAGGGATGGCGTGGGATTTTGGGAGTGTCTTCATGTGTGCCCCAACGACCTGAGGAGTTACGGGATGAACTGAACTGAACTGAATTGTCATTGGTATATGATATGTTGTTATAAGTGAAGGTATTGTCATTGGTATATGATATGTTGTTATAAGTAAAGGTATTGTCATTGGTATATATGTTGTTATAAGTAAAGGTATTGTCACGTGTATATGATATGCAGTTATAAGTGAAGGTGTTATTGGCATATGATATGTTATATGTGAAGTTGCTGTTACTGGCAAATGAGATGTTTTCGATGAAGGAGATCTCTTGCTGATGTTGTTGAATGGAATGTTGTTGTTGGTATATCGATGCTGCTGTTGATAATGGTTTGTGAGATGTTGACAGTTCTATATCGATGGTGTTGTTTCTAATGATATGTGAGATGTTGCTGTTGAGTTTGGTATATGAAATATGCTGTTGTTGTTAATATAGGAAAATATATTGTAGATGTTAAATAGATGATATGTTGTTCATGTGGATGCACGAGACGTTGATATTAGAATACAAGAAGTTATGTTGAAGCATAAGAATATGTTGTTCATGTTCAAAATGTATTGGATGTTGTTGATGTTTGTATATGACAATTTTGGTTTATGTTGTTAACTGAGAAGCTGTTGGCATATATTTTGTTGTTGCTGCTATATATGACAATCTGTTGCAGCTGTGAGAAAATGTAATGTTGCTGTTGGTAAATGAGAATGTTGCTGTTGTTGTTATTGGATAAACGAATCGTGTTGCTGTTATTGGTTTTATGAGAATGTTGTTGTTGATAGACAACCTTTCACTGGACGCAGAGCTGCAAAAGCAATTAAGAACGGCCTCATTAGCATTTGTCAGGCTCTCACAGAGAGTGTGGAATAACAACATGCTGACCATCTCCACAAAGGTTGATGTGTACAGATCCTGTGTTATTAGTACCCTGCTCTATGCCAGCGAAACATGGACACTGTAAGCCTCACACGTAAAAAGGCTAAATGCTTTTCATATGCGGTACCTGAGGCGCATTCTTAGAATTTCACGGAGTGAGAGTGGCAGAAACAACAAGGTTTTGGACCGTGCAAAGATTGTCAGCTTAGTTACGATCCTACGTCAGCACCACTTGCGGTGGCTTGGTCACGTGTGCAGAACGGAGGATGGGCGAATACCAAAAAATATCATTTACGGAGAGCTGACCACGGGCAAGCAAAACAAAGGTAGATCCTTCCTCCGCTACAAAGATGGTTGCAAGCATGTCCTGAAAGCATTGGATATGAACACCTGCAACTGGGAGGAACTTGCAAAAGACAGACCCGGCTGGAGCAGACTTTGTGTGTTGGACTGCATGCAGGGGGTGACAAGATGCGTCAAGATGCAGATCTCAGACGGGTGCGGGAAAGCAAGGGCAGCAACTGACTGACCCTTTACTCTAGCTTGAATTCAATTGTCTCTCGAGACTGACCGAATGCCAATCTATACCAATCAATATTGGTTTATGACAATGTTGTTGTTGTTAGTGGCTTATGAAAATGTTATTGTTGTTTATGAAAATGTTGTTGTTTTTATTGGTTTATGAGAATGTAGATTTTGTTAATGGTTTATAAGAATTTTGTTCTCATTATTGGTTTATTATAATGTTATTGTTGTTATTGGTTTATAAGAATGTGTTGCTGTTACTGGTTTATGAGAATGTTGGTGTTGTTATTGGTTTATGAGAATGTTGTTGCTATTGGTTTATGGGAATGCTGTTGTTGGATTTTGTTGGAATGTTGTCGTTGTTGGTATATGCGAATGTTGTTGTTCTTGTTGCTTTATGGGAATGTTGTTGTTGGTATATGGGTTGTTGTTGTTGGTTTATGAAAATGTTGTTGTTATTGTTATTGGTTTATAATTATCATGCTGTTGTTATTGGTTTATGAGAATGGTGTTGATGTTATTGGTTTATGAGAACGTCGTTGTTGTTAATGGTTAATGCCAATGTTATGGATCTTGTTTGTTATTGAGAATGTTGTTCTTATTATTCTTTTGTAAGAAGAATGTTGTTGATATTTGTTGGTGGGAATGTTGTTCAGGTTAATGATATTGTTGTTGTTTTTATTGGTTAATGAGAATATTGTGTTTGTTATAATTATGTGAGAATTTTGTTGTTGTTATTACAATTGCTATAATAACCGTTGCATAACCGTCTTTAAATGTATGCTAGGAAAGTATTTCGAGTTTTTCAAACTGAACTACTAGGCACAGAACCTATGCAGGGTAAAAACCAGTACAGCAACTACTCAGTTATGAATCTAGACTGTTCCGTGACCAAGTTATAATGAACATTTTAGAATTGCAAAAGTTGTGGTACGTGTAGGTAGGTACAAGTAGATGTTTAAAGAAGGATGTGTACGTACGGTTCTTTCAAGAGTTGTTGTCTTCTTATAAAGACAAATGTAAACAAAAGATATGTATTATGACATGTCTACAGCCAATGAAACAAAACAATTGTACTTTACCAGCAAAACCTGTTGGATGGATCTATGTGGAGCATAATTTTAACATCTTCAGGTCAAGTTCTCCTGTTCCGCGCAATCAGCACGAGCTCTGTCTAAGTCTTTCATATCTTGTAAGTCTCTCTCTCTATCTATCTATCTATCTATCTATCTATCTATCTATCTATCTATCTATCTATCTATCTATCTATCTATCTATCTATCTATCTATCTATCTATCTATCTATCTATCTATCTATCTATCTATCTATCTGTCTGTCTATCTGTCTGTCTGTCTGTCTGTCTGTCTGTCTGTCTGTCTGTCTGTCTGTCTGTCTGTCTGTCTGTCTGTCTGTCTGTCTGTCTGTCTGTCTGTCTGTCTGTCTGTCTGTCTGTCTGTCTGTCTGTCTGTCTGTCTGTCTGTCTATCTATCTATCTATCTATCTTAGAAGTGAAGTTGGCAAGACATCGACGCAGATCAATTACTGCTTTCCCTGCACTGCGACACTATCTCTCTGGACAGAGGCAGTTTCTGTTGTTGATGGTCAAGACATTTTCTTAATTAGAATTGAGATGTTCATGTTTATAGACGTTTGAAAGGTTTATATATAATGCAAGACTATGCGACCAGCCTAAAGCTATTCTCAGTAGTATTTTGTTCCCGATAACACATGGGCGGGTATCATCATCATCATGTGGTTGATCAGTCCTGAGACTGGTTGAAAGGTTGCCTGAGTATGACTCTCCATCTGACCCTGTCCTCTGCATTTATCTTCATTTCAGCATGTTTGTACTGTAATGTCCCTGCATGCCTGAGATGTAAAGGTGAGTGTTGATCGTCCTGGTCTTCTCTTCCCAACGAATCGTGCCCTCTTGTATCTTCTGTAGAATAATTTCATGTCTCATATTCTGACCCACCAACTCAACAAATTTTTTGGGGTATCATATCTAGAATTTGTTTTTGTATCATATGCAATATTTGTCTTTGTGCTCTCACATCAGTGAGTACATTGTCATTGGATCTTCTTTCTGTCCAACTCACTCTTTCCATTCTACGGTAGCAGCACATTTCAAACGATTCCACGCTTTTTTCATCCTTCTTTGCTAAAGTCCACGTTTCAGGCCCATTCAGTGCAATTGGCCATGTATGAGTGGTGATTTTCTTTTCCTCAGTTCTATTTTGATATTCTTTGAGGTTAACAATTTTATGTATTTCTCTGAAGCCCGTGTTTGCCATTGCAATCTTTGTCCTAATTTCTGTCTCATTGTTGACATAATCTGAGATGGTTTGCCCCGAATATAACACACGAATGGAGGAAAAGGCAGGTATATGACATATGAGTGGCACTAGACTCAAGGAAATGACACATGAGTGGTACTAGACTCAAGGATATGACACATGAGGGGTACTAGACTCAAGGAAATGACACATGAGTGGTACTAGACTCAAGGATAGGACACATGAGGGGTACTAGACTCAAGGATATGACACATGAGTGGTACTAGACTAAAGGATATGACACATGAGTGGATGAAGAGGCAGGGACATGACATATGAGGGAAGGTGGAGGCGAAGAAATGGCATTTGAATGTAAGTAGACTCAATGATATGACACATGAGTGGAGGTAGAGGTGAGGAAATGACATTTGAGTGGAGCTAGACTCAAGGTTATGACACATGAGTGGAGATAGAAGATGTAATCATTCATGAAATTAATTATTTGTTGTCCTCAATTATCGGAATTGGACAGTCCGGGAGAAATCAAAGCTGGTACAAACTCATAATTAACATGAGATCATGATTAATGCGAGATCATGGCTGTCACCAGATCGTATCTGGTGCGAGATGATAACTGGCACGAAATCATAGCTGGTACAAGATCAAAGCTGGCACGAGATCATAGCTGGTACAAGATCATAGCTGGTACAAGATCATAGCTGGTACAAGATCATAGCTGGTACAAGATCATAGCTGACACGAGATCATAGCTGGTATGTGATTATAGCCAAGACCATCACTAGGACCTGTCTGACTTAGTAGTAATCAAAGTGGTCACAAGAAAAAGAAGAAGATAACAGAAAACACAGGTATTCATGTTCGATTACCTGTTCTATGCATTCAGGGCAGCAGACATCTGGATCGTCATCATATCTGAGACAGTTATCATACATTGGACAGCCGGACGAACTCACTTCAACACTGCCGTCTGTGTTACAATAGCCATCGTCGCATTTACCGGGCTTGAAATACGTACCCAGCTAGAATCCATAATAAAATTGCATGTCTGTAGATGTACATTTGTATAACGTTCATACAAATGGATAAAGCATTCTTACGATGTTTGTCGTCCAGAGTTGTTTCAGTAAAGGTTCTGTATGGGACAAAGATGAGAATAGAGACTCTGCAACACTCACAGTACGTAATGAGGGGCAACTAACAGAGTGGTCTTAGGTCATCTCGATGAAGCAGACCTTGACATTCACACAGGCCAAAGGAGAAAGGATTCGCCTTCTGGGTTTGAAAACATATCTATAAATTGTGGCACCTCTATATTAAATAATAGTTTTCTCTAGAAATATAAGGAGATTTTTGTCAGCCATTTAGTCTGGTAAATTTAGAATGTTTTAAATAAATTTCCTATCATTTCGTCATCAGTTATTTCCTCTTGATGACGTCATCAGAAGTTGCTGGGCCTGCATGACGTCCATTGTTGTCTGTCTCTTTGACGTCACCATTAAAAAATTTGCACTCTATGACGTCACCATAAGTTTCTCTCTCTCTCTCTCTCTCTCTCTCACTCTCTCTCTCTTTCTCTCTCTCTCTCTCCCCCTCTAGGGCGTCTCCACGTTGGTGGTGCTCTATCACGCCAGTAAACGTTTCTGTCTCTCTCCATGACTTACATGTACCCTTGTCGGTGTGGCTTATGCAGTAAATCTGTTTACATAATTAGGTTACTAGACTTAATCACAACCCACATTAGCAGCATTTTACCACATCAGTGAAAGGTTAACATTGGTTTGTTCTCTGCTCAAAATGTATCTATCGTGGTTGCCATTAGTTCATGTTAAATATTCAAAACAGAATCAGTAAGAACATTTAATTACTAGATAATCAAAGAAGTAAGAATCTTGACAAGGAACATAGTAACCACCAGACGATCTGTTAAGGGCGCAATCATCCGCGGACAGCAGATCCAAGATCGTGGCATCACTCACCTTGGTGTAGGATTTCAGGCGCTCGGGATGATCAGCTGACCTTACTTATTGCACCTGATATGCAAGCCAGTAGCAGCGCCATGCACAGCAATTATATCATAAACCATAGCACATTACAGAGAACGCAGCGAGGCCGCAATATCTGCACCATTTGGCACTGCCCATTTGGCACTGCCCTTTTGTTTTGAGCTGTCTTTTTGGGCGTACCAAGTTTGCCTTCCCACTGCGATCTCGATTCTCTTAGCGAGACTACATTAGTGCAGCCAGTACCGCCGCTTGGAGGTAGCATATGGTCTTGGTCAGTTATAGCGGACTCTGAAGCAACCAGCCAGTTCTAAGTCGTTGCCTGATATTTGCTCATTCACTGTGCTACACTTCAGCTCCATTGTTCAATGCTTTAAACTAAAGGCAAAGGCAGGCGTCCATCGTAGACGATGATGGCATAATTTATTTTGCTATCACTATTTTTGGTAAGGATAAACTGCTCTACTTTGTATCCCCACTCTCTCGTCTCGAGCCACTCGACCCCAGTGGCAATTCAAGGACAAGACGACTAGGGGGCGACTACAACATGCAGCGGACTCAGCCGCATCAAGCGCCCGTGAAAAAGACTGCGGAGTTCGGAGTCGAACCTACACCCTCTGATCACGAGGCCGACAGCTTAACCACTTCGCCACGGGATCCCTAAATGCACGGAAAACTAAAGACCCAGCAGAATAATAGCTCAGAAATAATCCTTGAACATTTGGCGTATAGATTTGCTGAGGCAAGCTAGCACTTCATTTGTTTTATTGAGAGATTTATTTGACGGAGAAACCACAATGTGATATTATACTTACATGAAGAAAGTATTTATGTGTATCTGACTAAGTTTTAAGTTATTAAATTATGAGTATGATCTTCATCATTTTAGTATCTTTATTCTGGTTAAAGAAAAAACTTGTCAATCAAATATATTTTAAAAATAAACAGTGAAAATAAAGATAGATAACACAGACTTTCCATGAAAACTCAAATTACAGCTATATACTCTTTGATTTCAATAAAAGTGAATGTATGTATGTATGTATATATTTATATAATGCTCTTTATGCTCTGTGACACATGAGGTTTCCACAACGACTTTCTATGTCTTTCCGTATTTGACAACCTTTCGCACAGTGCCCCATGTCAGAGACGTGCCGTACAATCCTCAATCGTGCGTTTCCAAGTAGTTTTTGCTCTACATTTCTTTCTTTTACCTTCAGGTGTCCACATAAGTGCTGTTGATGCGGGCATCTCCGGATTCATTCTCATGACATATCTCCGGCATCTTCGGACCCATTCTCATGACATATCTCAGGCATCTCCGGACTCATTCTCATGACATATTTCAGCCATCTCTGGACTCATTCTCATGACACTTTTCAACCTTCTCCATTTTTTTCTCTCTCAAAACGCTATCCATATCTTCTTAGTATGTGTCCTGTAAGAGTTTGTCATTGGATATTTTTGTCTGGTGAAAGCAATCTCATAATTCAGTGAAGGAATTTATGGTGAAAAGTTTTTAATTTGGAGACATCCGTCTTTGTAATCCTTCAGCTACCCAACATATATAGAAATACTGGTAAGACACTATTATTATTCTGTATAACTCAAGTTCAGTGTTCATAAATAAATAAATATATATATATATATATAAATGGACGATGAGGCTAACGTCTGATCAGGCAAAATACACTGATCAGAGAATGTTAGCCAGGGTCAGGAGAAATATACTGACCAAGACCCTCACCTGTCCTCCTCGTTGGTTGTCCTGAAAAAGGATTGTTATCGAGGACAACAGTCTGGCTAACATGGAGGGGTTCGACGTGATCTCCGTAGTAGTGACAGACATAATGTAAACAGCCCACAGACCATCAAGTTTACCAAATTTCATTATCCTCCGACTCAAAAGTGGGTCGAAGAAAACAGTGAAGAACTGGACAACAATGTTTAAAAAAGGACGTGAGTTAATTCCAGATCTTCCGAGACCAGAGAAGGTACATATTGTTTCATTAGAGGATGCCATCACCAAAATTGATGCAGCAATTTGGATGGACCGTCGCCGGAGCTTACGTTTGTCACACTTTTGTCACCATACACTGCCTTTATTCTGCCATGAATTGTCAACTGGTCGACATCCTTCAGCTATGAGAAACCGAATCACTGCTTGCTGATCAACTCTGCATGGGTTCCGTATCACACCCGTCATGTTTTCAACGGTCTGCTGAGGAAACTATGAGTCGGAGGTCAATGACATTCTGCAAACTTGACGGTTGGTATGTGCTGTTTAAACAAGAAGTGACGTCATCATGTGCATCATACTTATGTTCTTCTGTTGCAGTTTTGTTCGGTTTCATTTGAATACATCTCGTATATATATATATATATATATATATATATATATATATATATATATATATATATATATATATATATATATACATATTTATATATATATATATATATATATCTTGATCCTGATGACCCATTCCTCAGCGTGGATGCGAGTCCGAACTTCACCTCCAGTGGATCCTGTCTTGAGCCACGGAAGTCCAGTGCCGGTAAGTCCTCCTCTAAAGACATCTCGGATATTGCAGTGTACAGGAAGGGAGTCTGTCCAACGTATTGGAGGTCTTCCCCCTGTGTCTCTTCTTACCTCTGGGGTACCATACTGCTATTGTTGTACTCCATCGACCATCATTTCGTCTTAGCATGTGACCTGCCCATCTATGTTTTGACTTGTATGCATGGATTACCAGGGACAATCGTCTTATGTCAGTATTGTAGAAACCTTGCATACGTTGGTTTTGGAGAACAAGCGTCTCTCAAGGGAGACCTGGGTCACCCTCAATTTGTTCTCTAGTAGATATACACACGTATATATGTATTTATGTATACATGTTTGTGTGTGTATTTATGAATGTATGTAAGTGTGTTAGTGTGTATGCGTGTGTATGCATAGGAACGGTGCCTTGAAATTTTTAAAAAAACTGAGGGTGACTTGCAAAAATACATGGATAGGTTCTCCACAAATTGCACAAGCTTCGCCTTGCCACCTCTATCACATAAACAACGGTTCTACATGAACTGGCTCCAGGTATGGCCTATTTTGAACATTCATTCAAGGTACACGGGCACTGTTTAAAAAACGTTGAAAGATGAACGTACTTTGGCACTATTCTGTCACAGGTTATTCACATAGATGATGAGGTGTATACGAGAATAACTAGGACAAGTGTGGGATTTGCTAGACTTTATACTAAGGTGTGGGATATGCGAGGGATCAGCACTCAAACAATAATGATGATCGACAGAACAGTTGTTCTTTTTACCCTCTTATATGCATGTGAGACCTGTACCGTCTATTGCCATCAAGTCGGGAAATGAAACCACTTCCACATTCACTGAATGCGGGAACTGCTGATGATTATATGGCAGAAGATGGTGTCAAAGACAGATGTGTTAGAAATGAAGCATGAAATGTGTACACACCATGATGTGCTGGTCATATGGTACTTATGTCGGATCAGCGTTTTCCAAAAGAGCTGCTCTATGGCAAGTGATTGCCCTTGAAGACGGTACAAGTACGCACTTAAGAGATCACTGATCCAGTGCTGTATATACCATGATGACTGGGAAAGAATCGTCGCCAAACACCAAAACTGGTGCAGCACTGTTGAGGAGGGTGTTCAGAGACCTGAAGTAACATGGATAAATGAGGCTATCCAGAGACGATCGATCCAGAAGTCAGCTCACAGTAAAAGTATCCACCCGGTGGAAGCAGAGGTCCTATTTATTTGTACTGCGTGCAGCATACAATTCAGTGCTCAGATAGGCTTAATTAGTCATCTTTGAACTCATGTGAGCAGTGAATGTTGACAAAGCGGTCCTCATCGATTATGATGAGTGAACAACAAGTACTGATATAGAAACACCGTTCCGTATTCGATAGATAGTCAGTAATTACAACATATACTATTTGGAAAATCATTTTTTTCTCGCTTAAGTGATCGCGTACTTCTCAACATAATTCCCAACAACATTGATACACTTATCTCATCGCTTTATCAGTGAACTAAAACCTGCAGCATAGAAGTGTGTGCTCTGCTGTATAGGCCATATTTGCACTTCACGTTCTCCCTATGTGTCACTCGCAAAACGTCTCCTGGTAAAATGAAATCATGCACTATGCTGTAGGCTATACGACTCGAACACTTTATTGCAGCTGCTACATTGTCTATCGTTACTCTCATGTCAACTAGCCTCATCGATCTGTCGCAGAAATGCCTCAGATGCAACTTAAACAGGACGACCAGGTCGGCATCATTAGCATTTTTTTGGCGTCCTTGAGATAATATATTAACCCATTAAAGCACCATTTTATGTGACAAGCACTTCTAACAGTAAACGGGAATAATTTCCTTTAGAATATCCTTTTGCAGGCAGTCCTTTTGCCAACACAACCTACCCCCTCCCCACCCCTACTAAAAATGTATGGGGGTATCTGCCTGGTGAAGGGTTTCTCCGAAGGATATGTCTGACAGAGACGTAAATAGGGCATCTGACACACTGACAGTTTATCCTAAATGGCGATTATCATTGCAGTATAATCCCACTCGTGTTAAAAACTTAAACTCATGGTTTTGCCATCTTCTGAATTCACATAGTCCAAAAGCTTACTGAAAATGTCTTTTGGTTTTCAAAGAAGACCTTAGAGACAATAGCTAATATACGATCAAGGTAAAGGTTGTGGCAGTCGCATAGTGGACTCCTGTCGGGGATAAAGTGTTAAAGACTTCATTGTATTAATCCACAGCTTGTTTTCGAGGTGGAGTGTCCAGTTCCGTTCCTCGCTGCCTTTTCTTCGCTAACAGTAAGCAAGGTACCAATTTACACCTCTGCCTACTGGAGCATTCCAACAGAGAGTGTAACCCAGTACTTTTACTGCAAAAACAAAGCGCTCTGATCGGACATATATTGATGCAGGAAGCGAGGAAAGCTGGATTTTTGGGGTTCTGCGATCTGAAAAAGAAGAAGAAGATGATGAAGAAGAAGAAGAACAAGAAGAAGATTAAGGAGCAGAAGAAGAAGAAGAAGAAGAAGAGCTAGAACAGGAACAAGAGCAATAAAAACAAGCAGAAGAAAAAAAGGAAATAAGAAAAAAAAAGGCAAAGAAAATGAAGCAGAAGAACAGACGAAGAAGTGGAAAACCAGCTGGGAATTAGAAAAAAAAAGGGAGAAGGAGATGAAGAAGAAGATAAATAAGAAAACTAAGTACAATTAGCAAAAGAAGACAAACAGACAAACTAGGTTGGAATCAGAAAAAGAACAATAATAATAATAATAATAATAATAATAGGTAGATGAAGGAGAAGAGGAAGAAAAAGAAAAAGAAGAAGAACCAAACAAGATTGGGACCAGAAGAAGGAGAAGAAGAAGAAGTAGAAGAAGAAGAAGAAAAAGAAGAAGAGAAAGCCAGTTAAACTAATAGTCCGCGGCACCCAACCATGTTCAGAAGGATAAAAGCAAGAAAGACAAGTAAGGAAGTTAGAGAACGATCGACAACCCTACCTCATATGTATTCTCCCCGTATTCACAGCAGGTAGGTGATGAAAATAGTATCTCCCCTGTGTTACAATAGCCTGTAGTACATTTTGTAATCTGGAAAGTTGTATCGTGCTGAAACAAAATTACAAAAACAATTACGTTATTTTCAAACGTGTCGGCATGTCTTGATGCCCCTGGCTTCATCTGCGTGTTGCTCACTACTTCGGGGATTACGTCAATCCCTCACATAGCTAGCCAGACAGCCATGACATATCCTGTTTCTAAAGAGAATTGTGTGTAAGTGAGGGGGGGGGGGGGTCTTGGTCAGTATCTTTTGCCTGAGACTGACTAACACAGTCCGATCAGTATGTTTTCCATGACCCTGACTAGCATGTCTGATCAGTACGTTTTCCATGACCCTGACTAGCATGTCTGATCAGTATGTTTTCCATGACCCTGACTAACATTGTCTGATCAGTATGTTTTCCATGACCCTGACTAGCATGTCTGATCAGTATGTTTTCCATGACCCTGACTAGCATGTCTGATCAGTATGTTTTGCCTGACAATGACTAACATTATCTGATCAGTATGTTTTGCGTGGCACTGACTAACATTATCTGATCAGTATGATTTGCGTGGCACTGACTAACATTATCTGATCAGTATGATTTGCGTGGCACTGACTAACAATATCTGATCAGTATGATTTGCGTGGCACTGACTAACATTATCTGATCAGTAAGATTTCCGTGGCACTGACTAACATTGTCTGACCAGTATATTTTGCGTGGCACTGACTAACATTATCTGATCAGAATGTTTTGCGTAGCACTGATTTACATTATCTGAACAGTATGATTTGCGTGGCACTGACTTACATTATCTGATCAGTATGTTTTGCCCGACACTGACTAACATTGTCTGATCAGTATATTTTACCTGACACTAACATTGTCTGATTAGTATATTTTACCTGACACTAACATTGTCTGATCAGTATATTTTACCTGACACTAACATTGTCTGATCAGTATATTTTACCTGACACTAACATTGTCTGATCAGTATATTTTGCCTGACACTAACATTGTCTGATCAGTATATTTTACCTGACACTAACATTGTCTGATCGGTATATTTTGCCTGACACTGACTAACATTGTCTGATCAGTATGTTTTGCCTGACCAGATTTTAGTCTCCCCTCCCCGTTTCCATTATAATATATTCTGTTTTGCTTCAATAATCAACGTCACTGAACCTCACTCAGACTCATAGATGCTCGGTCATTATCAGCAAAATGCGAAAAGTGTAGATACTGATGGTTCTCTTATCCATCTCGATGTACACACTCTAGCTGCCACCTCACAGGAGCCCTACTCTGATAGACATAGGTGTGACTTTAATACTGTTCATTATTGGTTACCAAATGCATTAAAAAATCCTGTCGTTGATCAACTCCCAAATGTGACCTCTATCCATTTCCACTATAGGCAGTTATATGTACTCCAGATGGCAGTAGAAAGACAGGAAGACTAATAGAGACTCTTTGCAGAACGATCGTTAGATAGGGCTCAGCTATTGGTCTAAACAACATACACGAACTTAGAAAAGTAGCATCAGATGAGAAATCACTTGTTTATTTGTTATGTACCGTGATCAAAGAACATAGGTAGATCCATTCCCAATTTTTTCAAAGAACACAGATTCAACAATTTCCAAAGTTTCTATCAAAGAACATGGATATTTTCATTCCCAACAGATCCATAAAAGAACATGGATACATCCATTTCCAATGTTACCTTCAAAGAATATAGATACATTTCCAATGTTTCCACCAAAGAACATAGATTCACTTCCAATGTATCCATCAGAGAACATAGATCAACTTCCAATGTTCCCATAAAAGAACAAAGATAGAGCCCTTCCAATGTTCCCACCAAAGAACAAAGATAGAGCCCTTCCAATGTTCCCACCAAAGAACAAAGATAGAGCCCTTCCAATGTTCCCACCAAAGAACAAAGATAGAGCCCTTCCAATGTTCCCACCAAAGAACAAAGATAGAGCCCTTCCAATGTTCCCACCAAAGAACAAAGATAGAGCCCTTCCAATGTTCCCACCAAAGATCAAAGATAGGGCCCTCCAATGTTCCCACCAAAGAACAAAGATAGAGCCCCTTCCAATGTTCCCACCAAAGAACAAAGATAGAGCCCCTTCCAATGTTCCCACCAAAGAACAAAGATAGAGCCCTTCCAATGTTCCCACCAAAGAACAAAGATAGAGCCCTCCAATGTTCCCACCAAAGAACAAAGATAGAGCCCCTTCCAATGTTCCCACCAAAGAACAAAGATAGAGCCCCTTCCAATATTCCCACCAAAGAACAAAGATAGAGCCCTTCCAATGTTCCCACCAAAGAACAAAGAAAGAGCCCTTCCAATGTTCCCACCAAAGAACAAAGATAGAGCCCCTCCAATGTTCCCACCAAAGAACAAAGATAGAGCCCCTTCCAATGTTCCCACCAAAGAACAAAGATAGAGCCCTTCCAATGTTCCCAACAAAGAACAAAGACAGAGCCCTCCAATGTTCCCACCAAAGAACAAAGATAGAGCCCCTTCCAATGTTCCCACCAAAGAACAAAGATAGAGCCCTCCAATGTTCCCACCAAAGAACAAAGATAGAGCCCTTCCAATGTTCCCACCAAAGAACAACGATAGAGCCCTTCCAATGTTCCCACCAAAGAACAAAGATAGAGCCCTTCCAATGTTCCCACCAAAGAACAAAGATAGAGCCATCTAATGTTCCCACCAAAGAACAAAGATAGAGCCCTTCCAATGTTCCCACCAAAGAACAAAGATAGAGCCCTCCAATGTTCCCACCAAAGAACAAAGATAGAGCCCCTTCCAATGTTCCCACCAAAGAACAAAGATAGAGCCCTCCAATGTTCCCACCAAAGAACAAAGATAGAGCCCTTCCAATGTTCCCACCAAAGAACAACGATAGAGCCCTTCCAATGTTCCCACCAAAGAACAAAGATAGAGCCCTTCCAATGTTCCCACCAAAGAACAAAGATAGAGCCCTCCAATGTTCCCACCAAAGAACAAAGATAGAGCCCTTCCAATGTTCCCACCAAAGAACAAAGATAGAGCCCTCCAATGTTCCCACCAAAGAACAAAGATAGAGCCCTTCCAATGTTCCCACCAAAGAACAAAGATAGAGCCCTCCAATGTTCCCACCAAAGAACAAAGATATAGCCCTCCAATGTTCCCACCAAAGAACAAAGATAGAGCCCTTCCAATGTTCCCACCAAAGAACAAAGATAGAGCCCTCCAATGTTCCCACCAAAGAACAAAGATAGAGCCCTCCAATGTTCCAACCAAAGAACAAAGATAGAGCCCTTCCAATGTTCCCACCAAAGAACAAAGATAGAGCCCTCCAATGTTCCCACCAAAGAACAAAGATAGAGCCCTTCCAATGTTCCCACCAAAGAACAAATATAGAGCCCCTTCCAATGTTCCCCTCAGACAACATAGACCAACTTCCAATGTTCGCATTAGACAACATAGACCATTTTCAATGTTCCCATCAAAGAACAAAGATAGAGCCCCTTTCAATGCTCCCATCAAAGAATATATATCCACTTCCAAAGTTCTTATAAGAGAACACAGATTCACTTACAATGTTCCAATCAAAGAACACATCCCTACTGTAACAGTTCCAGCCGAAGCATGACCGTTAATGGCAGAGGTGATGGAGTCGGCTACTCTGAGAACAAAGGTACCTGAATGTGTGCAAAGCTCACTCACCGTCTCGACACTATGCCAAGGTCACTCACCGTCACGGCACTAAGTCGAGTGATTCATTCCAATAAGAACTAAGTGGAAGTAGATCCACACTAGAGTGACGACTGTGTCAGACAACCCACAGAAGCCCATTGGACAGCATTGATATTGCTTGAGATTATATAATACTAGACAAAGCTTAACTCAAGCAGGCTGGCTATGGAGAGAGAGTGAGAGAGAGAGAGAGAGAGAGAGAGAGAGAGAGAGAGAGAGAGGCTGAGAATTTAGCTAGGCGATTGTTTAGCTCACCGACTTTATAGAAGAGCGATTGTTAGCCTGCTACTAGTTTAGCAGGCTGTTTTACGAATGTTAGAGAGATGGAATGAATTGCAGGGTGACTGAACAAGTATATGTCTTTGAGTCTTGGCCGGTCGCTCGATAAGGTGTGTGTGTGGTGTTTGCGTTGAACAGATTGAATGTGAAATGTCAAGATCACCTGCCTGGGGAGATCTGAGTGTGAGTGAATGCACAGTGTGTTGAAGGTGCAGATACAGGGAGGGAAGTGTGCGGCAAGAACTGGGTTGCATTAGTTGGTGGCAATATTCAAAAGCTTACACTTAAAACCTCCGAGTTTTGTTATCAATATAATGTAATGCATATTGTTGTTATGATTATCTGTTTTGTTTATTTATTAATGGTGTTAATAAATATTCTACCTGCTGTGTGCTATGTTATTTGCTGTGTACGGTCGCGAATGATGTGTATGCTTGGGGTAACAATTTAGATAGCTAAACCACTATGGAAATGCCTTACTCTACCACACTACTTTTAATATTCCAATAAAACAACATGGATCTATTTCCAATGTTCCCATCAGAACACATAAATCTACTTCCAATGTTCTAACAACGAATGTTTTTGTGGCCGGTGTGTGGCAGAGTCCAGGTTTTCACTGGGGGTTTTCTATCTTGAATGTTACGACATACATCAACATCATTCGCGACCACACACTGCAAATAACATAGCACACAGCAGGTAGCATATTTATTAACATCATTAATAAATCAACAAAACAGATCATCATAACAACAATATACATTATATTAATAATAAACTCGGAGGTTGTAAGTATAAGCTTTTGAATGTTACACCAACTAATCCAACCCAGTTCTTGCCACACACTTCGCTCCCCTTATCTGTCCCTCAACACATTTTAAAAAACTCGTGTTCACGATTGTATTCTGTGCATTCACTCACACTCAGATCCCCTTAGGCAGGTGATCTTTACAATATAAATTCAAATCTTTTCAGGCAGGTGATCTTGACATTTCACATTCAATCTGTTCAACGTATACTCACGTGTGGTCACACACTCAATTGATCTGCGTACACACACACTCAAGAACATACATCGTTCCCTCGGTGTCCCGCACACATCACACACACACATCCCGATTTCTTCTAGTCACAAGGTGAACAACACACATCTTATAGAGCGAGTAACTAAGACTCAAAGGTGTATGCTAGTTCAGTCACCCTGCAATTCATCCCCTCTCACTAACATTCGTAAAACAGTCTGCTAAATAAGCAGCAGATTAACAATTGCTCTTCTATAAAGTCGTCGAGCTAAACAGACCTCTAGCTAAATTCTCAGTCTCTCTCTCTCTCTCTCTCTCTCCCTGGCCAGCCTGCTTGAGTTAAACTTTGCCAATTATTATATAGTCTTAAGCAGTATTAGTGCTGTTCAATGAGCTTCTGTGGGTTGTTCGACCCAACCACCACTCCAGTCTGAATATCTCCACTTAGTTGTTATTGGAAGGAATCACTCCGAATTCCTGTCACTCTAAAATGTCGCAGCAAGCCCTGATGGCCGCTGTCTGTCACTAACTCCCCACTACCCAAATAGGAACGCCAGAGTTGTCAGCTCCTAACCCCTTCCTGTACTAGACACACTCTTCCCCTCAACCGCCCCATTTTCCTTTGTCGACTTAGTGTCGAGACGGTGAGTTACCTTGGCAAAGTGTCGAAACGGTGAGTCCCCTTGGCACACATTCAGGTACCTTTGTTCTCAGAGTAGCCGACCCCATCACCCTGTTCTTAACACCCATGCTCCGGCTGGAAATTTTACAAGTGTGTCATCTCTTCTCAAACCCTGGCATGACCAAGACAGTAGGTCTAGATGGGGATCCGAAGTTTCAAGCTCTTCATTTCCTCTATGCGCTAATGTTGTTCGCAACTTGTTTGTTCCTTCCAAAGCAAGAACTGAAAGCCAGAAACAATTACAATCCTCATTAAAGAGGTCTCAGATAGTCATTCCAGAGCGCAGGTTACTGTTTCGATCTCCTTTCTCATACTGAAGGTAAATTGTCATGTATGACCGGTTCCTTTCACTCATTCCCCTTCACTCATTTCTTCATTGCTTCGGTGAGCATTCAGGAGATATTCTTCAGCATTACTCAGATTATTTAACACTTTCTATAGACCCGTATACCATCTTGACAGAAAACATTCCTCTGTCTTACATAGTTCAATTATATTTTTTTAAAATCTTCTTCATCATATTTGTAAAATAATTTGCGGTTTGCCTTATCTAGAGGATACCGACTCTACACCCACCCTCAGCCTGTTGCGAGATGTCTTTCATGTTGATGTGTTTTAAGGAGAAAGAGAGGACGTGTTGGAGGAAGGGAAATGTGAGGTAGATACGAAATGCGATAAGGGGGATACCTTTAAATATTTTGTTTCATATTGTGCAAATCGATTTCCGGGCAGATCTTTTGTACAAGTTTTGCTGTTATCTACTAAACCACAGCCACAAAACACACACTGACGCTAAAGTAACTAACAAACTAACAAAATCAATTGCTAAATGTAAAGCATACCTTTACTATGTCCTCCAAAATGAACTTTGAAAATAAGAATGGAATGAATAATCAATAAATCAATGTCGGTTGTTCATATTATGCATAAGCCATTGACAACCCTCCTACTGTAAGTTTTCTCTTGAGCTGTCATTCTGCTTCTCTCAAGTTGAAAAAAATGATAGCAACAAAGTTATGACGAGAAAATGAACTGAAGGTCTCCATCGTTTTCTATTCTCCTGTTCGCTTCATGTGAAGCATACGATCAATACTGTTGTTTGCCCCTTTCAGGAAACCTGTGCCACATCACTTCTGCCTGTTCTTGCAGTGTTAGAATTTGTAGTAATCAGTTTGTCCGAGTAGTTTTGGGGAAGGTTTTGTGTATGTGACAGTGGTTAGAACGGGGCTACTGACATACTTAGACCCATCTTAACAGGCGGCGGATAGAGTGTCGTAAGAGGGATCCAATAAAGTTGTTAGATCTTCTATTTTGAATTAACGCTTAGACCTGCACTCATTATTATTCAATTAGACCTAATCTTCTGAGTTTCAAGAAAGTTCTGAAAACAACATACCACATGTGTGATGCACGAAAACAAATCAATATATTAAAGAAAACAACTACCAGGATCCATCGAAATGTGACAGATTAATAAGTCACATTAGTAGATACTTTTTTTCAAAATATCAGCTCTGTAGTTTATGGAGAAGTTCGTTAAAATATTTGAAATAGAAGGCCACGAAATTGGGCAAAGGTCTTGCCAAATTTAATAAAATCGTATAAAAATAAAGAATAACTACTTTTATTTTGGATGAGAACTTGAATGTCAGAAAGAGAATGAATGATTCACAATTGGTTTTAGATGACAATGTTGTTATCACCATACACAACTCTCTTCTACAATTATTTATAAAACTATTGGAGCTTTACAATCGATGTAATAGATTCTCCATTGGTTTTTCGCGAATGAAACAAATCTCCAGAATGTGCATGTATGATTTAAACTGTATTGTGACTTTAAAGAAGAAAACTCTGTCATTTGTGACAACAGTATATTGTATTACAGGACAGCGAAAGAGACAACACAGAAAACGTTAGATAGTTACATCAGACAAATACCTCGTACTCCTGGTCTTCGTATTCACAACATCGGCCGTTCGGGTAAAATAGGCCATCGTCGCGGCAGGTAGCGGTATTACAAGAATCAAGAGGTACGACGTCACCTTGCTGAAAATGAGTAGACAAATGTGCAATGTTATATATTTGGAAGATCATAACAGGTGATGGTAGATGTGAGATGGAGGTGACAAAGAGAATAGGAAGGGCCAAAAACAAATTTAGCAACTTGAAAAATATATTGACATCAAATAATTAACAAATTGCTAAAAATAAGAGCCGTCAGGTGTTTTACATGGTGCTCTTCTAGCTGCAGGTCCCTATTTGACCCTACTAACTTTTAAACCGGAGAACGTAAATCAAGAACATTTTATATGAACATACCATGGTGTGGAAGAAACATAGTGAGCTGATAGTAAATTTTACAAGTGGTCACAATTAGCATCAGCATGCCTGCTTTTTACTGAAAGAATTGATCAACACATCAGTGTCCAACAATCTGCCGGCCTTTGGGTTACCTTTAACTTTTAAACCAATGGACGTAATTTAATCAAATTTCACACAGACGTACTGTGAACCAGATGGATGACGAGGAACTCCGTACTGGCTATTTTACGCCACATGGCAAACCTCAAATGTCAGCATGGCTGAAATTGCTTCCTTCTTCAAGGGTCTTCTTAGGAACTTTGACCACCAAGATCGTCTGATCTTACCTACCTGATTCGTAATTTGTCCTGAATTTGTCATTTTGTTACGTTGTGATGTAGTTTACAGCGAGACTGCGATATCTTAGCCTTTCTATCCGACTCGTCCCGTATCAGCACCGCACATTTTGTGGCTGAGTTTGCCTTCCCTCTTTGATCCCTATTCTCTCAGCCAGAATGCATGACTGCAGATTGTTTCCAGGGCCGCCACATAGAAGTGGTATGAGGTCTTAGACATCTATGGTTTCCAGACCCTGACGCAAACAGCCAGCTCGTTTAATTGCTTGATCAAACAGAACCCTAGCTATGTAATTCCCCATCTAAATGTCATTGCTGTTCCTGACCTTTTTTTCAGTTTCATTATCATATGTTGGGCCTCAACTTTCATACCATGCGTTAACAGTCTCTTCCATATGGTTTCACTTTTAATTTCTCGGGGCCCACTAGGCGTGAGAGGCTGTGCCTCAGGTTAGACACACTGCGCTATATGTTAGTTGGTAAAGCACGAATAGAACAGAACAAAAAATGAAACTGTAATTAAGACACGGTACGTACCTTGTAATATGTTCCGTTTCTCTCACAAGGCGGATCCTGTAGATAAGTGATAGGCAAATTATAATTGCAGAAAGATGTGGAGACGTCAGTTGTTAACGTACAATCTGAGACTAGTTATTTCTTTTGTTTTTATTTGAACATGGTGTTGCAAATGTTGATCTGCATTGATTTATATTTTGTGCAGTATTTTTACCTGAACCTTTTGTGTAATTGAAAAAGATAGGCTGGTGTGACAAAATGATTGGATGATTGTAAAATATTTACACTCTCTGCAAGGCAGAAATTGTTAATGTTTTGAAATACTTTGAAAGATATGTGTTGTCTTTGTGCGTGTGTACATGGCATACATTAATTTATTATATTCAGTTCTCAATAGAGCATAGGGCAGCACTTTTGCTTTTAATTGATTCTTACTATGATTGGCCGTGCCAAGATCCGTTAAAGCGATATCAGTTTTTCTAGATTCTTCCTTTTCTTTGCCATCTTTGCCAAGAATGGCTTGGACTCTGTACTTCTTTTTTCTACTGCAGATTCTAATCCAGTTGATGTCTCGTTACTTTGTCAAGTACCTGGAAGATGGTGTGTTTCACGTATCCTTACATCGTCTCCTTATTCTCCTCCTGTATTATTTGAAATCATATTTGTAATTCTGAGTAATCATTAAGATGTCATTTAATCCTTCCCAAATTAATTGATTAACTATTTATTGTAAGAAATTTGTGCTTATAGTCATTTTGTTACATACTATTTATGGATTGAATATACATTTTGTATTGATAATATACTGATAGAAAATATAAATTCTGAAAAATTATGTAAATTCATGTATATAAAGTGCATTAAAAATCTATCCAACAGTCATTTTTAATCTGCTGAAACAAATAAAGCATGGGCGTTGTCTTTCGACTGAGAGGTATAGGGGACTGTCATGCGCATCTGTGACATTTGTCCCGCCCACAGATTGCATCAGTCTCTGGCAGGCAGTCTTTCACTGTTGAGTGTAGTGAGCACACGTCTGGTTTTCATTCACCACGAGATGACGGAAAGAATTTAGCAGCGGTGTTGCATCAAATGTTACCAAAGACTCAGCGATAGTCAAAAGGAAACGTTTCGGAAGATTCAACAGACTTTCAGTCACGACGCCATCACACATATTAAGGAGTGGTACAATGGCTTCAAAGATGGTAGCACATCGGTGGAGAGCGGATCGCGTTCCATTTATTTGTTATCCACGTGTGGTTGTGCATCACGAGTACGCAACAAAAGGTTAAAACAATAACAAACGAGCAGATCCTGAAGGTAATCCGTCGTCTTCGTGATGCTGTTTAGCGCGAACGACTGGATCTGTGGACAACTGGAACTTATTCATCATGATAACGCACCCGTCCATTCTTTGTTTACTTTGTGAAATTTGGGACCTTTGTTCAATGATTTGACTTGCTTTATTCAGCTCAGCTCAGGTGCCATCTCCTTATCGTAGGTCGGCTGCAATGGATCTCAATTGTACTCTATCTCTTGCTGTAATTGTGCAATCTGAGTTTTTTTCCAGTCCATCTCCTCATGTTATCCACCCACGTAAAGCGTTGTCTGCTTCTTGAAAGCCTGCCTTCCCCTCTACCCTCCTGTATGGTCTTCAACAAGGAGGTACGTTTTGTTTTAAGACCAAAATAACGAAACTGTCTAACCCTGATTTCGGCCATTAATTCTCTTTTTACCCCTAACTGTTCCAGTACCTTCAAATTTGTTTTCTTCTCTTGTCAAGAAATGCTACCCCATTTTCTATATACGGTATATATGCACATTTAGAAGGCTACAATACTTTATTTTAAACTTGATATTCAGTGTCCATGTTTCTGCGCCATAAAGTAGTGACGCGTATATTTTAACACCTGACAATTCTCATTTTCAAATTCTGATTTATCTATTTGGATGTCAGTATGTGTGCATATACGAATACGATCCTCCACGGAAAGGTGCAAGGCAGACGACGAAGAGGCCGGCCCAAAAAGAGGTGCGAGGACAACATAAAAGAATGGACCAATCTCCGACCAGAAAAGGCACAGGAAGCGGCCGCTGACAGAGAAGGGTGGCGTGGGGTTGTGAGGATGTCTTTAGGTGTGCCCCAACGACCTCACCGGTTACCGGATGACCTGGACCTGACCTGGATATGCGCATGTTGTCGAATACTATCTTGGTCATGCTTATTCCCTTTCTGATTTCTTTTTCACAGCTGTCTTCTTCCGTTATCATTTGACCTGATTAGGAGAAACGCTGTACCTGTTCACGTAGTTGATCTTTTATTTTTATCAGTATGCATGGTTTCCTGTCACTTTTTCCAATTATCATAGCCTTTGTTCTCTTTATATTAATGTCTAATTCAAACACTTGACTTATTGTGTATGTTGTTGTCACAAGCTTCTGAAAGTCTTGCTCACTTTTGTCATAAAAACTGTATCATCTGCAAATCAAAGATTGTTCATTGCCACTCCTCCAATGGCAAGCCCTGGCATCCCCTCTATCTGTTTGAATATTTGTTCTGTGTAGATATTAACAAGACAAGGGGATAATACACATCCCTGTCTCATTCCTCTTT
This sequence comes from Ariolimax columbianus, assembly GCA_036924085.1. Taxonomy (NCBI): domain Eukaryota; kingdom Metazoa; phylum Mollusca; class Gastropoda; order Stylommatophora; family Arionidae; genus Ariolimax; species Ariolimax columbianus. The sequence goes on along the minus strand of JAVGWX010000009.1, from coordinate 26,645,179 downwards.
TTACATCTATACTTGGAGAGCAAAGGTTTCTTAATTTTACTGTAACAGTTTGTTCCCAGTGCATATTACGGAGCAGTCTTAATTTGTCATATTGGGCTCTGTCAAAAGCCATTTAGAAGTCTGTAAAGCAAATATAAATGTCATTTTGTATTTATATATATTTTTCTGTAAAATTTAGCAAACATACAATTGCTTCCCTTTCGAAAATCAAATGCTTTTATTATATCTGTCTTTATATATTTTATTGTATATTGTATATCGTATATTGTATATAGTAATTGGATGTGTTGGGCCGAAAGGTGCAAATATCACAGTCAAGCTGTAAACTACGACACAACGCATTCTGTTCTCTGGACTACATTCTGCTACTTAAGCCCTTTCAGGGTTTGGTAGTGGGAGATTGAGAACGAACAAAGCCAAGCCCAGCCATATTGTATATATTGTATTTATATATAGTTTTTCAGAATTTATATTAAACTATATTATATTAATTATATTATCTTATGCTTTGTTATGTTTTACTTTCTATCTTAAGTTATGTTACGTTTTGTTGTGTTATTATGTACTACACAATATTTTACTGTACTGTAGTGTACTACGCTACGCTAAGCTGTGCTAAGATATGCTATGCTATGCTCTACTATACTATAATATACTATTATATTATATTATATTATATTATATTATATTATATTATATTATATTATATTATATTATATCAAACATAATAAGCTATAAAAGATATTGATCACTCGTATTCATTTTTGCTTATTAATATTTCTAAAATATTGCCAAACCTGTTGATTGTTTTTACATTATCTTCACCACAACTGCCACCTTCTGGCGCTGCAAAAGTCTGACGCATCAAACTATTTTGGAATACATTGGAATACATTGGAACACATTGGAATACATTGGAATACATTGGAACACATTGGAATACATTGGAATACATTGGAACACATTGGAATACATTGTAATACATTGGAACACATTGGAACACATTGGAATACACTGGAATACATTGGAACACATTGGAATACATTGGAACACATTGGAAAACATTGGAATACATTGGAATACATTGGAACACATTGGAATACATTGGAACACATTGGAACACATTGGAACACATTGGAACACATTGGAACACATTGGAATACATTGGAACACATTGGGACACATTGGAATACAGTGAAATACATTGGAATACATTGGAACACATTGGAATAAATTGAAATACATTGGAACACATTGGAATACATTGGGACACATTGGAACACATTGGAATACATTGGGACACATTGGAACACATTGGAATACATTGGAATACATTGGAATACATAACATGAAACGGAAGTCACAAAACACTGGCTTACCCATCCCTCAGGACAAATACCGCAGCAGGGGTCTGCAGTGTAGATGGGCTCAGGACATAGTAAATCGGGACAACATGCTATCTCAGTTATAATTTTCCCGCTGCTTTGACACATGCCCTGCTTGCAAGCATTAATGGCGAAACCCTCATCAATCTGGAAACGATGTAAGGATATTTTGATGTGTTTGTTTCTCTTTATCACATGAATAAAACCATCAATGCACCAATCAAAGCATTGCGAGGCTGTATAGCGAAGTGATTGGTGACATGGCCTGCAACTGAATTTTCCATGTGTTTGATTCCAGCAAGTTAGTATTATTGACAAAACAACCTTTCTATTTCCCTCAAATACTTTTTTCCTACCTTCAACAGCAGGTGATACAAAAGCTGTGCTAAGTTAATTCTTAAATACCTAAGAACCCTTCTGTTCTTCTTCCAGGTAGTGCTTGACAAAAGAAGAATGTTAATATCGCTAATTGCATATTGAACGACAATTGTTTCGTTGTATCGGTGTTTCTGGAATTTATTTAATGTTAGGAGAACTAGGGGAATGTTAGAGACTCATGTCCGGTCAGGCACAACAGACTGACGAAGACCACAATCTCGCTCCGTGGAAACAGGTTGTTTTCAAGACAGTTTAGCTGACGAGATATGGATCGACGTGATAACCGTAGTAGTGAGCGCCATGCAGATGAAGTCAAGCAACGCACAACTGCCTGAAGGAAACTGGTCACCCTTCATCAGCACACTAGAGTAAATCTACCACAACCCGCCACGGAACACAATTTTCAATGCGCACAAAACCTAGGATCAGTACTCAACTTTGCCAGCAGTAGAAACTCAGAAGTGTTGTAAGTACAGTGGATCCCATCCTACTGTAACATTCAAGGCATGTTCAATCATTCTCTATACCAAGCGTATATCCAATATAAAAAACAAAACAAACATAATGGAATGTTAATATGACATGACCTATGTAATCCTTATACTGATATCATGATCGAAGAACTTAGAAGCCTCCAGGAAATGGAACATTTTTTGATAGAAAATGCATAAGGTAATAGCTAACACATATTTTACTGAAAAGATCACAGCAACAACAAACGCAGCAGGTTATTCTGAAGTATAATGGGGTTGGTTTGGAGAAATTCAGAAAGACATAACTTTTTAAGCTCTTTCCACCAACTCCCAAAACCTGACAAATACCTCACGCTCCTCTGTAATGATAAATTAATCTCTCCAAAGAACATTTACACCAGGAATCTTGAAAAGATATTGAGAGTGACTTAGGCATCCATTGAGAGACGCTTGGACGAAATCAATCTTCGGAACCAACGTATGCCAGGTCTCCACAATTCTGACATACAAAGATTTTCCCTGGTGAATGATGCGGTAATCCATGAAGACAAGGCAAAACATAGATGAGCAGGCCAAATGTTAGGACGAAACGATGGTCGATGGAGCACAGCGACTGCAGTCTGGAACCCGCGAGATGAGAGGAGACTGCATGGAAGACCTCCAATGTGTTGATAAGACTCCCTTGCTGTACTCTACAACATCCGAGATGCCTCTGGAGGAGTACCTACCACGCACTGGGCTTCCGTGACCCAAGACAGGGTCCGCTGGAGACCAAATTAGAACTCGCAGCTACACAGGGGAATGGGTCATCATGATCTTGAAAAGATAGTCACCAGAAACATAATGGACCGTCTAGAATATCAACACGTTCTATCTGACACCCTTGGTAATGGTGGACAAAGTAAGGAGACCTATAATAATTATGGGACATTTGCATATGATTTTGAAAACTTCATGTGCAGACAGGAAACAATCGCAGTTGCCTTAGACCTAGACGACGTATATAACCAGGTCGACTTTGATGAATGAATCCTGTTTAAAGCAGTGTCGTATCAACACATAGCTGGCGAGCTTTATATCAGCTACGGGTAGATGTTCTGCACGGGTCATCTAGTGATGATTATTACCAGTTGAACAGAAAAGATCAGGTGGTAGTTTTCAGATTCCGCACAGGCCACAAAAGACTGAGATACAATGTATTCAATAAACTGAAGATAGGTACTACTGACGAATGCATCTGTGGTACTGGGAAAATGACCCCTAAACATCTGCTCCTAAAGTGCTCGACCTACGAGGACAAGAGAAAGTATATGGGGTGATCAGCAGTGCCAACAATAGACAAGCTCTATAGTTGTGTCGTTAGCCTCCTGATTGGTGCTTTATTTGAACAAATTCTAGTCGAAATATGACAGAAGACTATGATGAAGAAGAAGAAGAAGAAGAAGAAGAAGAAGAAGAAGAAGAAGACGAACAATTAAAGTCTGCTTGGAATCTTGGACATTTTCATTTCAGTTAAATATTTTTCAAATGATTTCGAACATAATTGTTTTCTGCCAATATTTACTCAGTGATTCCATTACTCATTGTCATGTACACACATATTTGCTATATACCAGTCTAGCAGTGTTAGTATTTAAAGTAGCATTTAAAAAAAAATAATTTTTCATTTGGATCTCAAAATCAGACTTTGTGTCCAAACATCGCGACACACCACGCACAAACTTGACAAGAACAGTGTGTATTAATGTGAAATTTAAAGAATTTTATACACCAGGACTTGTTTTCTATCGCTAAACAGTTTGTGAAAAGGGACCCAAATTAGAAAATGTATGGCTGGGAAGCTAACAAGGACATATTACGTGCAAGTTCTAAACCTATGTGTAGAACATTACCTAATATTCAGTAACACTTTCTATCAACACTGGAGAGGTCAAATACTCATGTGGTATAAATGGAACACCACAAACCAGGCGTCCCAATTAGACTTCATACTAACAAGAAAGGGAAAGAGACACATGAGATGGTGGAATGGAAAAGTTCCAGTCAAGAAAAGAAAAATTTTGTCACAAATGACAGAAAACAAAAACCAAAGAAAGATTACAGAACTTAAAGACAAGCTGCAACAAAAATAAAACAAACAAAAAACAAAACAAAAAAAACCATTAAAAATAGCAAAAAAAGAATTCAAAGACAAAATATGGAGATTAAGAAGCAAACTTATATGCTGCATCACCTATAATTTTTACTGAAGCATCAAAGCAATAAGAGTGAAAAAGGAAACATTCAATATTTCAATAATTAGCATCAGTAAGTTCAAGGAACCACTCACCAACAGTCAAGACATAAGAAACTGATGGAAAGAATACTTTAGCAAGCTGCTAAACCTAGGAGAGTATGAACCAGCACAGCACCAGAGGAAGAATGAAACACAGCGCAGCTTAAATACATTGAAATCATTAGATGAAGCAGCCATATGGGATAGGACATCGAGAAAAGTACAGACAGATTAGCAGCAGACGATCATCTTTCCTACCTGGAAAAATAAAACCGACAAACGAAAGTTCAAAACATATAGGGGAATCTCTCTTCTAAGCCACATAGACACGATATATTCAAAGATACTTGAAAGAATAACAAGGAGCAATACAGGAACCCGAACTAGAAAATAATCAGTTCGGATTCTGGAAAGGAGACAGCTGCATCGACGCGAAATTTACATTGAGAGAAATATGTGAACTATCTATAGAATACATGGTAACAACAGTCTTATATTCATAGATCAAGAAAAGACATTCGATGGTCAACAGGAGATTTACAGGAGATCATAGCTAATAATGAACTCCAAGGTCGTCTAACGGGTAGATGTTCTGCACGGGTCATCTAGTGATGATTATTACCAGTTGAACAGAAAAGATCAGGTGGTAGTTTTCAGATTCCGCACAGGCCACAAAAGACTGAGATACAATGTATTCAATAAACTGAAGATAGGTACTACTGACGAATGCATCTGTGGTACTGGGAAAATGACCCCTAAACATCTGCTCCTAAAGTGCCCGACCTACGAGGACAAGAGAAAGTATATGGGGTGATCAGCAGTGCCAACAATAGACAAGCTCTATAGTTGTGTCGTTAGCCTCCTGATTGGTGCTTTATTTGAACAAATTCTAGTCGAAATATGACAGAAGACTATGAAGAAGAAGAAGAAGAAGAAGAAGAAGACGAACAACAACAACAACAAAAGAGTAAACATATTCACTTTGGGCAAAAAACCCACAACTTTTTATATTTTATGGTAAGGGAAGTAACTTATTGTATTTACATTTCTGAACCAGCGGTGCGCGATTGTTAACAAAAAAATACTCATCAGGGTTAATTTTGTTTGCTAAGGCACGGAAAGTCATTGAGGAAGAATATTGGCAACAATCATCTCATAAACATGCTGTAGTATATTATAATGCAGTCTCTAGCACTTCATCCCCAATATGGTGTCTGTGATGGGACTATTTTTACGAGGTCATTGATGGCTGCCTTTATCAGAGGCAGCGAAAAACAATTGAACAAAACCATGTTCCACCAATAAATGGCAGCCCTGGACATGGGCTGCAATATTGTAGTCTGGCTAAGAGATAACATTCGCAGAGGGAGGCAAATTCAGTTTAAACATATCGTGCTGAAACCGAATGTGTCGGACCGAAAGGCGCAGATATTGCAGCCCCACTGCACACTACGATGCATCGCTCGGAAGTTCTTTTCACAACAAACAATGACGAAAAAAGCCTGGCATATTGTATTATCAAAGCAAAGCAAGAGGGAGGGCGTTGAAGATCCATTGCAGTCAACCTTTGATGGGGAGATGACACTTGAACTTAAATAGAAAGCCGACCTGTGATGTGGAGATGCCATTCTCTCTCTTCTCGCCTCACTCTGTTTCATTTGACTCTGTCCTACAGTCACACCCTTGCACAACTTTCACACGCGCCCTCGTGGTAAAGCCCTTCCATTGCACTTTGGTTGGGCTAGCTTCTGAGGGTGCACAAACCTAGCATAGGTACATACAGATGCACACATGCATCCAAGCACTGGTTTATGCGTCCTGATATCGCCCAATTGACTACGGTCTGGGGTGGAAAATGGCGCGCCTCCGCCAGTAGAAACTAGTGAGGCAAACATTTAAGCAAAAAAAAAAAAAATGTGGAGATGCCACTTGCACCTAAATAGAAAGCCGACCTGTGATGTGGAGATGACACTTGAACTTAAATAGAAAGCCGACCTGTTATGTGTAGATGACACTTGGACTTAAATAGAAAGCCGACCCTTGATGTGGATATGGCACCTGAACCTAAATAGAAAGCCGACCTTTGATGGGGAGATGACACTTGAACCTAAATAAAAAGCCGACCTTTGATTAGAAGATGGCAGCTGAACCGAAATAAAGAGACAGTCCAGTATTTTCAACAAATGATAAAATGAGTTGCCAGGCTTTTTCTGTATCCATCGTCTGATATTATCCTCCCACTTAAAGCGTTGTTTACCTTTAGCTAATCGATAGTTTCACCTACCTAGACGGTACATCACAAAAGAAGCAAATATTGACATCAAGGTAAAAAAAACATGATTGCAAATGTAAGCTCTGCGTTTGGGAGACTAAAAGCCAATGTCTGGAACCAGCAAGGCATCGGTGTCGCAACCATGTTAAAGATGTTTCATTGACATTGTATAACAGACATACTAGAAAGCAAACTCGCTTCCACATGAAATATATGCGCTATCAAACATGTTGAACATCCAAATGGTTCTGTAAAAACCCCAGGAAAGATGAACAGGATATGTTCCTCGCATGCCCGATGAACACTTCCCTAGCCATATCCTGTACGGTAAGGGCAGAACAGGCAGCAGCTCATCAGTGGAACAAAAGAAACGCTACAGAAAGCGCTTTAAAACGTCTCTAAAAAGCTTGAACATTGAAGTCATCTCCTGTGAGATGTTTGCACCAAACCGTTCCAACTCCAGATAGCAGAGCATCAAATTATCGTCTAGGCTCCGAGAAAGCAAGCCAACGGATGAACAGAAAGTATGACGACCCCACAGCAGATTTCTCCTCACAAGTATTTCCTAAATGTAGCAGTCTGCCATGCCATAAGTAGAATTTACATTTACATGCTATCATATCTCGCAACACAAGTATGAGACTATCGCCATCTCCTGCAATTTACAACTATCACTAGTACAGGGTGGAGGCGCCGCACTTGGATTCGAACCTCCAGATTTTTCACTGTTGACATTTATCCTCTTCAGCAGTATAATGTCTGCACGCTTTCTTTTGTTGTTCTTATAACCGTTAAGCTGTCACTGTGTGAGGTCTCACTACAAGGTGTTTCCCAACTTCATCTACAAGTGTCAACATCAATAGGTCAAAGAAAGATATTACTTCTCATCTCAATGGTACTCACTATACACTCGTATATGCAAAGTGAGTGGGGGGAAAAGGAAAGAAAAACATGATTAGAAAATGGTTTTCAGTTGACGAAATTTAATTGAAATTCGTAGTTGTGCATAATTACCCAACGGAGATGTTGGCTATTTATTTTTATGTTGAGTTTCTGCTTTTTGCTGAATCACAAATGCTCAAATGTGTGTGCTATTGGACGTTTGAAGCATCTATTAAGATATGATGAGATTTATTCATAGACTATTCCTTATTTTCAATCAGGGACGTATCCATGAGTGATTCCGTTTTTTGCTTCATTAGGTCCCAACTTGTATAATCGACAGGGTTTAGGTCTGAATTGTTCGGTGGTCAAAGTGTTTTAGCAGGAGTCTAAAGTTCAAGAAATTGAACAGTTTATCAAGCCCGATTAGATGATGCGCAGTGTTGTTAAAAGATAAATAAATCTGAAAAAGTTCAAATACCTGAAATGTTACTTAATCAGAACATCTAGGCAGTGTGCATCGTTTAAATTCATACCTGGTGGAAAGAATCATTTTTAACACCAATTGTTTCACAATGGTAGTCCTGTGATCAGTGCGTAAATATCTAGATTTGAACGAGCTATATTCACCAACCTTGCGAAAAAGTTTTGTCCAAACCACCACACGACCGACCTTTCCTGAGAAACTCTTTTAACAACTGTATAAGACTGTAATTGTTAGCTTTTTTTTTTTTTTTTTTTTTTTTGCTTAGATGTTTGCCTCACTAGTTTCTACTGGCGGAGGCGCGCCATTTTCCACCCCAGACCGTAGTCCATTGGGCGATATCAGGACGCATAAACCAGTGCTTGGATGCATGTGTGCATCTGTATGTACCTATGCTAGGTTTGTGCGCCCTCAGAAGCTAGCCCAACCAAAGTGCAATGGAAGGGCTTTACCACGAGGGCGCGTGTGCAAGTTGTGCAAGGGTGTGACTGTGAGATAGAGTTAAATGAAACAGAGTGGGGTAAGAGAAGAGAGAAGGAGAAGAGTGGCCCCCCAGGGTGATGCGCCATTGTTAGCTTTGTGCAAAAGAAAACTGATGGTTTGTCTTTCTTCTGAAGTGAACCTCAATTTAGAGAAAACGAATCTATTGAAGCATCATCCAAATTCATGCGAAGGTGTGCAACTAAAACAGAAAGGCAACAACTACTACTATACGAATGTCAATACATTTCATCAACTAATACGGCGACGTCCAAGGAAGACATAGGCAGACAACATCACTGAGTGGTCAAACCTTAGTTCCGGTGAGGCACGACTGGCGGCAGCAGACAGAGTGAGATGGCGTGAGTTTGTGGGAGCGTCTTAAAGTGTGCTCCAACGACCTGATGGGTTACGGGATGAACTAAACTGATAACCATTTAATTATGAATTTATATGGGCTCCTTTTTTCATATACGTACGTACTTACGAATGTACCTGCGTGCGTGTGTGCATGCGTAGTTGCGTGCGTGCGAGCGTGTATGTGTTTGAGTGTGTGTGTGTGTGTGTGTGTGTGTGTGTAAGTAAACAAAAACAAAGGGGACTGCGATCTGCGTGAATGGCGTATCATCTTCATTAGAAATGAAGATCATCATCATTATCTGGTCGATCAGTCCGGAGACTGGTTGTGAGGTTGTCTGAGTATGCCTCCCCGTTTGTCCCTATCCTCTGGTTGATCAGTCCGGAGACTGGTTGTGAGGTTGTCTGAGTATGCCTCCCCGTTTGTCCCTATCCTCTGGTTGATCAGTCCGGAGACTGGTTGTGAGGTTGTCTGAGTATGCCTCCCCGTTTGTCCCTATCCTCTGGTTGATCAGTCCGGAGACTGGTTGTGAGGTTGTCTGAGTATGCCTCCCCGTTTGTCCCTATCCTCTGGTTGATCAGTCCTTAGACCGGTTGTAAGGTTGTCTGAGTATGCCTCTCTGTTTGACCCTATCATCTACATTTCTCTTCATTTCAGAATCTGTTGCTACTTTAATGTCACTGTTTCTCTGAGAAATAAAGGTTAGTCTTGATCGCCCCAGTCCTCTCTTCCCTTTAATCTTGCCCTCTTGTATATTCTGTAGAAGTGTTTCAAGTGTCATATTGGGACCCAGCCAACTCAACCGACGTTTTTGCATCAATTACAATTTTTGTATTTGTACGCCGACTTTTTTCTATTTCTTTCTATCCAAGTAACTCTCTCCATTCTACGGCAGAACAACAGTTCAAACGCTTCTAAGCTTTTTTCTTTCTTCTTTCCTATAGTCCATGTCTGAGCTCCATACAGTCAAATTAGTCAATATTAAAGACGATTATTCTGTCGCTCAGTTCTATCCTGATATTCTTTGAGGTTTACTATTTCAATTTTTTACTGAAGTCTCTGTTTTGCCATTGCCAGTTCTGGTTAATTTCTATCTCATTGCTCGCATCTTCTATTATGGTTTTTACACATATATAAACGTCTGTACTTGTTCGATTGTTTCTCCATTGATGATTATATTTATTTGCCCATGTTTCGTGGCTGAAACCAAAGTCTTTGTTCTCGATGCGTTTATTTTCATGCGAAATTCTTCGACTGTGCTATTTATTGTTTACAACCATTATGAATGAAGAGAGAAAGCGTGAAAACAATTATATGAGATTGAAATTTTTAAAATAGGTAATAGTAAAAATCTGTGTACCTGGTATATGGCACCTTCGAATACACAACATACGATTGTGTCAGTAATAGAGCCATCAGCATTACAGTACCCCATACAACAAGTTTCTATTGTGAAATGTGTACCAGGCTGCAACGATAAGAAAGGCAATAAGAAAAATGCATTATCGTACATATACGTTTTCAGTTTCATTGATACCTTAAAGCATGGGTGGGCAAACATTATTTGTTACGTGCCAAATAGTAAGTATTTTATTCTCTGCAAGCCAAGAGGCAAAATCCACGATATGTCTTTAGGTAGACCTACTTAAACACAAGAACAATCATTTTCACCAATTAATTTAACAAAATTGAAGGTAAAAATACAATTTTTAGTAATAATCTCTTGATTTTGATCGATATATTGATAGACCCTCTCTTAGCGTTGCTACGATAACTGCTCTTTACGGCCCAACACGCCATGTTTCAGTTTACTATGTGGGATTGGGTTTGCCTTCGAACTGCGATCCCCATTTCAAGCGCGTCGATTATATGTCTCCAAACTCCCATGTGTCTACGTCATACAGCCAGTAGTCATAGCATATAATGTCTCTCATTTTTAATGTATGACTTTGTTGGATGTTCATATATGACTCATGTTGGGGAAAATAGATTTGACCTTCCTAATTCGTATCTATATTTCCATTTCACATCTTCCATCTTCCGATTTTATATCTCAGTGACAAGGACGTTATACCTGAATTAACGACAATAAATGATGCATTACGAATAAACGCCGGTATGACAAATTGGTTTCCAGTGTTGAGTGATGTACGACAGGGTTGTGTTCTTTCTCTATTATTATTCATCATTAATAGATATGAAATCACGCAGTTGGTTACCTACATGAGTAGTACCTAAACGAACTGTTGCTTGCTGATGATCAAGTCACCTTTTACCAAAAGGGATGTGACTTACAACGTCACTTAACCTATCTCAATTTAGTTTGTAACAAATATAGCATCTAGTGGTATCCAGGGAGAAGGGAGGAAAGGAGTGCGCGCAGCGTAGTGATATCAATTATGTTTAATAGAGGAGCGAGTGGTCAAATGGTTTCGAGGTCTGCCTGTCGACAAGGGGGACATCCGTTCGAATCCCCGGTATGGCATATGTTGTTTTTCTGTTCGGGGTGAAGTAAACAAACATAGCCAGCACACGACGTGGCGACAGCAGTTGTGAGGCAGCCTGTAGTCCTCAGCCTTCAAAACCCATTGACTACTCCAGCAATGCCGTATGGCAGTTGTAATGGATATTTGTTGTTCTATGAGTGTGTACTGAAGTGCTATATTTATTTGATACAATCCAAATGCTAGAAACCCTTACACTCACTATGAAACGACTAAATTATCGGTCTGTTCTGTAATATCATTATTAAGAAAAGTGCGTATTTCTAAATAGCTGTTTAAAATCTACACCTTAAGCAAAGAGGCAATCAATGAGGTTTGAAGTGAGGCATTGGTTGGAGTGAATACCTTCACATATTTTGGCATCACTATTGAAGCTTTAGGGAGGCCAGTGACAGATGTAAGGGCATGAATTGGAAAGGCAAGGATAGCATTCATGTTACTAAATAAGGAATTGGAATCTTTGGCAGTAAATGGTAATATCAAGTTAAGATTGTTGAATTACAATGTCAAGTTAGTATTCCTGTAAGGAGCAGAAATTTAGAGAACGACAAAGGCATTACCGATGAATCTCCAGTAGATTGTCAATAAATCTGTACGGAGAATAATAAGTATAGGTTCACAAGACATGGTAAGGAATGAAGACCGATAGGAAAGAAGTCAAAAACGACCAGTGAAGGACAGATCAAACGTAAGAAATACAGTTGGATGGGACACACGCTACGGAAGGCACAATAAAACTTAGCCAGACAGGACCTAAGATGTAATCCACGGGGAAATAGGAAGACAGGTAGGTCAAGTAACATCTGTAGAAGAGACTATGAAAATGAACATTGGTCTCTGGACCCTACTGGAGAGAAACAGAAAGGGCAACTCAAGTATAGACTTACCGGAGGCGTGTTGTTTATGGCCTATGTTTCCGGAAGCAAAGTCGAGCCTTGATTGATTGGATTTCTAAATACTTGCCAGGGTATACAAATTAATTCACAATGATTAGGCTTAAATTTCACGCGAGTGGTACTTGGATTGATAATTAGAGTTCTACTGTAACGTTCTGAACATGTCGTTAAAACCGAATAAAAATGTTTTTGCAAGAGGCTAAGAATGTTTTCACATAAAAACATTTTCTGTTAAATAACAAGTGCCACAGACTTTCTGTAATGGGATACAGCTTTAGTGAGGCATGTGCTTCATCGGAAGCATACAGATGAATCATCACATGTATTGTGCTTACTTGATACGTGGCGTTGTTATGCTCACATGTAATCGGTGTTTGGGCTACGGTTGTGCTGAAAAGACAGATTGTTGCCCACCAGAGAAATATTCTTCCAGTAGCCATTCTGTACGCGATATTCAGTTACAGTTTCTTGTATCGTTATGAAATAACAGCCAGCTTCAGTAAATCATATTTATATACATATACGATATGGAGTAGCAAGAGCTTGCACGTGTTACGTGAATACAATTTGTGAACCGAAAATTAAACCATCCCCGAATTTTACTTTAAAATTATGCAGATTGCTACTTTATCTTTGGCTGATTAGTTTCATTTAGTTGATGTTATGTTTTCGCCTACCACGCGATCATTGATGTACATATTATGTGTGCCTTCTCGTCTTCAGATGAAACTGGTAACAGATTTGTATCAGTTGACCTTCTAAATCGGTTGTTTTCTTAATAGTAATCGTTAATGTACTCTAGGGAATGAGGAGCGCCTAATCGAATGGTTTAGATACATAACTGTTGACTTGGGCAGCTAGCTGATCGAAGCTCCGGCATATGTTGTTTTTCTCTTTGGATGAAATAAACAAACATAGCTTGCGTACGACGTGGAGACAGCAGTGGTGAACGTTCAGGAGTCTTCAACCTATAAACCCCCCCGACTACACCAACAACAGGAATACAGTCGAACGACGTACGGCTCTAGACAATTCCTATAGTGGGCAGTTTCTCTCATAAAATTGAAAAGAGTGTAAATACGGATGAAACCAGTAGCCCGCTGACTGTACAAACTCCTAGTGCTCTCAGTCATCCCTCCCTACTTGATCAACGTTCTATAAGAACAGACAGCTTAGATGATGCTAATTTTCGAACAGATAGTTTTTGTGTATTACAGAAAAACAAACTTCTTACTTTGAACTGCAGAAAATGACAACATAGACACACTTGGCAGAGATGGCAGACTCACAACGGGACATTGTAGACTCAAGGCTCACCTCTACAGAATGGGTCTCAGAGACACTGCCACGTACGATTGTGGAGCACCCATGGAAAAACCAGAACATATTCTACAGGACTGCCCTACCTATGCAGACCAAAGAGAAGCAGTCTGGCCTGGTGGAGCGACCATGCTCAAAAAGCAGTGAGGGACCAGCAAAGATCTGAAACGCACAGTCTCGTTCGTGAACCTCACCGGACTATAAGCATAGGAAGAAGAAGAAGAAGAAGAAGAAGAAGAAGAAGAAGAAGAAGAAGAAGAAGAAGAAGAAGAAGAAGAAAAAGAAGAAGAAATGTGCGCTGTTTAATTTAACGATAATTTAATATTCTCAAAAGGATGAAAATATAATTTTGCAAACGATAAGTAATAGATGATAACAGAGGTGTCAACTAACTAATGTCTTTATCAATAAGGAGTCAAAAAAAAAACATCACAAGAATAAGCACGGGCAAGGTAAGATATCTCATTAAGGAGAGTGGAAAATTGAAAGTAGCACAAAAACCAAGAAATAAAGCAATTAATAAACTTACTTACTTACTTACTTACTTAGTCGCTCCTCTTCTACCGTGAGGTGTAGAGGTAATAAAACAAAGATATATTCATATTCAAAATTACTATACGATGTGGAAACGTGGATTTTGAGCAGGAAATTTAAGGACACTACAGAGCCCCTTCGAATTTGATTGTACAAAAAGGAAAGGGGCTCAATATTTGCTGTTTATATCCTAGGTCGGTAATTATAGTGATTTTCAACGCCCCAAAGATAATTAATCGACATGTATTTTCAATTCGGTTAAGTTTTCCGGTGTTTGTTTTGGCCTCTGTTGACCAAGTGCTAGAGGGATATTCCATAATTAGTCTGATTGTACCAGTGTAGACTTGCATGAGGATTTTTTGTCCTACCTAAGATGTACCGGCCAGTTTTTTCATCAGTCTATTTATGGCCCTTGTCTGGATTTTCTCTATATTTGACTTCCAGGTAAGTCTCGAGTCAAATGTGACTTCAAGGAATGTGGATGTGTCCAACTGGGGTATTTGTTGGTTTCCTATCTTTGTTGTTAATATTTCCTTTTTGGGGGAGCGGGAACAGAGAATAATGGAGGTTATGGTGTGGTTTATTTTCAGTCCCCACTCTTTTTGATCAGTTCTCCACCTTATCTACTGTCTTTTGGAGCAAGTATGAGGATTTTGTTGCATGTTCTGTGGCTGTCCATACAGCAAAGTGTTGGAGCAAGTGTGAGGATTTTGTTGCATGTTCTGTGGCTGTCCATACAGCAAAGTGTTGGAGCAAGTGTGAGGATTTTGTTGCATGTTCTGTGGCTGTCCATACAGCAAAGTGTTGGAGCAAGTGTGAGGATTTTGTTGCATGTTCTGTGGCTGTCCATACAGCAAAGTGTTGGAGCAAGTGTGAGGATTTTGTTGCATGTTCTGTGGCTGTCCATACAGCAAAGTGTTGGAGCAAGTGTGAGGATTTTGTTGCATGTTCTGTGGCTGTCCATACAGCAAAGTGTTGGAGCAAGTGTGAGGATTTTGTTGCATGTTCTGTGGCTGTCCATACAGCAAAGTGTTGGAGCAAGTGCGAGGATTTTGTCGCATTTTCTGTGGCTGTCCATACAGCAAAGTGTTGGAGCAAGTGTGAGGATTTTGTTGCATGTTCTGTGGCTGTCCATACAGCAAAGTGTTGGAGCAAGTGTGAGGATTTTGTTGCATGTTCTGTGGCTGTCCATACAGCAAAGTGTTGGAGCAAGTGTGAGGATTTTGTTGCATGTTCTGTGGCTGTCCATACAGCAAAGTGTTAGAGCAAGTGTGAGGATTTTGTTGCATGTTCTGTGGCTGTCCATACAGCAAAGTGTTGGAGCAAGTGTGAGGATTTTGTTGCATGTTCTGTGGCTGTCCATACAGCAAAGTGTTGGAGCAAGTGTGAGGATTTTGTTGCATGTTCTGTGGCTGTCCATACAGCAAAGTGTTGGAGCAAGTGTGAGGATTTTGTTGCATGTTCTGTGGCTGTCCATACAGCAAAGTGTTGGAGCAAGTGTGAGGATTTTGTTGCATGTTCTGTGGCTGTCCATACAGCAAAGTGTTGGAGCAAGTGTGAGGATTTTGTTGCATGTTCTGTGGCTGTCCATACAGCAAAGTGTTGGAGCAAGTGTGAGGATTTTGTTGCATGTTCTGTGGCTGTCCATACAGCAAAGTGTTGGAGCAAGTGTGAGGATTTTGTTGCATGTTCTGTGGCTGTCCATACAGCAAAGTGTTGGAGCAAGTGCGAGGATTTTGTCGCATTTTCTGTGGCTGTCCATACAGCAAAGTGTTGGAGCAAGTGTGAGGATTTTGTTGCATGTTCTGTGGCTGTCCATACAGCAAAGTCATCTGCGTGTAAGCTGTTTGATACAGACTGACGGCAGCATTTAGTGATGTCATTTACATATATCAAGAAAAGACTATGCGTTATTACACTACCCTGTGGCACTCCCCCTTTCAGTCTGACTGACGTGCTGGCATAGTTGTCCAATTTAACCCTGGCAGATCTTTGGAAGGGGTAACTTTTAATCCATGAAAACATATTGTTGGTAACATCCTGCTTGGAGGATTTTCAGCTTCAGGCCTTCTCTCCAGACAGTGTCGAAGGCACTGAAGAGATCAAAGAAAATGGCTAGCACTTTATTTTTCTGTTGAAAGGAATTTTCAATGTTCTGTGTTAGATATGTTAATTGGTCCTCTGTTCTTCTGTGTTGCCTGTATCCTGTTTGAGTTGATGCGAGTAGCGAGTTGGTCTCAAGATACCAGGTGAGTCTTTTATGTATCAGTCATTCCATCAGTTTCCCTACACAGCTAATGAGACTTATGGGCCTAGTTTTTAGGATCGTGTTAGTCTTTTCCTGGTATAGGAATAACTGAATGTAGGCCTTGTTTCAGAGTGCCGGAACAATACCCCCATGCCAGCTCTGGTTAAATATTCCAAGGAGGAACCTCTTGCTTATGGAACCAAGGTGTTTGTGATACCATCTGCCCTTTGTGCTTTTTTCTCATTTAGTTTCTTAGTTTCATCTTCTAGCGCCTGTAGGGATAACGTCACTGTCATGCATTCTGTTGGAGTGTCTCTTTTTGGAGAGCTTTGATCTGTGTTCTTACTTCTGAAACTCTGTCTCTTGAAACTTGCGTCTTACTTTCTGACTGATACGTTCTGGCCATAAGGTCTGCTGCCGCCTTGCCCATCACCTGGCCTAAGGTCGCATGTAGCACGGTTTTTCATCTTTCTGTCTTGTCACCGTTTAGGGTTTTGGTGAGATTCCACAGTCTTCTATTTTTTTTCCAGATCGAAAGAGCTGGTTAGTTTGTGCCAGCGTTCTCTCATACTCTTCTTTTCCTCTTTTTTGAAGACTGCCTTTGCTTTGTTTTGCAAGATTGTATTTTCATCTGTTGGGTTTGTCTCCATTTCTCTGCTCGTACTAATCAGAAGGGTTGGTAGTCTTTTCTGCAGCCTCTTGGGATACTTTTCTTGGCAGCAACAGGAACGCACCTATTGAAGGTTTGAAGTTTAGAATTTACGTTTTTAAGGCTCGGTTTAGATTTTCAACAGAGAGCTGTCTCTCTGCGATGTAAATGGGCTCTAATTTCCTTTCCTAAAGTTCCATCTAGGGAGGGAGTTACCCTTTGGAGTATTTTCTGTTCCCTCTATGGTAATTATTATTGGTCTATGGTCGCTGCCTACCAGTTGTTGACAAATGCATCGACTCGAGACCTTTTGTATCTCTTCTGTAGCCATGGCGAGATCCAGATTACTTGTTTTCCTCTATGACCTGAAGTAGTATGTGTGTGGGTCGTCAGGTTTGTTTAGTATGACTAGGCTGTTGGTTATGATAAAGTTTTCCACCTCCTTTCCCTTTCCTATAGGTCTTTAAAAAGCCTTATTGCTGTTGACATTATTTCTTGTTATTTCTGATCTGTAACTCCGTCATTGTTTAGGAGTCTTCGGAAACATCTAATTTCAAAGGCAAGTATCCTCCGCTCAAGGTCAACTGTAATTGTCCATGTCTCACAAGCATGGCTGAATATTGACAGGCAAAATGTACGCATTCATCTATCTTCGTGCAAATGGTTAATCATTGGTCTTGCCAGATTTTGTTAAGCCGTGGAAGCGTAGCAATTCTGACTAACAACTCACATTTTGTTCCCTTATCACTGACAATCGTTCCCAGTTATTTAACTTAACGTCTTTATACTGATTTAGAAGACTCTCTAGAGCATGTATACAACGAGCTACATTTGCATTACCCTACTCTAAAAACTATGCGCTTCCATTCTATTCTTAAATGCATTAACTGTCCCTGCCTCTACTATCTCCTTGGGCAATGCATTCCAAGAATTCACCACTCTTTGACTAAAAAAATATTTCGAAACATCCAATCTGGACCTTTCTTTAGTAATTTGTATCTGTGCCCTCTTGTTCTTATCGGTGGTTGTATTTTTAAAAAAATAGTTATAGTCTAAATTAACCTCTCTTGTGATTATCTTATAAACACTGTATTGTCACCTCGAATTCTTCTCTTTTCAAGACACTAGTTTTTTCTGAGCCTTTTCTAGCAAATGTAACTTTGGAATCCCACTATCAGTTTTGACGCTCTTCTTTGTATCCTTTCCGGTATCTTTAAATCTCTTCTGCGATAAGGATTCCACACCTGTACGCAATACTCCAATCTAGATATTTTTTTGTGTGTTCGTCTATTTCTCTATTCCCCTTAGGCGGTGTGCGTTGCACTACCGTTTTTATTTTCCTCCTGTAAGCCCAGTGCATTCGACTTCGGCATGCATTTTATGTAAGGGTCTGCTTCCTCCTGAATTTTTTAAGGGTTTGCGTCCATGAGGTAATGGCGGTGCTGTGATGTTAAGTTATGTGGAAAGAACCCAGCACCTGAGCCAATGCTAGGTCTAACCAATGCTTTATATATTTTGACAATCACTTCCCTGATGGTATTTTTTATATTTCTTTTTATCATACCTAACATTGCATTTGCCTTATTCACTGCTACCTGAACTCACTCACCTACTTTACCTGCATGATCTATTTTAACCCTTACGTCCCTTTTCTTATCTATCATTCTAATATTGTTCTCGTACATTCTGTAATTATGTAATATTGGATCTACCCATGTGGATAACTACATTTATCTATGTTAAACTCAATTTTCCATCTCACAGACCAGTCTCGAATTTTATCCAAATCTGACATCACTACTGTTATATAGATGAGACTCTCCTACATGGTGTTGTGTCGTCCGCAAATTTTTCAATCATGAATTCTTCTTTGCGTTTGGTTTCGTATGCTCGTTTTATGTTATCAGATAAGCGACCTCCATTAAGGGGCACGTCAGTCGCAGGTCCTCATTGGTTCCCTACAGTTTGTCTTGTATGTTTTAATTATTGGTTGTTACTCTGTTCTTAGATTTGTCCAGGGCTCCCACTTGCTTTCTCTATAACGGTTCCACCCTGTAGAAATATGATGAGTCGCATCCCTCCTTTCCTCAATGCTTCCTCTGATGATCCATCTGTGTAGACGTGCATCCACATGGGTTGAGGATAGGCGTTTCCAATATTCTTTAGGATTTTTTCTCTCCATGCATGGTCTGATTCTTCCTCCTTTCTATCGACACCTAGTATTTTCGCTTCCATTGTGAAGTTGGGCTGTTAATATGTATTTTCATATACTTGTATTATTTCCAATGTCGTTGGACATTTTGATATGATGTCACTGTTCCTTGCTGTATCCAATCATGGATTATATATCAATGTCCAAATGGTTTATTCATATCAAGAACAAAATTGGTCATTAGTTGCTTTGTGGAAGTGTTTACACTAAATGTTTTAAATTCTTCATCTTCTGGGGTAGTTGTCTCGCCGCAGCGACTCAATTTCAACCAGTGTTCGTAAAGCGATCTCAGTCCCGCCAGGCGGAGCGATAGCGCGGGCTTGCGGAAAACGCTCGCCTGCCTTTCCCCGTAGTGCGAATTGGGTGCGGTTTGTGGTAGTGGCTCCTCCACCGAGGTGCGCTAGTCTGGTCCGTATCAGGAAACGTGGTCCGTCCGTGGTGATTTATCTAAGGCTTATAGCAGAGCTCGACAGTACGTCTCGCTGGTGGTCCGACTCTCGCAAAGAGCTTGTGACCGGCAAATGGAAAGCAGGAATCGTTGCCTCGAGGGCAGGCCGGCAGGCCAAATTGTCTCCAGTCCCAGTGAAATTCATCGCCGAGGTCGTTGGGATCCGTTCTGCACAGAGCGCTGCCATCCCTCCTCGAGCGAGCCCGGTCGGTCGGTCGTCTGGTGCGTGTGGGAGGCCCCTGTCAGGCGGTCCTAGGTCGACGGAGTGAGGGACGGGTGGAACAAACCGTCCCGTCAGTCGGTCGGTCCCTGCGGCCGTCGTCCCAGCGAGGCCTTTTACAAAAACACACCCTTCCTCCGCCGACCGGTGTGTGCTGTACACAGTACGTCTCCGACAGATATCTGGTTGATCCTGCCAGTAGTCATATGCTTGTCTCAAAGATTAAGCCATGCATGTCTAAGTTCACACTGTCTCACGGTGAAACCGCGAATGGCTCATTAAATCAGTCGAGGTTCCTTAGATGACACGATCCTACTTGGATAACTGTGGCAATTCTAGAGCTAATACATGCTTACCAAGCTCCGACCCTCGCGGAAAGAGCGCTTTTATTAGTTCAAAACCAATCGTCGTTTCCCCTCGCGGGGTTGCGGCGTCCCCACTGGTGACTCTGGATAACTTTGTGCTGATCGCATGGCCTCATGTGCCGGCGACGCATCTTTCAAATGTCTGCCCTATCAAATGTCGATGGTACGTGACATGCCTACCATGTTTGTAACGGGTAACGGGGAATCAGGGTTCGATTCCGGAGAGGGAGCATGAGAAACGGCTACCACATCCAAGGAAGGCAGCAGGCGCGCAACTTACCCACTCCCGGCACGGGGAGGTAGTGACGAAAAATAACAATACGGGACTCTTTCGAGGCCCCGTAATTGGAATGAGTACACTTTAAACCATTTAACGAGGATCTATTGGAGGGCAAGTCTGATGCCAGCAGCCGCGGTAATTCCAGCTCCAATAGCGTATATTAAAGTTGTTGCAGTTAAAAAGCTCGTAGTTGGATCTCAGGCGCAGGCGGGCGGTCCGGCTCGCGCCGGTTCACTGCCCGTTGTCTCCTGCCCTACCGTCTGCCGGCTCTCTCCCACGGGTGCTCTTCGCTGAGCGTCCTGGGTGGCCGGCGCGTTTACTTTGAAAAAATTAGAGTGTTCAAAGCAGGCCTCGGCTGCCTGAATAATGGTGCATGGAATAATGGAATAGGACCTCGGTTCTATTTTGTTGGTTTTCGGAACTGGAGGTAATGATTAACAGGGACAAACGGGGGCATTCGTATTGCGGCGTTAGAGGTGAAATTCTTGGATCGCCGCAAGACGAGCTACTGCAAAAGCATTTGTCAAGAATGTTTTCATTAATGAAGAACGAAAGTCAGAGGCGCGAAGACGATCAGATACCGTCGTAGTTCTGACCATAAACGATGCCGACTAGCGATCCGCAGGAGTTGCTTCGATGACTCTGCGGGCAGCTTCCGGGAAACCAAAGTGTTTGGGTTCCGGGGGAAGTATGGTTGCAAAGCTGAAACTTAAAGGAATTGACGGAAGGGCACCACCAGGAGTGGAGCCTGCGGCTTAATTTGACTCAACACGGCCAACACTGAAATGATTGACATGCCGAGACCACTCTTCTGGGGTCTAATATTGAACTGGTGCTGGACTTAGACCCCCAGAAACCTGGGGTTATGCAGCCTGTGGCCCGGTTTTGTCTGCATCCAGTGTTTGATAAAGGAATTGACGGAAGAGCACTATCAGGAGTGGAGCCTGAGACCTAAGTTAACTAAACACGCCAATACTGCAGAATGACTATCAATAAGTACACCTTCGTGGGGTCTAATAGAGAACATGTGCTGGAATTAGACCCTCGAAAATCTGGGACTACCCCCTAAGAAACTCGATTGTCTCGCTAAGGGAATTGACGGAAGGGCACCACCAGGTGTGGAACCTGCGGCTTAATTTGACTGAACACGCCAATACTGTAGAACAACTGACAAATCTAGAGCACTACCGTTTGGGTCTAATAATGAACGTACGCTGGTATTAGACTCACGGATGACAAGTCAGCTCTCAAACACTCAAATGAAAGAACGCTACGGAAATCGTGTTTAACTCCGCAGAAACCGCAGATTTCAAATACCTGGTCATTGACAAACAAAAGCCCTCAATAAATTCGTCTGACCAAATAGTGAACGGGTGCTGGAAATAGATCATCTGAAGACAGGTCAGTTTTACCCTACAAATGACAGGGCGTTGCTACGGAAAACCAGCTCAAATCGAGAGGAGCCGCAGACACTTTGGTTCACGTACCAGGCTGATAAGCCAAGGGCGCGAGGCTACCATGTGGGGGATTACGGCCGAACCCTTGTAAGCCGCAATCCCGCCCAAAATCTCAGCACCACTGCAATGGGAGGCTCCTACATGCTCGGGACCTGGGGCTTGGCGCCCCAGCCCTATCAGGTAGAGCCACAGCAAGAGGTCCTTGCCGCCCGCCAAATCAAAGCGGGCGGACAACTGCTTGATACTCACCCTAAACGGCGACGGGGTGCGAAAACACCAACCAAAGACTTAGTACCTGGTCGGGGTGTCGAAAACAGTAGAGCAGCCACCTCACTGTGAACTGTCAAGACTCAACCACTGACCATGAGAGTTGTCCGCACACCAGGCGAACAACATCTCTGTGACATTACCAGGCTTGTCCTCTGGCTGAATGCACTCCGGCTACGATATCTACCTCTGTACGTTATCAGCCATATAACTATCATACTGGACGCAGAAGAGATGCAGACCAGCGGACATTGCACACCTGCCCCACTGTGTCAACACCCCAGGTGGCGGGGAATGCTAGGCGTACCATCCCTGCATAGAAGCCAAGAAAATAAAGGGAAAAAGAGATACCCCACTCACATGCAAATGCTACGTTCCTGGCAGGACGTGACGATCCTGGGACATAGACACACTGGACTGCCTCTCTTCCGGGTAAACCAGTCCATCTCATATATCATCACATATCATCATTGCACCCTATAGACACGAGTAGTGAAGACTCGATAGTCTGGTAAGACAACTTCCATAAGAGAGAAAACTCTGATCGTAAAGAACTGCTGCCTTGCAGATAGGCTGGGGACAGCCAAAGGCTAAGGAGGGCATCCCTACAGAAACGCCTGTTGAAATCGGATGCACGGGGCCGCAAGCCTAACAAAACAGTGCAACGTAAATCACAGTATGATGGCAGTACAACCTATTCGAAAAACGTATGGCGCTCATCCTGCGGAGTCCCGCCAGGCAGCGATAGTGCCGGGCCTCACGCCTCGAAGGGGCCCACCCTTGACTACTGGTGGTCACCCACCCATGTGTCGTGGAGTCAAGGCACATGGCTATGGGGCAACGTCTATTGGCCAAAACCTCAAGACCCTCAAAATACTACAGTGGAATGCGGAGGGAGTCATTAACAAAAAACTTTCCCTAACACACCACCTGCATGAAGGTAAGATTGACGTGGCATGTATCCAGGAAACGCACCTCAACAATAACCATAAATTCTCAATCAGAGGATACCAGACCTTCCGTCTAGATAGAGAAGGCCACAAAGGAGGGGTCCTGATACTGACCAGAAACAGCATACCGAGTAGCGCGGTACCTGTCAATCACACCGGACAAGCAGAAATTGTAGGAGTTGACATAATGGCTCAAGAGACGAAGCTCCGCATTTTCAATCTGTACGGACCACCAAACAGAGACCTATCGCTCTCGAGTATGGAGGTCAGAGACTCCAACTGCATAGTAGTTGGAGATTTCAACAGCCACTCGGAGAGATGGGGATACTCTGACACAGACAGCAGAGGTG
Organism: Ariolimax columbianus; assembly: GCA_036924085.1. Classification (NCBI taxonomy): domain Eukaryota; kingdom Metazoa; phylum Mollusca; class Gastropoda; order Stylommatophora; family Arionidae; genus Ariolimax; species Ariolimax columbianus. Next base: position 26,621,492 of record JAVGWX010000009.1, on the reverse strand, counting down.
ACGAAGTGGAAGATTGGGAGATAGATGCAAATCTCTCCCTAATCAATAGGCCGGAGGATAGCCCTAGCTTCTATTCAAGAACATGGCATACCACCTCGACTCCAGATTTGGCCTTCTCCACACAGGACATACACTATAAAATAGACCGCCAGGTGCTAAACCAACTGGCAGGTAGCGACCACAGGCCGATCAGGCTAACCATTGACATGGAAGTAGGCCCACAGGAAACAAAACCGCTCCCACGTTGGAATTACAAACGAGCCGACTGGGACAGATTTGCAATCCTGACAGATGGGCTGCGTGAAACCATCAACACACGAAACACCAAAATGAAGCCCATGGTAGAGAGCCTAAGCAAGGCAATAATGCAAGCCGCCACTGAAACCATCCCAAGAGGAGCTAGGAAAAACTATAAGCCCTACTGGAATGATGAGTTACAGAAAGTGGAAGATGCAGTAACAAATGCTAGGAACATGGCAGAACGAGAAAAATCCATGGAGGCAAACATCGCCCTCAAAGCCGCCGCGGCGCAGTACAAACACACTCTCAAGCAAACAGCAAGAGAAAGTTGGAAAAATAAAACGGAAAGTCTGAACCTGGACAAAGAAGGGAACAAGCTATGGAAGCTAGTCAGAGCCATGAATGACGAAACCCCGTCAAATAAACAAATTACTATCAAGCAGGGCGAGAACTTGATCACAGGTAAGAAAGCCGCAAACGCCTTTGTCGATCACTATGCCAGAGCAAACCACATCGAGGTCCCTGCAGATAAGCATACAGACATTAGCGAAGAGCTAAAGGGACACGAAAACATAAATACGGCTCCTGAAGAGCACATGATGGCCAAACTAACAATGCGCGAAATGGAAGAGGCTATGAGAACACTAAAGAAAAGGAAATCTCCCGGAAAAGACGGGATAACAAACGAAATGCTGATGGGGCTGGGCCAAACAGCGAAGAAGAAACTACTGTCAGTCCTGAACCAAAGCTGGAAAAGGGGTATTGTACCCCAGGCATGGAAAGATGCAATACTGGTACCAGTACCAAAAACAGGGAAGGACAAAACAGATCCAAATGGATACAGGCCCATAAGCCTACTGAGCTGTGTCGGCAAGCTGATGGAACGGATGATAAACACCAGACTGATGTGGCATCTGGAAGAAAAACGAATACTAATTCCACAGCAAGCCGGCTTTAGACAGCACAGATCCACTGAGGACCAGGTCATCCTCATAGCCCAGGAGATAGAAGATGCCTACCAGGCACAGAAACACACAGTAGCTGTTTGGGTGGATCTGGAAAAGGCATTTGACAAAGTCTGGAAGGATGGACTTAGAGTCAAGCTAAGAAGAAGTGATGTCTGTGGGAAGATGTACAAGTGGATCAACCACTACCTCAAACAAAGAACGGCCAGAGTCCAAGTACAAGGGCAGATGAGCAAAAAGGTGACACTCGAGCAGGGAGTACCCCAAGGGGGAGTATTGTCACCCACACTCTTCCTGGTATATATAAACGACATTACAGAGAATATACCAAGAAGAGTCCATAGCTCAATGTTTGCAGACGATCTGGCTATGTGGACCTCTGAAAAGAATCTCACCATAGCAAGAAATCGGATGCAGACGGCCCTAACATCGCTGGAAGAGTGGGCGAACTCATGGCTGGTCAAAATAAACGAGGAGAAAACCACGTGCACAATATTCTCGCTCTCATTGAAACCCCAAAGTACCAAATTAGGTCTAAATGGCAAAATCCTGCAGCCAAACGACAACCCAACCTATCTGGGAGTCAAATTTGATCGGCGCATGACATGGAAAAGTCAGATTGAGAGAAACCGAATGAAAGCCAGAGAAAGAATGGCGATCATGAGGAAAATTGCTGGCACAAGCTGGGGAGCAGACGAAGGCATACTAAAGAAACTGTACACTGGAAGAGTGAGACCAGTTCTCGAGTATGGCATTGCGGCATGGACAACAGCAGCGAAGGCGAACTTCGATAAAGTTAACAAACTTCAAAACCAAGCCATGAGAATTATAACAGGTGGCATGAAGTCAACGCCAATTGTAGAACTTGAAAAGATTACAAAACTGCAATCCATGACCGATAGAAGAGACTGCAGAGCCCAGCTGCAGTCAGAGAAACTCCGAAGACTGACGGACCATCCAATGTACCAGAGACTAAACAATCTGGGAAATGGGAAACTAAAGCGGAGAAACTTTGCAGAAATAGCCAAAGCAAAGATGCACGAAGATCCCATAAACGCACTAACAACACCAAAACCCATCACTACTGTACGAAAACCTACTTGGAGGCAGGATATATTTCCAGAGGTGGTAGAAAATATACCAGGTATTGCAAACAAAAACTGCCAGACTGAAAAAGAAAGGAGAGACACTACCCTAAGCTTCATAACGAAAAGCTACCCAAGCATGGACTGGACCCATGCATACACCGACGGTTCTGTAACAAACACTACACAGAACGGAGGGACAGGAGCATTCCTGAACCTACCAAATGGCAGAAAAATAACACTGTCATTCGCTACTGGTAAGTACACAAGCAATTTCAGAGCGGAGGCAGAGGCACTGAGGGCGGCAGTGGAAGAAATGGTAACACACAGTGAAAATGAGAGCCATATAGTCCTGCTGACAGATGCTCTCGCCGTGGTCACAGCGCTAAAAAGCCAGAAAAACACTGAGCTTAATGACTTAAGAGCAGCACTCTGCAAACTGTGCCAGCAGTCCGCACCAAAAAGGGTAGTGGTTCAGTGGGTTCCGTCACACTGCAACATCCAAGGCAACGAGAAGGCAGACAGACTGGCAAAAGAAGGTGCAAGGCTACCACAAACAGATACCAGTATGACGTACGAAGAGTCAAAACGGCTTATCAAAGCCAGATACATGACCAAATGGGAAACCGAACATACTGGTTACACCAAAAACGATGCATATTACCAGTTGAACCGTAGAGAGCAGGTCGTTGTCTTCAGACTTCGCACTGGCCACAACAGACTGAGGTACCACCTATTCAACAAATTGAAGATAGGGTGTACCGACGAATGCCCGTGCGGTACTGGTAAAATGACCACTGAACATCTGCTGCAGAACTGCCCGGCATACGAGGATCAGAGAGAGCAGATGTGGCCATTGCCAGTGGAACTGCAAGACAAGCTCTATGGTAGTGGCGAGAGTCTCAGGATGACCGCCGCTTTTTTCGAAAAAATAATGGTTACTGTCTGACTGTGTACGCAGAAGAAGAAGAAGAAGAAGGATCTACCCATGTGGATAACTACATTTATCTATGTTAAACTCAATTTTCCATCTCACAGACCAGTCTCGAATTTTATCCAAATCTGACATCACTACTGTTATAGATGAGACTCTCCTACATGGTGTTGTGTCGTCCGCAAATTTTTCAATCATGAATTCTTCTTTGCGTTTGGTTTCGTATGCTCGTTTTATGTTATCAGATAAGCGACCTCCATTAAGGGACACGTCAGTCGCAGGTCCTCATTGGTTCCCTACAGTTTGTCTTGTATGTTTTAATTATTGGTTGTTACTCTGTTCTTAGATTTGTCCAGGGCTCCCACTTGCTTTCTCTATAACGGTTCCACCCTGTAGAAATATGATGAGTCGCATCCCTCCTTTCCTCAATGCTTCCTCTGATGATCCATCTGTGTAGACGTGCATCCACATGGGTTGAGGATAGGCGTTTCCAATATTCTTTAGGATTCTTTAGGATTTTTTCAGTCTGATTCTTCCTCCTTTCTATCGACACCTAGTATTTTCGCTTCCATTGTGAAGTTGGGCTGTTAATCTGTATTTTCATATACTTGTATTATTTCCAATGTCGTTGGACATTTTGATATGATGTCACTGTTCCTTGCTGTATCCAATCATGGATTATATATCAATGTCCAAATGGTTTATTCATATCAAGAACAAAATTGGTCCCAAAACCGAGCTCTGTGACACTCCACTTTCTACTTCACACCATTTAGAGTACTTATTTATGCCCACTATCTGTCTTCTTCCCGCCAACCAATATTCAAACCGTTCGGTAATTTCCCCACCTATTTCAAATCGCTTTAACTTTCAAATATTATAATTTCAGTGAAGAGTAATTCTGATTTAACTGTCCAAGTGATGAAACAGAAATTAACATTTCAGTGTTATATTCCCTAATTGCATCTGTTTCGAAAGTAGACAAATAGACTACACTGGACAACATTTTGAGTCAGTTGAAATATATTATTGAATGTTCAGACGTTTTACAACCAAAGATTTCTAAAACAATTTCCCAATGACAAGACCACAGTGATGAGATTACCGTGGATGACACAAATAAAAGGCATGTTCGCAGTGTACAATTTTTGCTTGGACAGTTAAAGCTAATTGACACAACACGAAAACATGATAGTTCTGAAATGTTGTTGTGGTTCTATCAACTGTATTTATAATCAACTAATGGATATGACTTTATTCTAGGCAGTGTCAATAGGCAATCCAATAGTCCTCTGGTCACTTTGAGACAGAGATCTTAACGACCGAAGACAGGATTGGATCGCCCGTGAGATTGTGTGAAAGACTAACGTCCGATTAGACAAACCATATTGATAAGACATGCTAGTCATGGTCACGCAAAATATACTTGCCACGACTCCTACCTTTTCATTCCTCGTAGTCCTTCCTGTGAAATGGGATGCTTACAGCTTGGCTAACTAGTTGAGGAATCTACGTGATCCGCTTAGTAGTGAGCGACACGCAAATGAAGTCAAGCATAGCACAACCGCCTGGAGCACCACAGTCCACCTTCATCAGTACGCTCAGGAAAGCTATAACCCTCCACTAAACGTCCTTTTTAGAACTCACAAAAAGAGTAATCCTATTCATTTTGGGCATTCTTCTTCTTCTTCTTCTTCTTCTTCTTCTTCTTCTTCTTCTTCTGCGTTCGTTCTCAATCTCCCGCTACCAAACCCTGAAAGGGCTTAAGTAGTAGAATGTAGTCCAGAGAACGGAATGCGTTGTGTCGTAGTTTACAGCTTGACTGCGATATTTGCACCTTTAGGTCCAACACATCCGACTTCAGGAAGCATTTTTTGAGTACCGGGTTAGCATTCCCTCTTCGATCCATTCTCCTTAGCCAGTCTGTCCTGCTGCAGCCTGTTATCCAGGATCACCGCGTGTAGGGGTAGAAGGGTCTTGGCAGCTCTGGTTCGCTGGCCCTGACGCTAGCAGTCAGATATGGGTCGCTGACCACTCGCAGCTCATGCGCTGCTCAGCATCTTGATACCATTTTGGGCATTTAACAACAACTAGCGCAAGATTAACTATCGTGTTGAGGTGTGTGTCAATTATGAACTTTTGAACTAAGAACATAATTTAATTAAGGAAGTAGTTGGTTATTTTGTAATTTGACTTGTGGTGAAAACTGGTAGCCTACAATGAGTTAAATATTATGCAATTCTTTTTAAATCTGTGTTACAAAAAAAAAACCACAAAAAAAACCATCGGTATTATTTGTTATAAAACCCATTTAAAAAAAATAACAAACATTGTAAAGGAATGACATAATAAAATATTCAAGTCTAGACCACTGAGTGCTGAAGATGTGTAACAGGAAGTGATAATATCATTTGCAAATTTGTCGAGCCGACCACTCCTCAAATCGGATCACGTTGTCACATTTCTTAATTTTAAATGCTGTCTTTGTAAATGTTTGGAAAAGTTGTGTACCATCCGTCCTTTCTATCTAGTATGGTTCTAGCGTGGGCTAAAAGCTGAGAGGAATAAAAAGGACGGCCTGTTTTAAAATTGATGAATCTGAAACTCGAGATGAAGGCCTGCATGAGAAATGCACTTTTTCTTTGCACTCATGTGACCTCACTGACTATCACGAAGAATGCGATTTGAGATAGAAACAATATCATTACAAATCCAACAAGTGAATAATAGGGGGGAAATGTCACATAAATTGGTAAAATAATCTTTACTGACGGCCAGGCAAATGCGACGCCACAATGCAAAACAGATATAATAAAGAAAGTAAAGTCATTGGGCAAATGTCCCCAACATTATAATGTAACCATGTGGTGACAATGGATACAAAAAGAGCACTATACAACACAATATTCCTATCCACATTGTGCTATCAGTTCCAGAATTGAACAGTAACAAACAAACATAAAGTCACATCGTAACAACAAAGATGAAAAGCCTGCGCAGAATGCTTGGAATAACAAGAATTGATAGCATCAGAAACGAATATATTAGGAGACAAGTAGTTACAACACCAGTGTTAGACCTCATAAGGAGACAACAAACCAAATGGTTCGGCTACGTTACGCGCCAAACACTAGATAGTATCCCTCAGGAAGCTTTACTTTACAGATACAATGGATACAGAACCAGGGGCGCCCAAGCAAAAGATGGATAGCAGAAATAACAGAAGCAATGAAGCTCCGCATGTACGAAGCACATACTTAGACTCGGTCAAGAAATCTCTTCCTAATCAGACGCTGACAGACACAAACAGGACAAAAAAGCGAAAAGAAAGAAGTTCACATTACAACCGCCTTGTAGGCTTCTCGATCTTCAGACAGTTTTCTCGCCTTCGTCACCAGCCTCTTCAGAACATCTTCCATGTCGTGCCCATCTTTCCCTCGGTCTACATCTGTTTTGCTTTCCAGGTATCTTTACTTACTTTTGTTTCCACTGATGCCATGAAGCGTACGAGAGCGCTGTATGTCTTCCCTTGACTTGAAACCCCAATCTCCTTCTGTTGTTTGTTCTGAGGAGGCACAGGCAGAGATGGGTGGTGTGGGATTGTAGGGGTGTCTTCATGGGTGTCCCAACGGCTTCTCCGGGTACGGGATAATATGGCCTGGCCTGATCTGGTTTCATTCTTAAATGACTAAACCACTTAACTTTATGCCTACGCATATATTCTTGGGAGGATGATGTTCCACATATTTTCAGGTACCCGTATTTTTCATTCTTTCTCTTCTGGCTACGTTGATGATTTGTCTCAAGCATCTCATTTCGCAGGTTGCAATGATCTTTTCCTGGGCCTTGGACAGAGGACAGGTATGGCACTGATAACATTGAGTTGATAAGAAAGTAGAGTTTATCACATACCGTTTCAATTCCAAATTATTATGTTCAGATGTTTGAGTGGGAGTGACAGTTGGTAGGTCACTGCACTTGTTTTTTGACAACTGGTATCGATTTCTGAATTTCGGGTATCATACCTTCCAATATATGTTTTGTTTTTCTTCAAGATAGTTATTGTGCATGATGTGACCATACTATTTTAGTTCCCTAGATCTAATGCTGTTTAAAAGCAAATTTGTATCTATATTCAACTATTTTAGCACATCTGTTTTTCTGTTTGGTTGCCCATAACATTTGAGATCATTCTTGTATAATTTTATCTCGAAAGTATTAATTTTCGTTTTAAGCGTTTATGTAGTTGGGTCATATTTCACATTTGTACGTTAAGCACAGGACATATACATGTCGTCATTATTTTATATTTTGTTATTTTCTTCGTGCTCTGTCGTTCATTTCTTATTTTATTTTACATCTGCATTGTCATGACAATTCTCGTCCTGAATTCATTTTGACAGCCGTAATTGCTGTTGTTATTGAAACCGAGATATTGTGGCACTTTCAATTTCAACATTTTCTAGAATAAAACTTGTTTTTTATTGTCATTTAATTGGGGTTCATCACCTTGGTATTGCTGGTGTTTTTGAGATGTTGATCTTAACTACTCGTATGTTGTTTAGCAAACAGTGTATTCTCTTCTAGTTATTCCGCGCTCTTTGAAAGAATAGTTTTATTATCTGCATATTATTTTTTCTGGTATTTCGTTCCAGCAGATTAAAAGAGGATAAAACATTTCATAATTATGGTCTTTTCTAACAATTCTCGTTAAGATTTCTGCATTGAAGTTCAACAAATCAAGAGAGAGCAGGAATCACTTCCTTTTGCACGTGAAATCAATCTGATATTTTCTGAATTGCTTCTTGCCCCTGTAATAATGTTTTGATTAGATGGATCTGCTGCTCTGTTAACCCCATGTCTCTCGTGATGTTCTACATAATTTGGTTCTGTACACAGTAAACAATAAGCCTTGGTGTGATCTATGAACCAGGTATGTAAATCATGATATCACTTAAATTCTACGGGTCTTTGTTGCGATTGTCGGGATCAAGACTCTGAGTAGTGTAAGAGCTGCAGCAATTAGAGCCCCAAAGCTGAATATTAGCACCAGGGACTGCTACCCATAACTGCAAAGACCCTTATACACTTCCACCGGCTGATCCCGCATATTAGACTGCAATATGGCAGACTGGCTAACAAGAATGGAACGAAAAGGGAAGGTTGACCCGGTACCTAAATATGCTTGTTGAAGTCGGATGTATCGAAAGTTGCAAATATCGCAGTCAACCTGTAAACTATGACACAATGCAATTCGTTTCCCGGATATCTTGCTACTTGCTAAACCATTTTCAGGACATGGTAGCGATTATTGGGAACGAACGAAGATGAAGAAGAAGAAGCAATAACTAAAGAGAGGAAAAGTGCTAGACAGTCTAATATCCGGCATGAAGGTTGGCTCACCAGAGCTTATTATCAATCATAACAGTTCTAGGTTCATGGAGTTTTGGTCGTCACTTCAGAAGGTATGGTAAAGCAGAACGATTTCTTATGGCACGATATCGACTGTACACGGTATACAGATAATGCAATTACTTACTATCAGTATAGAGCAAACAATTAAATAATAAAGGGAAATCAACAAGTACACAAGTAAGCAGAAAATGTAATCTTTGCATATAAGTAACAGCTTTCATATTTTTTTTCAATTTAAGCAACGTACTTTTACATCAGTTAGAAAACAAGACTTATTTTTGATTGGTTCAGAAACATGGAAACACGACCAAAACGGATCAAACGAAACAAAACGATCACAGACACAACAAGAAAAGAAATAAAATATTATTGGAATTTGAATGTATTATCTAAACTGCCAATTTCAATGTTTACATTTTTTGAGAACCCGTTACCAAAGAAAAATGTAATTAATTAATGGTTTAATGTAGTTTGTTGAATGACCCTTGATGGGAATATCTGCTTTCCTGGATGTTCATGGCAAAGCGATTGTAGTTGTCGGTACCTCAGGCTGTGATATGTTGATGAAGAAAAAAAGAAAGGTAGTGAATTAGTCGTTACAGGAACGATAATCCAAACACAGGTTATTTTATATAGATAGGTAGTAAAATTAGTTTGAGGCTTATTGATTGACACAGCTCCCCAGGGTATTAAAACTCAACGACACTGCGGACGGCTCAAAAGTATTCGTCTACCTCGACAGCCTGATTTAATCCGATGTGGGCGCAGAGGTCCCGATATGTCAAGTCGGATTGGACTAGCTGCGTCTGCTATGCACGAACTACAACGCATGTGGAGTAACGACAAGATCTCCCTTGAAACAAAATTTCACCTCTAGTACTCTTGCGTGGTTCCAGTCCTTGGAAAAATGTACGTTACTGAAACATGAAATGTCGAGAATGGAGGCCTTCCATATGCGAAACCAGCGGCGTAGCCTAGGCATCCAATGGCATGACTTCATCCTCAAATTGGAGGCCTCTGCTAAATCAGGCTTACATCCAATCTCAGAAAAACTGGACCGTCACCGTGTGTCTTTGTTCTGTCATGTCGTAGGGGCTGGACCAGGAAATCCTGGCCTAGAAGATACTTCACAGGTAATTCCTCAGAGCTAAATGTCCTCCTCCGACCGGCTGGTGGCGTAGAAGCGGTTGTATCCAGTTGCTCTAAATGTGTCGGTCGAAAAACTTGTTGCCGACCGTGGTGACAGTAGATGAGAATTGGCTTCGCCATCATGATCCAGAATTCCAAATTTCCAGCAGACATTGGAAAACCCCGGGCTCATCAACACATGTCAAGACAAGAGCACAGAAGTCTGCAAGAAAAGTGATGATGACTATTTTTTGGGGACGTCAAATGTGTGATATTGAAAGATTACCTGTCTCATGGCAACACGGCTAATGGGCAACATTATACAAATCTCCTTACCAAACTAAGAAAGACTGTGACCAGAAAACGAGGGATAGCGCGCACTAAAATTCTGTCTATGCTTCAAGACAACGCGCCCTCCCATAAAGCAAGGCCTGTGCTACAAACAGCAAAGGATTTGAAAATTGAAATTCTTCCACATCCACCATATTCTCCGGATTTAGCTCCATCAGACTTTTTATTTTTCCAAAACTTAAAGAAAACCCAGCTGGAAGCACATCATTTTGACAGTGACGAAGATGTTATACTGGCTTGTGATAACTGGTTTAGTTAAAAAAATAGGTTATTTTATTCTGAAGGTCTTTTCAGGGTCACGCAGAAATGTATAAATTCAGGTTGTGGCTACATTGAGAAGGAATAAGCACTGTACCAAATTTGAACTTTCTCCTCCTACTCTTCATGGTTAGGGTAAAGACTTATGGCAAACCCATTGTAGATGCGATTACCTGATAGCGAACGAAGAGGAAGAGGAAGAAGACGAAGAGGAAGAAGACGAAGAACATTTACAATTGTGCTGAATGTGACACGACTAGGTTGTGTGCCCTGTCTGTTTTTACGTTAGTAAGGTATACTATGCCTGCTATCATATCGTATCAGTTGGCTCCGAACTGGTGTATCACAGGGCAAGATAAATATGAAACGATTAGGGATACACAGATGATGACAGATGTGATAGTTGCGCACTACAGGACAAAGACAAACAAAATGGGGGGACCAAGGCTGCTAGCTCCTTTTGGTGTTTTCAATGTTGATGATACGGTTGTCTACCATTGTATGAATCACAGTAAGAGCGAGAACGCCACAAGATGAGGATTTCTTTTCATTTCGTGAAGGTATGTGTGCTAGTCTAGATTTGTTGATGGTGGTGTTTGGAAACGGCATGAGATGTTGTTATATGTGAAGTTGATGTTAATGGTGTTTGAGATGTTGTTATATGTGAAGTTGATGTTATTGGTATTTGAGAGGTTGTTATATGGGACGTTGATGTTATTGGTATATGAGATGTTGTTATTTGTGAAGTTGATGTTATTGGTATATGAGATGTTGTTATATGTGAAGTTTTTGTTATTGTAATGTGAGATGTTGTTAATATGCTAAGTTGTTGTTTTTGGTTAATGAGATGAAGTTATATGTTAAGGTGTTGTTTTTGGTATATGAGATTATGTCAATGGAGGAGAATTGTTGGTGATAGTGTATGAGATAATGTTGTTGGTGAATGAAATGTTGTTATTATGATATATGCGATGCTTTTTGCTGATGCTGGTATATGTATGCTGTTGCTTATAGTATTATGGGAGATGTTATTGATAGTTGTATATCGATGCTGTTGGTGATACATGTATATGTAATGGTGTTGATCATGTTGTTGTTCACGTTGGTGTACGAAATGTCGTTCAATAAGCAACTGCTGCCGATGCAGGCATTCAATATGTTGTTGATGATCGTGCTACATAGATGCTGTTGTTCAAGTTGGTATATTAAATGTTGTTGTTGATACTGATGTATGTCATATTATTGTTGATGTTTATTATGATATGATGTTTTTCATTGTTGGTAAATGAAATGTTGTTGCTGATGGGGGTATATCCAAGGCTATTTATAATGTTGGTATGTGAGATATTGTTGTTGTTAGTATAGGATATTGTTGATGTTGATACTTGAGATGTTGTTGTTGATCTTAGTATATGAGATGTTGTCAAAGTTGGTATATGAGATCTTGCTGTTGATGTTATTATATGAGATGTTGTTAAAATTGGTATATGAGATGTAGTTGTTAATGCTAGTAAAATATACGTTGTTGTTGTCATATGTTTTGTTGTCGCTAATTGTTAATGCGATGTCGATGATGTTACATATCAGAATCTGTTGAAGTTGTCGGTATATGAATTGTTGCTGTTAGTATATAACTTAACTTAACTTAACTTAACGTCTTTATACTGGTTTAGAAGACCCTGCAGAGTCTGTATACAACCAGTTACATTTACATCACCTTGCTCTAAAATCTATGCGCATCCAGTTTATTCTTAAACGCATTAACTGTCCCTGCCTCCACCACCTCCCCTGGCAATGCATTCCAAGCAGACACCACTCTCTGACTAAAAAAATATTTCCTAATATCTAATCTGGACCTCTCTTTAATCAGCTTGTAGCTATGCCCTCGTGTTATTGTAGGTGGCTGTATTTTAAAAAACTTGTTATAGTCTAATTTATCGATTCCTCTGATCATCTTATAAACCTGTATTAAGTCACCACGAATTCTTCTCTCTTCGAGACACTGTAGGCCCGTTTTTCTGAGTCGTTCCTCATAACTGTAATTCTGGAATCCAACTATCATCTTTGTCGCTCTTTTTTGTATTCTTTCTAGCATGTTTATATCCCCTCTATGATAAGGACTCCACACCTGTACACAGTACTCCAATCTAGGCCTAACTAAAGCTTTATACAGTTTGACGATCACTTCCTTGCTCCTATGTTTAATATTTCTTTTTATCATACCTAACATTGCATTTGCCTTTTTCACTGCTACCTTAACTTGCTCACTCACCTTTCCTGTATGATCTATTATAACGCCTAGGTCCCTTTCCTTATCTATCTTTCTAATATTGTTTTCTCCCATTCTGTAATTATGTTCCATATTGGATCTACCCATTCGGATGACTGTACATTTATCTACATATGAGAATGATGTTGTTATTGTTAATTTATGAGACTGTTGTTGTTATTATTGGTCGATGAAAATGTTGTTATTATTGATTATGAAAATGTTATATTTTGTTGTTGTCATTGGTTTATGAGCAATTTGTTATTATTGATTTACAACAATTTAGTTGTTATTAGTTTATGGGAATGATATTATTGTTTTTGGTCTATAAGAAATATGATGTTGTTATTGTTTTATGAGAATGTTGCTGTCAATTATTGGATTATAAGAATACTGATGATGTTATTAGTTAACGATAATGTTGTGGTTGTTATAGGTTAATGAGAATGATTTGATTGTTGTTGGTTAATGATAATTTTGAGGTTGGTATTGGTTAATGAGAATGTTGTTGTTATTGTTTGTTAATGAGAATATCGTAATTGTTATTGTTATTTGACTTTTCTTTGTTCGTTCTCAATCTCCCAGTACAAAGCCCTGTAAAGGGCGTAAGTAGCAGAATATAGTCCAGAGAACTGGATGTCTTGTGTCGTAGTTTACAGTTTTAATGTGATATTAGCACCTTACGGTCCGACACATTCGGCTGCAGCAGACATTTTGTGAGTACCGGGTTACGACTTCTCACTGCGAGCCCTTTTTCTTAGCAAGTCTCCTCTTTTGCAACCTGTTGTCCAATATCACAGCATGGAAGTGTAGATGGGTATTGGCAGCTGACCGCTGCAGCTCATGCGCTCTTTTTGTATGAGAATGTTGTTGATGTATGCTTGAGAAAATGCTGTTGTTTATGCTGATATGTGAAAATGTTGCTGGTTATGTTGAGATGTTAAACGTTATTGGTCCAGGAAAAGTTGAATTATCTTCTTTGAATGTTCGCCGGTAAAACATTATGAATTTGACAAACTTAAACGTGCCGCGTCACAACTGGGGACAGAACCTACGCTTGAAAAACTAGTTCTGCATCTACTCAGATATAATTATAGACTGTTCCGTAAAGCAGTTATTATAAACATTCTAGAGTTGTAAAAGTTGTGATACAAGGAGTTAGATTTTTGAAGAAGAATGTGAACGTACCGTTACTTCAGGACTTGTCTGTGTTGACGTCATCTTTGATGAGACATGTATACAAAAGATATTTATTATGAAATGTGTACAGCCGATACAAAACAATTGCAATTCATCAGCAAAACGTTTCTGTTCTTTGGGGACCATATTTTTAACTACTTAACTTCAAATTCTGGTGTTCTGCGCCATCTGCAGCTCTGTCCAAGTTGTGCTTATATTTTGTAAGTCTCTTTCTCCCTCTTTCTCTCTCTCTCTCTCTCTCTCTCTCACTCTCTTTCTGTCTCTCTCTCTGTATCTCTCTCTCTCTCTCTCTCTCTCTCTCTCTCTCTCGTAGATATTAACTTGACAAAACATCGACGCAGATTCTTTATTCGTTTTCACCAACTCTGTGGAAAGAGGTAGTTTCTGTCTTGGATGGTCCAGATATATTCTTTATTGAAATTGATCTTTTCATGTTTTTAAATGTTTAATAGTTTGTATTTACTGCATGATTACATTTGTGCTTTTTTACCACAAGATGCTGATCAGTGCATGAACTGAAGTGGTTAGCGAGATAGAGGTTACTACTACCGTCAGGACCAGCGAAACAGAGTCAGTCCATGAACTGTAGTGGTTAGCGACATAGAAGTTACTACTACCGTCAGGACCAGCGAAACAGAGTCAGTGCATGAACTGTAGTGGTTAGCGACATAGAGGTTAATACTACCGTCAGGACCAGCGAAACAGAGTTGCCAAGACCCTTCTACACCTCCACGTGATAATCCTGGATAACAGACTGCAACAGAGCAGACTGGCTAAGGAGAAGGGATCGAACTTTGTTGCAGTATTCCTCCGTCTTTGGCAAGTCCGTCTGCTTCCTTGTTGTCTGCGATATTGCGGTGGACTGAATTCCACTGCATTTTGCTTCTTTCGAGGCGCTGGGAAAATCGTAAAGTGAGTATTATAGGGCACCTAGTTCGTTTTTGTGTTGCTTCTTGTGGGTTATTTACTCTGAAGGCGTTTATGAGTAGAATAACTTGTGTTTGTTTTTATTCACGCTCCTCCTATTTGATGATGGTTTTCGTTGTCTGCCTAAGGGATGCTTTGGTATTGAAGTTATCGCAGTGTACTTCAGTGACAATTGCAGTTGAGTAGATTCCATTCTTTAGCAATATGAAGATGCCTATCCACCATTTTCGATGACATATTTTACTCAGCCACCCATATATACATGAGCTTTTGATTTAGGTGAAACTTTCTGGTTGATTTATTTGATGAGAAAGAAATATGTAAACACCTAGAATTGTATTTCCTCATGTTGTGTATATGTTGGTATCTTCATAAAGACATGTCGACTGTACAGTAACAACGCATGAATGGGTCAGAGCAGGATATTACATTATTTTCCTTGTCCAGCAATCGGCCAAAACTGTTATCATTGGTTTCTATCAGTGCATTTTCTTATAAGTGTAGAAATGCGTTTATATCCCTTCTCTTCAACAGCAGTCATTAGGACAATACTGCTTCTTAATAATTCATTTTGGAAACCGCTGGTCGAAAGACGGGGAAAGGTAATAGAAATCAATAAACTGGGGAAACCACACAAAGGGAACATAATCATCAATGCTCGTAGCTCTTTTCGGGGCATATGCCATTGACAACCCTCCTCTGGCATGTTCGGTCTAGAGCTGCCTTTTCTGCCCTCTTCAGTTGAGATCCAGGTACTGAAGTTCATTTTCAGAATCTGGACTCTAGATATTTCTTGGTCTACTTTTCTGGATCTTCCTCTGTGAATTCCATGTCAGGGTCTTTCCAGTCACGTTTAATTGTGAGTTACTTAGTGTGTGTTCAGTCCAAATCCATTTCCTTTATCCGATCTGTGGCCCCACTACTTTTGTTATTGGCTCATCTCCATGATGCAGATTGTGATTATATAATCTGTATCAGATATCTCATGACGAAATCCCTCTTGTTGTCCTGAAATATCCTTATCTACGCTCTCTTTTACAGACAGGATAGGTCACTGTAATGAATGTTGAATTGAGAATATAATACATGAGAATGTTGGATTAGAATACAACACATGAGAATGTTGGAATGAGATTACAACACGGGAAAATGTTGGATTCAGAATATAAATATATGAAAATGTTGAATTTAGAATATAAATAAATGGGTTAGGTAGAGAGGAAGAAACAATACGTTAGAGAAAGTAGATACAGGGAATTGTCACATGTGTGGAGAAAGAGGCAGGGACATGACAAATGTGTAGAGCAACAGGCAGGGACATGACACATGTGTGGTGGTGGAGGCAGGAATATAACACATGTGTGGAGGCAGGAATACAACACATGTGTGGAGGTGGAGGCAGGAATATAACACATGTGTGGAGGGGGAGGCAGGAATATAACACATGTGTGGAGGTGGAGGCAGGAATATAACACATGTGTGGAGGGGAAGGCAGGCATATAACACATGTGTGGAGGTGGAGGCAGAAATATAATACATGTGTGGAGGTGGAGGTGTAACAGTTCCCGCCGGAGCAAGGGGAGTTTAGGATGCCTGAACATGTTAAAGCTTAAAGCTACCTGAATGCATGTCAAGGTCACTCACCGTCTCAGCAAAGGAGAACAGAGTTGGGTTAAGGAATGTGGACAGGTAGAAACTGACCACTGGCCTTCCGATTTTGGTAGGGGGAGATTGATTGACAGACGAAATTGGCAGCGAGAGAATGAGTGACAGGTGTGCAAAGTGTTTCGTCCAATGGGACTGAAGATGACCATCACCTGAGATCGATTGGTCAAGCTCTGGCCTTGCTTGAGGATATATAACTCGAGACAAAGTTTAGCCTGAGAGGCTGGATAGAGGGATGGAGAGAGGCTAGAGAGAGAGGCTGTATGGAGGAAGTGAGAGATAGAGAGAGACTGAATGTAGATAGTATGTTTAACTCACCGACTTAGATAGTGGAGCGATTGATAGACGGTTGGACGGATGTTTAGTGATAGAACAGGATCGTTCAAATAGGTGTGTGAGTTTTGCATTAATAGATAATCTGAACGTGTGTTTGTAAGCAGGGACACATTGTGAACGAGTTATGTCGAGATCGCCCGCCTGAGGGGATTTCAGTGAGGAAGAGTATTTGATAAGGTGTGTTGAAGACGCAGTTAAGGCGATGTGTGTGTGATGTAAATGCAAGGCAATAGAACTTGGTTTTTAGTTAGTTGGGAATTCCATCAATAGCTAATGCTTACAATTCCCGTTTTAGTAGAATGTTTAGTTAAGATATGTATTATATTGTGTTTGTAATTTCACTACTCATTTTTCTGGTATGAGTATGAAATAATAAATATGCCACCTGCTGTGTGATATGTCATTTACTGAGTATGGTCATGAATGATGTGGATGAGTGTGAGAATGTTCTAAGTTAGAATTACGGCCAGGGCAAACAGTGGGATCTGTTACGGAGGCAGGAATATAACACATGTGTGGAGGTGGAGGCAGGCATATAACACACGTGTGGAGGTGGAGGTAGGAATATAACACATGTATGGAGGTGGAGACACGGACATAACGCATAAATGGAGCAAGAGGCAAGGACATGACTCATGTGTGGAGGTGGAGGCAGGGATATGACACATGAGTGGAGGTGGAGACAATGATATGGCACATTTGTGGGGCAAGAGGCTGTGACATGACATATGATGGAAGGTGGGGGCAAGGAAATTCCATATAAGTGGTGGTAGAGGTTGTAATAATTCGTGGCAGTAATCTGCTTTTTAACTATGTTTATAAAGTAACAAAGTAACTCGGGATAAGAGTGAGATTGATGACCAGCGCATATTCTTCCTCACTATAATCTAAATACAGTGCCCATCACATTATTAAGACAAAACCGTCGGATGGTCTGGCCCTTATCTGGGCAATAACTGTATAGTTAAGCCATTGTCAATATTTAGTTGTTTTTTGTTTTTTTGTTTTGCGTTCGCATTATTTTTCAATTCCCCAAGGTGGTGTGCTTTACACTGTGGTTTTTATTTTGCGCCTGTCGGCCCAGTGCATTCGACTTCAGAATGCATTTTATGTAAAGGTCTGCTTCCTCCTGCATTTTCTAAGGGTTTGCTTTCCTGTTGTAACGGTCGGTGCTGTGATGGGGATCGAACCCAGCACCTTCTGGTTGTAAGCCGTTTCACTTAACGACTAGCCTACGCCGTCCACGATTATTTGATTTCAATCACAAATGTGTTTACCTGCGGGACGGGTAATTTTAAAGAACTTGTTTACAACAGAAATCTTTGTTGCAGGGGAGAACGAAAGTAGGAAATTATTTAAGGGGGAATAAAAAATCTTCATAGTGTTCATAGAAAATAGGAACTCTAGACAACGGCCCAATTCAACACTTGGACTTGTCTGACAGTGTAGTCATCAAAGCGATCAGAAGAAAAATAATAAGCTAAAAGAAAACACATATATTCATGTTTAATTACCTGTTCTGTGCATTTAGGACAGCAGTTACCGACAGGGTAATCATATCTGAGGCAGTTATGATCCGATGGACATCTGGGCGGAGTCACATCAAGATTTCCGTCGGTGTTACAATAGCCCTCGCCGCAGTTATCGGTCTTGAAGTATGTTCCTAGCTAGAACCAATAATCAAATCGCAACATCATCATAAACAAATTTGCGCTCTATGACGTCTCCATAATTTGCTTTCTCTCTCTCTCTCTCTCTTTCTCTCTATCTCTCTTTCTCTTTCTCTTCCTTTATGAGGTCACGGTGTTGTTGGAGCTCTATTCTTCATCGATTTCGATGAATTAACAATAAGTACGGATATATAAAAATAACTTACCGTATACGAGGGAAAGTTAGTAAATAGGACAGAAATGTCTATTTAGAACACACAACGAAATGCGAACTTGAAAACCATTGATTAATGTACAGACATGATCCCTTATTTCCCAACACAATTTCCCCCAACATGGATACATTTATCCCACTAAAACCTGCAGCATAGAAGTGTTTGTTTTGCTGTTTCGGCCACATTTTCACGTCACATTCAACCAATTTGCCATTCGCAAAACGTTTCCTGCCAAGATGGGATCATGCATTATGCTTTTGGCTAAACTCCAAATAACCTATAGCAGTTGCTACACTTTCTATCGTTAATCGTCTGTCAAATCGAATCTTCAACCTGCGTACAAATGCCACTATTGCAACTTGGACAGGACGGCCAAGTCAGCATCATTATGAATATCTTAGCGTCCTTGAGAAAAACATCAACGCAGAAATGCACCATTTTACGAGACAAACACTTCTCACCGTAAACAGTAATACTTTCCTTTGCAGAATGTCCAGAAGATGAAATGATGGAACAAAGAAGAAGATGAAGAAGCAGTAGAAGAAAAATAAGAAGACTAGAAGCAGAAGAAGAAGAAAAAGGAGAAGAAGAAGAAGAAGAAGCTCAGTTCTCTTCTTCTTCTTGTTTACCATTCTTTTTCATGTTACGTCCACACGCGGTCAAGTTCTCTGGATAAATGCTACCGTAGTGGAGAGTTCTTCGGGACTTCCGGACAGCTTTGTGTGGATATCTGTCTCCGTGAACCAGTGCTCAGTATGCAATTGACTAAGAATATTACAGCCTTGCAGGATATGTTCAGATGTCTGTGGGACCTGTCTATACAAACACATTGGCGATGGAGCTAGTTTAAGTCGGTGTAAATTGCTATTCAATCTGTTATGTCCCTTTCTCAAGCGGAACAGGATCACTTGTTCTGCTCGATCAAGACAGTGATAGTTGTCTTTCGTTTGGTCATCTTTCCTTATTGCCTTGATAGGTATCTTCTTTTTTTGGAAGGTACTGGTTTGTTCGTTTTTTTCTTGCATTGCTCCCTCCTTTGCCAACCTGTCTGCTGGGTCATTGACTGAAAGGCACCCAACCATGCTCAGAAGGATGAAAGCAAGGACAAGCAAGGAAGTTAGAGAGAACGATACCAACCATACCTCATATATATTAGCTCCGTCATCACAGCAAGAAGGTTGAACAGTTACTTCCCCTGTGTCACAATAGCCTGAAATGCAAGGTCTAATCTCGAAAGTTGTATCGTGCTGAAACAAAATTAGAAAAACAAGTTCTTATATTTTAACGATCGTCATGCTTTGAGGACCCTGGTTTAATATTTGTGGTTCTCTTTGGAACATGTTTTATTTCCTTGCGGTGTTGTACTGTACTAGCGTTCATTCAGATATAAAAGACGTTTGTTTCTGTTGTCATACTTTGCTTAGTCTTCCATTAAGGTCTACATATTTAGACACGTTGATACACGACTGTTACTGTCATTATGTAAAACTGTAGTTTGTTTTTGTTCTTAATCTGATGCGCTTTATTGTTAATGTTGTAGAATGCCCACAATGAGTATGTTTACTCTTTTGTGCTCTCCGAAAAGGGCGTGCTGTTGAAATTGGACCGGGATCATCCAGGCAGTTGTGCAATACTTGGCTTCATCTGCGTGTTGATCACTACTACGGAGATTACGTCGATCCACAACCTCACTAGCTAAACCATAAAATATCCTGCTTCTTAGGAGAATTATGTGAAAGTGAGGTGGGGGTCTTGGTCAGTATTTTTCGCCTGACCATGACTAACATTGTCCGATCAGTGTGTTTTGCCTGACCTTGACTAACATGTCAGATCAGTATGTTTTGCCTGAGCCTGACCTACATTGTCCAATCAGTGTGTTTTGCCTAACCAGACTTCTCTCCTCGTTTTTCTAATAATATATTCCACTTTTGTTTTCAGAATCAACATTACTGAACTCCAAGCAGACGCATAGGTGCTCGATCCTTCTCCGCAAAATACTAAAAGTGTAGATACTGATGGTTCCCGTATCCATCTGGAAGTACGCAGTCTTGCTCGTTCCTCCCATGCGTCCTTCCTTGATAAGCCCGCATATTAATTAAATTCTATACAATATGTTCATTACTGATTATGGATTGCATTCAGAAACCGGTCGGTGATCAAGCTAAGAACAGGTCATGCCCATCTCAACACACATCTAAATAGATTAGAAGCACTACGGGAACCAAACTGCAGATTCTGCTATGACCATGAGGAGTCAGTCGAGTACCTCCTGACTTTGTGCTCAAGGCTGGCTGATCTGCAGAACCTGCTGTTACCACCACACCCCACCACACACAACACACTCTACACATCACTACAACAATTGAGGAGGATGTGAACTTTTGTTAGGGAGGCATTGGACTGTCAAGAGCTGCCAGCTCACAGCTAAAGAGATTATAACATCCACATCCTCATCATCATGTTCATTATTGGTTGCATTTTCAACATTAAAAAACCGATCGGTGATCAACTCCGAAATGTGACCTCTATCCATTTCCACTAAAGGCAGTTATATGGACTCCAGATGGCAGCAGAGAAAAATCCCGAAAGAGATTTTTCACAGCTCAATCGTAAGTTAGTCCTCAACTGTGGGTTTAAATAAGAAACATGAACTTAGAAAAGTAGCGTCAAACTGGAAAGTACTTGTTTCTTTATTTGCGCCGTGTTCAAAGAACATAGATAGACCCATTTAAAATATTAACATCAAACAACATATATCCACTTTCAATGTTTCCATTAAACAACATAAATCCATTTTCAATGTTTTCATCAGAGAACACATATCTATTTTCAATGTTCCCCATCAACCAACATTGATCAATTACCAATATTTCCATCTAAGAACACAAATCGTCTTCTGATCAAAGAACAAAGATTAACTTACAAGGTTCCCATCATTGAACATAGATCCACTTCCAATGTTCCAATCAAAGAACATAGATCCATTTCCAATATACCTATGACAGAATATAGATCCATTTCCGATGCCCGAATCAAACAACATAGATCAACTTTTCCCATCAGAGAATATAGATCCAGATCTAATGTTCCCATCAGAGAATATAAATCTACTTCCAATGTTCCGACTCATGAATGTTTTTGTGGCCAGTGTGTTAGCTATTCTCAAACCCTAGCATGAACAGGGTAGTTGATCCAGACGAAGTTTCAAGCTCTTTGTGTCCTCTATGTACTAATGATATACGTAACTTGTTTTTACCTTCCGAAGCAAAAACTGAGAGCCAGAAAAAAAAAATGACAACCTTAATTAAAAAGGTCACAGTTAACCATTTCAGAGCGCAGGCTACCGTTCCGATGTCTTTTCTCAAACTGAACGTAGTTGCCATGTATGGCCGTCTCCGCTCAGGAGTGACCTTTCTCCTTCACCTATTTCCACCGCAATCTATGCTGGCTTCCAGTGAGCATCCAAGAGATATTCCTCAGCATATATCAGATTATTTGACACTTTCTATAGACCGAATATACCATCTTGACAGAAAACACTCCTCTGTCGTAGATAGTCCAATTACATTTTTGTTTTCAAATCATGCGCATCATATTTGTTAAATTATTTGTGGTATTCCTTTTATGAAGAATGAGGAAACGGACCCTACACACACCCTCCGTAAAGCATCTGTTTCGACATGCTTGAACTTGGAATCTTGGTATTCAAACAAGCATATTGTTAATGTCTGTTGCCAGGTAATCGAACTGCTCTTAGTTCTTAGTCAACCTGTACTTCGACAGGGGCAGATGCCCCGGTGCAGGTCCCAGCTTTGGTATGAACTGGATATAGCCTGGAGAAGGAATGCCTGCTTAGCGGACTAGGCTTGAGCAATTTAAAACTCCGCTGTGTTTGGTGGTTAACCGATGTGCAAGTTCATCTTAATAGTCTCAAATACTAGAGCAAAGTTGACCTGCAGCCTGTTAAGCGCCATCTATACTGCTCTAAACAAACCACCTTAACATGGCCTGTGTTATGCCATGTAACCTCTTACGACACGCTCTCTGTGAGGCAGTGGTGCTATTCTTGTCCTTGTCATACACAAAAACTCCGGCAGACCACTCGAACTATAGAATATCGAAAAAAAGCAATTGCAGATCTTTCCGCACGCCTCGCCTGTCTCACATTTACCTCCCTACAACACTCCACATACTAATTTTCTCCATGTAACACTTTAACCTGAAGGCATGTTGACATGTCGCAGGGGTACTCTGTGGTCTCGAGATAAGGTGCCCGCTTGGGTACCAGAGGTCGTGGGTTTGAATAACGGTGGAGATCGGGATCTGTTCACGTAGATCATCTAGTAAAAAATTCCCCTGATCTCTGGGTAGTGAAATCGGCATCTGTTCACGTAGATCATCTAGTGAAAAATTCCCCTGATCTCTGGGTAGTGAAATCGGGATCTGTTCACGTAGATCATCTAGTAAAAAATTCCCCTGATCTCTGGGCAGTAAAATCGGGATCTGTTCACGTCGATAATCTAGTAAAAAATTCCCCTCATCTCTGGGTAGTAAGATCCGGATCTGTTTACGTAGATCATCTAGTAAAAAATTCTCCTCATCTCTGGGTAGTGAGATCGGACTCCCGTGTTCAATGTTGAGCACCGGAATATTCTGCTGGGTATAGGGAAACTTTCTGAGTTTCAAAGTTCGGAAAACATCCCACATTAATGATGCAGCAAAACGAATAAATATTTTTTTTTTAAGTTTGACGTTACAAGCGTCCAGGATTCGTCAACATTTAATTAACAGGTTACTGTCGAAGACGGATGTGTCGGACCGAAAGATGCAAATATCGCAGTCAAACTGTAAACTAGCGACACAACGCATTACGTTCTCTGAACTACATCCTGCTACTTGCAAAGCCCTGTTCATGGCTTGGCAGTGGAATATTGAAAACGAACGGAGAAAAAGAAGAAAAAGAAGAAGATTAACAGATCGCACTAGTAGAGGATGTATACGAAATATGAGCTCTGTAGTTTATAGGGAAGTTAGTTAAAATAGGAGAAATAGAGGTCTATGTAACTGTACAATTGTCTTGTCAAATAGCGTGAAACAAGAACGAATAACTAGCTATATTTGGGATCAGAACAAGAAACTCAGAAATCGGAAGAATGATTCGCGATTGGTTGTAGATGACAATGCTACTATCACCATAGACAACTTTCATCTGTAGTCATTAATAAAACTATTGGAGCTATGCAGTCGCTGTAAAAGATTCTCCTTTGGTTTTGCTATAATGACAATAATCCCCATAGTGTGCATGTATGATTGAAAACTAATGCAACTTTGAAGAAGAAAATGCTGTCATGACAACACAAGAAATGTAAGAAGGTTATATCAGACAAACAAATACCTTGTACTCCTGGCCTTCGTATTTACAACATGGCCGGTTCGGGAAAAATTCTCCATCGTCGCCGCAGGTCATGCTAAAACAAGAATCAAGAGTTACGACGTCACCGTGCTGAAAATTTGTAAACAAAAGTACAATATCAAATATTTGGAAGATCATAACAGGTGATTGTAGATGTGAGATGGAGGGGACAAAGGGAATAGGAACGGTCAAAAAATAATTTTGCAACATGAAAAATATATTGACATCCAAACAATGAACACATTTACAGAAAATAAAAACCGTCAGGTGTTTGAAGTGGTGCCCCACTAGCTGCAGGCCCCTGTTTGCCCCTAATAACTTTTAAACCAGAGAACATAAATCAAGAACAATTGACATGAACATACCATGGTGTGGAGGAAGCATAGTGAGCTCATAGTAACTTTTATAAGTGGTCACAATTAGCATAAGCATGCCTGAATATTACTGAAAGAATTGATCAACACATCAGAGTGTTCAACCAGCTGCCGGCCTTTGGGTTACATTTAATTTTTAAACCAATGAACGTCATTCAATCAAATTTGACACAGGCGTACTGTGAACCAGTTGGACGACGAGGAACTCCGTACTGGCTATTTTGTGCCACATGACAAACCTCAAATGTCAGCATGGCTGAAATTGCTTCTTTCTTTAAGGGTATTCTAAGGAACTTTGATCACTCAGATCTTCTTCTTCTTCTTCTTCTGCGTTCGCAGTCAGACAGTAACCATTATTTTTTCGAAAAAAGCGGCGGTCATCCTGAGGCTTGTCTTGCAGTTCCACTGGTGATGGCCACATCTGCTCTCTCTGATCCTCGTATGTCGGGCAGGTCTGCAGCAGATGTTCAGCGGTCATTTTACCAGTACCGCACGGGCATTCGTCGGTACACCCTATCTTCAATTTGTTGAATAGGTGGTACCTCAGTCTATTGTGGCCAGTGCGAAGTCTAAAGACAACGACCTGCTCTCTTCGGTTCAACTGGTAATAGGCATCGTTTTTGGTGTAACCAGTATGTTCGGTTTCCCATTTGGTCATGTAACTGGCTTTGATAAGCCGTTTTGACTCTTCGTACGTCATACTGGTATCTATTTGTGGTAGTCTTGCACCTTCTTTTGCCAGTCTGTCTGCCTCCTCGTTGCCTTGGATGTTGCAGTGTGATGGGACCCACTGTACCACTACCCTTTTTGGTGCGGACTGCTGGCACAGTTTGCAGAGTGCTGCTCCTAAGTCATTAAGCTCAGTGTTTTTCTGGCTTTTTAGCGCTGTGACTACGGCGAGAGCATCTGTAAGCAGGACTATATGGCTTTCATTTTCACTGTGTGTCACCATTTCTTCCACTGCCGCCCTCAGTGCCTCTGCCTCCGCTCTGAAATTGCTTGTGTACTTACCGGTAGCGAGTGACAGTGTTATTTTTCTGCCATTTGGTAGGTTCAGGAATG
The DNA here is from genome assembly GCA_036924085.1 of Ariolimax columbianus. Taxonomy (NCBI): domain Eukaryota; kingdom Metazoa; phylum Mollusca; class Gastropoda; order Stylommatophora; family Arionidae; genus Ariolimax; species Ariolimax columbianus. The sequence continues at coordinate 26,595,985 of JAVGWX010000009.1, read as the reverse complement.
CTCCTGCCTATCCGTTCTGTGTTGTGTTTGTTACAGAACCGTCGGTGTATGCGTGGGTCCAGTCCATGCTTGGGTAGCTTTTCGTTATGAAGCTTAGGGTAGTATCTCTCCTTTCTTTTTCAGTCTGGCAGTTTTTGTTTGCAATACCTGGTATATTTTCTACCACCTCTGCAAATTTATCCTGCCTCCAGGTAGGTTTTCGTACAGTAGTGATGGGTTTTGGTGTTGTTAGTGCGTTTATGGGATCTTCGTGCATCTTTGCTTTGGCTATTTCTGCAAAGTTTCTCCGCTTTAGTTTCCCATTTCCCAAATTGTTTAGTCTCTGGTGCATTGGATGGTCGGTCAGTCTTCGGAGTTTCTCTGACTGCAGCTGGGCTCTGTAGTCTCTTCTATCGGTCATGGATTGCAGTTTTGTAATCTTTTCAAGTTCTACAATTGGCGTTGACTTCATGCCACCTGTTATAATTCTCATGGCTTGGTTTTGAAGTTTGTTAACTTTATCGAAGTTCGCCTTCGCTGCTGTTGTCCATGCCACAATGCCATACTCGAGAACTGGTCTCACTCTTCCAGTGTACAGTTTCTTTAGTATGACTTCGTCTGCTCCCCAGCTTGTGCCAGCAAGTTTCCTCATGATTGCCATTCTTTCTCTGGCTTTCATTCGGTTTCTCTCAATCTGACTTTTCCATGTCATGCGCCGATCAAATGTGACTCCCAGGTAGGTTGGGTTGTCGTTTGGCTGCAGGAATTTGCCATTTAGACTTAATTTGGTACTTTGTGGTTTTAATGAAAGCGAGAATATTGTGCATGTGGTTTTCTCCTCGTTTATTTTGACCAGCCATGAGTTCGCCCACTCTTCCAGCGATGTTAGGGCCTCCTGCATCCGATTTCTTGCTATGGTGAGATTCTTTTCAGAGGTCCACATAGCCAGATCGTCTGCAAACATTGAGCTATGGACTCTTCTTGGTATATTCTCTGTAATATCGTTTATATATACCAGGAAGAGTGTGGGTGACAGTACTCCCCCTTGGGGTACTCCCTGCTCGAGTGTCACCTTTTTGCTCATCTGCCCTTGTACTTGGACTCTGGCCGTTCTTTGTTTGAGGTAGTGGTGATCACTCAGATCGTCTGACCTGACTTCTTTCTATGGAGCATGCTGAAAGGGAAAGTGTGCAGCAACAAGCAAATGAATCTCACGGAACTACAAGAACAAAATTCAGCAGGTAAAGAAATCAGTGACTTCTGATATCTTGGTGAATACCTTCCATTACATGCAGGCATGCTGATGCTAATTGTGATCACTTCCAAAATTTGCTATACTCTCATCACACCAAGGTATGTCCATGTCAAATGTTATTACGTTCATCATTGGGTTAAACGTTATAAGGGAAAACCAAGGGCATATAGCGAGTGCGACACCCTGTATATATTCGTCTTTGATATCTGGTGCAGAAACAAGGACGATGAACAATTCGATTATGGATAAAAAAAAAGAGGCTTTTAAAATGTGGGTAAACAGAAGGATCAGTCCATTGTAATGGAAAGACAAACCAATAAATAAGGCGGTCTTGTAGAGATTAGGTATGGGAAAAGAATTACCGAAGGAATTAAAAACTGGAGAAATTACCAAAAAATTTAACTATAACGAGACACGACACAATGCTGGAAACAATGCTGCTGTGAAAGATTGATGGCAGGTGGGCACAAGAAAAACATCCTAATTAGTGGTGAGAACACAGCATTACGACAACAATATGTCTGAGTGTACCATCAAGGCAAGAGACGAAGATTATTATAGTTTCCTTGCAGACAACCTTCGATGCGGAGACGGTACTTGACATCATCATTATCTGTACCAGCGTTTCTCAATCTTTCTGCCCTTGCAGAACATATGAAATAATATTCGTTCCTCAGGAAGCTCCTACAGACATCTTATTATGTGATTATTAACTTTCTTTTTTTTCATAAAGAAAACATCATCTTTTTGATTCCTTATAGCTGGTTTAAGCAAACAATAAAGGAGGTTTTTCTTCAGTTTTTTGACAATGCAAACAAATAATTAAATCGAACTGCCTGTTTTAGAAATACCAAATTAACCTAATCCCTGTAAAAACACACAAAATAAACGTAATCGTATATAACACAAATAAACAGAACAAAAACTGGTAATAACCACTACAATAACTGAATCGTTTATTGATCAATGTTGAAAAGATATATTAAGGTCAAACGTCATATGAACAAATGAATGTATTAAAGGAGATGTGATGTTTGAAGCCAATTTAGATAATAAAATGTACTTGATAATGTAAAACATGTTCTTGTCTTTTGGTTCACAAACACTTAATTCGGGGTTAATGATACTTCTATATTCATTACTATTTCCCATGGAACCCCTATCCAGGTCTAGCAGAATTCCGGCTGAGAAACACTGATTTGTTCTGTATTTGACATCAGGTAAGTTCTACTGTGTTATATTATTCTATCCTATGTTATGTTTTGGTATTTTGCAGCAGAGAAGTCTGTCGGAAGCTGTCTAATTTACATTTACATTTCGCGATCAACCCCTTCATCATTTGCGAAACGTCTCTGGTCAAGGTGGGTTTTAGTGCATCTTTGACTCTTTCCGTCTTATCAAACGATATTAAGTTGTGCTTGTGGAAAAGGGATGAAACTGCTGTCCATCGCGATAACGAATGTGACTTGTAAGACCAATCCGAACTTAGAAAATTGTTTGAAAGTATGTGCAATGGGAATCTGGACTGTTTGCGTCATTGCATAGTGTGGTCTGTCTTCTTAAACGCTGAGTCCGTAGCTTACATGCAATCATTGGATAAGACAGGTGGAGATCAACTGGGGTTATGGAAATTGTAAGTTTGATGTTAAAAAATGTGTCGCCCTGGCTGGCAAAATTTTCATCTGGGATAGTCGAGCCGTATGTGATCAAGCATTACCATGATGATGCAGTAAGAAGGTCTAGACGTCTTCTTCGAATTGCATCCCGAAGTCAGAACTTCACAGTACTGTACAGCAATCATATTGCCACATTTCTTCCTCAATTTAGTTAACATCACACCGCACGGATCTGAATACACTTATTGATACTGATGCATCCACGGCTCGTACCCAGTAACAGGCACGTTAAGCATGTCTTCATCTGCATGCCGACAGATAATCTGCAAGAATAGGCCGGTTCATTTTTTGTTCGTCATTCAGTTGTTGTCTGCATATCCAACTTGACCACATTTTTCGGAAATTCAATCCATCCTGCGTTATCCAGCCGGTTAAACCATGCGAACACCTTATTGCAGTTGATAAACTGTTAATTGTTGCTCGTCCATCAACTTCAATCACCTTCCACACATATTGTGCAGATGCTTCTGTTACATTCTGAACAGACAGGACGACCAGGTTGGGCTTCATCAGCAATTTTATTTTATCGTGCTTGAAAAAATGTATCGACTTAATTATGTACCGGCTTAAGCGACAAACAATTCTCACCATCAAAATAAAGAATTTCCTGATGAACATTATTGTTGTTGTTGCAGAAAGTCCCTAAGACAAAACCCTCACAACATTACAGTGTTCTTTGATTTTACACTCTGTTAACACGGGCGCAATTTTTGTATTTTTGCTGTGCACGTGTATAGGACACCTAACGTCTGCTACCTAAAGTACCTGGCTGGATGTTGACACCAACTGTCACATTTAGAATCTACCATATGGTCCCTGTGAATTTTTCAGGGTGCCTGGGCGTGATAAGCTATTTCCCTGGGTTAGACACACTGCGCTATATGTTAGTTGGTAAAGCACTAGTGGGATTGAACAAAAATGAAACTGTCATTACGACACGGTACGTACCTTGTAATATTTTCCATTATGCTCACAAGGCAGATTCTGTAAATAAGTGTTAGACAAGTTAACATTACATAAAGATGTGGAGACGTCAGTTGTTAACGTGTAATGTGAGACTAGTTATGTTTTCAGTTTTTATTTCAACGTGTTGTTACAACTGTTGCTCTCCACTGATTAGTATTCTGTGCAGTATTTTTACCTGAACTTTTTTGTGTTGTTGAAATAGATAGACTGGAGTAACAGAATGATTGGATGACATTGAATGATATAAAAATATGTACAGTCTCTGCAAGGTAGAAGTTGTTAATGTTTTGTAATAATTTGAAAGAGTTGTGTTGTCTTTGTACTTTATATGGGACACGTACATTTATTACATTTAGTTCACAAACGAGCACGGTTTGCTCTTCACCGATTCTTTCTTTGGATGGTCGTATCAAGATCCGTCAAAACTATTTAAGTTTTCCGAGATTATTCTTTTTTTGCCGTCTTTGCCAGGAATGGCTTGAACTCTGAATTTCGTTTTCCTACTGCGAATTCAAATCCGGTTCATGCCTTGCTACACTGTCAAGTACGTGGGCGATGGTGTGTTCCACGAATCCTTACATACTCTTTATATATATCTTCTTCTTTCCTTTCGCTTTCGCTTCATTTTCATGCCAAAATCTATGGTAGTGCTATGAATTTTATCAAGCAGCATTTTACAACGTTGCTACTGATCCTCCCACAAACGCTTGGTCATCTGCAAATTTGATAGCATTAACTTTCGTGCCATTAACTTTGACACCTCTATTACAACTCCTCCTAACCTTGGTCATCATTATCTCAAAATATGCATTATAGAGACTCGGTGAAAGCAAGCAGCCCTATTGTACATCCTGTTTTATGGAAACTCGATCCGTCAGACCTTCTGTGATTGAAATAATCGCCTCTTGATTTTCATACAGGTTCTGAAATAACTTAATGAGGGGTCTTTCTATATCTATGAAACAGTTCAAGCTGGAGCATGGGAGTTTATGGCAGGGGAAATCGGGCTGGCGACAAAGGTCACGAGGGGTTAGGTGGAAGAATTTGGCTGGTACAGGGGGTGGGGAGGTGGGGTATTCGAAGTTGAGGTGGGGGTTCGAAGCTGACCACTCTGGCGTTCCGAATTAGCGTAGTGGGGGCTGGTAACAGTGAGAGGACGCCACGATCGGCTACGACATTTAGAATTACAGGAAAAACAGGGATAATCATCCAACAGCAACTAGTTTGTGGTAGTTCCAAATTATAGTGATCGTTAAGTCAGACAACCAACAGGAACCTGTTGGACAGCCATGGTGTTGCTAGCGACTATCAAATACTCGGCAAAGATGAACTCGGGAAACTAGCTAGGAGAAAGACTGGCTAAAACAGAGATATATGAGAGTGAGTTTTGTAGGGTGACTGAACTGCATACACCCTTGAGTTTTGGCCAGTCGCTCTATGGGGCTATTTTGGACACCCTGTGAACAGTAAGAGATCTGAATGTGTGTTGTCAGGACACCTAGTGAACGATGTGTGATCTATTTACACATGAATGTAAGAAAACGGGAAGTGATCGAAGTAATTATCAATGTACAGATCGCTTAAGGAGAGGATCTGAATGTATGGGGTATTGTGCAGGACACTTTGAGAATGATGTGTGTTCTGACTGTATGTGTATGCACAGATCGACTGAGTGTGTGACCACAAGTGAGTACGTGATTCAGACTATAAGTGACGTGATCTGATTGCATGTCAATGCACATATCACCTGAGCATACGTGAACCGATTGTATGTGGATGTGCAGATCCCCTGACTGAAGATGATCTGATTGTGTGGGAATGCACAGAACTGAGGACAAGGTTGTGTAGAGTGTGCAGATAAGGAGAGTGCAGCGTCGAGAATCTTGGAAGTGTAGTTTGGAGGAATTAACAAAAGCTAATGCTTATAACCTCCGTTGTAGTTCAATATACATATATGTATGTATATATATATATATATATATATATATATATATATATATATATATATATATATATGTATTTATATATATATATGTTTATATATATATATATATATATATATATATATATATATATATATATATATATATAATGAATATTTAGTTTAGATGTATTTTTGTTCTTTTTGCTTATGTCGTTTTTTGTGGATATCAATGTATTAAATTTGTTACATTTTGTTGGAGAGTGTTTACTGTGTTATTTACTGTGTTAAGTCGTGTTGTGGTGTAGATACATGTTGTAACTCTTTAGTTAAGTAACTACTTAGCAAAACCTAGACTCTGCCACACCTACTTGTTGCAAAATCTTAAATAGTTTGCTCCAGGGAACCCGATCAATGGCTTTCTCGTAGTCAATGTAACAGATAGACAGTGTACGTCCTTGATTAATCATTCTTTCTGCGAGAAGCCGCAAAGATCCGATGGCAACCCGTGCAGATCTCACATTGTGAAAACCAAACTGATTATCTTTCAGTACCTCCTCTATTTTTCCACCAATTTTCATATGGATAATCTTCAAAATAATTTTAGATGCATGTATTATCAGACTTATCGTTCGTAATTGACCGCATTCTATAGTATTTTTATGTTTTTGGGCAAAGGAATTAATATTGCAGTTGTGTAATGTTTTGGCCATAGTCCCTTTATGTAAATGTCATTAACATGTTGACATAGTAAATCATGTAAAGTCTCTCCCGCTGCTTTAAGTAACTCGATAGGTAATTCATCTATCCCTGGTGCCTTGTTGTTCAGGATTAACGAAAGTGCCTTATTAATTCCTTATCTGGTTATAGGTAATTTCTCTTCTGCCAGTTGTATGTTATTTAGTAGCATGTTATCTTGATACAGGCCTCCAAAATCGTACAGTTCCTTAACATATTCTCTCCGTCTTACTATTTTTTGCTTTGTTTTCTGGAACTGTTATTGGTTTTCCATTTCTACCATTAATCATGAGTGACTGTAAGCCCTTAGGTTTATAAGACGATTGTTTTACTTTCTTATGGACTTGAACGAATTTCTTTCTTTTATGCCGTCACAAAAGTCTGACGCACCAAACTGTTTGGGAACACACTGGAATACATAGGTCTTGCAGTGTGACATAAAATGAAACGGAAGGTACAAAGCACTGGCTTACCCATTCATCAGGACATGTACCGCAGCAGGGGTTTACAGTGTAGTTGCGATCAGGACATTGAAATTCGGGACAACCTGCTTCTGTAATTATAACTTGTCTGTCGCTTTGACACAAGCCCTGTCTGCAAGCACTTATGACGAAATTCTCATTAATCTGGAAACGATGTAATAATACATTGATGTGTTTCTTTCTGCAAATCACATTAAATCACTAATCAAAACATCAATGCATCAATCAAAACGTTGCGAGGCTGCATAGCGAAGTAATTGGTGACATGACCTAAACCAGAAATGTCCATGTGTTCTTCTGCTTCTTCTTCATCGTCCGCAGTCAGACATCAACCTTTATTTTTTCGAAAAAGCAGCGGTCATCCTGAGGCTGTCTAGACTGCCAGAAAGCTTGTCTAGTGTTGCCACTGGTGATAGCCACATCTGCTCTCTCTGATCCTCGTATGTCGGGCAGTTTTGCAGCAAATGCTCAGCGGTCATTTTCCCGGTACCACACGGGCATTCGTCAGTGCCACATATCTTCAATTTGTTGAATAGGTGGTACCTCAGTCTATTGTGGCCAGTGCGATGTCTGAAGACCACGACCTGCTCTCTTCTGTTCAACTGGTAATAGGCATCGTTTTTTGTGTAGCCAGTATGTTCGGTTTCCCATTTGGTCATGTATCTAGCTCTAATAATCCATTGTGACTCTTCGTATGTCATGCTAGTATCTGGTTGTAGTAGTCTTGCACCTTCTTTTGCCAGTCTGTCTGCCTCCTTGTTGCCTTGGATGTTGCAGTGGGATGGAACCCACTGTACCACTACCCTTTTTGGTGCGGACTGCTGGCATAGTTGACAGAGTACTGATCTTAAATCATTAAGTTCAGTATTTTTCTGGCTTTTTAGTGCTGTGACTACGGCCAAGGCATCTGTAAGCAGGGCTATATGGCTTTCATTCCTTGTCCATGTGTTCGATTCCAGCAAGGGAGTGTTCACTATCGGAGATAAACACACTACAAATGCATGTTGAAGTCGAGTACACTTGGCATAAAACACAATACAACGACTTTCACCTTGGGAAATAATGTGGAAGGGAGAACATACATTTTTCAAATCAACCTTTCAGTAATGGGACTATTTCTACGGTGTCTAAGATGCAGCAGTGAATTAACTAACACCACGCAGCAACTTAAAGATGACTGCCTTTATCATCGTCAGTGAATCAAGAATGGAAACAAGCTTCACTAATGTAGTCTCGCTAAGAGTATATAATTCGTACTGGGAAGGTAAACCCAGTTAAAAAATATCGTGCTGAAATCTAATGTGTCGGGTTAATAGGCGCAGATATTGCAATGTCGCTGCAAACTACGACGCAGTGCGAAAAGTTATTGTCACAACACACAATGAATAAAATCAACTACTTTTGAAATTTTTGAAGGTACTAGACTGGCTGTTTAGTTCGGTTCAGGAGTCATTTCCCCATAAAAGATAAACTGTTTAATTCGGTTAGGATTTCATCTCCCTGTCAAAGATCCGCTGACTGTTTCGGTTCAGGTGTCATCTCCACATCACAGGATGGCTGTTGATTCCGGTTCAGGTATCTCTACATCAAAGGTTGGCTGTTTATTCCGGTTCATGTGTCATCTCCACGTCACAAGATGGCGATTTATTCCGGTTGAGGTGTCATCTCTACATCAAAGGTCGGCTGCAATGGTTCTCCAACGTCTTCTGTCTCTTGCCTTGATGATACAACCTGCCAGGCTTTTTTTAAAAATCAATCGTTTGATATTATTTTCCCATTTATAGTGTTGTTCACCTCTGGCATGCCGATAGCTTCACCTGTCCAGAGAGTACCTTTACAAGAGAATTGAATTTTGACTTCTAGGTCAACAACAAGATCGTGAAGCCAACATCTGCGTTAGGGAAACTACAAACCAATCTCTGGAGCCAGCAAGACATCAGTGTCGCCACGAGGTAAAGGTCTATCTTGAACAGTCTATAAGAGACACACTAGATATAAAAATCGTTTCCACATGAACTGTCTGCGCTGTCAAACGTGTAGGGCATCCATACGGTTCTGTAAAATAAAAATCTAGAACAGATGAACTGGACATGTTGTTCACATGCCCGATGAGCGCATGCAATATGATGTAGGTAAGATCAGAAAAGACAGCTCCTTGTCAGTGGAACAAACGAAACGCTACAGAGAGTCATTTAAAATGTTTCAAAAAAGCTTCGACACAGATGTCATCTCCTGGGACATGTTTGAACAAAACCGAAGCAACAGGTGCACTAGCATCACACAATGTGCTCAGACAGCAGAGCGAAACATTATCGTTGAGTCTCAGAGAAAGCGAACCACCCGAAAGAACAGAATCCACAACGACCAAACAGCCGACTCGTCACAAATGTTTCCCTAATGCAGCAGTCTGCAATACGATGAGTGGAATTTACATTCATATCAGACCATATCTCGCAACAAATGTATGAAGCTTCCTCCATTTTCCTTCCGACGGACAACTATTACTCGTACAAGGTGGGGGCGCCGCTCTTGGATTTCGAGTCTGCAGGTTTTCCCCTGTTGACATTTAGCCTACTACGCAGTATCAGGTCTGCACTCTTCCTTTGGTGGGACTGGTAACCGTAAAGCTGTCACTGTGTGAGATCTCGCCACAAGGTGCTCCCAAACTTCACCTGCACGAATCAACATCGTTGGGACAAAGAAAGATATTGTTTCTGATGTCAAAGGTACTTACTATATACTCGTATTGGCAAATTGGGTGGGGAGAAAAATGAACAAAAAACATGATCAAATAACGGGTTTTTCTTAGTTCTTCTTAGTTCTTCTTAGTTCTTCTTAGTTCTTAGTCGACCTGTACTTCTACAGGTCCCAGCTCTAGTATGAGCTGGATATAGCCGGGAGAAGGATTTCCTGATTAACGGGCTAGGTTCGAGCTGGTTAATACTCCACTGCGTTGGGACAAGCGCTTACGGAAGGAGGGGGCGGGGGGAGGGGGGTAAACCGATGTGCGACTTCATCTTAATAGACTCAAACACTAGAGCCAAGCAGACCCGCAGCCTGTTAGGTGCCATCTATGCTGCACTAAACAAATCACCTAACCATGGCCGGTGTTATGTTGTGGCACACAGTTAATAGCCTCTTACGACATGCTCCCTGCGGGGCAGGGGTGCTATTCTTGTTCTTGTCATACACAAAGACTCCGGCAGATCACTAATGATTTTTAGTTGACGAAATTTAATGAAAATTTGCAGTTGTACATATAACCAACGAACATGTTGGCTGTTTAATTTAATGTTGGGTATCTACTTTCGACTTGAATCACAAGTTCTCAAACATTTGCGCTGTTGGACGTTTGCAGCGTCGATTATGGTATGATTAAATTCATTCGTCCACAATTCCTTATTTTAAATAAGTGACGTCTGTTACCCGATTTACTTTCTGTTTTATTTGGTCAACAGGATTTAGGTCTGAACTGGGCGGTGGCCAAATTCAGTTCAGTTCAGTTCATCCCGTAACCCATCAGGGCGTTGGGGCACACATGAAGACACTCCCAAAACCCATGCCATCCCTTTCTGTCTGTCGCCGCCTGATGTATCTTATCGGGACGAAGGCCTGACCACTCGGTGATGTTGTCCACCCATCTCTTCCTTGGACGTCCTCGCCCTCTCTGTATCGGTACGGAACCAAAGAGTATCGAGTTGGTAATTCCGTTGGACCTCGCGATGTGCCCGCATCAGGCCATCTTTCATCTTTTGATAGCTGTGAACAGATCTTCAAAAGGACCAGTAGCATCTTCAACTCTCTGACGGATTTCTACGTTCGTGACACGATCTTTATATGTAACATTTAGGAGTTTTCTATAGCACCTCATTTCCATTGCATGTATCCTGTCCTGGATATCTGCTGTAATGGTCCAGGTCTCGCAGGCATACAGAAATATTGATAGCACCAAAGAGCTTTAATTGCCCATGTTGATTGGCTGTTATCAAAGACTTTCTCTTCGACGTTTATTTTCCTGCCAAACTCTTTGGCTATTATCAGTTTTTTCAAGCATGATGAATGAAGATAGATATGAGCTATTCCCAATTGATGGATAGAGAAAACGTGAAAACGATTGAGATTGAAAAAGCTTCACAGGTAATAGTAAAATTCTCCGTACCTGGTATGTGCTACCACCGTATTCACAACAAATGATAGTGTAAATAATAGAGCCATCCGTATCACAATATCCACTAGAGCAAGTTTCTGCTGTGAAATGTGTACCAGGCTGCAAAGAAAAGAAAGGAAATAATAATCTCCTTTACTCTCCACTAATGCAAACTTCAATATATTACTGTAACTAGCACTCAATTCAATTAATTAAAGACACAATTTCAAAACAATAATCAAATGTTGTATTACTACACGATACAATTTATTCTTCACTCTTCTGTCACACAGCTTACTAACACACTCCTACTGAATGGCTTTTATAAGATATAGACTCTGACTTCAGCAAATCTTATAGCTTTTATCATCAGTCTACCCTCCTAAATTTGGCCTGATGTAAATATATGTGAAAAACGAATCTTTTGTGGATTGACATGGATCATAGATTCGAAGGTGGATTCACCCAGATGGTCGTCCTTGGCTCTATTCTCTTTGTCTAACAAATGCTGATCATCGTGGTATTGATAAGATCAAGGTGGTTATTGTAGAATGACGGTAGACTTTTGTCCTGCGTGGTTGCTGTAAATCCAAGATGGTTACCGCGCCTCGTCGGAGTTTTGCTCGCGACAAATATTCAGGCGAAATTCTAACTCTAGGTCAACGTAGTATTGAACAAAATGTTGATCAACGATATATTGATAAGACTGTGGATCAACGCTGTTATTGTAGAATGGCGTTAGACTCTCATACGGCGTGGTTGCTGAAAATCCAAAATGGCTTGAGTAGAAGACAAACTCTAACATTTTCGCTGCTTCGGTAAGTCAAATATGTCAGTTCACTGGTTTCTCGATGCTAACTCACTGCTCCCTGCTCTCGACGTTACCTTCTTACTGGTCTTTCGCTCGGCGCTAACTCAACGATTTTCTGTTCGCCTGAGTTTGGCTTGGCTGGCTTCGTTCGTTCTCCTTTTCCCGCTACCAAGCCATGAAAGGGCTTAAGTAGCAGAGTGTAATCCAGAGAACGGAATGCGTTGTGTCGTAGTTTACAGCTTGACTGCGATATTTGCACCTTTAGGTTCAACACATCCGACTTCAGCAAGCATTTTTTGAGTACCGGGTTAGTATTCCCTCTTCGATCCCTTCTCCTTAGCCAGTCTGCTCTGTTGCAGCCTGTTATGCAGGATCACCGCTTGGAGGTGTAGAAGGGTCTTGGCAGCTCTGGTTCGCTGGCCTGACGCTAGCAGTCAGCTATGGGTCGCTGACCACTGCAGTTCATACGCTGCTCAGTATCTTGATCCTGAGTTTAAGAAAAATGCGGAGCTAATTTTCTTGCGCGGCACTTTTTCTCAACATGGCGTCGTTTTCATCGTTCCGATTGGACCATCCGTACCTCCTACGTGTTTCCTGTCTTCCGATTGGTTAAATGGTGGTCCGGGTCTTATGTTGCTCCACAGACATATCTCTCACAATCGTTGTATCCCTATGTATTTAAGTTCTACCCGAATCGTGATACACCAATTTGGAGTCTATTTAGTGACTTTCATGTTGCCTAAAGCAAGAGATGTCCTGGTGCAGATTCTCTACGTAGCTCGATACATGGTTATTCCATTTATCGATACGGCGCTTTCTGGCACTAGTCTGTAGAGAATATGTTGACTCTAAGAAACTACGTCTAGATTCCAGTCGTGTGTACTGCACGTGGTGTTCAAACATAGGGTGCCTTGGGTAGTATGTCTCTTTCTTTCTTTACATTTCCGACGAGACACTTCTTCGTGTCTCAGGTGGTTCATCCCCGATTGTTGAGTGCATATGTAGTTATAAAGACAGAGAGACAAACAGGTAGGTGGACAGGTAATCAAGCATAGTTGACAGAGTACTGATCTTAAATCATTAAGTTCAGTATTTTTCTGGCTTTTTAGTGCTGTGACTACGGCCAAGGCATCTGTAAGCAGGGCTATATGGCTTTCATTCCTTGTCCATGTGTTCGATTCCAGCAAGGGAGTGTTCACTATCGGAGATAAACACACTACAAATGCATGTTGAAGTCGAGTACACTTGGCATAAAACACAATACAACGACTTTCACCTTGGGAAATAATGTGGAAGGGAGAACATACATTTTTCAAATCAACCTTTCAGTAATGGGACTATTTCTACGGTGTCTAAGATGCAGCAGTGAATTAACTAACACCACGCAGCAACTTAAAGATGACTGCCTTTATCATCGTCAGTGAATCAAGAATGGAAACAAGCTTCACTAATGTAGTCTCGCTAAGAGTATATAATTCGTACTGGGAAGGTAAACCCAGTTAAAAAATATCGTGCTGAAATCTAATGTGTCGGGTTAATAGGCGCAGATATTGCAATGTCGCTGCAAACTACGACGCAGTGCGAAAAGTTATTGTCACAACACACAATGAATAAAATCAACTACTTTTGAAATTTTTGAAGGTACTAGACTGGCTGTTTAGTTCGGTTCAGGAGTCATTTCCCCATGAAAGATAAACTGTTTAATTCGGTTAGGATTTCATCTCCCTATCAAAGATCCGCTGACTGTTTCGGTTCAGGTGTCATCTCCACATCACAGGATGGCTGTTGATTCCGGTTCAGGTATCTCTACATCAAAGGTTGGCTGTTTATTCCGGTTCATGTGTCATCTCCACGTCACAAGATGGCGATTTATTCCGGTTGAGGTGTCATCTCTACATCAAAGGTCGGCTGCAATGGTTCTCCAACGTCTTCTGTCTCTTGCCTTGATGATACAACCTGCCAGGCTTTTTTTAAAAATCAATCGTTTGATATTATTTTCCCATTTATAGTGTTGTTCACCTCTGGCATGCCGATAGCTTCACCTGTCCAGAGAGTACCTTTACAAGAGAATTGAATTTTGACTTCTAGGTCAACAACAAGATCGTGAAGCCAACATCTGCGTTAGGGAAACTACAAACCAATCTCTGGAGCCAGCAAGACATCAGTGTCGCCACGAGGTAAAGGTCTATCTTGAACAGTCTATAAGAGACACACTAGATATAAAAATCGTTTCCACATGAACTGTCTGCGCTGTCAAACGTGTAGGGCATCCATACGGTTCTGTAAAATAAAAATCTAGAACAGATGAACTGGACATGTTGTTCACATGCCCGATGAGCGCATGCAATATGATGTAGGTAAGATCAGAAAAGACAGCTCCTTGTCAGTGGAACAAACGAAACGCTACAGAGAGTCATTTAAAATGTTTCAAAAAAGCTTCGACACAGATGTCATCTCCTGGGACATGTTTGAACAAAACCGAAGCAACAGGTGCACTAGCATCACACAATGTGCTCAGACAGCAGAGCGAAACATTATCGTTGAGTCTCAGAGAAAGCGAACCACCCGAAAGAACAGAATCCACAACGACCAAACAGCCGACTCGTCACAAATGTTTCCCTAATGCAGCAGTCTGCAATACGATGAGTGGAATTTACATTCATATCAGACCATATCTCGCAACAAATGTATGAAGCTTCCTCCATTTTCCTTCCGACGGACAACTATTACTCGTACAAGGTGGGGGCGCCGCTCTTGGATTTCGAGTCTGCAGGTTTTCCCCTGTTGACATTTAGCCTACTACGCAGTATCAGGTCTGCACTCTTCCTTTGGTGGGACTGGTAACCGTAAAGCTGTCACTGTGTGAGATCTCGCCACAAGGTGCTCCCAAACTTCACCTGCACGAATCAACATCGTTGGGACAAAGAAAGATATTGTTTCTGATGTCAAAGGTACTTACTATATACTCGTATTGGCAAATTGGGTGGGGAGAAAAATGAACAAAAAACATGATCAAATAACGGGTTTTTCTTAGTTCTTCTTAGTTCTTCTTAGTTCTTCTTAGTTCTTCTTAGTTCTTAGTCGACCTGTACTTCTACAGGTCCCAGCTCTAGTATGAGCTGGATATAGCCGGGAGAAGGATTTCCTGATTAACGGGCTAGGTTCGAGCTGGTTAATACTCCACTGCGTTGGGACAAGCGCTTACGGAAGGAGGGGGCGGGGGGAGGGGGGTAAACCGATGTGCGACTTCATCTTAATAGACTCAAACACTAGAGCCAAGCAGACCCGCAGCCTGTTAGGTGCCATCTATGCTGCTCTAAACAAACCACCTAACCATGGCCGGTGTTATGTTGTGGCACACAGTTAATAGCCTCTTACGACATGCTCCCTGCGGGGCAGGGGTTCTATTCTTGTTCTTGTCATACACAAAGACTCCGGCAGATCACTAATGATTTTTAGTTGACGAAATTTAATGAAAATTTGCAGTTGTACATATAACCAACGAACATGTTGGCTGTTTAATTTAATGTTGGGTATCTACTTTCGACTTGAATCACAAGTTCTCAAACATTTGCGCTGTTGGACGTTTGCAGCGTCGATTATGGTATGATTAAATTCATTCGTCCACAATTCCTTATTTTAAATAAGTGACGTCTGTTACCCGATTTACTTTCTGTTTTATTTGGTCAACAGGATTTAGGTCTGAACTGGGCGGTGGCCAAATTCAGTTCAGTTCAGTTCATCCCGTAACCCATCAGGGCGTTGGGGCACACATGAAGACACTCCCAAAACCCATGCCATCCCTTTCTGTCTGTCGCCGCCTGATGTATCTTATCGGGACGAAGGCCTGACCACTCGGTGATGTTGTCCACCCATCTCTTCCTTGGACGTCCTCGCCCTCTCTGTCCCGGTACGGAACCAAAGAGTATCGAGTTGGTAATTCCGTTGGACCTCGCGATGTGCCCGCATCAGGCCATCTTTCATCTTTTGATAGCTGTGAACAGATCTTCAAAAGGACCAGTAGCATCTTCAACTCTCTGACGGATTTCTACGTTCGTGACACGATCTTTATATGTAACATTTAGGAGTTTTCTATAGCACCTCATTTCCATTGCATGTATCCTGTCCTGGATATCTGCTGTAATGGTCCAGGTCTCGCAGGCATACAGAAATATTGATAGCACCAAAGAGCTTTAATTGCCCATGTTGATTGGCTGTTATCAAAGACTTTCTCTTCGACGTTTATTTTCCTGCCAAACTCTTTGGCTATTATCAGTTTTTTCAAGCATGATGAATGAAGATAGATATGAGCTATTCCCAATTGATGGATAGAGAAAACGTGAAAACGATTGAGATTGAAAAAGCTTCACAGGTAATAGTAAAATTCTCCGTACCTGGTATGTGCTACCACCGTATTCACAACAAATGATAGTGTAAATAATAGAGCCATCCGTATCACAATATCCACTAGAGCAAGTTTCTGCTGTGAAATGTGTACCAGGCTGCAAAGAAAAGAAAGGAAATAATAATCTCCTTTACTCTCCACTAATGCAAACTTCAATATATTACTGTAACTAGCACTCAATTCAATTAATTATAGACACAATTTCAAAACAATAATCAAATGTTGTATTACTACACGATACAATTTATTCTTCACTCTTCTGTCACACAGCTTACTAACACACTCCTACTGAATGGCTTTTATAAGATATAGACTCTGACTTCAGCAAATCTTATAGCTTTTATCATCAGTCTACCCTCCTAAATTTGGCCTGATGTAAATATATGTGAAAAACGAATCTTTTGGGGATTGACATGGATCATAGATTCGAAGGTGGATTCACCCAGATGGTCGTCCTTGGCTCTATTCTCTTTGTCTAACAAATGCTGATCATCGTGGTATTGATAAGATCAAGGTGGTTATTGTAGAATGACGGTAGACTTTTGTCCTGCGTGGTTGCTGTAAATCCAAGATGGTTACCGCGCCTCGTCGGAGTTTTGCTCCCGACAAATATTCAGGCGAAATTCTAACTCTAGGTCAACGTGGTATTGAACAAAATGTCGATCAACGATATATTGATAAGACTGTGGATCAACGCTGTTATTGTAGAATGGCGTTAGACTCTCATACGGCGTGGTTGCTGAACATCCAAAATGGCTTGAGTAGAAGACAAACTCTAACATTTTCGCTGCTTCGGTAAGTCAAATATGTCAGTTCACTGGTTTCTCGATGCTAACTCACTGCTCCCTGCTCTCGACGTTACCTTCTTACTGGTCTTTCGCTCGGCGCTAACTCAACGATTTTCTGTTCGCCTGAGTTTGGCTTGGCTGGCTTCGTTCGTTCTCCTTTTCCCGCTACCAAGCCATGAAAGGGCTTAAGTAGCAGAGTGTAATCCAGAGAACGGAATGCGTTGTGTCGTAGTTTACAGCTTGACTGCGATATTTGCACCTTTAGGTTCAACACATCCGACTTCAGCAAGCATTTTTTGAGTACCGGGTTAGTATTCCCTCTTCGATCCCTTCTCCTTAGCCAGTCTGCTCTGTTGCAGCCTGTTATGCAGGATCACCGCTTGGAGGTGTAGAAGGGTCTTGGCAGCTCTGGTTCGCTGGCCCTGACGCTAGCAGTCAGCTATGGGTCGCTGACCACTGCAGTTCATACGCTGCTCAGTATCTTGATCCTGAGTTTAAGAAAAATGCGGAGCTAATTTTCTTGCGCGGCACTTTTTCTCAACATGGCGTCGTTTTCATCGTTCCGATTGGACCATCCGTACCTCCTACGTGTTTCCTGTCTTCCGATTGGTTAAATGGTGGTCCGGGTCTTATGTTGCTCCACAGACATATCTCTCACAATCGTTGTATCCCTATGTATTTAAGTTCTACCCGAATCGTGATACACCAATTTGGAGTCTATTTAGTGACTTTCATGTTGCCTAAAGCAAGAGATGTCCTGGTGCAGATTCTCTACGTAGCTCGATACATGGTTATTCCATTTATCGATACGGCGCTTTCTGGCACTAGTCTGTAGAGAATATGTTGACTCTAAGAAACTACGTCTAGATTCCAGTCGTGTGTACTGCACGTGGTGTTCAAACATAGGGTGCCTTGGGTAGTATGTCTCTTTCTTTCTTTACATTTCCGACGAGACACTTCTTCGTGTCTCAGGTGGTTCATCCCCGATTGTTGAGTGCATATTTAGTTATAAAGACAGAGAGACAAACAGGTAGGTGGACAGGTAATCAAGCATAGTTGACAGAGTACTGATCTTAAATCATTAAGTTCAGTATTTTTCTGGCTTTTTAGTGCTGTGACTACGGCCAAGGCATCTGTAAGCAGGGCTATATGGCTTTCATTCCTTGTCCATGTGTTCGATTCCAGCAAGGGAGTGTTCACTATCGGAGATAAACACACTACAAATGCATGTTGAAGTCGAGTACACTTGGCATAAAACACAATACAACGACTTTCACCTTGGGAAATAATGTGGAAGGGAGAACATACATTTTTCAAATCAACCTTTCAGTAATGGGACTATTTCTACGGTGTCTAAGATGCAGCAGTGAATTAACTAACACCACGCAGCAACTTAAAGATGACTGCCTTTATCATCGTCAGTGAATCAAGAATGGAAACAAGCTTCACTAATGTAGTCTCGCTAAGAGTATATAATTCGTACTGGGAAGGTAAACCCAGTTAAAAAATATCGTGCTGAAATCTAATGTGTCGGGTTAATAGGCGCAGATATTGCAATGTCGCTGCAAACTACGACGCAGTGCGAAAAGTTATTGTCACAACACACAATGAATAAAATCAACTACTTTTGAAATTTTTGAAGGTACTAGACTGGCTGTTTAGTTCGGTTCAGGAGTTATTTCCCCATGAAAGATAAACTGTTTAATTCGGTTAGGATTTCATCTCCCTATCAAAGATCCGCTGACTGTTTCGGTTCAGGTGTCATCTCCACATCACAGGATGGCTGTTGATTCCGGTTCAGGTATCTCTACATCAAAGGTTGGCTGTTTATTCCGGTTCATGTGTCATCTCCACGTCACAAGATGGCGATTTATTCCGGTTGAGGTGTCATCTCTACATCAAAGGTCGGCTGCAATGGTTCTCCAACGTCTTCTGTCTCTTGCCTTGATGATACAACCTGCCAGGCTTTTTTTAAAAATCAATCGTTTGATATTATTTTCCCATTTATAGTGTTGTTCACCTCTGGCATGCCGATAGCTTCACCTGTCCAGAGAGTACCTTTACAAGAGAATTGAATTTTGACTTCTAGGTCAACAACAAGATCGTGAAGCCAACATCTGCGTTAGGGAAACTACAAACCAATCTCTGGAGCCAGCAAGACATCAGTGTCGCCACGAGGTAAAGGTCTATCTTGAACAGTCTATAAGAGACACACTAGATATAAAAATCGTTTCCACATGAACTGTCTGCGCTGTCAAACGTGTAGGGCATCCATACGGTTCTGTAAAATAAAAATCTAGAACAGATGAACTGGACATGTTGTTCACATGCCCGATGAGCGCATGCAATATGATGTAGGTAAGATCAGAAAAGACAGCTCCTTGTCAGTGGAACAAACGAAACGCTACAGAGAGTCATTTAAAATGTTTCAAAAAAGCTTCGACACAGATGTCATCTCCTGGGACATGTTTGAACAAAACCGAAGCAACAGGTGCACTAGCATCACACAATGTGCTCAGACAGCAGAGCGAAACATTATCGTTGAGTCTCAGAGAAAGCGAACCACCCGAAAGAACAGAATCCACAACGACCAAACAGCCGACTCGTCACAAATGTTTCCCTAATGCAGCAGTCTGCAATACGATGAGTGGAATTTACATTCATATCAGACCATATCTCGCAACAAATGTATGAAGCTTCCTCCATTTTCCTTCCGACGGACAACTATTACTCGTACAAGGTGGGGGCGCCGCTCTTGGATTTCGAGTCTGCAGGTTTTCCCCTGTTGACATTTAGCCTACTACGCAGTATCAGGTCTGCACTCTTCCTTTGGTGGGACTGGTAACCGTAAAGCTGTCACTGTGTGAGATCTCGCCACAAGGTGCTCCCAAACTTCACCTGCACGAATCAACATCGTTGGGACAAAGAAAGATATTGTTTCTGATGTCAAAGGTACTTACTATATACTCGTATTGGCAAATTGGGTGGGGAGAAAAATGAACAAAAAACATGATCAAATAACGGGTTTTTCTTAGTTCTTCTTAGTTCTTCTTAGTTCTTCTTAGTTCTTCTTAGTTCTTAGTCGACCTGTACTTCTACAGGTCCCAGCTCTAGTATGAGCTGGATATAGCCGGGAGAAGGATTTCCTGATTAACGGGCTAGGTTCGAGCTGGTTAATACTCCACTGCGTTGGGACAAGCGCTTACGGAAGGAGGGGGCGGGGGGAGGGGGGTAAACCGATGTGCGACTTCATCTTAATAGACTCAAACACTAGAGCCAAGCAGACCCGCAGCCTGTTAGGTGCCATCTATGCTGCTCTAAACAAACCACCTAACCATGGCCGGTGTTATGTTGTGGCACACAGTTAATAGCCTCTTACGACATGCTCCCTGCGGGGCAGGGGTGCTATTCTTGTTCTTGTCATACACAAAGACTCCGGCAGATCACTAATGATTTTTAGTTGACGAAATTTAATGAAAATTTGCAGTTGTACATATAACCAACGAACATGTTGGCTGTTTAATTTAATGTTGGGTATCTACTTTCGACTTGAATCACAAGTTCTCAAACATTTGCGCTGTTGGACGTTTGCAGCGTCGATTATGGTATGATTAAATTCATTCGTCCACAATTCCTTATTTTAAATAAGTGACGTCTGTTACCCGATTTACTTTCTGTTTTATTTGGTCAACAGGATTTAGGTCTGAACTGGGCGGTGGCCAAATTCAGTTCAGTTCAGTTCATCCCGTAACCCATCAGGGCGTTGGGGCACACATGAAGACACTCCCAAAACCCATGCCATCCCTTTCTGTCTGTCGCCGCCTGATGTATCTTATCGGGACGAAGGCCTGACCACTCGGTGATGTTGTCCACCCATCTCTTCCTTGGACGTCCTCGCCCTCTCTGTCCCGGTACGGAACCAAAGAGTATCGAGTTGGTAATTCCGTTGGACCTCGCGATGTGCCCGCATCAGGCCATCTTTCATCTTTTGATAGCTGTGAACAGATCTTCAAAAGGACCAGTAGCATCTTCAACTCTCTGACGGATTTCTACGTTCGTGACACG
The DNA here is from genome assembly GCA_036924085.1 of Ariolimax columbianus. Taxonomy (NCBI): domain Eukaryota; kingdom Metazoa; phylum Mollusca; class Gastropoda; order Stylommatophora; family Arionidae; genus Ariolimax; species Ariolimax columbianus. The sequence goes on along the minus strand of JAVGWX010000009.1, from coordinate 26,574,752 downwards.
ATCTTTATATGTAACATTTAGGAGTTTTCTATAGCACCTCATTTCCATTGCATGTATCCTGTCCTGGATATCTGCTGTAATGGTCCAGGTCTCGCAGGCATACAGAAATATTGATAGCACCAAAGAGCTTTAATTGCCCATGTTGATTGGCTGTTATCAAAGACTTTCTCTTCGACGTTTATTTTCCTGCCAAACTCTTTGGCTATTATCAGTTTTTTCAAGCATGATGAATGAAGATAGATATGAGCTATTCCCAATTGATGGATAGAGAAAACGTGAAAACGATTGAGATTGAAAAAGCTTCACAGGTAATAGTAAAATTCTCCGTACCTGGTATGTGCTACCACCGTATTCACAACAAATGATAGTGTAAATAATAGAGCCATCCGTATCACAATATCCACTAGAGCAAGTTTCTGCTGTGAAATGTGTACCAGGCTGCAAAGAAAAGAAAGGAAATAATAATCTCCTTTACTCTCCACTAATGCAAACTTCAATATATTACTGTAACTAGCACTCAATTCAATTAATTATAGACACAATTTCAAAACAATAATCAAATGTTGTATTACTACACGATACAATTTATTCTTCACTCTTCTGTCACACAGCTTACTAACACACTCCTACTGAATGGCTTTTATAAGATATAGACTCTGACTTCAGCAAATCTTATAGCTTTTATCATCAGTCTACCCTCCTAAATTTGGCCTGATGTAAATATATGTGAAAAACGAATCTTTTGTGGATTGACATGGATCATAGATTCGAAGGTGGATTCACCCAGATGGTCGTCCTTGGCTCTATTCTCTTTGTCTAACAAATGCTGATCATCGTGGTATTGATAAGATCAAGGTGGTTATTGTAGAATGACGGTAGACTTTTGTCCTGCGTGGTTGCTGTAAATCCAAGATGGTTACCGCGCCTCGTCGGAGTTTTGCTCGCGACAAATATTCAGGCGAAATTCTAACTCTAGGTCAACGTGGTATTGAACAAAATGTCGATCAACGATATATTGATAAGACTGTGGATCAACGCTGTTATTGTAGAATGGCGTTAGACTCTCATACGGCGTGGTTGCTGAAAATCCAAAATGGCTTGAGTAGAAGACAAACTCTAACATTTTCGCTGCTTCGGTAAGTCAAATATGTCAGTTCACTGGTTTCTCGATGCTAACTCACTGCTCCCTGCTCTCGACGTTACCTTCTTACTGGTCTTTCGCTCGGCGCTAACTCAACGATTTTCTGTTCGCCTGAGTTTGGCTTGGCTGGCTTCGTTCGTTCTCCTTTTCCCGCTACCAAGCCATGAAAGGGCTTAAGTAGCAGAGTGTAATCCAGAGAACGGAATGCGTTGTGTCGTAGTTTACAGCTTGACTGCGATATTTGCACCTTTAGGTTCAACACATCCGACTTCAGCAAGCATTTTTTGAGTACCGGGTTAGTATTCCCTCTTCGATCCCTTCTCCTTAGCCAGTCTGCTCTGTTGCAGCCTGTTATGCAGGATCACCGCTTGGAGGTGTAGAAGGGTCTTGGCAGCTCTGGTTCGCTGGCCCTGACGCTAGCAGTCAGCTATGGGTCGCTGACCACTGCAGTTCATTCGCTGCTCAGTATCTTGATCCTGAGTTTAAGAAAAATGCGGAGCTAATTTTCTTGCGCGGCACTTTTTCTCAACATGGCGTCGTTTTCATCGTTCCGATTGGACCATCCGTACCTCCTACGTGTTTCCTGTCTTCCGATTGGTTAAATGGTGGTCCGGGTCTTATGTTGCTCCACAGACATATCTCTCACAATCGTTGTATCCCTATGTATTTAAGTTCTACCCGAATCGTGATACACCAATTTGGAGTCTATTTAGTGACTTTCATGTTGCCTAAAGCAAGAGATGTCCTGGTGCAGATTCTCTACGTAGCTCGATACATGGTTATTCCATTTATCGATACGGCGCTTTCTGGCACTAGTCTGTAGAGAATATGTTGACTCTAAGAAACTACGTCTAGATTCCAGTCGTGTGTACTGCACGTGGTGTTCAAACATAGGGTGCCTTGGGTAGTATGTCTCTTTCTTTCTTTACATTTCCGACGAGACACTTCTTCGTGTCTCAGGTGGTTCATCCCCGATTGTTGAGTGCATATGTAGTTATAAAGACAGAGAGACAAACAGGTAGGTGGACAGGTAATCAAGCTGAAAGACAAGGTTTACAGTTAGCAGACGGAACGACAGAGATATGTATTCATTGGCAACATTGATTAGATAGAAATCGTATTAAATAAACATACAGGCAGACAGACAGACAGACTGACAGCCAGAAAGACAGACAGCCATACATGCAGGCAGACAGGCAGTCAGATAAACGTATAGATAGATATATAGATAGATAGATAGATAGACAGACAGACAGACAGACAGACAGACAGACAGACGGAAGGACGGACGGACGGCGGACGGATGAACGGATAGATAGATAAATAGATATTTAGATAGATAGATAGATAGATAGATAGATAGATAGATAGATTGATTAATTGATTGATTGATTGATTTATAGACAAACTGACCGACAGACATACTCACAATTCTTAACTTACCTCATACGTAAAATCTCCGTATGTGCAAACAATGGGAGCACTTGTTGTTGTTGGATGTGTCGTTGTTGGTGTAGTCTTTGTTGGTGTTGTCTTTGTTGGTGGTTCCCAAAACACACAGACTAGTTTACAATAGAAATATAATCTTGTTGCTTCAATGATGTCCCAAATACTTAAAGAAACGTTCTGTTTGAAAACGCCCTGCAAAGACACAGCAGTGATGGGGTTAGAAGATGTTGATTTGTGTATCATAATTTAAAATAAGGACCAATGGCAAAATTCAAGGGACAGTCATTAAGCAATAGACATTTTATGACTAACTTTTTTATAACAATGATAACCAGAAATTGTGTGTGTTATTTTTCAAATAATTCGTTCTGTCTGGTCACACTTTGATCCACCTGTCCATTTTCTTGTGGATGCTCTTGTACTACACGTGGATCATTGTGAGAAAGGGGTGCGCTGGTTATCAACCTCACTCTCTGGTCCCGAGCTAACTTGGACCAGTGTCAAGGCATATATCAAGACGTCTAGAGGTAACTCAGTATGTAGGCACTCAGGTCCCACCTCCCTTGAGACCAGGGGTCGCTTGGAAACAGCACACCGTTTCGGTTCACTGCTTTAATAGGCGGGAGCCTTACATTTTGACTACAGCAGCCACAACAAGACTATGCAGAGTCTGTAGAATCTCATTCCAGTCGTCTAAGTTTCGTCACAAAATGGCCAGCGGACGATTGGAATGTTCAAGCTCTCCGAAGTCTCCTCTGGCAGTCCAGCTGGCGCCGAAGGAGTCTGGGCTGATGGATCTGGGGTTGTCATCTCTTTCCTAATCAGAGGGCCAGTACTGACCAGGAACGTTGGTTTCACTACTTCTGACTGGCTGCAGCATCACTTCCTCTGTTTCCAACTGTTGTTTACTTGTAATTGGCTGTCCCTTGAGAAGTGCGCTAATGAGGATGCTGGAACGTGGATTTCATAGACGTTATGTATGGTATCTGCAAGCCAACTGACTGTGCATAAACAATTCTACATGGCTCCGACAGATAGTCGTCTCATCATTGGCACTGAACGAGGTTTGGCTACAGGCCTCAGTGGTTGGACATGGCAGTGGTCAACCGACGCAACGGGTCCCAGATGCTTATGCGAACATTATTGTTTTTATGTGTCATGGACACAATAGTGGATTCCGATGCACGAATCTTTTTCAACAAATTATTTTGATTGATGTTTGGACATGAACAAATTGTGCAAACCCACTCGATAGGTGAAAGCATGATAAAGAAACGATTTTTTACTTTAATGATTGCACGCATGTTATCGATTACAGTAGGCCCATTATGTGATTGATTCAATGAAAATGATGCACTGAGCATAATGATAGAAATGGTTAACAAAACTCATTTAAATATGAACCTTCATTGGCCACAGGCCATAAATATAGATGGATTTATATCAAGCGATGGAGGCAGATAGAATAAAACAAGCAAGGGGACAAATGGGTTATGCAGCCTATATGGTGCTTGCTTCCATTACATCTTCTATTACCTCGTTGCCAGCTACACACTTTCTTTTAACCGAGGTAATCGTGGACAATTTTATGCACATAATCGTGACTCGTCTACTGCTATTTCATCAATAATGACTCGCCTGCTGCTACGGATTAGCTGGTCGATCTGCTGTTTCCCTGTATCAGTTGCCACGGTTGCTAATCACTCACCCCGTGGTTCATCAATGACGGTCTCTCTTCCATTTTGGAATATTTCTACCCATTCATTCACTCTCTTCTCCCTCAAACAACTGTCTTCATTCTAAATCTTCATTCTGCTCCAGATTTCAGAAGGACCCACTGACCACAAAAAACAATAACGCCATGTTGCTCTTCCACGGTGGAAGTCGACATTAGGGCAGCCATGATGTACGCTCTCTTGCGCATGTGCATATTGTTCTATCGTCATAATCCATACATGGGGTATTGCTGAGGAGCAAGTTTGTGTCCAGAAATAAGATTTTTCGTTGTACATGCTCTTCCATACACTTTTAAAAATTAAATCCATGTTACTACTCAACTGTCCCATGAATATTATTTACTGTAAGAGAGCACCCCCTTTCCACTATTGATCCTTGTACAGACAAAAAAACCAAAGCACTGCATCTATATGCACCTCATAAATGGGGACTACCGAGGATTGTGCATGGGACTGGCAACCCTACCTCGCAAAACAAGCCAAGTGAATACCCAGAAATATTCCTAGGGAAGAAAGATAATATTCCATTGACGACTTCATAAATGTCGTAACAAAAGACTAAAGAGAGTTGTTCGTGTCGCTAGCGACCTCATCGTGTAAAACAAGTCTGTAAAATAACGCAATGTGTTTTTGTGTATTCTTTTTAAAAGGATAACAATTAAAGTGATGGCTCTATACTAGGGCTGGGGTGTCTGTTATAGAAAATGCTGGGAGCTAACAGTAATCAGGGTTAGGTGAAACATATTGATCAAGACTCCCACCATGGGTTCATAGCACTACCCTCTGGAGGACCCAGAGCAACCTTCAACAGCACACTCGGGATTTGAGGAAAGCTATTGCAATCCACCGTTTTGGGGTCTTTTCAGGGCGCACAAATGAGCTCTTACTCATTGTGGACGTTCAACAAAAGGTCCTGGTTTGGGCTCCTAGTAAAATGCTGTGTCACATTAGATTGGTCAACTACTTGGGGATCGACACTGCAATCCCCTTAGCGGGAAGCTTATAGAGGAACCTCCCATTACATTACAGCCAAAATTACCCCAGTCCACCTTGTCAAGTACGCCTCTGGATGTAATATAAGCCACTGTAACCCGCCACCATAGTAACGCCAAAAGCTATCTCTCACTATTGGAAAAATGAAGCCAGGGTCAGGTGGAATATAATGTTCATGGTCTCACATGGACATAGTTTTGTTACAATAGTCTGGTCAACGAAGTGAGGATTCACCATGCAATGACGTTAGCAGTAGGGTTGGTGGGAAACCTGGCATTACACAAAAGCAAACAGATCTCCGGCCCGTCTTCTTACCATATCCCCAGGATGTGAAAAGAGCAGCTGTCCCATATTATAAGAAACATTTTGAGAAGCGGGAAGAACTGAGAACGTGTAGATTGAGGGAAGAATTCAGTACGTATAGATTTGTGAATAGTGAAAAACTCAGTACGTGTAGATTGAGGGAAGAATTCAGTACGTGTAGATTGAGGGAAGAATTCAGTAAGTATAGATTTGTGAATAGGGAAAAACTCAGTACGTGTAGATTGAGGGAAGAATTCAGTACGTGTAGATTGAGGGAAGAATTCAGTACGTGTAGATTGAGGGAAGAATTCAGTACGTATAGATTTGTGAGTAGTGAAAAACTCAGTACGTGTAGATTGAGGGAAGAATTCAGTACGTATAGATTTGTGAATAGTGAAAAACTCAGTACGTGTAGACTTGTCAAGAGGGAAGAGCTCAGAACGATTAGATTTGTGAAGAAGGAAGAACTCAGTGTGAGAAAATTCTAAAACCTTAGCTCGATATATTTTATCTTTTCATGTTTTTTAACTTTAACCTGAACCAAAGCGATCTATCTCGTCGCTTTTATTCTCTGTACCATCCAAAACATTATTTTACTTTTCATGTCGGTCCTGTGATACTCACATTGTTCATCTACACTATTCATGTCTGCTGGACCTCCCATACAGACCTGACCATAGACACGGGAATGTTCTAATTTTCTTGTCATAACATAAAAAATTAAAAAATAACATATTCAATGTAGTACAACTTTCTGTCCACAACGACTTCTTCTAGCACAGTCTCATTTACAAATCCTCTAGGTTAAAAGTCTGTCCAGATCGTGGCTCTGTGCAACCATCTATTTACACATACTTTTTTCATTCTTTCATTCGCTTTAAAATATTGTCTATATCTGCAATGTTGTCTCTTGTATAAACTTCACTGTCTTTTATAGTTCACATACAGGACCATAAAGTTTCTCTTCCAGTGTTGTTTCTATGGGCCAGTGAGATTTTCTCTGTATATCATATTCGGGGCAGTTTTGTAGTATGTGCTCTTTACACATACTAAAAGTATACTTCGTTCTGAGAACCCTGATGTGTTGTTAGAAAACCAACAATACTTCTAATACATTACATAAAGAAAACATGAGATTGTTAGTTTTTTACAAGATTAGGAAAAGAATCAGAAGAAAAAGTAGAAGACGAACAAGAGGAAGAAGAAGAAGGAAAATAAAATGGAGGAGCAAAATAACAAGAGGAAAAAGAAGACGAAGAAGAAGAAGATTGAGAAGAACAAGAAGAAGTAGTCGCAGAAGCGGACGAAGAAGAAGAAGATGAAGAAGAACAAAAAAACAAAGGAAGATGAAGTAGTAGAAGACGATTAAAAAGAAGAAAAAAGAAGAAGAAGAAAAATAACAAAACGCAGAAAAAATCAAGATGAAGACATCCTCATTTATTATTCTATTATTGTTATTATTATTCTTCTTCTTAGTTCGTTCTCAATCTCCCACTACCAAACCCTGAAAGGGCTTAAGTAGCAGAATGTAGTCCAGAAAACGAAATGCGTTGTGTCATAGTTTACAGCTTTGCTGCGAAATTTGCACCTTTCGGTCCAATACATCCTACTTCAGGAATTATTTTTTGAGTACCAGGTTAGCATTCCCTCTTCGATCCCTTCTCATTAGCCAGTCTGCCTGCTGCAGCCAGTTATCCAGGATCACCGTGGAGGTGGAGGTGGAGGTGGTCTTGGCAGCTATGGTCGCTGGCCCTGACGCTAGCAGTCAGCTATGGGTAGTTGACCACTGCAGCTCATGCGCTGCTCAGCATCTTGATCTCTTAGTGTTATTCAATTATTATTATTTTATTACCGACTTCGTGAGGCTGGATAGACCCCAGGATCCATTTTGCTAATAGAAAAATCCCGCATAAACTGAGGACCGACCCTCGATCACTCGACTGAGAAGCCAGTGCGCTAACGGCTACGCTGCCTTGGCTGAATATGGATTCCTGAATAATGATAAGCGAAAATTCAGTTCTTGAAGGCTTCAATAGATTCATTTGTTTATTGTTGATTAATTGTTTATGATATGCTTCTCTTTGACATGATTGGACGTGTACAACATTGAAGCAACATAAAACAAAACCAACACACGAGACAGACACATACCTTGAACAGCGAATCACTGAACCCACAATAAGGAGCGTCGTAGACAACTTGACCAATCTCATCACAAATCAGGACGTTACAGTAATCCGATTTGATTATATCACCAAACTGAAAATAAACACGCAATTGTATTTTTTGGTTATATATTACGAAGATTATTATTTATTATATGTCTGATTTATCTTAAAGCTTATCCGAGTATTGAAAGTAAATGGCAATCTACAGTACAGAAGATCTGACAAGAAACTTGTAGCAGCCAAATATGGTTGGCGGTATAAAGAAGCGACGCTCTGCAAAGGACATACTACTTACTTACTTGGTAAAGATTCATAGCTAGATTCAGAACTCTGATGTAGTTTTCAGACACTTCTTGGATTAAAGTATTCTTTGAGTATGACTCTCAGTGCTTACACCGGAAAGATGTAAATAGAACGGTGATGTATTATTGGAATGCGAACCCCGGTTCAGTGGAAGTGCGAACTTCACAGCGAAGGTCGGCTGCAATGGATCTACAAAATCCTCATATCTTTTGCTTTGATCGTTCATTCTGCTTGGCTTTTTCCTGTCCATATTTTGATTTAATACTCCCACTTACAGTGGTCTGCCGGGGTTCTTTGTGAATGACACGGACAATGATAAGGACATGAAATAGCATCATTGCTTCACAGAGAGTATATCGTAAGAGGCGACTAATTGTGTGACATGTCATAAGACCTGCCATGGTTAGATGGTTTGTATAGAGCAGCACAGATGGAGCCTAACATGCTGCGGGTCTACTTTGCTCTAGTATTTGGGTCTATTAAGATTAACTTCTCACATTGGTTAACCACCCTCCATAAGCGATTGTCCCAACGCAGTGGAGTATTAAGCTGTTCCATCCTAGCCCATGAAGCAGGAAATCCTTCTCCCGGCTACATCTAGCTCACACCAGTGCTGGAACCTGCACAGGGCCATCTGCCTCTGTAGAAGAACAGGTCGACTAGGAACCTAAGAACTTACAGCGCGGTTTGCCTCTGCCATCTTTCCTTCCAGTATTGTTTTCAACAACGTGTTACCTCATATTGATGTGACCAAAATATCTCAACCGTCCATGGGCTAATTCTTCCATATTTCTTTACTTGCTTTGCATTCTCTATATGATATGCTTGTCGTTCTCTCCATGATATACTTCTCTTTCTCTCCATGATATACTTCTCTTTCTCTCCATGATATCCTTTTTTTCTTTCCATGATATACTTCTCTTTTTCTCCATGACATACTTCTCTTTCTCTCCATGATATACTTCTTTTTCTTCTAAATATCCACAATTTTCTGGTTCTTCTTCTTCCTCTTCTTTTTCTTCTTTCTCGTCCATTTCTTCTCATTCTTCCGCGTTTATCCTGGATACGATAACTGCACTTTACGGCCCAACACGCCCTGTTTCAGTTTACTTTTTGGGGATGGGTTTGCCTTCCTACTGCGATCCCCATTTTAATCGTGTCTATTATTTTTCTCCAAACGCCTATGTTTCTACGTCATACAGCCAGTAGTCATAACATATGATTTCTCTCATTTTTAATGTGTGAGTGACTTTGGTTGGATGTACATATATGACTCATATATGTTGGTGAAAACAGATTTGACCTTTCCAATTCGTATCAATATTTCCATTTCCCATCTCGTTATACTAGAATTAACAACAATAAATGATGCATTACGAATAAACGCCGGTATGACAAATTGGTTTTCAGTATTGAGTGATGTACGAAAGGGTTGTGTTCTTTCTCCACTATTATTCATGATTAATAGGTATGCAATCAGGTAGTTGGATACCCACATCAGTAGTCCCTAAATTAACTGCTGTTTGCTGATGATCAAGTCATCTTTTACCAAAAAGATATGCGACTTACAACGTCATCTAAGCTATCTTAATTTAGTTTATAACAAATATAGCATCTAGTGGTATCCAGGGAGAGAATTCCCGCAGCCCAGTGATGTCAATTATGTATAATATAACATGTTAACAACGGACAATGAGGCTAACGTCTGGTCAAGCAAAACACACTGATCAGAGAATAATATCCAGGGTCAGGAGAAATATAAGGGCCAACACCCTTATCTGACCTCCTCGTTGGTCGTCCAGCAAACAGGATGTGGTCCAGGACAACAGTCTGGCCAACAAGGTGAGGTTCTACGTGATCTCCGTAGTAGTGAGCGACACGCAGATGAAGCCAAAAATAGTACAACCGTCTGGAGGACCGCGGTCTACCTCCATAAGTACGCTCGAGATGTGAGGAAAGCTACTGTAACCCGTCATTTAACGACCCATTCAGGGCGCACATAAGAGTAACCTACTCGTTGTGGGCATTCGAAAAAAAACAACAAAAACGAAGATACGTGCACACTTTATATTGTAAAACGCTTTCGTAAAATTGATATTTGTTGTTCTCTGAGTGTGTACTGAAGTGTTATATTTATTTGATACAATCCAAATGCTAGAACTCATAACAAAGTTAGAACACTGTGTAACAACTAAATTATCTGTCTCTTCTGTGATATCATCAATAAGTACAGCGCGTATTTCTAAATAGCTGTTTAAAATCTACACCTGAACCAAAAAGGCAATCATGCTCGAAGTGAGTCACTGGATGGGGTGAACACCTTCACATATTTGGGAGGACAGTGGCAAATGTAAGGTCAAGAATTGGAAAGGCAAGGTTAGCATTCCTCTTACCAAATAAGGAATTGGAATCTTTGGCAGTAAATGGTAATATCAAGTTAAGATTGTTGAATTGCAGTGTCAAGTTAGTATACCTGCACGGAGCATAAATTTGAAATTTGAAGAACGACAAAGGCATTACCGATGAATCTCCAGTCGTTCGTCAATAAATAGGTACTGAGAATAATGGGTATAGGTTGACAACAAATGGTGAGGAATGAAGACCTATGGGAAAGGAGTCAACAACAACCAGCAAAGGACAGATCAAACGTAAGAGATACAATTGGATGGGACACACGCTAAGGAAGACACAATCAAACGTGACCAGTCAGGACCTGAGATAGACAAAGGAAGACAGGTAGGTCAAGTAACATCTGTAGAAGAGATTATGCAAATGGACATCGATCCCTGAACCCCAACTGGAGAGAAACAGAAAGGGCAAGTAAAAATCAGACTTACCGAAGGAGTGTTGTCTATGGCCTTTTGTTTGCAAAAGAAAAAAACGAGCCTTGATTGATTGTATTTCTAAATACTTGCCAGGGCATACAAATTAATTCACAATGATTACGCTTAAACTTCACACGCGTGGTACTTGAATTTATAATTAGAGAACCACTGTCTCTTTCTAAACATGTCGTAAACACCGACTAAAAAGGTTTTTCCATGAGACTATCAATTTTTTTCCCTTAAGTTCATTTTCTGTTAAATAACGAGTACCACAGACTTTCTGTAATGGGATTCAGCTTTAGTGAGGCATGTGCTTCATTGGAAGCATACAGATGAATCATCACATGTATTGTGCTTACTTGATACGTGGCGTTGTTATGCTCACATGTAATCGGTGTTTGGGCTACGGTTGTGCTGAAAAGACAGACTGTTGCCCACCAGAGAAATATTCTTCCAGTAGCCATTCTGGACGCGATATTCAGTTAGAGTTTCTTGTGTCGTTATGAAATAACAGCCAGCTTTAGTAAATCATATTTATATACATATATACGAAATGGAGTGGCAAGAACTTGCACGTGTTGCATGAATAAACATGTGAACCGAAAATTCAACCATCCCCGTATTTTACTTTAAAATGAAGCAGATTGGTACTTCTTACCGAGAATGATTGACAGCGCCTTTCTTTGGCTGATTAATTTAATCTAGTTGTGTTTTCACCTACCACGCGATGATTGGTATAAATATTATGTATGCCTTGTTATCTTCAGATGAAACTGGTAATCGATTGATATCAGTTGACGTTCTAAATCGGGTCTGTGTTCTTGATAGTTAATGTACTATAGGGAATGTGGAGCGCCTAATCGAATGATTTAGATGCATAACTGCTGACAAGGGCAGCTGATCGAAGCTCCGGCATATGTTGTTTTTCTCTTGGGATGAAATAAACAAACATATCTAGCACACGACGTGGAGACAGCAGTGGTGATCTGCCGGGAGTCTTCAGCCTATAAACCCCTCGACTACACCAACAACAGGAATACAGTCGTACGACGTTCGGCTCTAGACAATTCCTATGGTGGGCAGTTGCTCTCATAAAATTGAAAAGAGTAATTACGGATTAAACCAGTAGCCCGCTGACTGTACAAACTCCTAGTGCTCTCAGTCATCCTTCTCTACTTGATCAACGTTCTATAAGAACAGACAGCTTAGATTATGCTAATTTTCGAAAAGACAGTTTTTGTCTATTACAGAAAAAATTTTTTTTACTGTGAACTGCAGAAAATGACAGCGAAGACAAACTTGTCAGAGATGGGCAGATAAAGATCTTCAGAATCAGAACGGGACGTTGTAGACTCAAGACTCACCTTCACAGAATGGGTCTCAGAGACACCGCCCTGTGCGATTGTGAAGCACGCAAGAAAACACCAGAACATATTCTGCAGGACTGCCATACCTATGCAGACCAAAGAAAGGCAGCATGGCCTGGGGAAGCGACCATATGACTAGAAGCATAGCATCCGTTAATCGACGAAGAAGTAGAAGAAGAAGAAGACGAAGAAAAAGAAGAAGAAGAAGATGAAGACGAAGACCTCTTGGCAATTGTCAAAAGACGGTAACTCCTTTGGTACGGCCACATACCGAGATCAAACGGTCTTGCGAATACTATTCTGCTTGTAAATGTGCAAGGTGGACGATGGAGAAGTCGTCCCCAAAAGAGGTATGGGGACAATTTGAAAGAATGAACCAATCTCAGACAAGAGGAGGCACTGGCATCGACCACTGACAGAGGGGTTTGGCGTGGGGTTCGACACATCCGATTTCAGCACAGCACTTTTGAGATCGGATTTGTCCTTCTTCTTCGATCATCTTTGGTCTGCATAGGCAGCACAGTCCTTTAGAATATCTCCTGGTGTTTCCTTGGGTGCTCCACAATTGTACGTGGCAGTGTCTCCTATACCCATTCTGTAGAGGTGGGCCATGAGTCTACAATGTCCCGTTCTGAGTCTAAATATCTTTGTGAGCCTATCTCTGCCAAGTTTGTTTATGCTCTCATTTTCTGCAGTTCACAGAAAGAAGTTTGTTTTTCTGCAATACACAAAAACTGTCGTTTCGAAAATTAACTAGATACAAGCTATCTGTTCTTATAGAACGTTGATCAAGTAGACAGGGATTGCTGAGAGCACTGAGTAGGAGTTAGTACAGTCAGCGGGCTAATGGTTTCATCCGTAATTACACTCTTTTCAATTTTATGAGAGACACTGGCCACCGTAAAGTTTACCTTACGTCGTACGACTGTATTCCTGTTGTTGGTTTAGTCGGGGGGGGGGGGGGGGGGGGGGGGGGGGAGGGGTTTATAGGCTGAAGACTCCAGGCCGTTCGCCAATGCTGTCTCCACGTCGTATGCAAGCTATGTTTGTTTATTTCATCCCAAGAGAAAAACAACATATGCCGGAGCTTTGATCAGCTACCCTCGACAGCAGTTATGCATCTTAACCATTCGATTAGGCGCTCCTCCTTCCCTAGAGTACATTAACTATTAAGAACAGAGACCCGATTTAGAAGTCCAACTGATACAAATCTATTACCAGTTTCATCTGAAGACGACAAAGCATACATAATATTTATTTCAATGGTCGCGTGGTAGGCGAAAACATAACAACAACTAGATGAAATTAATCATCCAAAGAAAGGCGCTCTCAATCATTATCGGTAAAAAGTACCAATCTGCTTTATTTTAAAGTAAAATACGGGAATGGTTGAATTTTCGATTCACATGTTTATTCACGCAACACGTTGGGTACAATACCCCTTTTCCAGCTTTGGTTCAGGACTGATAGCAGTTTTCTCTTCGCTGTTTGGCCCAGCCCCATCAGCATTTCGTTTGTTATCCCATCTTTTCCGGGAGATTTCCTTTTCTTTAATGTTCTCATGGCCTCTTCCATTTCACTCATTGTTAATTTGGCCATCATATGCTCTTCTGGTGCCGTGTTGACGTTGTCGTGCCCCTTTTGCTCTTCACTAATGTCTGTATGCCTATCTGCAGGGACCTCGATGTGGTTTGCTTTGGCATAGTGTTCAACAAAAGCGTTTGCGGCTTTTTTTCCAGTGAGCAAGTTTTCGACTTGCTTGATGGTAATTTGTTTGTTTGAAGGGGTTTCGTCATTCATGGCTCTGACTAGCTTCCATAGCTTGTTCCCTTCTTTGTCTAGGTTGAGGCTTTCTGTTTTGTTTTTCCAGCTCTCTCTTGCTGTTTGGTTTAGAGTGTATTTGTATTTCGCCGTGGCGGCTTTGAGGGTGATATTTGCCTCCATAGATTGTTCTCGCTCTGCCATGTTCCTAGCATTTGTGACTGCATCTTCCGCTTTCTGCAACTCATCATTCCAATAGGGCTTATAGTTTTTCCTAGCCCTTCTTGGGATGGTTTCAGTAGCGGCTTGCATTATTGCCTTTCTTAGGCTTTCCACCATGAGCTTCATTTTGTTGTTTCGTGTGTTGATGGTTTCACACAGCCCGTCTGTCAGGATTGCAAATCTGTCCCAGTCGGCTCGTTTGTAATTCCAACGTGAGAGCGGTTTTGTTTCCTGTGGGCCTACTTCCATATAAATGTCTAGCCTGATCGGCCTGTGGTCGCTTCCTGCCAATTGGTTTAGCACCTGGCGGTCTATTTTATGGTGTATGTCCTGTGTGGAGAAGGCCAAATCTGGAGTCGAGGTGGTATGCCATGTTCTAGAATAGAAACTAGGGCTGTCCTCCGGCCTATTGATTAGGGAGAGATTTGTGTCCATCTCCCAATCTTCCACTTCGTCACCTCTGCTGTCTGTGTCCGAGTATCCCCATCTCTCCGAGTGGCTGTTGAAGTCTCCAACTACTATGCAGTTGGAGTCTTTGACTTCCATACTCGAGAGCGATAGGTCTTTATTTGGTGGTCCGTACAGATTGAAAATGCGAAGCTTCGTCTCTTTAGCCATTATGTCAACTCTGCTTGTCCGGTGTGATTGACAGATACCGCGCTACTCGGTATGCAGTTTCAGGTCAGTATCAGGAGCCCTCCTTTGTGACCTTCTCTATCGAGACGGAAGGTCTGGTATCCTCTGATTGAGAATTTATGATTATTGTTGAGGTGCGTTTCCTGGATACATGCCACGTCAATCTTACCTTCATGCAGGTGATGTGTTAGGGAAAGCTTTTTTGTTAACGACACCCTCCGAATTCCACTGTAGTATTTTGAGGGTCTTGAGTTTTTGGTCAATAGGAATTGCCCCATAGGCATGTGCCTTGACTCCACGACACATGGGTGGGTGACCACCAGTAGTCAAGGGTAGGCCCCTTCGAGGCGTGAGGCCCGGCACTCTTGCTGCCTGGCGGGACTCTGCAGGATGAGCACCATACGTTTTTCTGATCGGTTGTACTGTCATCATACTGCGATTTACATGAATCTGACTTGACATTGTAATTAAACAATTTTTACTTGATATTAGCATTTTTTCCCTTAGATTTAAATTTATTATTTAGGAACAGGAATACTGTGCTTGCCTTTCCAATTCTAGCCCTAAGTTCTGCCACTGTCACCCCTGAAGCTTTAACAGTGCTGCCCAAATATGTGAAGGTGTTCACCCAAACCAATGTCTCACTTTAAGCCTCATTGATTGCCTCTTTGCTTAGGGTGTAGATTGTAAACAGCTATTTAGAAATACGCGCTGTTCGTATTGATGATATTACAGAAGAGACCGATAATTTAGTTGTTACATAGCGTTCTAGCTTTTTTATGAGTTCTAGCATTTGGATTGTATCAAAAATATATAACATTTAAGTACACACTTATAGAACAAATCTCCATTTTACAAAAGCGTTCTACAATGTAAAATGTCCACGTATCTTCGTTGCGTGCGTTAACATCTTTAAAAAAAAATAGAATTGTCACAAAACATGTTTCCCATTGCTGGGGTAGTGGAGGGGTTTTGTTGAAGGCCGACTACGGACTGCATCGCCACTGCTGTCGCCACGTCGTGTGCTGGCTATGTTTAATTATTTCACCCCCAATAGAAAAACAGCATATGCCATACCGGAGATTCGAACCACTGCCCTCCTTGTCAACATGCAGATCTCGAAACCATTCCGCCATGCTTTTCTATTATACGTAATTGACATCACTGGGCTGCGGGAATTATCTCCCTGGATACCACTAGATGCTATATTTATTACAAACTAAATTTAGATAGGTTAGGTGACGTTGTAAGTCGCATACCTTTTGGTAAAAGATGACTTGATAATCAGAATCAGCAGTTCATTTAGGGACTAATGATGAGGGTAGCCAACTGCGTGATTTCATACCTATTAATAATGAATAATAGTGGAGAAAGAACACAACGCTGTCGTACAACACTCAACACTGGAAACCAATTTGTCCTACCGGTGTTTATTCGTAATGCATCATTTATTGTCGTTAATTCTAGTATAACGTCCTTGTCACTGAAATATAAAATCGGAAGATGGGAAATGAAAATATAGATACGAATTGGGAAGGTCAAATCTATTTTCCCCAACATGAGTCATATATGAACATCCAACTAAGTCACTCACACATTAAAAATGAGAGAGATCATATTCTATGACTACTGGCTGTATGACGTAGAAACATGAGCGTTTGGAGACAAACAATCGACGCGCTTGAAATGGGGATTGCAGTGGGAAGGCAAACCGATCCCCAAAAAGTAAACTGAAATAAGGCGTATTGGGCCGTATAACGCAAATATCGAACACATGATAAACGGGGAAGAATGAGAAGAAATGGACGAGAAAGGAGAAAAAGAAGTAAAAAGAGAAGAAAAAGACGACGATGAAGAAAAACCTGAAAAATGTGGATATTTATAAGAAGTAGAAGTATATCATGGAGATGGAGAAATATTTCATGCAGAGAAAGAGAAGTATATCATGGAGAGAAAGAGAAGTATATCATGGAGAGAAAAAGAAGTATATCACTGAGTGAAAGAGAAGTATATCATGGAGAGAAAGAGAAGTATATCATGGAGAGAAAGAGAGGTATATCATGGAGAGAACGAGAAGCTTATCATGGAGAGAAAGAGAGGTATATCACGGAGAGAAAGAGAAGCATATCATGGAGAGAAAGAGAAGTATGTCATGGAGAGAAAGAGAAGTATATCACGGAGAGAAAGAGAGGTATATCATGGAGAGAACGAGAAGCATATCATGGAGAGAAAGAGAGGTATATCATGGAGAGAAAGAGAAGTATATCATGGAGAGAAAGCAAAGCAAGTAAAGAAATATGTAAAAAATTCGCCCATAGACGGTTCAGATATTTTGGTCACATCAACATGACGTAACACGTTGCTGAAAACAATACTGGAAGGAAAGGTGGCAGAGGCAAACCACGCTGTAAGTTCTTAGGTTCTTAGCCGACATGTTCTTCTACAGAGGCAGATGGCCCTGCGCAGGTTCCAGCACTGGTGTGTGCTGGATGTAGCCGGGAGAAGGATTTCCTGCTTAATGGGCTAGGCTTGAACAGCTTAATACCCCACTGCGTTGGGAAAATGGCTTATGGAGGGTGGTTAACCATTGTGCGAGCTCATTTTAATAGACCCAAATACTAGAGCAAAGTAGACCCGCAGCATGTTATGCGCCATCTGTGCTGCTCCAAACAAACCACCTAACCATGGCAGGTGTTACACAATTAGTCAGACTCAAAGATCTTTTTATTTTTGAAGTTTCTAAAAACTACATCAGAGTTCTGAATCTAGCTATGAATCTTTACAAAGGAAGTAAGTATCATGTCCTTTGCAAAGCGTCGCTTCTTTCAACCACCAACCCTATTTGGCTGCTACAAGTTTCTTGTCAGATGTTCTGTGCTGTAGATTGCCAGTTACTTTCCATACTCGGATAAGCTAAAAGAAAAACCAGACATATAATAAATAATAATCTTCGTAATATATAACCAAAGAATACAAGTGCGTGTTTATTTTCAGTTCGGTGATAGAATCAAATCGGATTACTGTAACGTCCTGATTTGTGATGAGATTGGTCAAGTTGTCTACGACGCTCCTTATTGTGGGTTCAGTGATTCGCTGTTCAAGGTATGTGTCTGTCTCGTGTTTTGGTTTTGTTTTATGTTGCTTCAATGTTGTACACATCCAATCGTGTCAAAGAGAAGAATATCATAAACATTTAATCAACAATTAACAAATGAATCTATTGAAACCCCCAAGAACTGAGATTTCGCATATCATTATTCATTAATCGATATTCAGCTGAGGTAGCGTAGTCGTTAGCGCATTGGCTTCTCAGTCGTGCGATCGAGGCTCGGAACCATGTTTGCGCCGAATTTTGCTATTCTCAAAATGGATACATCTAGCGTGACGAAGTGGGTTACAGAATAATAATAATAGAATAAAAATAGTAAAATAATAATAATAGAATAATAATAATAATAAAATAAAAAGGATGTCTTCATTAATCTTTATCTTTTTCTTCGTCTGATATTATTGTTCGTTCTTATTTTTTGTTCTTTTTAATCGTCTTCATCTACTTCATGTTCTTGTCCATTTTCTTCTTCTTCTCTTTCTTCGTCCGCTTCTTCGACTGCTTCTTCTTGTTCTTCTCAATCTTCTTCTATTTCTTCTTAGTTTTATTCTTCCTACTGTTATTCTTCTGTTCCTTTTTGTTCTCGTTCTTCTTCTTTCTCTTTTTCTTCTTCTTCTTCTTCTTTTTCTTCATCTTCTTCTTCTTATTCTAATCTGCGAGAAAACGAACTATTTCTTATTTTCTTTGTGTAGTATATTTAAAGTATTTTTTTTTTTTTATCAACACAGCGTTCTCCAAACGAAGCATACTTCTGGTATGTGTAAATAGATGGTTGCACAGAGCCTCGATATGGACAGACTTTTAACCTAGAAGATTTGTTAATGAGGCTGTGCTAGAGAAAGTCGTTGTGGACAGAAAGTTGTACTACATTGAAAATGTTATATTTTTATTTTTTATGTTATGACGAGAAAATGTTGGAGCGCATTCCATCTGTCAATAAAATTAGAACATTCCCGTGTCTATGGTCTGGTCTGTATGGGAGTTCCAGCAGACATGAGTAGTGTAGAAGAAGAATGTGAGTATCACAGGACCGACATGAAAACTAGAATAATGTTTTGGATGGTACAGAGAATAAAAGCGACGAGATAGATTGCTTTGGTTCAGGTTAAAGTTAAGAAACATGAAAAGATCAAAGCTATCGAGGTGAGGTTTTAGAATTTTCTTCCCGCTTCACTAGTCAAATCGTTCTGAGTTCTTCCATCTTTACAAATCTACACGTATTGAGTTCTTCCCTCAATCTACACGTACTGAATTCTTCCCTTAATCTAAACGTACTTAAGTCTTCCCTCAATCTACACGTACTTAAGTCTTCCCTCAATCTACACGTACTTAAGTCTTCCCTCAATCTACACGTACGTAAGTCTTTCCTCAATCTACACGTACTTAAGTCTTCCCTCAATCTACACGTACGTAAGTCTTTCCTCAATCTACACGTACTTAAGTCTTCCATCAATCTACACGTACGTAAGTCTTTCCTCAATCTACACGTACTTAAGTCTTCCCTCAATCTACACGTACGTAAGTCTTTCCTCAATCTACACGTACTTAAGTCTTCCCTCAATCTACACGTACGTAAGTCTTTCCTCAATCTACACGTACTTAAGTCTTCCCTCAATCTACACGTACGTAAGTCTTTCCTCAACCTACACGTACGTAAGTCTTTCCTCAATCTACACGTACTTAAGTCTTCCCTCAATCTACACGTACGTAAGTCTTTCCTCAATCTACACGTACTTAAGTCTTCCCTCAATCTACACGTACGTAAGTCTTTCCTCAATCTACACGTACTTAAGTCTTCCCTCAATCTACACGTACGTAAGTCTTTCCTCAATCTAGACGTACTTAAGTCTTCCCTCAATCTACACGTACGTAAGTCTTTCCTCAATTTACACGTACTTAAGTCTTCCCTTAATCTACACGAGTTGAATTCTTCCCTCAATCTACACGTACTGAGTTTTTCCCTATTCACAAATCTATATGTACTGAATTCGTCCCTCAATCTACACGTTCTGAGTTCTTCCCGCTTCTCAAAATGTCTCTTATAATATGTGACAGCTTCTCTTTTCACATCCTGGGGAGATGGTAAGAAGACGGACCGGAGTTCTGTTTGCTTTTATGAAATGCAAGGTTTCTTACCAACTCTACTGCTAACGTCATTGCATGGTTAATTCTCACTTCCTTGACCAGACTGTTGTAACAAAACTATGTCCATGTGAGACCATGGTCCTTATATTCCACCTGACCCTGGCTTCATTTTTCCAATAGTGAGAGGTAGCTCTTAACGTCGAACTTTGATAAAATTAGCAAACTTCAAAACCCAGCCATGAGAGTTATAACATGAGGCATGAAGTCAACGCTAATTGTAGAACTTGAAAAGATTACAGATCTGCAATCCATGACCGACAGAAGAGACTGCAGAGCCCAACAGCAAGCAGAGAAACTCAGAAGACTGACAGACCATCCAATGCATCAGAAACTAAATAGATTTGGAAATGGGACACTAAAGCGGACAAACTTTGCAGAAATAGCCAAAGCATAGATGAGCGAAGACCCTATGAACACCGTAACAACACCAAAGCCTATCCCTACTGTACGCAAACCCAAATGGAAGCAGCAAATCATTCCGGAGGTAGTAGAACATATACCAGGTATTGGAAACAAGAACATCCAGACTGAAAAAGAAAGAAGAGACATAACCCTGAGGTACATAGCGGAAAACTAGCGAAGCATGGATTTGACCCATGCATACACCGACGGTTCTGTAACAAACACAACACAGAATGGAGGGGCTGTGGTATTCCTGAGCCTACCAAATGGTAGAAAAATAACAATGTCAGTGGCAACTGAAAAACTCTCAAGCAATTTCGAGCGGAGGCAGATGCACTGAAGGCCGCAGTAGAAACAATGCTCACAGGCGAAAGCAATGAAAGCCAGATAGTCCTGTTCGCATATGCCCTCGCATAAAAAGCCAGAAAAATACTGAACTTAATGATTTAAGATCAGTACTCTGTCAACTATGCCAACAATTCGCACCAAAAAGAGTAGTGGTACAGTGGGTTCCATCCCACTGTAACATCCAAGGCAACGAGGAGGCAGACAGACTGGCAAAAGAAGGTGCAAGACTACCACAAACAGATTCTAGTGTGACCTAGGAAGAGTCCAAAAGGCTTATTAGGGCCAGATACATGGCCAAATGGGAAACAGAACATACTGGCTACACAAAAAATGATGCCTACTACCAGCTGAACAGAAGAGAGCAGGTCGCGGTATTCAGACTCCGCACAGGCCACAACAGACTGAGGTACCATCTATTCAATAAGTTGAAGACAGGTGGTACTGACGAATGCTAGTATGGCACAGGGAAAATTACCGCTGAACATCTGCTGCAAAAATTGCCCGACATACGACGACCAGAGAAAGCACATGTGGCCATCACCAGTGGCAACACTAGACAAGCTCTATGGCAGTGTCGACCACCTCTGGATGACAGCTGCTCTCTTTCAAGAAATACAAGTTGACGTCTGACAGCGTACGAAGAAGAAGAAGAAGAAGAAGAAGAAGAAGAAGAAGAAGAAGAAGAAGCTCTTGATGTTACGATGGGTGCGGGTTACAGTGGCTAATATTACATCCAGAGGCGTACTTGACAAGGTGGACCTTAATGTGAGGTTCCTCTATGAGCTTCCCGCAATGGGGATTGCAGTGTCGATCCCCACCTAGTTGACCAGTCTAATGTGACACAGCATGTTTCCAGGAGCCCAAACCAGGACCTTTTGTTGAACGCCCATAATGAGTAAGTTTGCTCATTTGTGCGCCCTGAAATGACCCCAAAACGGTGGATTAAAATAGCTTTCCTCAAATTCCGAGTGTGCTGTTGACGGTTGGTCCTTCAGGGGGTAGTGCTACAAACCCGTGGTGGGAGTCTTGATCAATATGTTTCACGATGATTTATGTTGGCTCCCAGCATTTTCTATAACAGACATCCCAGCCCGAGTATAGAGCAATCACGTTAATTGTTATCCTTTTAAAAAGAATGCACATAATCACTATTTTGCAGACTTGCTTTACACGATGAGGTCGCTAGCGCTACGAACAACTCTCTTTAGTCTTCTGTTACGATATTTATGGAGTCGTCAGTGAACATTATCTTTCTTTCCCAGGAAGGTTTCTGGGTTCTCGCTCGTTTTGTTTTGCGTGGTGAGGTTGCCAGCCCCATGCACAATCCTCGGTAGTCTCCATTTACTAGGTACATGTAAATGCAATTCTTTGTTTTTTTTTCTGTAAAATGGATCAATATTGTAAAGGAAGTGCACTCTTACAGTAAATAATGTACATGGGACAGTTAATAAGAAACATGGATTTAATAAAATTAAGTGTATGGAAGAACATGTACAACGAAAAATCTTATTTCTGGACACAAACTTCCTCTTCAGCACTACCCCAAGTAGGGACTATGACGATTGAACAATATGCACATGCGCAAGATAGCGAACAACATGGCTGCCCTAATGTCGACTTCCACCGGGGAAGAGCAGCATGGCGTTATTGTTTTTTGTGGCCAGTGGGTCCTTCTGAAATATGGAGCAGAATGTAAATTTAGAATTGAGACAGTTGTTTGAGGGAGAAGAGAGTGAACGAAAGGGTAGAAATATTCCAAAATGGAAGAGAGACCATCAATTATGAACCACGGCGTGAGTGATTAGCAACCGTGGCAACTGATACAGGGAAACAGCAGATCGACCAGCTAATCCGTGGCAACAGGCGAGTCACTATTGATGAAATAGCAGTAGATGAGTCACGATTATTTACATACAATTGTCCATGATTACATCGGTTAAACGAAAGTCTGTAGCAGGTGGGTCTCAATGCAGCTAGCAGCTGGAGACTTACCTTAACATCATAGGCATGCAGACATTAACGTATATATATCTTTGCAGAAATTATGACAGCTGCAAATAGAGTGACATAGTCCGACGACCTTTCAACCAGTCTCCGGACTGATCAATCAGATGATGGTGATGAGAGCTAGATCTGCTAAATTTGTAAAATGACGCGTGTCTATGAATGATACTCTTATTTTTTTAAATAAATATATTGCTGATTAATTATGAAGCAAATTTTTGCCATTTTAAAGACTTTTTCGTTAATCGTTTTACATGTTTCGACAAAAAAATCTGGCACAGTCTTTTTAAGTAGACCTGAAATGTCAACAAAAATACTTGATCGCTGTGCTTAAATTCCAAAACGTTCTTAACCTATGGACAAGTTTATTTCAGGGCACTTTGTCAAAGTATGGGCCTTTCAATTAACATTAGCTCAATATATGCTATCTAGAGGGCGTTTTGCGTACAGATCATCCCACATCAGGGATCATTGCTGTACTATAGAACTATAATCACTCGACTGAGTGACGAATATGGTTAATAATAAACATTCTACAGAATTCGAAAACTCCACTGAAAGTAATTAAGAGAAGAATTAATGTCTAGATATAATTTGTGTTAAACAAAAATCAGTTTGTATCCCGAAAGGACAGACATACAGATGCATTTAGAATTTGACCTGACCAAAGATTTTGATGTCTGAAAGAAATATGTAATGATAAGCCTGCCTAAAACTAACACTAACATGCTGTGGAATAGGCCCTGATAGCATACAGTTGGGATATCATCCTGGTAAAAAAAGGTCGTATTTATTATCCACAAATCCATGAAATCAAGGTGAAAACTTAGAAATTGATGAACATCAAACACTGAAGTCCAAGAAACTGTCAGGTTTCACTGCAGGCCTTAGAGTCATCATAACATTAGGCAAGGAATACAGTGAACGGAGGAACGGGAGAGCAGAGCAAGAGGTGAATCAGCTTATAAGTGAGAACACGCAGGGGAGTGAGGCCGTCATACACACAGACGTATCAGTGCTGCGCAGTGGGAGATCAGGCTGAGGTTTCTCGGCTAGAGTGAGAGGACAGGTCGTTGCTGAGCGCAGTAGGGCATACATGTCAACAATCTCCAGTATGAGAATGGAGACGGAAGCAATGACCTCAGTACCGAAATGGATATCAGTGACTTCTATAACAAGGGCAGTCATCATGACAGACGCGCAAGTCAGACTTCAGAAGGTACAGACGGGATTGCTTAGGTTCGAGTGAATAACAGCTGTTGAGGCCTCAAACCTCCAGATGCTCACATGGATCTACTATCCTGCTCATGCCGGGGTTCAGGACAATGAAAGAGCTGACATCATGGCTTCACAAGCAGCCATCATGGGGAACAGTGATGGATAGAAGAAACATTTTGAAATCAAACAATGATCGCCTTTTAGATGAGGACATTGCCATAGATGAAGCAGCAATCCACAGACTGCAAAGTTTTGACATTAAACGAGCTTCGAGCGGAGTATGGTGAGGACGGAGCAGAAGAGTGTACAACCAGCGAGCTACAGGGACCATCCGTATCCATACCTACGCTATTTCATGAGAGAGACTGAGCACCTATGGGTATGCCCGGAGTGCAGTGACGTTAATTCTTAGAAACATAAACTGCAGATCAAGCCAGTGTGCTGCAGACCATGATCCAGATGTGCCATTTCCAAACCAACCAAAGAAAATTATGAACAAATCAGTCCGAGAGCCACATCTTTAATTATGTCGTGATTACTATAACCAGACAAAAACAAGCTGTTGTATTGTGCTCAGAAAAGGACACAAACTAACCTTCCGCCATATGTATTAACACAATTAAAGAACGGCAACTTAGCCATGTGTACATGCTGATAGGCACCTCAGGCGTAAGATCACATATTACAGAGCTACCTCAAATACGTTATACCGAGACAAACTCACTAAGCTAGAGAAACAACTTTGGAATAGATACTATTTGAATCTATATGTGAACTACAAAATTATGGAAACTTGAAGTCATGGAATAATGAAACCATAAAAAACAAATTAACACATTAGAAGAAAATGTAATCTGCTTACATAAGAGCGTGCAGTAAATATATTTATTGAAAAATACTGCACGATGAGCAAAACAATTACAACAGCAAATATAACGAGTAATATACAAAAAGTCATACAATCAAAGGACATATAATAACTGTAGCAGAAGACCACATGAAAATTCAAATGCAATTTTTAAAAATCTTGGTACCAAAACTAAAAAGAACCTACTACAAATCATAAATGTAAGCTGGAAAAAAGGAACTGTGTCACAAATATGGAAGAAAGTAATCATAATTTAAATATTAAAGCAAGGTAAAGATAGATTTAAAAAAACTGACAGATACAGACATACTAGCTTGCTTTGCTGCACAGGTAAGCTGATGGACAGACTGATAAATGCCAGACTTATGACACGTGGAAAGAAAACAATGCACTTACACCAAAAAGAAAACTTCCTTTAAACAACAGATCAGCAGAGCACCAATTCTGCATTTCACAAGCAGATGCTTTCCAGGAACAAAAACACACACTGTCAGTCTGGGTTGACATGGAGAAAGTTATTGATAAGGTGTGGACAGCAGGGGCATGTATTAATGGATAAACCCCTTCCTTCAAAATAGATATGCCAGAGTAAGGGTAAAGGTGGTTAGGATACAGTCAACCAAAACATACCAGGTCTCAATGAATCATTTATTTTTTCGACAGATGAATTTGGACGCAAGTTTCAAATTTCTTAGTCCACAAATAATTTTGGAAAGAGGAAAGAAATTGGTTTATCTATTCACCAAGAAATGAAAAGATGTACTGCCAAGCTTGATAGTTATTCGCTGAACCTAAATATGTTGTAGTATTTGGCTTCTAAAGTGCTGATAGAAAACTTAACTAAAAATGAAGTCATGTTCTGCACATAGGTTAAGAACTCGCTCGAAATATGCTCTTGTTAGCTTCCGAGCCCTACAATATCTACTGTAGTGCACTTTGCAAAAACTATTTATCACTACAGAAAACATCCTGGATCCTAAAACTCTTTTAATTTCACAGAAATGCACAGTTCTCTAGCCAAGTTTGCCCAAGGTGTGTTACCATATTGGACACAAAGTCTGACTTTCGGAATTCGAATAGCAATTTAAAAAAAATAAAACACCGCTTTCAAAATTCTAACAATGCAATATTGATCTGTAGCAAATGTGTATGTACATGACAAAGAGTAATGGAATAACTGAAGAAATATTGGCATGAAACAATTATGTTAGAAATTGTTTGGAAAATATTTTACCGAAATGGAAATGTCCAAGATTCCAAGCAGATTGTATATGTTCTCTGCATCAGAGCAGCTCACCATCCGTGTGTTGATTCCATGCTGCTTCATATAGCATCAAGGTCCCAAAGTCGACCTGGTTAAATGTCTCGTCTAGGTCTAGAGCAATTGCGACTGCTTCTTGTCTACACATGACGTCCTCTTACATAACATATGCAGATGTCACAGGATTATTATGTGCTTTCTTGACTATTACTATCATTTTAATTCCATACTCTTAATTGATACCAACTCTTGGCTGTGTTATTGATCCTTGTCAATAGCTTTGGTAATTAAGTACATTCCTGCAATAATGGATTGATAATCTTAAAGAAAATGTAATTAAAATTCACTTACATGCTGTTTACTTGGCACATTGTGGTTGCTGAATATTACTATGCTCAATCAGCTTGGATGAAGTTATACAGCTTTGCAGTTTAACAAAGAATAAATGAATACAATAACAATTTCAATGTGCATGTATTTTGTGTGTCACTCTGAAATATAATATTTTAGTTTAATATTGTAATTATTTTTAATTAGATGTGTGTATGTGTTTCTATCCTGGAAAGATTTTTTGTAAAATACTTGAAAAAATACTACGCCCAATCATAGAACCGCAACTTAGTGAAGCACAGATGGGATTTAGGAAAAACAGGATCTGTACAGATACAATCTTCGCGCTCAGACAACTAGAGGAGAAATAAATAGAGTACGATAAGACACTACAGGTTTGTTTCGTGGACCAATAGAAGGCATTAGAGTATGGAGTAAATAAACGATTGATATGCAAATATATATATAATTCTTTTTGGCGTTTTCCTTATTTCTCTATTCTCCCAAAGGCGGTGTGCGTTGCACTATGGTTTTTATTCTGCGCCTGTCGGCCCAGTGCATCCGACTTCGGCATGCATTTTATGCAAATGTCTGCTTTCTCCTGCATTTTCAAAGGGTTTGCTTTCCCGGGGTAACGGCCGGTGCTGTGATGGGGATCGAACCCAGCACCTTCGAGTTGGGAGCCATGTCACTTAACCACTATCCAACGCCGTCCCGCGTAAATATATAGTTTGTGTGAATAGTCAAGTACAGTTAGAACAAAGGCAGCACATTCCGAAAAAATATCATATTAGGACCAGTGTACGGCAAGGCTGTGTACTATCCCCTTTACTGTTTATGTCTTACATTGTATATAGACGGAATATGTAAAAAAGCCAACACTAGTAAAGGAAACAACCTCAGTTATCACTTAAATGAACTTCTCTTTGCTGATGACCAAGCAATAAAAGCAACATCGGAAAAAAACTACTGCAGGAACATATCAACAATCTTAATGAGGCCTGTACGGATTACAGTATGAAAATCAACATAGAAAAACCCGAAGTTATGACGATTGGAAGAAAAGAAACAAAAACAAAATTATTTTTACAAAATCAACAAGTAAAACAGGTGAAAAATTTCACGTACATGGGTAACATAATCTCAGAAGATGGCAAAACAGACACTGAAATCCAATACGGATGTAATAAAGCAAGTTAAATCATTGGGCAAATGTTCCCGATATTACAAAATAAACACGTGAGAATGGATACAAAAAGAATGCTATGCAACACGATATTCCTACCCAATTTATGCTACCAGTACCAACATTTGAAATTGACAAGCAAAGACGAAAGAAACATTGTAACAACAGAGATGAAATGGCTACGCACAGAATACCTGGAGTAACAATAATGGATATAATCAGAAACGAAGATATTAGGGGACAAGTAGGTACAACACTGGTGCTAGAACTCATAAAGAGACAGCAAACCAAATGGTTCGACAACGTGACATGTCAAACACCAGATAGTATCCCACAGAACGCAATGCTATACAGATACAATGGATACAAATCCAAAGGCCGACCACACAAATGATAATAATAATGATTTTCGCTTAGGCGTCTGAGGCCCGTTGCGTAGGATGAAGCCCACCATGTCCAGTTGTAACTGCGTGCTGCCAGGCCTCCTCTAAGGCAGATGGGGAGGATGCTACCTGTTGGAGCCACGAGTTTCGGGGCGACCTCTCCGGCGCTTCCAGCCAGCAGGGTGGAGACCGTTTGCATTGTTGACTGTCTACAGAACTGGACATCAATCAAGAAACTTTTAACAGCAAAACAGGTTGGCGGCTGCATAGGGCATGCTACACTGCCATACACGCATATGTATATATAAGCGTGAGTCTGTGTTCACGAGTGTGCGCGTTCACGTGTGTGTGTGTGTGTGTGTGTGTGTGTGTGGGAGGAAGGGGGGGGGAGAAGAGAAAGATATATTTGATTGACCAGTATACATCTTGTCCAGTATAAATCGTGTCCAGTATAAATCTTGTCCAGTATAAATCTACACAGTAAAAATCAACCCAGTATAAATCTACCCAGTATAAATCTTGTCCAGTTTAAATCTTGTCCATTATAAATCTACCCAGTATAAATCTACCTAGTATGAATCTTGTCCAGTATAAATCGTGTCCAGTATAAATCTACCCAATATAAATCTTGTCCAGTATAAATGTACCCAGTATAAATGTACCCAGTATAAATCTACCAAGTATAAATGTTGTCCAGTATAAATGTAACGAGTATAAATCTTGTCCAGTATAAATCTAACAAATATTAATCTTGTCCGGTATAAATCTACCCAGTATCAATCTTGTCTAGTGTAAATCTTGTCCAGTATAAATCTTGTCCAGTTTATATCTACCTAGTATAAATCTTGCCCAGTATAAATCTTGTCCAGTATAAATCTATCCAGTATAAATCTTGTCCAGTATAAATGTATCCAGTATAAATCTTGTCCAATATAAATCTATCCAGTTTAAATTGTGTCCAGTATAAATATTGTCCAGTATAAATCTACCCAGTACAAATTCTGTCCAGTATAAATCTATCCAGTATAAATTCTGTCCAGTATAAATCTTGTCCAGTATAAATCTACCCAGTATAAATCTTGTCCAGCATAAATCTTGTCCAGCATAAATCTTGTCCAGTATAAATCTACCCAGTATAAATCTTTTCCAGTATAAATCTTGTCCAGTATAAA
This sequence comes from Ariolimax columbianus, assembly GCA_036924085.1. NCBI lineage: Eukaryota > Metazoa > Mollusca > Gastropoda > Stylommatophora > Arionidae > Ariolimax > Ariolimax columbianus. The sequence goes on along the minus strand of JAVGWX010000009.1, from coordinate 26,545,422 downwards.
TCTACTCAGTATAAATCTTGTCTAGTCTAAATCTTGTCCAGTATAAATCTTGTCCAGTATAAATCTACCGAGTATAAATCTTGTCCAGTATAAATCTTGTCCAGTATAAATTGTGTCCAATATAAATCTACCCAGTATAAATCTTGTCCAGTATAAATCTTGTCCAGTATAAATTGTGTCCATACTAAATCGTATCCAGCATAAATCTTGTCCAGTATAAATCTACCGAGTATAAATCCTGTCCAGTATAAATCTTGTCCAGTATAAATCTTGTCCAGTATACATCTACCTAGTTTAAATCTTGTCCAGTATAAATCTTGTCCAGTATAAATCTTGTCCAGTATAAATCTTATCCAGTATACATCTACCTAGTATAAATCTTGTCCAGTATAAATCGTATCCAGTATAAATCTTGTCCAGTATAAATCTTGTCCAGTATAAATCTTGTCCAGTATAAATCTACCCAGTATAAATCTTGTCCAGTATAAATTTACCCAATATAAATCTTGTCCAGTATAAATCTACCCAGTATAAATTTTTTCCAGTATAAATCTTGTCCAGTTTAAATCTACCCAGTATACATCTTGTCCAGTATAAATCTACCCAGTATAAATCTACCTAGTATAAATCTTGACCGGTATAAATCTACCCAGTATAAATTTACTAAATGATGAAAATCAAACTCATAAGTTAATGACTCTAAACATGGTCAGATACAAGCAAATAGTTTCTTTACGTACGTATGGAGAATAGCCTGCAACTTGAACTGACAAGACGTCGATGTAAGAAAAGGCTGAGAGAAAGACCTCCAATGCGCTGTTCTTCCTTTCTGTACGCTGCAGCATCCGAGATACCTCTAGAGGGGTACTTACCACGTTTGTATGAAGTACTGCTTTTGTGAGATGGGATAACCACTTCCTTTCTCCTACAAAAAATATGGAAGTTATGCACCCATTTACTGGATAAACTTGAGCGACTGGGTTCAGCACGAGTTCAAGTTCTTCATAAGGGTAAAGCAATCGAATGTCCTGATATTAATGACAGGATTATGACAGCCGGTTCATGCCATGATGTTGTCTAATCAATTACAGCTCCATATCGCAAAACAAATTGCATTAACTCAATTTCATGAATATGTATGCGCTAATTCGGATGACATTTTGCCGTTGCTTGTAGTAAACAGTTTAGCAATTCTTGATATTATGTCCTGGAACAACTCCCGTGTAAACGTCAGCACATCCCTCTGTACATATAATTTCTCAACTTTTCATTACCGGGCCATACAAAAGGCAACATGTGGCAGCAATATAATTTATTTATAAATTTGTACCAGGAAGATTTTGCAGTAGTTGCTATTTAGTCAATTTAACAGATCCCCATAGTGGTGAGCTTACATAGGAGCCTCGATGCTCATTGTACAACAGCCAGAATGACCTTGGTCCACATTCTCAAGTACGCCTTGTGATATGAGGAGAGCCATTGTAACCCGTCACCAAAGAGAGTCTTCAAGAGTAACTAACAAGTACAAGTGACAATAACAACTACAACAGAAACAACAGAGGAAACAATAGCAGCAGCCACAACAGCATCAGAAACAACAGCAACAGCAACAACAGCAGCAGCACCATCACCAATAGCAACAACAACAGCAATAGCAACATCATTAGCAGCAACAACAAAAACAGCAGCAACAGCAACGACAGCAGCCTCAGCCACAACAACAATAACAGCAGCAAAATCAACAACAGCAGCAGTAGCAGCAACAACTATAACAGCAGCTACTGTAACAACAACAACAGCAACAACAATTGCAACAACAACAGCAACAACAATTGCAGTAACAACAGCAGCAGCAATCACAATAACAGCATCAACAACAATAGCAGCACAAGAAACAACAACAGGAGCAACAACAAAAACTAAAGCAGCAGCAACAATAAAATGAACAGCAACAACAGCAACAAAATCAAAACTGGTAGCAGCAACAACAATAACACCAGAAAAAATAGCAGTAGCAGCAACAACAACAAAATCAAAGGCTGCAATGACAGCAGCAGCAAAAACACTAGCAATAGCAGCAGCAACAACACTAGTCGCATAACAACATCAGCAGAAAGAGCAAAAGCAGCAACAACAACGGCAGCAACGACCACAGTAGCAACAACAGCATCAGGAGAAACGACAACAGCAGTAGCAGTAATAACAACAGCTGTGGCAACAGCAAAAACAGCAACAACAACAGCAGCAGCATCGACAATAGCAGCACCATAACAGCAGCTACAATAACAACAGCAGCAGCAACAACAGCAGCACAAGAAAAAACAACAGAAGCGACAACAACAACTACAGCAGAAGCAACAACAATAACATTAACAGCAACAACAGCAACAATTTCAAAAGTAGCAGCAGTAACAACAATAACACCAGCAACGACAACAACGGCAGTGTCAGCAATAACAACAACAGCAGTAGCAACAACAAAAGCAGAAGCAGCAACGAAAACAGTAGCAGTAGAAGTAACAATAAGAGCAGCAACACCAGCAGCAGCAACAACAGCAGCAGCAACACCAGCAGTAGCAACAACAGCAACATTAACAGCAAAAGCAATAACAGCAGCAGCAACACCAGCAGTAGCAACAACAGCAACATTAACAGCAAAAGCAACAACAGCAGCAGCAACACCAGCAGTAGCAACAACAGCAGCAGCACCAGCAGCAACATTAACAGCAAAAGCAATAACAGCAGCAATGACAACAACAGCAGCCGCAACAGCAACAATAACAGCAGCAACAACAGCAGCCGCAACAGCAACAATAACAGCAGCAACAACAGCAGCCGCAACAGCAACAATAACAGCAGCAACAGTAGCAGCTATAACAATAACAACAATAACAAATAAAACTGCCACAACAAAAGCAGCAGCAATAATAACAGCAGATGCCACATCAACAATATCAGCAGCAACAACAATAACACCAGCAAAAGCAACAGCAGTAATAATAACAACAGAAGTAGCAACAACAACAACAACAATAAAAACAGCAACGGCAGCAAAAGCAACAATAACTAAAGAAAAAACAACAGCGACCACAGCGACAATATCAATATCAGCAGCAGCAGCAGCAACAACAACATCAGCAGCAGTAACAACAACAACAACGGCAGTGACAACATCTGCAACAGCAACGATAATAAAAGCAGTAGCACAAATAACATCCAGAACAACACCAACAACAGCAAAAATAGCAGCAAGAACAACAGTATCCACAGCTGCTGCAACACCAATAAATTCAGCAACAACACCAGAAGCAGCATCCACAATAGCAGCAGTAACGACAACAGCAACAAAAAACTAACAACAACAACATTAGCAGTAACGAACACAGCAGCAACATCAATGGCAATAACAGCAGTACAAACAACAAAAACAGCTGCAGAAACAACAACAGCAACCAAGCAACAATTACAACAACATCAGCATCAACAACAGCAGCATCTTCAACGATAACAGCAGCAACAGCAATAACAGTCGTAGCAACAACAAAAACAGCAACGACAACAACAGCAGCCGAAAGGACAACAACAGCATCATCAACAACAGCAGCAGCATTATCAACAACAGCAACGACGTAGGCAGCAGTAATAACAACAGCAGCAGTAACACCAACAACAGCATCAACAATAACAACTGCAGCAGCATTAGCAACAACAGCAACAGGAACAACAATAAGCAGCAGCAGCAACGAGTACAACGACAACAACAACAGGTGTAACAACATCATCAACAACAACAACAGTAGCATTAGCAACAGAAGCAACGGCAGCAGGAACAGCAGTAACAACAGCAGCATCATTAACAACAACAGCAGCGGTATTACGATAACGGCAGCAACAACAACAGCAGCAGCAACAACAACAACAAAAGCAGCAGCATCAACGAAACCTTCAGCAGCAGTAACAACCGCAACAACAACAGCAGCGGCATTAGGATAACATCAGCAAATACAACAGCTGCAGCAACAACAGCAGCATAAAAAAAGCAGCAGTCACAACAACAGCAATAGCAACGTCAATAACAGCAGCATCAACGATAACATCAATAGTAACAACATCATCAGCAACAACAGCAGCAGCAGCTTCTCCAGTAACAACAACAACAGCAACCGCAACAACAGCAGTAATAATAACAAAAACAGCATCAACAACAATAGCAACAGCATTAGCAACAGCAGCAACGACAACAGCACCAGTAACAACAATAACAGCAGCAGCAGCAACAAAAACATCCACAGTAACAACAACATCAGCAACAACAGCAGCAACAACAACAGCAGCAGCAACAACAACAACTAAAACGATTGGGAAGCAAAAAACAATCAGGGTCGGATGAAATGTATTGATCCTGACCCGCCACCAACTTCTCGCCCCCAGCCGTGCTTCACGAGAACAGGCTGGCTCACGGCGCCTATCCAACGTGGTTGGGAGTGCTAACGAAGGAAGATCATAAGCACTTAGCCACACGCTCCCACCCACCCTCCGTGTTAACAATAACCAGACCTGCGACTTGCGAAATATGATAGCCTCGGGAGGGCGTCAAAGTACCGGGTAAAAACGTATCGTTCTTCTAAATCAGTGCTTCTCAAACGTCTTGTTTCATGACCCACTAGAATACTTAAGTAAAGTAAAGGTTTGTCGGATAGTAGTTGCACTACTGTCGGTGAATGAAGTTGTTAGAGACTTTAGTATACTAAGCCACGGCTTGTGTGATGTAGAGACCAGTTATTTTCTTCACTGCGTTTTACTTCCCTGGTCGAATGCCAGGTATCTATTTACAGCTGGATCGACTGGAGCCTGAAAGTAACTGGAATTGAACCCCATATCTTGGCCGCTAAAAGTAAATGCTTTACCACAGCATTAAAAAGACGATCTCCTTTACATTCTTAAAAGTTTAAAAAAATCCTAGTGATTTTTACAGCTTACATTCTCTCGTAATCAACCAACCAATCAATCAATCAACCAAATTCCGATGCTCTTCCCAGTGTACAAGTCATTGACAACAACCCACCAGCATACATGGTCCTTGGCTACACTCTGTATCTCTTCATTGCAATCATTTAATCTTAGATCCTTAACGTACATTTTCTTATTGATATTTTATGTGTGTCTACCTCTCTTTCTCTTTCACTGAGGATTCCATGTAAGAGCCTATCTGGCTATGTTGCACGGTACCTTCCGTAGCACGTGTTCTCTCCAGCCCCACTTAAATACATTTTTAATTCTCGCTCATAGCCTACAGGCAGATCATTCTGTTTGCATACTATTGGTCTCAAAAGCCGACAAGCGTAAATTTTTGTCATTGAACATAACCATCTTTTCGACACATCTATCTTTATCTAAGTTTTTATTTATTTATTTAAAATAAAGTCACAGATGTCAAATATTTATGTTGTGCACACAGGGAACTCTGTTTGGGGTGAATTAAGGGACAAGTTCCGAGATAGCTTTCGTTATAATGTTCTTAGTCACTTTGTTGTTTTTTGTTTGTCATTCCGGATCTCTCTTCTGATTTCTCATGTGTTGTTTGTGTAGGTGTCTTTACTAACCGGTGAATTCAAACCCGCATTGCATGTCACACACGATAAAGATGGCAGGGCACTGACGGAAAGCAAGGATATACTGCATGTCACACGCGATAAAGATGGCAGGGCACTGACGGAAAGCAAGGATATACTGCATGTCACACACGATAAAGATGGCAGGGCACTGACGGAAAGCAAGGATATACTGCATGTCATACACGATAAAGATGGCAGGGCACCGACGGAAAGCAAGGATGTACCGGCAAGATGGAAGGAGTACTGTAAGGAAATGCATGGTAACATCGGAGGAGACCCTAACATAACACCTAAAGTACCAGAACCAGAGCCGGAACCTAGTATAGCAGAGGTCCGTTCCGCAATCCAAGGGTTGAAGAAAGGGAAATCACCAGGTTGCGATGATATACACAGTGAATTTATTCAGGCAGGAGGAGAAGCCAGTGTTCGCATCTACCACGTATTATGTATAAAGGTATGGCACAGTGCAATATGGCCGAGAGCATGGACACGATCTGTATATATACCGCTCCCCAAGAAAGGCGATATGAAGCAGTGTACCAATTACCGAACCGTCGTTTTAATAAGTCATGCCAGCAAAATCCTCCCACGGGTCATCATGAGGAGGATAGAAAACAAGCTCAACGATGAGGTATATGAGGCATAGGCAGGTTTCAGAAAAGGGCAAGACACGAGGGATCACATCCTCAACATGAGAAATATTATAGAAAAATGCAGAGTACAGTGTTGACGTTCACACTTGCTTCATAGATGACACGAAGGCATTCGACTGTGTACAACACCAAGGGTTGTGGGAAATAATGCGAGAAATCGGGTTCTCATTGCACTTGATCCAGTTGATCGAATCTTTAGATCATGAATAACAAGCAGCGGCCGGAATTGCCGGCGAAACGTCAGACTGGTTCGAGGTTCAAAAGGGCGTAAGACAAGGATGCATACTCTCCCCATATCTGCTCAATAAATATGCCGAATCAATAATGAGGAACGTTAAGAACGATGAACATTATGACAAGTTCGAGCCATTAACAATCGGCGGAAACGAGATACCGGAGCTGACATATGCCGATGACACAGTTGTCCTATAAATTAGGACTGTGGGGCTGGAACAGATGGTCATATAGGTAAAACAACACAGCGAAGATCAGAATCTGCAGCTGAATATAAGTAAAACCAAGATAATGAGCAAAGACAAGGCAAAAATCTGTACCTGAATATAAGTAAAACCAAGATAATGAGCACAGACAAGGCAAAAATCAAACCTAAAGTTATCCCGGAGCAGCAGGAGATTGAGAATGTCACAAGTTTTGAGTACCTTGGCTCAATCATAAGCAACAATGGAGATTGAGAATGTCACAAGTTTTGAGTACCTCGGCTCAATCATAAGCAACAATGGAGACTGAGAATGTCACAAGTTTTGAGTACCTTGTCTCAATCATAAGCAACAATGGAGATTGAGAATGTCACACGTTTTGAGTACCTCAGCTCAATCATAAGCAACAATGGAGACTGATTATGTCACAAGTTTTGAGTACCTTCTCAATCATAAGCAACAATGGAGATAGAGAATGTCACAAGTTTTGAGTACCTTGTCTCAATCATAAGCAACAATGGAGATTGAGAATGTCACACGTTTTGAGTACCTCAGCTCAATCATAAGCAACAATGGAGACTGATTATGTCACAAGTTTTGAGTACCTTGGCTCAATCATAAGCAACAATGGAGATTGAGAATGTCACAAGTTTTGAGTACCTTGGCTCAATCATAAGCAACAATGGAGATAGAGAATGTCACAAGTTTTGAGTACCTTGGCTCAATCATAAGCAACAATGGAGATAGAGAATGTCACAAGTTTTGAGTACCTTGGCTCAATCATAAGCAACAATGGAGATAGAGAATGTCACAAATTTTGAGTACCTTGGCTCAATCATAAGCAACAATGGAGATTGAGAATGTCACAAGTTTTGAGTACCTTGGCTCAATCATAAGCAACAATGGAGATAGAGAATGTCACAAGTTTTGAGTACCTTGACTCAATCATAAGCAACAATGGAGATAGAGAATGTCACAAGTTTTGAGTACCTCGGCTCAATCATAAGCAACAATGGAGATTGAGAATGTCACAAGTTTTGAGTACCTCAGCTCAATCATAAGCAACAATGGAGATTGAGAATGTCACAAGTTTTGAGTACCTTGGCTCAATCATAAGCAACAATGGAGATAGAGAATGTCACAAGTTTTGAGTACCTTGGCTCAATCATAAGCAACAATGGAGATTAAGAATGTTACAAGTTTTGAGTACCTTGGCTCAATCATAAGCAACGATGGAGATAGAGAATGTCACAAGTTTTGAGTACCTTGGCTCAATCATAAGCAACAATGGAGATAGAGAATGTCACCAGTTTTGAGTACCTTTGCTCAATCATAAGCAACAATGGAGATTGAGAATGTCACAAGTTTTGAGTACCTTGGCTCAATCATAAGCAACAATGGAGATAGAGAATGTCACAAGTTTTGAGTACCTTGGCTCAATCATAAGCAACAATGGACATTGAGAATGTCACGTTTTGAGTACCTTGGCTCAATCAGAAGCAACAATGGAGATAGAGAATGTCACAAGTGTTGAGTACCTTGGCTCAATCATAAGCAACAATGGAGATAGAGAATGTCACAAGTTTTGAGTACCTTTGCTCAATCATAAGCAACAATGGAGATTGAGAATGTCACAAGTTTTGAGTACCTTGGCTCAATCATAAGCAACAATGGAGATTGAGAATGTCACAAGTTTTGAGTACCTCAGCTCAATCATAAGCAACAATGGAGATAGAGAATGTCACAAGTTTTGAGTACCTCAGCTCAATCATAAGCAACAATGGAGATAGAGAATGTCACAAGTTTTGAGTACCTTTGCTCAATCATAAGCAACAATGGACATTGAGAATGTCACAAGTTTTGAGTACCTTGGCTCAATCATAAGCAACAATGGAGATTGAGAATGTCACAAGTTTTGAGTACCTCAGCTCAATCATAAGCAACAATGGAGATAGAGAATGTCACAAGTTTTGAGTACCTCAGCTCAATCATAAGCAACAATGGAGATAGAGAATGTCACAAGTTTTGAGTACCTCAGCTCAATCATAAGCAACAATGGAGATAGAGAATGTCACAAGTTTTGAGTACCTCAGCTCAATCATAAGCAACAATGGAGATAGAGAATGTCACAAGTTTTGAGTACCTTGGCTCAATCATAAACAACAATGGAGATAGAGAATGTCACAAGTTTTGAGTACCTTGGCTCAATCATAAGCAACAATGGAGATAGAGAATGTCACAAGTTTTGAGTACCTTGGCTCAATCATAAGCAACAATGGAGATAGAGAATGTCACAAGTTTTGAGTACCTTGGCTCAATCATAAGCAACAATGGAGATAGAGAATGTCACAAGTTTTGAGTACCTCAGCTCAATCATAAACAACAATGGAGATAGAGAATGTCACAAGTTTTGAGTACCTTGGCTCAATCATAAGCAACAATGGAGATAGAGAATGTCACAAGTTTTGAGTACCTTTGCTCAATCATAAACAACAATGGAGATTGAGAATGTCACAAGTTTTGAGTACCTTTGCTCAATCATAAGCAACAATGGAGATAGAGAATGTCACAAGTTTTGAGTACCTTTGCTCAATCATAAGCAACAATGGAGATAGAGAATGTCACAAGTTTTGAGTACCTTGGCTCAATCATAAGCAACAATGGAGATAGAGAATGTCACAAGTTTTGAGTACCTTTGCTCAATCATAAGCAACAATGGAGATAGAGAATGTCACAAGTTTTGAGTACCTTGGCTCAATCATAAGCAACAATGGAGATAGAGAATGTCACAAGTTTTGAGTGCCTTGGCTCAATCATAAGCAACAATGGAGATAGAGAATGTCACAAGTTTTGAGTACCTTGGCTCAATCATAAGCAACAATGGAGATTGAGAATGTCACAAGTTTTGAGTACCTTTGCTCAATCATAAGCAACAATGGAGATAGAGAATGTCACAAGTTTTGAGTACCTTGGCTCAATCATAAGCAACAATGGAGATAGAGAATGTCACAAGTTTTGAGTGCCTTGGCTCAATCATAAGCAACAATGGAGATAGAGAATGTCACAAGTTTTGAGTACCTTGGCTCAATCATAAGCAACAATGGAGATTGAGAATGTCACAAGTTTTGAGTACCTCGGCTCAATCATAAGCAACAATGGAGATTGAGAATGTCACAAGTGTTGAGTACCTTGGCTCAATCATAAGCAACAATGGAGATTGCCTGAAGGAAGTGAGAAGGAGAATGGCTATGGCCAGGCAGAGGTTGAATAAGATGAAGAATCTGTGGCAGAACTCAAATAAAATGACGAATATAAAAATTCTACGAACTTGCATCTTCCCGGTGGCAACGTACGGATGTGAAACGTTACAGACACTTAAGAAAAAGATTGACTCTTTTGAACTGAAATGCTACACAAGGGTTCTCAATATACTATGGGTGGGGGTGGGGGGGGGGGGGGGGGGTGGCGAAACGCAAAAATGGAGATATACTAAAAGAGCATGACATCGACGAACATTGGTTGGTAAACAACATCTTATCCGGAAAACTGAAATATTTTGGTTACATCAAACGCCATAATGGTCTAGAGAGAACAATATGGGAGCGTATGGTTCCTGGAAGGCGGGACAGAGGCAGACCGAGAAGCAGATGGACACAAGACATCACAGAGGTCCTGAAGATGACAGCAACGGAGGCTGGCATTCTGGTCAGAGATCGAGTCTTACAGATCGGCTGTTGTGAGAGCCACATTTTGCAAAGGACAGGCTACATGATGATGATGAGTTACTTTGTAGTTTCGTCTATTGTAATTGTAGTTGTTGCCAGAGGATTCTCTGAAGCTTCGGAGGAGATAACTTTCGTCTTAAGTTTCTTAGTTATTTTGCAGTTTCGTATATTTTATTTACAGTTGTCCAAGGCTTATTATTCCAGGTCGCAGTTTGTACTAGCCCTTGTTATATCTTGGGATATGCTGAAGTGCATGGTCTGTGCTGTCCTTAATGTTCTTAATGTACTGTAATGCTAGGTGTCTCACAAGCGTCACAATTTAACAATGAGGTTGTGACTGTTTAGACATTTACTCACAGGCAAAGAGTTGGAAAAAATTGTCACACGATGAAAGTAGAAAAGGCAAAAGTGTCAAAATAAGGCGGAGAAGGAAGTTATAAGATTGATTAAATGACAAACTGGATGGGGACAATTCCAGTATATTAACTGATTGAATGTCTGATGAAGAGATGGGTATATAGAAAACTGATCGTTAACGCCACGTGACATAAGACTTAACGATGCTGGTAAATGGAACGTTCATTACTTGATATGCATTTTGAACGAATGTTTGGTATAATAAATATAGATGTGTACATTATATGAAAGTTATCAAAGTTACGCTGCAGAGCTATACAAGTATACATCTCTTTGATGTCTTCAATTTCTCAATCAACGAAATAATTGCCGTCAATATCTGAGAGTTGTTATCATCGATATTCTATGTATTATGTAACCAACGAAGAGGAAGTCATAGATCTGATAATATTAAAGCAATAATATATTTGTGTGCGTCACTGATCATTCTGTCTGGGGAAACATCTGGCCTATCCATCAACGTCAAAGCGTACAAAAATAGTAGTCCTAAAACGAGTTCTTCAATATTGGTAGATTCGTTTTTTGGCGCATTAAGCGATCACTGTAACACATCTTTCTACAGGAAACTTGAATGCGATCATTTACAATAGTAATAATTTTACAGGGTGGGGTTGCTAGCCATATGCACAATCTTCCTCAGTCGTACTTTACGATATACTTGGAAAGTTTCATTGGCGTTAATCTGTCAACCATGTTATTAATTCCATAACAGATACATTGCACCGTTTCCACATTGAATCTGTTTTTAACGGATTCCTTTCACTTGACTGGATAGGATTCTCTGAGACCGTATCTTTGGATGAATGTCTTAAATTAGTTAGTTTTTTATCAGTTGTAAAGGCATGGCACCAAAAAGAAGACGAAGATGTAAATGATTAGGACATGTGTTTTTCCTTGTGGCAACATATAGGTGTGAAACATGGATATTAAATAAAACCAGTCCATTAAAAATATTATTTTTCGAAATGAAGTGTTATAGAACGAAATTGAAAATAGCTTGGACGGATAGGAAAAAAAATAGATACATTTTGCAACAAATAGGAACATAAGAAACCTGGCTTATAAATAACACAAGGAAGAAGTTAGGTTATTTCGGTCATAGGAAAAGGAACAATGGCTTTGAGAGGCAGATAGTGGATGAGGCACAGTGCCCGGGGAAGCGGAAGAGGTCGTCCAAGAAGAAGTTAGTACCAGAACATTGGTGACAGTTAGAAGATATCCGTGTGTGAAACTGGTCGTCTTGCCAGACATCGAAATGTGTTCATTGCTGCTGGGGAAGAGACTCAGTTCTGGAAATAATATGTCATGCAGCATTACATAATGTTGACTTTTATCGCACTTATTGTGTTACAACAGCAGCAGCAGCAGCAAGAACAACAGCAGCAGCAACCATAATAATAATAATAACAGTAACAACAACAACAACAATAACGGCAGCAGCAACATGCACTGTAGCAGCAACAGCAACAATAATAATAGTAGAGAAAATAACAGCAGCATCAACAATAGCAACATCATCAACAACAACAGCAGCAGCATCAACAATAGCAACATCATCAACAACAATAACAGCAGCATCAACAATAGCAACATCATCAACAACAACAGCAGCAGCAGCAACAATAGCAACATCATCAACAAAAATAACAGCAGCAGCAACAATAGCAACATCATCAACAGCAGCAGCAGCAACAATAGCAACATCATCAACAAAAATAACAGCAGCAGCAACAATAGCAACATCATCAACAACAACAGCAGCAGCAGCAACAATAGCAACATCATCAACAACAACAGCAGCAGCAGCAACATTAACAACAACAACAACTGGAACAACAATAATAATAGCAGGGGAAAACCCGCAGCAACAACAACAGCAGCAGCAACAATAGCAGCAACAACAACAATACCAACAGCAGAGAAAATAACAGCATCAACAATAACAATAGGAGCAACAACAAAAGCAGCAACAATAACAGCAACAACAATAACAATAGCAGGGAAAACAACAACAGCAGCAGCAACAACAACAACAGCCACAACAATAACAGCAACAACAATAACATATCATATATATATAATAGTCATACATGTTGCCATAAAGTGATACGCTTCCGTAGTAAAGGTTTAAAATATTGTATTCGCTTAACTTATTTAATTTTTCATTTGAGTTAGAGCGCTTGCCTCTCTCATCAAAGCTGTCGAGGTTACTTCTTGATGACGAAACTATCCAGTCCAACTAGACGGAAACGTGTACCAGACTTACAGTTAAGGAAGACAAGAGACCAAAGAAGTAGTCTTGTCATTGCAAATTACAAACAAACAAAACTGCTGCTTAGTAGAATGAAGCCCTCAACACTTCATCGACTGGAACAGTATCTTCTATACGATTAGTCATTTCGAATAATATGTAGCTCGTGTAAGGTTACTGTCATTCTTACGTGAGTCTATAGTCCGTTGTTTAATTCATGAACAAGGTCCGAAGCATTTTTCTAATAAACTGCATGTCAGATCCAAGGACCATGATCCACTAGGAAGGCTCACCCTGGGGGCCAATCTTCCCTTCTCTCTCTTCTCACCTAACTCTGTTTCATTTGACTCTATCCTACAGTCACACTCTTGCACAACTTTCACACGCGCCCTCATGGTGAGGCCCTTCCATTGCACTTTGGTTGGGCTAGCTTCTGAGGGCGCACAAACCTAGCTTAGGTACATACAGACGCACACATGCATCCAAGCACTGGTTTATGCGTCCTGATATCGCCCAATGGACTACGGTCTGGGGTGAAAAATGACGCGCCTCCGCCAGTAGAAACTAGTGAGGCAAACATCTAAGCAACAAAAAAAAATATCAGATCCAAATGATTCTTCGCTTGCAGCCATAGAATATCCATGACGCTAAAATATTGATATTATTTAGTCCATAGATGTAAGACATTTGCAGATGGGCGAATTATTTTGATCTTTTAGAACCACTGCAGAGAAATGGCATTAAATTTAAGATTTTACAGTATGCAGCTTAATTTCTGGTATTTTGTTCATAGGTGTATCTCCTTAATGTCTTGATAGATCAATTGTTTGTTTGTGTTGCTCTTGATGTACAATAGTAAAAATGATACCAATATGCAACAGTTAGTACAGCTCTTTGGTCACTCTTAGACTCCCAAGAATGTATCAACTGCGCAGCTAATTTTATGTTGTGTAACCTATTTGAATATTTAAATGTATTTGTTTCTATTGTGTATACACCTAGATCTAATTGTTTTGATAAATATGCGCTAATTCATCCAAGTGAAGTAATCCTTATGTCCCCACAAAAGTTGATATTAATCATTCAATTCTGTCGATTCAAAGAGGTTGATATTTGTAATTCATCTCTTTGCCAGAACTGTTCCTCTTTCCGGAGCACATGTCAAACACACTTCATTCAGAACTTTATGTCCATTTTTTAAAGGTACTCACGTATCAGCACTTCAACATCACACATTTTAAATATCCTATTCTGTTTGGTAACTTGTTCTTTGACTTTAGTTCACACACGCTCTATATGGTTTAGATGCGCATGAAATGCAGGAAGTCGCACAGAAGTGTGACCGTACTCTTCAATGATTTTGTCAATATGATACACCTTTGTCTTAATTATCTTCCTCACAAGCTGCAACAACTCTGGCTTCAAATACATGTCTTCAAAATTCACTTTTCTTTAGCTAGCCATGTCCTAATTTGAGCTTTTGTATTTGATGCAGTTGGTACTTTCTCTTCCTCTAATACTGCATTGTGATAGGATGCATTATCCATTACTATCCAGATTTGGAAGCAGATCATTCGTCATCCAATGCCTGAAAATGTGTCCATACATTTCAGTGTGGTAGTCTCTACCGTCATTCATTTTTTATTGGAAAATAAGTTCAGCATCATGGACAAGTCCATTTTCACTGCTTCTGGCATACGTTAGTATAATGCGCTGCCCGTTGTTGCTTGAAATTTGTCTTTTCTGTTCACCGTCAACTGATTGCCATTCATTGCCATTCTTTACCACAGGTGTGGTGAGCATTGACCTACACTGTTTACGTATCTGTCTCGGGTAATTGATTTGGGCAGCAATCAAATGTGACTTTTTACATATAATATTTCTGCCGCCTGAAGTTTTCCAAAGAATACTTTTGGAAACGTTAATACTGCAGTCAGATTGCAATGTTAATTTCAGTTTCCTGAGATTAACAAGTTCATTTTTGGTGAAGTTTCAATACCTATCGTTTTATGAAATCTTTGTCGAAATCATCAACTGTTCTTTTCCTACCTTACTTGATATGTGTACACTCTGTCCTGTCCAATTCAATGGTAAAGGACGATCGACCCAGGTCAAGTGTCAATTGCATTCGTTTCTCTGAGTCATGAATATCGCAATATAATTGGTCGATCTTAGATTTCTGCGGAAGAACTTGTATAGGGAAATGGTAACCTTCTGCACTGTTATGAATGAGCTGTTCAAACTCATTTTGAAAGTGAAATCAATATAGTTTTTTTAAAAGTAAATATGTACACAAAAACAACATCACACACTATAATATCGCAATACGCCTGTGATGGACGATAGTTTCACATGAATAACGTTTGTTGTTCTCCGCATCGACAAAATGTATAATTTTTGCAAAGGAAAATCAGGAACTCGTATTTACTCAACCAATTTGTAGGTTAAAACATATAATTTTAAAACATCAAGTCTCTGTACCTTAAACATGTGAAAATTATGTCCCATTCACTTATGTTACTTTTAATATAGAATAATTAATACATTTTTAAAAAATACATAACATTTCTTAAAGAAAAATTTTTTTTTATAACGTCATGGATATTCTAAGGCTGCATGTGAAAAATAATTTGGATCTTACATGCAGTTTTGTAGAAAATTGCTTCGGACCTTGTTTATGAATCAAAAGACGGACTATAGTGCCATTCTCGTGCATGTCTAGTGTCATTCTCGCATGAGTCTATTGTTATTCTCGAGTGGGTCTAGTGTCAATTTCACGTGAGGATAGTGTCATTCTCTCGTTTATCATCATCAGTCCCATAACCTAGAAGGTCGTTGATGCACCGTTATTGTAGTTTGTAGTACCAGCTCTCGCTATACAACAACGGTTTGTCTTGGGCCGCTACACGTGACAGGGCCAATCTCTCTTCGGGTGACAGTTCATTATAGTTGTGTTTTATTTCATACAATAAAGCTGACAGTCTTCAGCTAGGGCGAAGGGCACCAATCTCGTGAAGTTCAGTCATGGGAACTAGACCGTGAAATATGACACATGTTTAAGCCTAGTGCCATTTATACAGCCGATGTCAATTCCAGGATAATCGGACAGAAGAAAACACAAAACGAACAAATTAACCTGTATGTTTGTTTACGAATGCCCGCAATAAGTAGGTTTCCTCTTTAGGGCCCCCTGAAAAGGACGGTAAGTGGTGGGTTGCAGTAGCTCTCTTCACATCCGGAGCGAGCTGATGAAGGTGGACCGGGGTCTTCCAGGCAGTTGTGCTATGCTTGGCTTCATCTGCGTGTCACTCACTAAAACGAGGATCACGTGGATCCCTCACCATGTTAGCCAGGGAGGGCTACTAGGAAGCCGAGGTGAGGGTCATGGACAGTATATTTTGCCTGACCCTGGCTAACATGACTGATCAGTACGTTGTGCCTGGCCAGACGTTATTCTTCCTCCACAACTAACCAGTCCAAATGGAAAACAACAACAACACGTTTCCGTGAACACAAGTGTAAGTCGTCGACTAGTGTGAATTCCCGGCAAATTCATGGTCTGTCGGCATCTATAATGAAATAAAACAGAAGAGCAATGTAAACCCTTAACCAGGTATGGCTCCATTTTTATACTTTTCTCGCGTTTGCCTGTGTCACTCGCACGTGAGGCTTCCGTCATTATCGTTTGAGTCTAGTGTCATTCTCGCGTGAATCTAGTGTCATCCTTAGGTGTGGTTACTGTCATTCTCACGTGAGTCTAGTGTCATTCTCGCGTGAAACTAGTGTCATCCTTAGGTGTGGTTACTGTCATTCTCACGTGAGTCTAGTGTCATTGTCGTGTGAATCTATAGTGTCATCCTTAGGTGTGGTTACTGTTATTCTCACGTGAGTCTAGTGTCATTCTCGCGTGAATCTAGTGTCATCCTTAGGTGTGGTTACTGTCATTCTCACGTGAGTCTAGTGTCATTCTCGCGTGAATCTAGTGTCATCCTTAGGTGTGGTTACTGTTATTCTCACGTGAGTCTAGTGTCATTCTCGCGTGAATCTAGTGTCATCCTTAGGTGTGGTTACTGTCATTCTCACTTGAGTCTACTGTCATTCTAACATGATGCTACTGTCATTCTCACTGTCATTATTTTCAGGTGAATCGACTTTAATTCTTACGTGGGATATCGACTTATGACACCAGCGACTGACCCAGTACGTCAGCTTCACCTCCTATTGCATAATAAAAAGAATAAGGTAGACATACATTTGAATATGCAAATGATCGCATGGTCAGTGCCGACATAAGAAAAACAAGTTCCATTTCATCAAGCAAAGAAAGGAGCTGTCAATCATTATTTGTCAGAAGTTCCAATCTGCCGCATATCAAAACAAAATGTCATGACTTAATCATCTGTTTTTATGTCAGCTTCTCCCGGCCCACGCGGTGGCTATAAATATGGACATTTTCTCAAATTATTGCAGTTATTTCCTTACGACAATTATCGCATTGTAAGCTGCTACGACGGTCGCTCCATAATGGCCACAGAAAGAATATTTCTCGTGTTTGTCCTAGCCTGCCTTTTCAGAACAAGTGCAGCAGCAAAGATATCGGTTGCATGTCAATATGAAGGTGTCACATATCATGTAAGTACAACACAAACTAATTAAAATAATACAAACACCCTGTTCATTTTTCAGTTGAGGTTGGACAATATTGTTGCTGCACATATCCAAACATCACATTGTAAAATATGTTAGTAGTTCTTTACTTTTGTGTCCATCAGAATCGTTGGAAGCTTCATTTGTGTCTTCTGTACCAAGTGCATTCCGCTGATCGTTCTAAGCCCGTGCCGTTGCAAAAAGCTCTAATGGCATTGATCTACCTGTTTGAGTTTGCCCTCTTGCCTTAGAGAGATTTACGCATCGTTGAAAACAATTAGGGGTAGATTATGAGGGTGCATTCTCATGAGATGACCAAATAAGACTATTTTGTGCCTGGAAACGTACTCATCACAAACGTATTGCCAATGATACATCGAATGTCGTCATTTCGCAGTCAGTTTTTCTGGTTGTTGTTGAATGCCCGAGATGAGTATGTTTACTGTTTTGTGAGCGCTTAAAAAGGCGACTTGGCGGATTGCAGCAGCTTTCCTCACATTCCGCGAGGACGCGGCATTATAGGGGAGAGCCGGACTCCACCTATAATGTCCGTGGCCTGCTTCAAGACACGGGCATCGTGACTTCCTTGAGACGTCGGGCCACGTGCCCGGCTGCTGGATGTAGCGATTTCCTTGAGTTATTAGGTATAGGCGGGTGGATGTAGCGGAGCTTCTTGAGTATTTAGGTACAGGAGGCTGGATGTAGTGGATCTCCTTGAGTATTTAGGTACAGGCGGCTGGATATAGCGGACCCCTTGAGTTTTTAGGTACAGGCGGCTGGATAAAGCGGACCTCCTTGAGTATTTAGGTACAGGCGGCTGGAAATAGCCGACCTCCTTGAATTTTTAGGTACAGGCGGCTGGTTGGAGCGGATATCCTTTACTTTTTAGGCGCTGACGGCTGGATGTAGCGGATATCCTTTAGTTTTTAGGCCCTGACGGCTGGATGTAGTGGACCTCCTTGAGTTTTTAAGCACAGGCGGCTGGATATAGCGGACCTCTTTGAGTTTTTAGGTACAGGCGCCTGGATGTAGCGGACCTCCTTGAGAAGTCGGGCCACTTGGAAGAATAGGTACAGACGGCTGGATGTAGCGTGGTGGAACTGCTGCACGGACAGGTGCATCTTGTCATTACGATGTTCCGGACACGATCGTATCAGTCGATGTTGAGACGACGTCTCTGACTACTGGATGTTGAGACGACGTCTCTGACTACTGGATGTTGAGAGGACGTCTCTGACTACTGGATGTTGAGAGGACGTCTCTGACTACTGGATGTTGAGACGCCGTCTCTGACTACTGGATGTTGAGACGCCGTCTCTGACTACTGGATGTTGAGACTACGTTATGACTATTGGATGTTGAGACTACGTCTCTGACTACTGGATGTTGAGACTACGTCTCTGACTACTGGATGTTGAGACTACGTTTCTGACTACTGGATGTTGAGACGACGTCTCTGACTACTGGATGTTGAGACGCCGTCTCTGACTACTGGATGTTGAGACGCCGTCTCTGACTACTGGATGTTGAGACGACGTCTCTGACTACTGGATGTTGAGACTACGTTTCTGACTACTGGATGTTGAGACTACGTCTCTGACTACTGGATGTTGAGACTACGTCTCTGACTACTGGATGTTGAGACGACGTCTCTGACTACTGGATGTTGAGAGGACGTCTCTGACTACTGGATTTTGAGACGCCGTCTCTGACTACTGGATGTTGAGACGACGTCTCTGACTACTGGATGTTGAGACTACGTTTCTGACTACTGGATGTTGAGACTACGTCTCTGACTACTGGATGTTGAGACTACGTCTCTGACTACTGGATGTTGAGACTACGTTTCTGACTACTGGATGTTGAGACGACGTCTCTGACTACTGGATGTTGAGACGCCGTCTCTGACTACTGGATGTTGAGACGCCGTCTCTGACTACTGGATGTTGAGACTACGTATCTGACTACTGGATGTTGAGACTACGTCTCTGACTACTTCTCTGACTACTGGATGTTGAGACGACGTCTCTGACTACTGGATGTTGAGACTACGTCTGTGACTACGCATGTGGAAAACTTCGATGCGCTTCTGATAATGATGCAGGACAGTCCAGGTCTTCGAACCATACAACATGACGGAGATGACACAGGCAGAGCAGATGCTCAGCTTGGTTACACGTGAAAGACTCTACTGGAACCAGATTTGGCACAGGGTAAACACAGAGGTGGCGGACACGCCTATTCTTCTGACAATGTCCGAGTGACTGCTCGAGTCGGAGATGTGGCTGCTGGCCATGTAAATGAACAGAATATTAAGGGACAAATCTGTTGTGACCTACACGAGTCAAACATTGATAACCAAACAAGCCATTCACAAATTACAAAGGAGCAAGAAGGGGTATTATGTTTTTGTTGTTGTGTCGAAGACATACGCACACCTCTAGAGAGGAGATATGAAAATATTTTAATGTGGAAACATCTCTACACAAAAAAGAACAGAAAACAATTAAGCAAGTATGAAAATATTGGGGGTATAAACACAATTAAGATATTTTTGTCATATAAAAAAAAATAAGACCTCAACGGAAGGTTAACTGACAAAGACAAACAACGCTAAATGTGAGATGGGTATTTTCCGGATTTTTCTATAGTATGAGGCATGTTCAAATGAAAACCGGACCAATCTGCAGCGA
The DNA here is from genome assembly GCA_036924085.1 of Ariolimax columbianus. Classification (NCBI taxonomy): domain Eukaryota; kingdom Metazoa; phylum Mollusca; class Gastropoda; order Stylommatophora; family Arionidae; genus Ariolimax; species Ariolimax columbianus. Next base: position 26,524,984 of record JAVGWX010000009.1, on the reverse strand, counting down.
GTGAACATACATATGATGCACACGATGACGTCACTTCTGGTGTATACAGCACATACCAACCGTCAAGATCGCAAAATGTCATTATCCTCCGACTCATAGTTTCCTCAGCAGACCGTTGAAAACATGGCGGGTGTGACATCCGCCCAGAGTTGATCATCGAGCTGTTATTCGGTTTCTAACAATTGAATGATGTGGACTAGTTGACATTCATCGCAGAATGCAGACAGTGTATGGTGACAAAAGTGTGTTTAAGACAACAGTGAAGAACTGGACAGCGATGTTTAAAAAAGGACGTGAGTTAACGAAAGATCTTCCGAGACCAGGTCAGGCACATATTGTTAACTCACGTCCTTCTTTAAACATCGTTGTCCAGTTCTTCACTGCTGTCTTCGACACTTGTTGCAGAAGCTTCTTTCTTAATACCCGTGAAATAGTTAGTCTCACAACCATAGTTTGCCACATTAAAAAAATGTATGTTCTTCAAATTTTTGGTACTACTTTATTTGTATTGTGGAATCAAATCATTCACTTTTATATAAAAATCTTCACAACATGTACATATGAAATGGTATGTTTTTTCAGTGTGGTGAGAGAATCAAAGTCGATTCCTACGATGCCCTGAGTTGTAACGCTAAAGGTGAAATTGTCCTATACGCTCCTGGTAGTATTTTAAATGGAACGCTGTTTGGGGTACGTGTCGGTCTGTTTTGTTCGTTTTGTTTTATGTGTCCCTGATAGTTGTACACATACAATTATGTCAGATAGAAGGAAATCATCAACATCTAATCATCAGGTCAATAAATGGGAAACTGTGTGGCTAGTCAGGTCAAGCACAACATTCTGAGCCGGGCATCGTATAAGGGTCAGCCACAACATTCTGACCTGGTCGTCGTATAAAGGTCAGTCACAACATTCTGAATCGGGCGTTGTGTAAGGGTCAGCCACAACATTCCGAGTCGGGCGTCGTGTAAGGGTCAGGAATAAACATTCTGAGCCGGGCCTCGTGTATTGTTCAGGCACAACATTCGTAGCTGGGCGTCCTGTAAGGATCAGGCACAACATTCTGAACCGGGTGTCGTGCAGGGGACAGCCAGAACATTCTGAGTCGAGCGTGGTGTAGTGGTCAGCTACAACATTCTGAGCCGGGCGTCGTGTAGGGTTCAGCCATAACATTCTGAGCCGGGCGTCGTGTAATGGTCAGTCGCAACATCCTGAGACATGCGACGTGTAAGGGTCAGTCGCAACATCCTGAGACATGCGACGTGTAAGGGTCAGGAACAACATTCTGAACCGTGCGTCGTGTAAGGGTACGCCCCAACATTCTGAACCTGGCGTTATGTAAGGGTCAGCCATCACATTCTGAGCCGAGCGTCGTGTAAGGGTCAGCCACAACATTTTGAGTCGGTCGTCGTGTAAGGCTCAAGCACAACATTCTGATCCGGGCATTCTGTAAGTGTCAGCCACAACATTCTGAGTCAGGAGTCGTGTGAGGGTCAGGAACTACATTCTGAGCCGGGCGTCGTGTTTTGTTCACGCACAACATTCTGATCCGGGCATTCTGTAAGGGTCAGCCTCAACATTCTGAGTCAGGCGTCGTGTAAGGGTCAAGAATAAACATTCTGAACCGGGCGTCGTGTATTGTTCAGACACAACATTCGTAGCCGGGCGTCCTGTAAGGGTTCAGCCACAACATTCTGAGCCGGGGGTCGTGTAAGCGTCAGCCACAACATTCTGAGCCGGGGGTCGTGTAGGTGTCAGCCACAACATTCTCAATCGGGGGTCGTGCAGGCGTCAGTCATAACATTCCGTGCCGGACGTCGTGTAAAGGTCAGCCAGAACATTCTGAGTCGGGCGTCGTGTAAGGGTCAGGAACAACATTCTGTGCCAGGCGTCTTGTAAATCAGGCACAGGATTCTGAACCGGGAGTCGTGTAAGGGTCAGTCAGAACCTTCTGAGCCGTGAGTCGTGTAGGGGTCAGCCACAACATTCTGCTTCGGGCGTCGTGTAAGGGTCAGCCCCCAAATTCTGAGTCAGGCGTCGTGTAAGGGTCCACCACAACATTCTGAGTCGGGCGTCGTGTAAGAGTTAAGAACACAATTCTGAGCCGGGCGTCGAGTAGGGTTCAGCCACAACTTTCTGAGCCGGTCGTCGTGTAGGGTTTAGCCACACTTTCTGAGCCGGTCGTCGTGTAAGGGTCAGTCACAACATTCTGAGACATGCTTCGTGTAAGGGTCAGGAACAACATTCTAAGATGTGCGTCGTGTAAGGGTAAGCCCCAACATTCTGAACCGGGCGTCGTGTACAGGCCAGGCACAACATACAGACCAGGACCTCTTATCAGGGTCAGGGACAACCTACTGTCCAAGACTAGTATCTCTCTTCCATGTAGCGTTTCCTTGAAACAAGCTGTTTTCAAGGAAGTCTGGCTGACGAGATGTGGATCGATGTGATCATCGTAGTTGTGAACGTCACGCAGATAAAGTCAAGCATAGCACAACCCCTTGGAGGACTGCAGCCACTTTCACTAGTACGCTCTGGATGTGATTAAAGTTACTACAACCCGCCACTAAATGTCATTTTTCGAGCGCAGAAAAGAGGAAACCGAATCATTGTGGACATTAAACAAGAACAACAAATAAATAAATATATCTCTTAAAGTCATTCGGATCTGTAGTTTCCAGATAATTATTCATCATTACATATATATAAATTAAAATGAGGATGCTTTCTTTCTTCTTCTTCTTCTTCTTCTTCTTCTTCTTCTGCTTCTTCTTCTTCTCCTAGTTCTTCATTTTCTTCTTTTGTGACTCTTCGTCATCTTCTTCTTCTTCTTATTCTTCGCCTTTCTTCCACAATATACAGGAGAACGAGTTATTATTTACTTTGTTTTTGTATTATTTTTGAAGTAATATTACTAGAGCTGTGCTTGGTATTCTAAACGTGTAGATTTATTTACATGTAAATAACTGAATAACCGTATTGTTGGGTCTTTAACCTTAGAGCACTTGTAAAAAAGGCAGTGCTGAATGAATTCTACGCACAGAGTATGTTGTAATACATACATAATACATTGTTCTGGGTATGTTGTGTCGAGGAAAGGGTTGTAAAACATACTACGAGTTATGTACCAGGTGCGTTAGAATTGTGAAACGATCGTTTCACCTCTACGCCTCGCTGCATAACATGCGTTATACATAGACACACATACACATATGAATATCTCACCTTAACTTTATGTTACTGTTTTAGAAGACTCAGCAGAATGTGTTTACAACTAGTTTCTTCTACTCCATGTCTTGTTTTTACTCTCTCGTAGCCCCTAGAGGTTGTAACGGCACCGCTCAGCCTTATGTCTTGGACACGCTGCTAGCGACGCAGAGCCCAATCTCTTCCTGGCGACGTGTTAGTCCATCGTTGGCCCGTGTGTGCATTTCGTAGAGACAGCGAAACCGGCACTGTCAACAAAACATTACAAAGGCCGACACTCTCGTAAAGTTCATGTTATATATATTAACAGAGAGAGAGAGAGAGAGAGAGAGAGAGAGAGAGAGAGAATGAGAGTGGGCGTAGAAGAGATGAATGTACAGAAGAGACTACGCGAAGTTATCACTTTCGCGTTCTCTGAAGCATAGAGTATGGCTAGCTGGCTGTAAACTGCTCTTTATAGGAAACCTGCGCCATAGCACTCTGTAGACTATTGCATCAATAGGTTCTGCGAGAATTTGTTTCACATGATTGTGTTTCCAGTCCTATATACATTCCTCATTAGTCAGTGGCTACAACATGTATAGAGGTACAGCATGAGTGTTCTTGTCTTTCCAGTTGTGAATTTCTTGAGGGTTTTATGAGTGAGGCACTTGGAGCTCACGTTGGTACTGTCAAGATAGGGGGCCGAACGATTAACAACCTTCGTTTTGAAGATGACATCGATGGGTTGGCGTGTTCAGTAACAGAATTCCAGGAATAGTTCAGAAGGCTCGATGAAACAGCTCGACTAAGGTATGGAGATAAACATTGAAAAGGCACAATTAATGGTCAACAACTCCGAGGGATTCTTCTTCTTCTTCTTCGTACGCAGTCAGACATTATTTAACCATTATTTTTTCCATAAAAGCGGCGGTCATCCTGAGGCTGTCGCCGCTGCCATAGAGCTTGTCTTGCAGTTCCACTGGTGATGGCCACATCTGCTCTCTCTGATCCTCGTATGTCGGGCAGTTCTGCAGCAGATGTTCAGCGGCCATTTTACCGGTACCGCACGTGCATTCGTCGGTACCACCTATCTTCAATTTGTTGAATAGGTGGTACCTCAGTCTATTGTGGCCAGTGCGAAGTCTGAAGACAACGACCTGCTCTCTTCGGTTCAACTGGTAATAGGCATCGTTTTTGGTGTAACCAGTATGTTCGGTTTCCCATTTGGTCATGTATCTGGCTTTGATAAGCCGTTTTAACTCTTCGTACGTCATACTAGTATCTGTTTGTGGTAGTCATGCACCTTCTTTTGCCAGTCTGTCTGCCTCCTCGTTGCCTTGGATGTTGCAGTATAATGGGACGCACTGTACCACTACCCTTTTTGGTGCGGACTGCTGGCACAGTTTGCAGAGTGCTGCTCTTAAGTCATTAAGCTCAGTGTTTTTCTGGCTTTTTAGCGCTGTGACTACAGAGCATCTGTAAGCAGGACTATATGGCTTTCATTTTCTTTGTGTGTCACCATTTCTTCCACTGCCGCCCTCAGTGCCTCTGCCTCCGCTCTGAAATTGCTTGTGTACTTACCAGAAGCGAATGACAGTGTTATTTGTGTGCCATTTGGTAGGTTCAGGAATGCTCCTGCCCCTCCGTTCTGTGTAGTGTTTGTTACAGAACCGTCGGTGTATGCATGGGTCCAATCCATGCTTGGGTAGCTTTTCGATATAAAGCTTAGGGTAGTATCTCTCCTTTCTTTTTCAGTGTAGCAGTTTTTGTTTCCAATACCTGGTATATTTTCTACCACCTCTGGAAATATATCCTGCCTCCAGGTAGGTTTTCGTACAGTAGTGATGGGTTTTGGTGTTGTTAGTGCGTTTATGGGATCTTCGTGCATCTTTGCTTTGGCTATTTCTGCAAAGTTTCTCCACTTTAGTTTCCCATTTCCCAAATTGTTTAGTCTCTGGTGCATTGGATGGTCAGTCAGTCTTCGGAGTTTCTCTGACTGCAGCTGGGCTCTGCAGTCTCTTCTATCGGTCATGGATTGCAGTTTTGTAATCTTTTCAAGTTCTACAATTGGCGTTGACTTCATGCCACCTGTTATAACTCTCATGGCTTGGTTTTGAAGTTTGCTAACTTTATCGAAGTTCGCCTTTGCTGCTGTTGTCCATGCCGCAATGCCATTCTCGAGAACTGGTCTCACTCTTCCAGTGTACAGTTTCTTTAGTATGCCTTCGTCTGCTCCCCAGCTTGTGCCAGCAAGTTTCCTCATGATTGCCATTCTTTCTCTGGCTCTCATTCGGTTTCTCTCGATCTGACTTTTCCATGTCATGCGCCGATCAAATGTGACTCACAGATAGGTTGGGTTGTCGTTTGGCTGCAGGAATTTGCCATTTAAACTTAATTTGATATTTTGGGGTTTTATTGAAAGCGAGAATATTGTGCATGTGGTTTTCTCCTCGTTTATTTTGACCAGCCATGAGTTCGCCCACTCTTCCAGCGATGTTAGGGCCTGCTGCATCCGATTTCTTGCTATGGTGAGATTCTTTTCAGAGGTCCACATAGCCAGATCGTCTGCAAACATTGAGCTATGGACTCTCCTTGGTATATTCTCTGTAATGTCGTTTATATATACCAGAAAGAGTGTGGGTGACAGTACTCCCCCTTGGGGTACTCCCTGCTCGAGTGTCACCTTTTTGCTCATCTGCCCTTGTACTTGGACTCTGGCCGTTCTTTGTTTGAGGTAGTGGTTGATCCACTTGTACATTTTCCCACAAACATCACTTCTTCTTAGCTTGACTCTAAATCCGTCTTTCCAGACTTTGTCAAATGCCTTTTCCAGATCCACCCAAACAGCTACTGTGTGTTTCTGTGCCTGGTAGGCATCTTCTATTTCCTGGGCTATGAGGATGACCTGGTCCTCAGTGGATCTGTGCTGTCTAAAGCCGGCTTTCTGTGGAATTAGTATTCGTTTTTCTTCCAAATGCCACATCAGTCTGGTGTTTATCATACGTTCCATCAGCTTGCCGACACAGCTCAGTAGGCTGATGGGCCTGTATCCATTTGGATCTGTTTTGTCCTTTCCTGTTTTTGGTACTGGTACCAGTACTGCGTCTTTCCATGCCTGGGGTACAATTTCCCTTTTCCAACTTTGGTTCAGGACCGATAGCAGTTTCCTCTTCGCTGTTTGGCCCAGCCCCATCAGCATTTCGTTTGTCATCCCGTCTTTTCCGGGAGATTTCCTTTTCTTTAATGTTCTCATAGCCTCTTCCATTTCGCTCATTGTTAGTTTGGCCATAATGTGCTCTTCAGGTGCCGTATTGATGTTGTCGTGCCCCTTTAGCTCTTCACTAATGTCTGTATGCCTATCTGCAGGGATCTCGATGTGGTTTGCTCTGGCATAGTGATCGACACAAGCGTTTGCGGCTTTCTTACCGGTGAGCAAGTTTTCGCCCTGCTTGATGGTAATTTGTTTGTTTGACGGGGTTTCGTCGTTCATGGCTCTGACTAGCTTCCATAGCTTGTTCCCTTCTTTGTCCAGGTTTAGGCTTTCCGTTTTGTTTTTCCAGCTTTCTCTTGCTGTTTGCTTGAGAGTGTATTTGTATTTCGCCGTGGCGGCTTTGAGGGCGATGTTTGTCTCCATAGATTGTTCTCGCTCTGCCATGTTCCTAGCATTTGTTACAGCATCTTCCGCTTTCTGCAACTCATCATTCCAGTAGGGCTTATAGTTTTTCCTAGCTCCTCTTGGGATGGTTTCAGTGGCGGCTTGCATTATTGCCTTGCTTAGGCTTTCCACCATGGGCTTCATTTTGGTGTTTCGTGTGTTGATGGTTTCACACAATAAAAGTTGCCCCATAGCCATGCGTTTTGACTCCACGACACATGGGTGGGTGACCACCAGTAGTCGAGGGTGGGCCCCTTCGAGGCGTGAGGCCCGGCACTATCGCTGCCTGGCGGGACTCCGCAGGATGAGCGCCATACGTTTTTCTGATCTGTTGTATTGTCATCATACTGCGATTTACGTTGCACTGTTTTGTTAAGCCCCGTGCATCCGATTTCAACAGGCGTTTCTGTAGGGATGCTCTCCTTAGCCTTTGGCTGTCCCCAGTCCTATTGTTTATGATCAGAGTTGTCTCTCTTATGGAAGTTGTCTTACCAGACTAACGAGTCTTCACCACTCGTGTCTATAGGGTGCGGTGATGATATGTGAGATGATATATGAGATATATGATATGGACAGGTTTACCCGGAAGAGAGGCAGTCCAGTGTGTCTGTACCCCAGGATCGTCACGTCCTGCCAGAAACATAGCATTTGCATGTGAGTGGGGTATCTCTTTCACCCTTTATTTTCTTGGCTTCTATACAGGGATGGTACGCCTAGCATTTGCCGCCACCTTGGATGTTGACACAGTGGGGCAGGTATGCAATGTCCGCTGGTCTGCATCTCTTCTGCGTCCATTGGTATGGCTGATAGCGTACAGAGGCAGATATCGAAGCAGAGGTGCATTTAACCAGGGGACAAGCCTGGTAATGTCACGGAGATGTTGTTCGCCTGGTTTGCGGACATATCTCGTGGTCAAGGAGTGAGTCTCGACAGTTCACAGTGAGGTGGCTGCTCTACTGTTTTCGATACCCCAACCAGGAACTAAGTCTTATGTTGGTGGTTTCGCACCCCATCGCCGTATAGGGTGAATATCGAGCAGCTATCCGCCCGCTTTGATCAGCGGATGGAAGAGACCTCTTTCTGTGGCTCGACCTGGTAGGGTTGAGGCGCGATCCCCAGGTCCCGACCATATCGAAGCCTCCCATTGCAGTGGTGCTGAGAATTTGGGCGGGATTCCGGCTAATAAGCGTCCGGCCGTTATCCCTCATCTGGTAGCCTCGCGCCATTGGCTTATCAGCCTGGTACGTGAACCAAATGTCTGCGGTTCCTCTCGAGTTGAGCAGGATTTTCGTAGCATCGCCCTGTCATTTGTAGGATAAAACTGACCTGTCTTCCGATGGTCTATTTCCAGCACCCGTTCATTTTTTGGCCAGGACGAATTAATCGAGGACTTTTATTTGTCCGTGACCAGGTATCTGGAGCCTGCGGTTTCCGCGGTGTTAAGGCACGGTTTCCGTAGCGATCCTTCATAAGAAGGTTAGACAGCTGACCTGTCTTCCGTGGGTCTAATACTCGCACACGTTCACTATTAGGCCAAACGAAAGTGCTCTCGATTTGGCAGTCGTTCTACAGTGTTCGCGTCTTGAGTCAAATTAAGCCGCAGGCTCCACTCCTGATAGTGCTTTTCCGTCAATTCCTTATTCAAACACTTTATGCAGACCAACCGAGCCACAGGCGGCATAACCCCAGATTTCTGAGGGTCTAAATCCAGCACCAGTTCCATATTAGACCCAAGGAAAGTAGTCTCGGCATGTCAGTCATTTCAGTGTTGGCCGTGTTGAGTCAAATTAAGCCGCAGGCTCCACTCCTGGTGGTGCCCTTCTGTCAATTCCTTTAAGTTTCAGCTTTGCAACCATACTTCCCCCGGAACCCAAACACTTTGGTTACCCGGAAGCTGCCCGCAGAGTCATCGAAGCAACTCCTGCGGATCGCTAGTCGGCATCGTTTATGGTCAGAACTACGACGGTATCTGATCGTCTTCGCGCCTCTGACTTTCGTTCTTGATTAATGAAAACATTCTTGACAAATGCTTTCGCAGTAGCTCGTCTTGCGGCGATCCAAGAATTTCACCTCCAACGCCGCAATACGAATGCCCCCGTTTGTCCCTGTTAATCATTACCTCCAGTTCCGAAAACCAACAAAATAGAACCGAGGTCCTATTCCATTATTCCATGCACCATTATTCAGGCAGCCGAGGCCTGCTTTGAACACTCTAATTTTTTCAAAGTAAACGCGCCGGCCACCCAGGACGCTCAGCGAAGAGCACCCGTGGGAGAGAGCCGGCAGACGGTAGGGCAGGAGACAACGGGCAGTAAACCGGCGTGAGCCAGACCGCCCGCCTGCGCCTGAGATCCAACTACGAGCTTTTTAACTGCAACAACTTTAATATACGCTATTGGAGCTGGAATTACCGCGGCTGCTGGCACCAGACTTGCCCTCCAATAGATCCTCGTTAAAGGGTTTAAAGTGTACTCATTCCAATTACGGGGTCTCGAAAGAGTCCCGTATTGTTATTTTTCGTCACTACCTCCCCGTTCCGGGAGTGGGTAAGTTGCGCGCCTGCTGCCTTCCTTGGATGTGGTAGCCGTTTCTCATGCTCCCTCTCCGGAATCGAACCCTGAATCCCCGTTACCCGTTACAAACATGGTAGGCATGTCACGTACCATCGACATTTGATAGGGCAGACATTTGAAAGATGCGTCGCCGGCACATGAGGCCATGCGATCAGCACAAAGTTATCCAGGGATTCAACAGTGGGGTAAAAGCTAATGGCCAGGAACTCACAGTGGTTGACCGTTTTAAATATCTGAGTTCGATTGTCAGTGATGAAGGATCAAAATATGATGTGTTGGCTTGAGTAGCACAGACAATAGCGGCGCTTACACGGCTTAACAAAATCTGGCAAGATAAACGGTTAGCACTATTATTAATGAGTGCATTGGTCCTGTCAATATTCCTCTATACTTGTCAGACATGGACAGTTACAGCTAACCTTCAGCGAAGGATACAGGCCTTGAAGATGAGATGTTTCCGAAGACTTTTAAACGTCACGTACAAAGATCGAGTTACAAATGAGAAAATACGAGATAGAATTACAACAGCAATTTGGACTTTTGAAGAGCTCTCAGTATCTGTCAAAAGAAGTAAATGTGCTTGATACGGTCACATATCGAGATCAAATGGTCTTGCAAATACGATCCTGCACGGAAAGGTGCAAGGTAGACGACGAAGAGGTGTCCCAAAAAGATGTGGGAGGACAACATTAAAGAATGGACCAGTCTCCAACTTGAAGAGGCAGAAGCAGCGGCCGCTGACAAAGAGAGGTAGCCTCAGATTGTGAAGATGTTTTCAAGTGTGCCCCATCGACCTCACTTGTTACGGGATGACCTGACCTGACCCTGACCTGTGAGTCCCTGGATCCACGCTGGCAACTTGAGTACTCAATTACAATAAATAATATTATTTACCATTGGATAAACTGATTTATTGCGTTGAGCAGATGTACTGACTTGCAAACTATCTTGTAAGGTCACATAGTCGATATATTGACTTGAACTATTGCCATATTTAATGTTTACAGGTTTCTCAAAAACAGCTTTCCGTAAATTTATAAATGTAGCTATAACTCCCAACAGGGAATTTCACACAAAGTGTTATAAAATATTTATGTGTCGTGTAGCCCAAACTAGTCTGGATAGAAAAGCTTAAATTATTTAACACAAATCCGATTTTCTGTTCGGAACTGTAAATGATAACGTTTTCTTACCCCATCACATCTGTGTCGTTACAGCGCTTTCTTGGATGGTGCAAAGTATTAAAGTGGTCGAAAATGTGTCCCATAGAGAGGTTATTTCGCATCTATCTAAAATTGTGCATCGATGGACCTCTACTACCACCATCAGCAACACCACCAACAACACCACCTACAACACCGCCAACAACACCACCAACAACACCACCAACAACACCCCCAACATCACCGCCAACAACACCACCAACAACACCGCCAACAACACCACCAACAACACCCCCAACATCACCGCCAACAACAACACCGCCAACACCACCGCCAACAACACCACTAACAACACCGCCAACAACACCACCAACAACACCGCCAACAACACCACCAACAACACCACCATCAACACCACCAACAACACCGCCAACAACACCACCAACAACAGCATCTGGTGCATGCACATACGAAAATATACCGTATGCGGTAAGTTAATAAATGTGAGTTTCTCTGTCTGTTTGACTGTATGTTTGTCTACCTAGCTACCTACCTACCTACTTATCTACCTGCTTACCTACCTACCTACCTATCTATCTATCGATCTATCTATCTATCGATCTATCGATCTATAGATCTATCTATCTATCTATCTAACTATCTATCTATCTATCTGTCTGCCTGTATGTCTGCCTGTCTATATATATTTAATCTATCTATCTATCTATCTATCTATCTAAGTATCTATCTATCTATCTATCTATCTATCTATCTATCTATCTATCTATCTATCTATCTATCTATCTATCTATCTATATATCTATCTATCTATGTCTATTTATTTATCTATCTATATATCTATATCTATCTATCTATTTATCTATCTATCTATCTATTTATCTGTCTATCTATTTATCTGTCTATCTATCTATATATCTATCTGTCTGTCTATCTATATGTCTGTCTATCTATCTATCTATCTATCTATCTATCTATCTATCTATCTATCTATCTATCTATCTATCTATCTATCTATCTATATATCTATCTATCTATCTATCTATCTATCAATCTATCTATCTATCTATCTAATCTATCTATATAGCTGTCTATCTATCTGTCTGTATGTATGTATGTCTATATGTGTATATGTATATATATATATATGTATTTATATATATGTATATATATATATATATATGTATATATATATATATATATATATATATATATATATATATATATATCCATCCATCCAATGAATCGAACAATCCATCCAACCAAACACCTATCCATTCATGCATCTACCAATTTGTCTGTCTGTCTCTCTGTTTATCTATCGATCTCTCTACATGCATAATATACATAAGACTGTCAATATATAATCTATCTGTCACATGTATACATTCATCTGTCTTTCCGTCTACCTGATTGTCAATCTTCATTGTTCGAAATATTCGAATCTCTTCCTTTGTTCTATGATCTATCACTCGGTGCTGATACTTTTGGTTTGTTTAGTTACTACCATCACATTTGTTTATATCAGCATTTATCTTCATACTAAATACACTGTCTGTACACGATAATTTACTAATCTAATATAAAGTGGTGAGTTCCGTTCCCCGTTTTGTTCAACTATCATTCTTAGTGTAGCTATATTGATCTAGACGGAATATAATTTGTCAAAAAGCGTGTATGTTTTTCTCCTCTCAGCTGTTTGTCTATGACCTCTATTAATTTCTCTAACTTTGCTTAACTGAACTTCTTTATACTAGTTCATAAGACTCTGGGGAGTGTGAATACAACCAGTTTCATTTACATTTCCTTGCTCTAAAAGCTATACGGATCCAATCTATTCTTAAATCCATTAATTGTCCTTGCGTCCACTACTTCATGAGGCAATGAATTCCATGCATTTGCAACTCTCTGACTTAAACAATATTTCCTAATATCGAATCTGGATCTTTCTTTAGTTAATTTCTAGCTATGCCCTCTTGGTCTTGTAGGTTATTGTATTTTGAATAGAAACAAAAACTTGTTATAGTCTAATTTATCCTTTCCTTTGATTATCTTATAACCCTGTATTAAGTCACCTCGAACTTTAGTATGATGCTGTTCAATATTTTCACTGGCACTGATAATAACAGTAGTTGTAAATTTATTAGTACATTGTTACAGCACTCCCGTCCTGAGCAACTTGGCTGTATAGCCTTCCTTTCAGTATGCTGGTATTTCTTCTCTTTCCCAAACTTTACCAAGTTATCGGTTAAATATATTTTTGTATGTACGTTTTGATTTATTCCATTGAGATACTACCAGGACAAGTGACTTTCCTCATTTCCCGTTTGTTTATTCACTATTAACTTGTAGGTCTATTTCTATCTACTAAATGTCTGAGGGAGATCTTTTGTTGGTTGCCTATTTCAAAGTTCTTTGAACAGTTTCACTCATTTCTTCTTCTGCGTTGTTAATAAAATGTTATTCCTTATATTTATGAAACTCATTTCCTTGCACATATGTTCCTGTTAGTTGCTTTGTACTGTTGTACATATTTTTTATATTTCCGTTTGATGCAACTTTCTTTACCTCTATTTTCAACTCATTAAAATATGTTCCTTTGTCGCTTCTGATTTTCTTAATTATTTGTTGGCTTCATTGCATATTTTCTGAGCCGCGACTCTACTGTTTCTGGTTTTGCTTGTGTTCACATCTGCCTTCTTAATTGTTTTTCTTTACTTTATATTTGTTGTAAATGTTTATATTTGTGCGTTAAACCGGTCTTCCTCCTTTCTCCAGAACTTCTCGACAGTGTCCTTCCAAACATTGTTATCGGTTTCCAGTGCTCTTCTGTATCCTCTATTTCCTCTATTTATTGTATTACAAGTTACCTATTTTATATTGGGACCTTAAAGTTTTCTTGTAAGTCTTGCCCCTGAGGAATCCCATACTGGAACTGGTGTATGTGGTTGTATGTTATTGCAGCCTTTAAGTATCTTTTTTTTACTATCAGAAGATGACGATCTAATGTCACGACTGTTCCTTTTCGTACTATTACATTGTGTAATGATGATCTGCGATTATTGTTTAACAATTCTTATTTTCTGCAGTGTGGTCTGGTGATATTAGTGTTGTTTTGTGCATTATAGTATGTGTAAACACGTTACCCAGTGATATTGAGGTAAGATGTACGTGTCAGGTGCTGGAGGTCGCAGATTCAAATCATAGTGGAGACTGAGATTTTTTCACGTGGATCATCCGGTAAATATTTCCTTGACCTCTGAGTAGTGAGATCAGACACCCGTGTCCAGTGGCGCGCACGTTAAAAATACCTTAGCAGTTGAAAATCGAAAACAGTAGGCCTAACGGCCCAAGCCAAAAATCTACTCAAATTACTCTAGGGATATTTGCCCCACATAGAATATGTCGCAAAAAGGGGACTGTGTGGCTATAACTTCAGGTCTTGGTTATGTGGTTAGATGTGCGGCTTAGATGGCGCCTGACAGGCTGTAGGTCTACCATGCTATAATTTACGTTTCCATTTCCACCAGTCTCAAAATACGCGCGATCGTATATCCCAGTGGCTAACAGATGCTGGGAATGATCTGGCAAGTCACCAGTGGATTTTCACCTGCCGAAAAATATGAAACAAAGGAGGTCACACCTCCCCACGACGTCTAACAACATACGAGAGCTGAAGATCAATAGATAGACACGTTACCACAAATCACTAATTGATTTAATGTTCAGAAGTCGATAATTAATTCCCAATTTGGATTTATATCCCCGACTCATGTTCGTTCATGATCTTATCAAATCCGATATTATCTCTCAAGACCTTATCATTTAGGGTTCTTATCAAATCCGATATTATCTCTCAAGACCTTATCATTTAGGGTTCTTATCAAATCCGATATTATCTCTCAAGACCTTATCATTTAGGGTTCTTATCAAATCCGGTATTATCTCTCAAGACCTTATCATTTAGGGTTCTTATCAAATCCGATATTATCTTTCAAGACCTTATCATTTAGGGTTCTTATCAAATCCGATATTGTCTCTCAAAACCTTATCATTTAGGGTTCTTATCAAATCCGATATTATCTCTCAAAACCTTATCATTTAGGGTTCTTATCAGATCCGATATTATCTCTCAAAACCTTATCATTTAGGGTTCTTATCAAATCCGATATTATCTCTCTTCGTTTTCTTTTTTTTTTGCGTTCGGTTTCGTATGCTTGTCTTATGCCACCAGATGGGCTGCATCCATGAAGTGACACGTCAGTCGCAGGTCCTCAATGGTTCCCCACAGTTTGTCTTGTATGTTTCACTCCTCCGGCCAGGTCTTCTCACGTGAGTCGTGGCGCAGTGGACATGTTTGCAGGATGTGTTCTGGAGTCTGAGATCCTCTCTGACATGTGCATTGTGCAGTCTGTGCTGCATTTATTTTATGCATGTGTGCATTTAGTCTGCAATGACCTGATCTGAGGCGAAAAATTGTGGTATACTGTTTCCTATTCAGTCTATTGATTGGGTCCTATTGATATTTACTGTTTTTTCTCTCTATCCACTGTTGTTTATATTGTTTTTGGATGTTTGCCTTGACTTCTGGCAGTGACACTGGGTGGGTGAATTGTTCTCTCTGTCTTCCCTCCCTGGCTAACCTGTCCGCCCATTCATTCCCAGGTATGCCGCAGTGAGCTGGAATCCACTGGAGAGTGATTTTATTGTGGTCTGAGAGTTTGTTTAGCTGGCATATCAGTTCCCTTTCCATACTATTTCGTGGTTCTCTTTGTGTGACCTGCAAAATTTCCATGCAGTCACACAAAAACACTTTTCTGTTATCCTTTAACCCCTTTTCATCCAATAGTTTGACTGCTTCAATTATTGCCTGTTGCTCGGTTCTTAGATTTGTCGAGTTCTCCCTGGCAGCACTTGCTTTTTCTACAACGGTTCGATCCTGCAGAAATATGATGAGTCGCGTCCCTCCTTTCCTCAATATTTCCTCTGATGATCCATCTGTGTAGACGTGCGTCCACATGGGTTGAGGATAGGTGTCTCCAATATGCTTTAGGGTTTGTTCTCTCATTGCATGGTCTGATTCTTCCACCTTTTTATCGATACCTGGTATTTTACCTTGCACCATAAGTTGGGCTGTTGGTCTGTATTTTCATATACTTGTATCATTTCCCACGTCGTTGGACATTTTGATATGATGTCACTGTCTTGGCTGTAAGGGCTTTTGATAGATGATTGAAGCTTGTTCTTTTTATGCGTTTTTGGGGGGAATTCATTGACTTTTCCCGGCATTGGATGTTTGTTCATACGCTTGAATTTTTCTGTCAGGTTTAGTATTTTTCCTTCTCTGTGCTCACCGAGGCTCTGGAGGCCTGCTACCGCTTCGAGTTCTCTTATTGGGATGTTTCGTAGACCTCCGGTAATAATTCTGAGTCCGGTATTCTGCGCCTTGTCTAATTTCTGTAGGTTAGTCTTTGCCGCTGTTGGATAGGCACCCATGCCATATTCCAGTGTTGACCGTACGTATCCAGTGTAGACCTTTCTGACTGTGTTTGCATCTGCTCCCCAATTTGTCCCTGCCAGTTTTTTCATCAGCCTTAGTCTGAGTGTGGCTTCTTTTGAGTATCCTCTATGTGTGGGTCCCATGTTAATCTTTTGTCATATCTCATTCCTCGGTATGTAGGATTGTTTTCTCTTGGAAGTAGGCTATTTCTAAATATAGGTCGACCTGCTCTGGCTTTGTGGAACGCGAGAAGAGTGTTGAGAGGGTCTTGCTTTTGTTTATTGTGACACCATATGAGCCTGCCCACTTCTTTGCTGCATTAATTGCTTCCTGCATTCTTGCTTTTGCGGTTCCAGTGTTTTCTTCTTGGGTCCATATGGCCAGGTCATCCGCATGGAGTTTCTTGTGGATGTGTGGTCTGAACTGTTTTAGCAGATCATTAATGAAGAGGATAAACACGGTAGGGGATAGTGATCCTCCCTGGGGAACCCCCTCATGCAGTTTGACTATTTTGCTCCTGTGTTCCTCCACCCTGACTCTCGCACATCGTGAGTGGAGGTAGTCTTTGATCCAGTCTGACTCTCGCACATCGTGAGTGGAGGTAGTCTTTGATCCAGTCTGACTCTCGCACATCGTGAGTGGAGGTAGTCTTTGACCCAGTCAAGCATTTTCCCCCTTATTCCGCAGCCCGCTCATTTTAGCATTAGTCTTTTCTTCCAGTCTTTATCAAAAGCTTTAGTCAGGTCAAAGAAGGTGGCCAATAGTTTGCATTTCCTCTGAAAGGCATCTTCGATTTCCTGGGTCAGATAAGCGGTCTGGTCGTCGGTACTCCTGTATTTTCTATAGCCAGACTGGCATTCGTCCAGGATTTTCTTTTTCTCAAGGAAAGTTAGCATCCTATTGTTCACTAGTCTTTCTATTGTCTTTCCCAGACAGCTAAGGGGGCTGATTGGACGGTAGCTTTATTTGTTTTCTTTTGGTTTTCCCTTCTTGAGTATTGTGATTAGTTCTGCCTCCTTCCATTCTTTTGGGAACAATCCTTGAGTCCACGATTGGTTTATCAGGTCCAGGAATCGCTGTCTGCCTATTGGTGCCAAGTGCCAATTTCATTTGTTATTGCGTCGGGCCCATGTGCCTTCTTCATCTTAAGTTTTCCTATTGCCCAATTCAATTCTTGGGTGCTGAAAAGCTTGTTTATTTCATCTTCATTGTTTTCTTTCCTTTTCCTTCTCTTTTTTAGTTCATTTTCCACCTCTCTAACTCTTACTTTGGGCATGTTTATTTTGGTGTTTTTTTAGGAGATTGACTGCTTGTTTTCCTGTATATGTCTCGACACTCTCTTCAAGTACCGTTTTTGCATGGCTGATGGTGTTCTCCTCATTTAGGCTCCTGACCAGACTCCAAAGTTTTGTGGTGTCTTTCTCCATGTTGAAGGATGCGGTTTTGTCCTGCAAACCTTTTCTGACACACATGAGTTTTTCCTTCCTGTATATAGCTTGCTGCTTGTTGTGTTCTGTGATGTTAAAGTCTGATGGATCTTGCTCCATAGTGATTCTTGCTTTGATAGCCCTGTCATACAGTTCTTGTAGCTCCCTGGTCCAGAAAAGTTTATAATTCTGTCTTCTGCCTCGTGGTATTTATTTTTCCGCTGCCTCTGTGATGATGTTTGTAAGTGTTGCAGCGTTTCGTCTTACATTCATTGATGTGAAGGGTGTTATTAATTTGTCTTCAGTTAAGTGCTTGTAGAGGTTCCAGTCTGCTTATTTATAATTCCAGCTGGCTGTCTTCTTTCTGTTTATGGGTAGTTCTAAATCCGCTATTGTCATCATGACTGGTTTGTGATCACTACCTCCAAGCTGCCTCATTACCTCTCTTTTTGTGCGCCTCTGGATGTTCTCAGTTGCCATTGCCAAGTCAGACGTGCTCTGTGTTCTCCAGCATCTTGAGTAAAAGGTTGGCTCTGTGTCTGGTTCGTTTATTAGAATGAGAAGATTTTCTACCATCCGATCCTCCACCTCCTCTCCTCTTGTATCCATGGTGTTGTAGCCCCAACTTGGAGAGTGGCTGTTGAAGTCCCCGAGAACTATATGATTTTTATCGGCTAGTGGAATTCGATCTAGTTCCAGGTTTTTGCTATTGGAACAATAATAATTGGTAATGTTTAGTGGTTCTGGGAGGATATGTATTTTGACTGTCAGATGTTCAGGCCCATTGATGCTGCTGGAAGTTTCTGTGGCGGCTATGGAGTTTTTTACTAATGTGATGA
Organism: Ariolimax columbianus; assembly: GCA_036924085.1. Classification (NCBI taxonomy): domain Eukaryota; kingdom Metazoa; phylum Mollusca; class Gastropoda; order Stylommatophora; family Arionidae; genus Ariolimax; species Ariolimax columbianus. The sequence goes on along the minus strand of JAVGWX010000009.1, from coordinate 26,506,620 downwards.
TACCCCCTTTGTGACCCTCTCTGTCCAACCTGTGTGTTTCATATCCCCTAATACAAAATCGTCGACCTGTATTTAGATGTGTTTCCTGTATGCACATGACATCTATCTTGTGCTCATACAGGAAGTTGTGCAGTTCTAACCTCTTCCCCATCACCCCCTCTGCATTCCATTGTGCAATCTTTATAGTGTTGTGTAGTCCAGTATCTTTACTCTGCTTAATCCTGGTACACCGATACGCAGAGCTGTTATCAGTAGCTTGGGGTGGATCCCTTCGAGGCTTGGGATCCGGGGCCGCCTCCGTCTGGTGGCAGTCCACGGAGGCAGCCCCATATCTTGTGATATATCTGAGCATACTCATTAACCGTATTTGCGAACATGTCCTTGTCCATTTCTGTGTACCCACGCTATTCTGGTCGGCATGTTTCGTCTTCGGTGGGGGAAGTTTTGGAGTCTTCCTATCCGTGTCCCGGATCATCCAAACACTGTCTGCCGGGCTTCAGTAGTTTTTCTTTTAACCAGGGTAGCTCCCTGGGTGTGACCTTGGTGGGGATCGGGTCTTGTCCACGCGCCAGTGGGCCCACTATCTGCCGCACCTGACGGAGGGGGTCATACTCCCCAAGGGTTTCTGTTTGGGTTACCCCACCCATAGCCTGCTATTTTATGCCTTCAGGCATCGGAAGTCCGGTTTGTCAGCGCCGGATACTCGCTGTTCGCTATTGCCCTGTTAGTTTAAAGGGGAAGCACCGAACCCAGCTAGCGGACCACTCGAGAAAGTACGGTTGGCTTGATTGGCAGAGGCTGTACGTTAGCAAAGGCATTTCGCATTTTTTTTAGTGAGACCTGTACCAATTCTTACTCCCCATATTATCTCTCAAAACCTTATCATTTAGGGTTCCTATAAAATCCAATGATATCACCCATAACTTTAGCATTTAGGGCTACTATCAAATCCCATATTGTCTTTCCAATTCTTATCATTTAGAGCTCCTAACAAATTCGTAATTTCATTCCTTCTTCTTCTATCCATGGTATTTTCAATTCTGGAGTAAAATTATTTCTCCATTGAGTCTTACTTGTCATTTGTTAGTGCATACCACTGGATAATGTTTATCTTTATCTTCTCTTTGATAGTTTTGAAAAGTAGCCCAATTTTTGTAATGGATCCTACTCCATTCAGTTCTAAAAGTACCCTTGGAACCCCTTTTGACATTATCTTCACTGTCTTGAACGTCTTCATCAATGTGATCTACTTCATCAACTTAACGCCTGTACACTTTGTTTCAGCCAGTCACATATAAATTGTGCATTGTCTCACCTCCCCTGCCACTACACAAAAACATCTACTTCCGTGATCGTATATTCTACTAATTTTCCAACTACAAAATCTGACCATTTACTACACAAAAACATCTACTTTCCGTGATCGTTTATTCTACTAATATTCCAACTACAAAATCTGACCATTTACTACACAAAAACATCTACTTTCCGTGATCGTTTATTCTACTAATATTCCAACTACACAATCTGACCATTTACTACACAAAAACATCTACTTTCCGTGATCGTTTATTCTACTAATATTCGAACTACAAAATCTGACCATTTACTACACAAAAACATCTACTTTCCGTGATCGTATATTCTACTAATATTCCAACTACAAAATCTGACCACTTACTACACAAAAACATCTACTTTCCGTCATCGTATATTCTACTAATATTCCAACTACAAAATCTGACCATTTACTACACAAAAACATCTACTTTAGCGATACATAATCATTTGGGTTTTCTCTGCAATGCTTCATTATCCCTCTTGACAGTAGAGCGTCTTCTGGCTTGTATATTTCTTTTAGTTGACTTGTTCATGTTTGTTAAAGTGTTTTGCCCAGCTCTGCTATTTGCTGGTAGAAAGTGAGCATTTATACATCTGACGGGAATGCAAGGAAGCCGATTATGAAAAACAAAATATAAGGTAAAATAGAACAGCCTTAGTTAACCTGTAGTTTTACAAAGGCGGATGCCCCTGTGCAGGCCATAATTCTGACGTGATAGGGATGTAGTCCGTAGGAGGATTGTCTGCTTAGCGGGCTAGGCGTGAGCAGCTTATTACTACGATGTGTTAGGTCAAGTGCCGTCCACATAGGGTGGTTACCTTAACTAATCTGCGAGTCCATCTTAATAGAATCAAACACTAAAGCAAAGTAGACCCACAGCCTGTTAGTTGCCATCTATGCCATGACCGGTATTTTGCCATGTCACACAGTTAGAAGTTTCCCCGGAGGGGATATAGGAAGCGACCACGATCTTGTTGTGATGACTAAGGGAGTCGCAAAGAAAGATGTGACTAGACTAAAGTTTGACCTGGAAAAACTAAAAGACCCAACAATCATCTAAGTGTTCCAGTCAAGGGTAGGATGGAGATTTGCTCCGCTATTGGCTCTCAGAGAGAGACTGAATGCCGATACAGTAACATAGTCTCTTAACGCGGCTGTCACAGATACTGCAACAAAGATCCTAGGATGCCACAAAACAAAAAAGAAGCCATGGGTGACCAAAGAAATTCTAGACCTTTATGATAGAAGAAGGTCACTGATAAACCAAAATCATCCACCTGATAAGGTCGGCAGATACAAAGAGGTCAATCAAGCGATTCAACAAAAGATGAAAGAGGCGAAAGAAGCGTGGATACGTGAGCAATGTTCACACATCGAAAAGATATTAAACAAAAAATGACGCTAAAGGAGCATACAAGGTGGTCAAAGAACTGGTAACACCAAGACAAGGCTCAAACTTTATGATCCAGGATAAAAGCGGCAAGTGCCTTATTGAGGAAAATGATGTACTGGCAAGATGGACAGAGTACTGTTCCGAGTTATACAACTATGAGGGACGGAACGAACCTGAGAAAGCAATCCCTCCAACACCAACAAATATAGAGGATAACCAACTGATAACGAAGGAAGAGGTAGCTGCAGTGGTAAAGACATTGAGAAGATGGTAGGCGGCCGGAGTGGGCAATATATCAGCAGAGCTCTTACAGGCAGGTGGGGAAGTAGTGGTGGAAGGCCTGACACACATCTGCAACAAAATGTGAGCGACATGAAACTGGCCAGACTTATGGACAAAATCAATGGTTATACCGTTACATAAGTCTGAAAACCTAAAGCTGTGCCAAAATTATAGATCAATAAGCCTCATCGTCTACCCTAGCAAGGTCATGCTTAGATTAATCTTCGACCGATTGAAACCCCAAGCAGAAAACATCATCGGTGAGGAGCAAGCAGGGTTCAGACAGGGAAAAAGCACTACAGAACAGATATTTAATTTAAGGCTGCTAAGCGAGAAATATCTAGAACAGCAAAAACTGTATCATGTGTTTGTGGATTTTAAGAAGGCGTTTGATAGGGTATGGCATAAAGCGCTATTGGCAACCATGAGTATGTATAAAATTAACGGAAATATTATAAAGGTCCTTGAACACCTGTATGACAAGGCGTCCAGAGCAGTTCTTGTGAACGGGAGGCGATGGGACTGGTTTCGCACATCAGTTGGAATGAGACAGGGGTGTACACTCTCTCCAACTCTTTACAATATATTCCTTGGGGGAATTACGAGTGAAGCACTTGGAGGTCACGTTGGAACTGTCAAGATAGGGGGCCGAACAATTACCAACCTTCGTTTTGCAAATGACATTGACGGGTTGGCGGGTTCAGATGTAGAACTCCAGGAATGGGTCAGAAGGCTCGATGAAACAGCTATTGACTATGGGATGGAGATAAACGCTGAAAAGACAACATTAATGACCAACAACACCGAAGGCTTCAACAGCAGGATAAAAACTAATGGTCAGGAACACGTACTGGTTGACCTTTTTAAATATTTGGGATCGTTTGGCAGTGATGAAGGATCAAAATGTGAGGTGTTGGCTAGAATAGCACAGACAATAGCGGCGCTTGCACGGCTTAACAAAATCTAGCAAGATAAACGGTTAGCACTATGCACGAAAATAATATTAATGTGTGCACTGATCCTGTCAAAATTCCTCTATGCTTCTGAAACATGAACAGTTACAGCTGACCTTCAGCGAAGGATACATGCCTTGGAAATGAGATTTTTCCGAAGACTTTTAAATACCACATACAAAGATCGAGTTACAAATGAGGAAATACAAGATAGAATTACAACAACAATAGGGAGTTTTTGAGGCCTCTTGGCAACTCTCAAAATAAGTAAATTTGCTTGGTACGGTCACATATCGAGATCAAACGATCTTTCCAATACGATCTAGCACGGAAAGGTGCAAGGCAGACGACGAAGAGGAGGTCGACGCAGAAAGAGGTGGAAGGACAACATAAAAGAATGGACCAATCTCCGACAAGAAGAGGTAGAAGCAGCGGCCGCTGACAGAGAAGAGTGTCGTGGGGTTGTGAGGATGTGTTCATATATGCCCCAACGACCTCATCGGTTACGGGTTGACATGACCTGCCAGTTAGTCGCCTCTTACGACATGCTCTCTGTGCGGCAGTGGTGTTATTCTTATATTTTTCATACATAAAGTCCCCGGCGGACTACTCGGGCAAAGAATAACATGGCATAACATAACATAAAATAACATAATATACTACATCATAACATAATATTATTCTTCTTCGTTGTTCGCTCTCAATCTATCGCTGCCAAGCCCTGAAAAGGACTTTGCAAGCAGCAAAATTTTGTCCCGAGAACAGAATACGTTGTGTCGTAGTTTACAACTTGACTGCGATCTTTGCACCTTTCGGTCCAACACATCCGACTTCAGCTGGTATTTTTGAGTTCTGGGTTAGCCTTTCTTCTTTGATCACTTCTCCTTAGCCAGTCTGCTCTGTTGTAGGATCACCTCGTGGAGATGTAGATGGGTCTTACCAATTACATGACTGAAATCTACTGTGTATAAGTATCTTCAATTATATAAAATCGTGTACGATTGTGTGTTTATTGTCAGGTCGGTGATGTTGTTCAAACTGATTCTTGCAACACCATGGTCTGCACAGATACAGGTGAATTTCTTCCAGACCCTCCGTGTTGCACGTTCGAAGGACAGCTGTTCAAGGTATGTATTTGTCTAACTAGCATACCCGCGCAGATGGTCTGCTCTTCAGTTGAACCGTAAAGTATGAAATAAACAGGAGCAGTTTAACGATTAAAGGTTCTCATCCTTCTTGCCTGTCATCCCCATTTCTCTAAACCGTCCATCTCGTCTCCCTTCAAAACATACTTTCACTCCATCTTCCAACCCATCAGTCACTTTCTCCTTCAACCAGGATATTACTATGTCAATATCATTTTCCCTACAACCATCTTTCTCTTCCCTTCTCCAAATCTCAGTCCTGTTTTTCTTTCCTTCTCCAACTTTGCAACTCCTCTTTTTCTACTCTTCTCCAACTCCCCCTTCCTCCTTTCTATTCCCCCACCCCCTACCCACCCCAACTCTAGGAGCCTTATTGCTCTTCCCTTCTCCATTCCTCCTTTTTCTGCCCTTTTCCAACTCTTAAACACCTCTTTCTCTTCCCTTCTCCAACTCCCCATTCCTCTTTCCCTTCCCTCCATCCCTCCAACCGTTCTTTCTTTTCCCTTCTCCAACTACCAATTCCTTCTTTCTCGTCCCTTATCCAACGCTCCAGCTCTCTTTCTCTTCTCTTCACCAACTCCTCATTCCCTTTCTCTTCCCTTCTCCAACTATTTCCTTATTTATCTTCCCTTCTCCAACTCCCCATTACTTCTTTCTCTTCCCTTCTCCAACTTTGCAATAGTCTTTCTCTTCCTTTCTCAAACTCTCTAACCTTCTTTCACTTCTCTTTACCAACTCTCCGACCCTTCTTTCTTCTCCCTTCTTCAACTGCCAGCTCCTTCTTTCTCTTCCAGCTCCAATTACCCATTCCTTCTTTTTTTCCATTTGCCAACTATCCAACCCTTCTTTCTCTTCTCTTCTCCAACTCCCCAACCTTCTTTCTTTTCCCGTTTCCATTGCCCCTTTCTCTTCCCTTCACAAACTCTCCAGCACTTCTTTTTCCTCTCATCTTCAAATCCCCATTCCTTCTTTCTCTTCCGTTTTCCAACTCTCCAAGCCCTCTTTCTCTTCCCTTTTCCAACTCTCCAACACTTCTTTCTTATCCTATCTTCAAATCCCCATTCCTTCTTTCTCTTCCCTTTTCCAACTCTCCAACCCCTCTTTCTCTTCCCTTTTCCAACTCTCCAACCCTTCTTTCTTATCCTATATTCAAATCCCCATTCCTTCTTTCTCTTCCCTTTTCCAACTCTCCAACCCCTCTTTCTCTTCCCTTTTCCAACTCTCCAACCCCTCTTTCTCTTCCCTTTTCCAGCTCTCCAACCCTGCTTTCTCTTCCCTTTTCCAACTCTCCAATCCCTCTTTCTCTTCCCTTTTCCAACTCTCCAACCCCTCTTTCTCTTCCCTTTTCCAACTCTCCAACCCTTCTTTCTCTTCCCTTTTCCAACTCTCCAACCCCTCTTTCTCTTCCCTTTTCCAATTCTCCAACCCCTCTTTCTCTTCCCTTTTCCAACTCTCCAACCCCTCTTTCTCTTCCCTTTTCCAACTCTCCAACCCCTCTTTCTCTTCCCTTTTCAAACTCTCCAACCCCTCTTTCTCTTCCCTTTTCCAGCTCTCCAACCCCTCTATCTCTTCCCTTTTCCAACTCTCCAACCCCTCTTTCTCATCCCTTTTCCAACTCTCCAACACTTCTTTCTCTTCCCTTTTCCAACTCTCCAACCCCTCTTTCTCTTCCCTTTTCCAACTCTCCAACCCCTCTTTCTCTTCCCTTTTCCAACTCTCCAACCCCTCTTTCTCTTCCCTTTTCCAACTCTCCAACCCCTCTTTCTCTTCCCTTTTCCAACTCTCCAACCCCTCTTTCTATTCCCTTTTCCAACTCTCCAACCCCTCTTTCTCTTCCCTTTTCCAGCTCTCCAACCCTTCTTTCTCTTCCCTTCTTCAGCTCCAGTCCTTCTTTCTTTTCGATTCTTCAGCTCTCCAACCCCTCTTTCTCTTCCCTTTTCCAACTCTCCAACCCCTCTTTCTCTTCCCTTTTCCAACTCTCCAACCCCTCTTTCTCTTCCCTTTTTTAGCTCTCCAACCCTTCTTTCTCTTCCCTTTTCCAACTCTCCAACCCCTCTTTCTCTTCCCTTTACCAACTCTCCAACCCCTCTTTCTCTTCCCTTTACCAACTCTCCAACACTTCTTTCTTATCCTATCTTCAAATCCCCATTCCTTCTTTCTTTTCGATTCTTCAGCTCTCTAACCAATCTTTCTCTTTCCTTCTCCAACTCTTCAGCACTTCTTTCTTTTCATTTCTCCAACTCCTCATTCGTTCTATCTCATCTCTTCTCCAACTCGAAGAAAATGGGGCTCGATAAACATACGCTGTGGAAGGCACAGTCCAACATAGCCAGACAGGCACTTACATGAAATCCTCAAGAGATGAGAGAGAGAGGGGTAGACCCACAAATATGTGGAGAAGAGAATGTGAGAAAGATTTAGGATTAAATGTTTACATCCTGAAGACAGACAGAAAGGACAGCCAAGAACCGGGCTTGCTGGTCGGATGTTGTCAATGGCCTGTGCACGAGAAGAGCTACAGGATTTCATAGGTTGACATGACGTCATCAATTGATATATATATATATATATATGGACTGAAGGAGCTGATCAGTGGATTGGACAGAGCGGCGGATGACTAATAAAACAGAAGAGTTTACATCTGTGATAAAAGGAAATGGTCAGGAACTCGAAATTGTATACCGGTTCAAGTGCCATGGATCACTGATCAGTGATGAGAACTCGCAGCCTGAGATATTTACCAGCACAGCACAGACAACAGTAGCGCGTACGCGTTTGAAACCAATTTGGCAAGATAAACGACTCGCCCTCAGCAGTTAGACTAATGCGTTAATTGGAGCTCCCATTATTTGTGTATGCCTGTGAGACTTGGACCATTACTGCGGATATCCAGTACAGAATACATGTAATGGAAATGAGGTGCTTTAGAAGACTCTTAAATGTTACATATAAGGATCGTGTCACGAACGTAGAAATACAACGGAGAGTGGAAAACGCAATTGGGCCTCTTGAGAATCTGTTCACAGCTATCAAAAGGCGAAAAATGACTTGCTATGGGCACGTCACGAGGTCCAGCGAGCGGAATTTCAAAATCTTTACTGCATGGTTCCGTACCTGGAAAGAGAGGGTGGGGACTTCTAAGGAAGAGATGGGCAGACAACATAACTGAGAGGTCAAACCTTCGTCCTGGTGAGGCACGACTGGCGGCAGCGGACAGAGAGAGATGGCGTGAGAGTGTCTTCAAGTGTGCCCCAACAACCTGATGGGTTACGGGAACTGAACTGAAATCGCTGTAGGTCTGTCAGATATGCAATTATGTTACTTCTCCTATTATTAAATATAACAATGTATGCATTCAATTTGACTACAAAAGCAATATATTTTTCATACAATATCACCAAACTTTGGCAATCATGTCGTTATGCTAATGTTCTTTTGAATAAACTTTTAGGTCAACACCTCAATTTAATTATAACGTTTAATGTTTAATGTTACAAACATGTTCTCAACCTTTCTGTGTGCCAATTATGACTTGTAGTTGCATTGATCCTTGTCAAGATTATTACATCGCTGATAATGTAGTTTAAAAAAAATGTTTTTAACCCATTGCCTCCTAATAACCATTTCGGGACATGGACCATTAACAACCCTTATCCAGAAAGTTCGATCATTAGCTGCCTTTCCTGCCTGTCGCCAGCTCAGATCGATAAACCGCAAGTTTATTTCTCATTCCATGTGGCCTTTTTCTTTTGTTTCTTAGTACTCGGAAGGTTAGTCACCAATGTATCTTCCTTGCTGCTTTCACTCCACTGCGTGATACTTGGCATATTCTCAGACTCTTCCTTCCTGAAGACCGCTTGCATTTGATTGGTTCTCTCTGTAACCAGCTTTGTTTGTATGCATCTAGGTGGTTGGCATTGATCCAACATTTATACTGTAGGTGAGTTGTGGGGCTTAAGTGATCTTTCCGTCTTGGGTGACGCTTCTGGAATATTTCACCTCCTCTGGAATGGCTCGTGTGATCATCCACACTCAAGCCTTACTGATGAAAACTTATTTAAAAGTCTTTATACTGGTTTAGAAGACTGCAAAGTATGTATACAACCAGTTTTATGCGCATTACCTTGCTCTAAAAGCTATGCGCATTACCTTGCTCTAAAAGCTATGCGCATTACCTTGCTCTAAAAGCTATGCGCATTCAATCCATTCTTAATTGCCCCAATTTTTCTTGCATTAAAAGCATTCACCACTCTCTGACTAAACAAAAAATTGTTTCTTAATATCTATTCTGGACCTTTCTTTAGTTAGTTTGAAGCTATTCCCTCTTGTTTTTACAGGTGGTTGTATTTTGAAAATAAAACTTGTTGTAGTCTAATTTAACCTTTCCTTTGATTACCTTATTAACATCTATTAAGTCACCTCGAATTATTCTCTTCTCTAGACACCATAGGACGGGTTTTTTGAGTCTTTCCTCTGACCTGCATTTCTGGAATCTCACTATCAGCTTTTTTGTTCTTCTTTGTATCCTTTCCAGCAAGTTTATATGTCTTCTATGATAAGGACTCCACACCTTTACACAGGGTATAGTATTTCTAGGTATTTCTTTCAAACACAGAAGAAGGCTCTCTAAGTAGCAGAGTAATGATCTATGTGCAGGTCATCACCTGCCAAGATAAGTTACTCGACAGCTCCTCACGACGCGCTGTAAAAGTGGCAGTTCCTATTTTCGTCTTTATCACGCGCAGAACAACTTCAGGATGGCAAACGTTCTTAAAACGCTTTATCCGCGTTTAAAAAGATAATAAATTATGTACATATACCAGCATAATCACATAGCCTATCCTTTGCAGAACGTTACTACTACCCCAGCCATTGCCTTCTTGCTCTGGCTCTTTCTCTCTTGTCTGGCACCATACCTTTCATTACCGTTCTCCCAAGACAGCTGAGTCTTTTGATGTTGCTAAATTATTTAAATTTTCTGTTCATACAATATGATCATTTTATTACCAATTCTAGCCGAATAGTAATATAATAGTCGATGGTTGTCAACGTGGTGTTTGTGGAGAGGACGGAGAAGCTGAGCTGCCAGAGGAAAACTATTGTGAAGTGGTGGAGGACTGCCCCAAGTATATATATCGAAGCGATTTTTGCTGCTATTATTGCCCAGAAATGGTAAGAGAACTTGAGTGCCTTTGCTGTCGTATATCTTATTCTTTTTTATTTGATCGATATAATGATTTCATTGTCAGAGGGGCTCCCGAAATGAACTAAATCGTTCTCTGGAGTCCATCTTTAGATCCGTTCTTCTTTGTTTCCGTATACAAGAGGGCTTGTAATAAGTTTTTATCCTGACTATGAGGGAGTAGGAGGAGAAAGTTTACATTTGGCACATATGTAGTTCATTCAATTGTTACTAGACTTGAGAAGTATGAATTTCCCTTCTCTGCGGGTTTACCGGGTATGGGGCAAGAGGCGAAACACACCTAATTGACCGGATCAGCTACTCTTACGGTTTGACAGAACAATGGAGAAATCAGAAGCCAGAATTGTGATAAAATTATTGATGTTGCAGGGACAAACACCTACAGAAATACTCAGAGAGATGGAACCAGTGTTTGAGGATTTCTGTTCTTCTGATGTTTCTGTAGAAAAAAATTGGTGTAGGCAGTTTAAGTGTGGCCGTTCCCATGTTGCTGATCTTCCAAGATTAGCAAGACTATCCTCAGAGTGCAGCAATGAAAATGCTGCAACAGTGAAGAAAATCATTGACCAGGATAGGAAAATGACAATTGCAGAGATATCTAGGTCAGCAAAACTGAGTAAAAGTACAGTTTTTAGAATCGTACACAACAGACTGTATATGAGAAATGTGTGTGCCCTCTGGGTCCCGCGTCTGCTGACATGTGAACAGACACAAACGTGGGTTGATTGCTGTGGCCAGTTGCTCAAAACGTCTAGGTAAAAAAACATGTTGCCGACCATTGTGACAGTAGATGAAACTTGGGCTTACCATTATGACCAAGAATTCAAAATTTCTAGCATGCAGTGGACAACCCCTGGCTCAGCAACACATGTCAAGCAAAAGCACATAAATCTGCAAAAAAGTGATGCTGACTATTTTTTGGGACGTCAAATGTGTCATATTGAAAGATTACCTGCCTCATGGCAACATGGTTAATGGGAAATATTATACAGATCTCTTTACCAAACTAAGAAAGACTATGACCAGAAAACGAGGGACAGCGCGCACTCAAATCCTACCTTTGCTTCACAACAACGCGCCCTCCCATAAAGCAAGGCTTGTGTTGCAAACAGCCAACGATTTGAATATTGAAATTCTTCCACACCCACCAGATTCTCCTGATTTAGCACCTTCGGACTTTTTTCTGAACAAAAAAGCTGAAAGGGCATCTTTTTGACAGTGACGATGTCATACTGGTTTGTGATAACTGGATTAGTTCTACAATTGGGTTACTTTATTTTGAAGGTCTTTTCAAGGTCACACATATATGGCAGAAATATATACATTCAAGTGGTGGCTACCTTGAGAAGGAATAAGCACTGTGCCAAATTTCAACTTTCTCCTCCTAATCCTTCATTGTGAAGGTAAAGACTTATGACAATCCTCTTGTATAAACGTTCGACCGTCATTTTCTACTACAACAAACATCTATGCTGTACAAATTGTGTTCTTCAATATTGGCCGCCAAATACGTAAACGGAAAATATGTACGATTGCAGTCAAATACGGATGCCGAGATGCAGCATAATGAATGAGCTGACAGCAGCAAGCGACTCAAAGTTGAGCGCTTGGATCAGGGTCAGCGAACCAGAGCTGATTAAGACCGTATTCAGTCTCCAAGAGGCAGCATTGGAAACACGCTGTGTTAGTGTCAACCAGGCCACCTGATGATCTACCAAAAGCTTCTGAAAAAATGCAATATAGATGACATGTTGTCAGAGAAAGACAAGCCAGTCCATGTGGCGAGACATTGGAAACATAATGCCTGATGTAGTGCCCCGACACGGAAAGTACTAAGACAAGTCAGTAAATAGGTCACACATGGCAATTAAATAACACTAGATGAGATAGGATCTTGAAACACATTTATTATTGCACTTTCTTTGTCACTTATTTCTCAATTTATTTTCTACCAACATTGATACACCTATTAGTTATTAGTTCAAGAACAGTCCCATTCGGTTCATTTTGAGTTGTTCAGTCGGTTATCTTGGTAACCATTGTGATCACACTTTCCGAAAATGCCATTAACCTTTCATGTTGGGTATATAGACTAAACCATGCGAACACAATATTGCAGTTGCTACACTGTCTATCGTTACCGACATGTCAGTTCGAATCATGTCCCCCTACCAGAAGCACAGACACTTTTGTTGTAATATAGATAGGACGACCAGGTCGAGTACCGTAAGTAATTTTGAACGTCTTCCAAAAATGTGTGAATTAGCAATACGCTGAGACGAGGGAATTTGTCATTTCGTCATAAAATGACTTGCGATAAAATGCATTCACTTCTTCTTGGGTCACAATGCTTGGCACATATGACGTACCATGACAGAAGTATGGATCATTAAATGACACCAACTGCTGCAGATTACCCGACTTTGGTTTGTTTCGTTTATTTTCCTATGAATTTCAATCAATTTATTTGAAAATTCGGGAATAGAACGGTGCGAAACTGGTCAGAGGGCAGATCATATTTTGCTTTTTTTCTCCCCTCCATAAACAGATGAAACAAGCAGAAGTAATAGTAATTTGCATGATTGGTTGATATGTTTGTGCCATAAGAACAGTAAATAGTATCGCCTATTATTCGTATTTCATCCACTTGGGATTGAAAATGAATATGTCAAGGAAAGTAGTACCCTGCCTCGGTGGAATTACAGGAAGGCAGACTGGTCAATGTACCAGCATCGGTCTAGTGTACTGACTAGAAATCTAACAACAGATGAAAACATAAATCAGGTAGTCGATAATTTCAGAAAATGCATACTACAGGCTGCCCATGAAACAATACCTAGAGGGGTATACCTAATATAGGCCATACTGGAATAGGGAATTAGAACAATTGCAAAACGAGGTAGAAACATCTAGAAAGCAAGCAGAGATTGGTCCATGTCAAGAACACCACAAAAAATATCAACATGCTAAGGCCAAATTTCAAAGGGAAAAGTTGCAGGCTAGAAGAAGAAGTTGGAGGGAGAAAACAGAGTCTCTGAACTTTGAAAAGGATACTAGGAAACTGTGGAAGTTGGTAAAACAACTTAATGATGAGGGTGCACAGAGAAACACAAAGATTACATTAAACACAGATGGAAACATCCTCACAGGCAAACAAGCCGCTGATTACTTTGCGGACTCTTTTGCAAAAGATAGCAACATTGAAGTAGACAGAGAGAAACATCAAAGTGTTCGTGAAGAACGACAAAATACAGAGCGAGATGGGGCCATGCCCAAAGTTATGGAGACACCAATCACATACAAAGAACTGGAGTTTGCAATATCCAAACTGAAAATGAAAAAGTCGCCAGGAACAGACGGAGTGTCCAATGAGATGATCAAGAACTTGGGAACAGCAGCAAAAACAAAGCTGCTTCAGATCTTCAACATTTGTTGGACATCAGGTACAGTCCCACAGACCTGGAGAGAAGCAATCATGATACCACTCTCAAAACCAGGGAAAGACAGTTCCATGGCATCCAGCTATAGACCAATCAGCCTCACAAGCTGCATATGTAAAACAATGGAACGTATTATCAACCTAAGGCTCCAGTGGTATCTTGAGAGCCAAAACCTTCTTGTGCCACAACAGGCAGGATTTAGGAAATGCAACTCCACTGAAGACCAGGCAACATACCTCTCACAAGAGATCGAGGACGCATTCCAGGACAAGAAATTAGTATTAGCAGCATGGATAGACTTAAGGAAAGCTTTTGATAAGGTTTGGAAAGAAGGACTTTTAAAGAAACTGAGAAATAATGGAGTGATGGGAAGGATGTACAAATGGATAAAAGCATACTTACATAACAGAAGAGCCAGAGTCCAACTAGATGGTCTCAAGAGTAAGAAAATTCTACTGCGTCATGGTGTGCCTCAGGAAGGGGTTCTTTCCCCTACACGTTTCATAGTCTTCATCAATGACTTGATTGCTGAGCTACCACAAGGAACAAAAGTTGCAATGTATGCAGATGACTTGGTAATATGGTGTGTAAATGAGCAAGCAACAGTGGCCACCAGAATGCTGCAAAGAACTATTGATGCCTTGACCTCATGGACAAACAGATGGTGTGTAAACATTAACACCGAAAAATGTAGTACTACGCTTTTCACCCTCTCCCCAAAACAAAAAGCTGGAGTTATCAAGATAAATGGAGAACACCTCAAAGAAGATAAACAACCCACCTATCTTAGAGTTACATTTGATGATAGGTTGACATGGAGGGAACACGTCAACACGGCAGCCAAAAAAGCCACGAGGAAGTTAGCCATCCTGAGAAAATTAAGTGGAACCACATGGGGTTCTAGTGGATAAATACTTAACAAAGTTTACCAACAATGTATACGGCCACATCTGGAATATGGGTTATCAGCGTGGTGCCCCGCAGCAAACACTACCCTAAAAGAGGTGGATAAGGTGCAAAATCAGGCACTTAGGGTCATTACAGGAGCAATGAAATCAACACCTATTGTGGAGATGGAGAAAATGGGAAGAATACAAGCACTAAGAGAGCGCAGAGACACAAAGGTATTAACACAGGTTGAAAAGTTCCACTGCATGCCGAGCCATCCAATGAAAGACAGATTTCAAAATTTAGCAATGGGAAGACTGAAAAGAAGTAGTTTTATGCATCAGGCGAAACGACTTCGCAGGCAAATTATGGATCTACCTGAAGTTCACATCCCCCTAAAGTCTGTGCCAGAACAAACCCCTTGGAGAGAGGAGCACGGACTATCAGAATGCATTCAAACAAAAGTGAAAGGAATATTAGACAAGGATGAACAGAACAGTGTGCAACGTAGGATAGTGATCCTCAATTTCCTGGATGAAGAATACCCACAAGACCTCTGGATCAGAGTATACACAGATGGGTCAGCACATAATGCAGTAAAGAATGGTGGAGCGGGAGTGTACATAGAATACCCAAACAACATTAGGGATACAGTCAGAGTACCAACTGGGAAATTATGTCATATATATGATGCAAAAATACAGGCAATCAAGGTGGCAACTGAGAAACTGTTGAACACAAATGTCGGTCCACAACCTGTAGTATTTCTTACAGATGCACAATCAGCACTCCAAGCACTTAAATTTGAGAAACTGCCAGATCTACAGGCTCTACTGTCTGAACTGATCAACCAGCGCAAGATTGTCATGCAGTGGATACCTTCTCATTGTGGAATACCAGGAAACGAGAGAGCAGATCGACTGGCAAAGGAGGGTGCTGCAGACGAGCAACCAGATGTGCCAGTCACATACCAACAGAAGATAAGGATGATCAAATCAATCAGAAAGCCACCAACAGTAACACCAGACGATTACCATAACATGAACAGACAAGAGCAAACTGTTGTGTTGCACCTTAGAACAGGACACAACCGACTCCGCAGCCACATGTACACAAAAATGAAGATTGGCAACTCAGCCATGTGTACATGCGGACAGGCACCCCAGACAGCAGAGCACATACTGCAAAACTGCCCCGAATATGATATACAGAGAAAATCTCACTGGCCCATAGAAACAACACTGGAAGAGAAACTTTATGGACCTGTATGTGAACTACAAAAGACAGTGAAGTTTATACAAGAATAGGAAATCCACTTGGGAAGATTTCCTGACCACGTTCTGGGCGATATGTGTAGAGCTTACTTTTTATGAGCTCGCAATTTTGCATGCAAAATCAATGTCATACGACTTTTTCACTATTGGTGTGACGAATCGCTTCTGGTTTGCAGACGTAACTTCAGCACAAATATCAAAAAAGTTATCTGCACTATTATCAGTTGCGAGGCATCACTACCGACGGCTGTAAACTGCAGTCATCATTTGTGTTGTACTTGTCACAAAGAAACTGTTGTTCAGAGCCCACAATGAGAATGTTCACTTTTTTGTGTGCTCTGAAAAAAAGCGTTTAGTGGCGGCCTGTAGTATCTTTTCTCATATCTGAAGCTGGTCCGTGGTTCTCGAGGCAGTTGTGCTATGCTTGGTTTCATCAGCGCCATCTCTCACTACTACGGGGAACACGTCGATGCACATCTCGTAAACCAGACTGCAATGAAAACAGCTTGTTTCCATGGAATGCTACATGGAAGAGAGTTAGTGGTCTTGGTCAGTATGTTGTGCCTGACTAGACCAGCATATCAGTTCCCCATAAAACGAAAAGGTCAAATGGAGACGCTCGGATGATTTGCTAACACTGCGAGGTTTCGCTTAACCTGACAACTGCAAACTTGTCGTCAAGAATAATAATGCTGCAGTGTCACGATACAGCGGTAGTGCACCAGAATATAATGCAAACCCGTCGTGTTGCGCCTATGCCAGGCAGATGCAATCTATAGCAAATTGTACGTAGAAAAAACTTAAAATATAGGATCTTATGTACTTATGAGAACTATCTCGTTTTTACATTCAAATCTATTTTTATCCAATTCAAGAATCAGACTACACATGTTATTGTTATTTTCACGATCTTGGACCATACATTAGCAAAGATTGACTTTTCTCATTTCACATGCAAAATGTGTGTTGTCCAGTGCTATTAATAACGTTCTAACATGTATGTGTGTATATTTTGTCTTTCCTAGGAGGAGACAAAATAAATAGACATCTCCATAGACGGTAAGAGCTTACGAATTTTCAACCCTCTCTCTTCATCTAACAGAATTTTAACAATTCTAGAATGTTCACCCCGGATGCGAGATCGACATGGTCATCATCCAAACTGTGTGGCTACCGCATTTGTTCGTTATCCTAACAGCGGCTACATCCGCAGTAACGACACCTTCCAGTCTGTCCATCTATAAATGACGGCTACACGCGAGTCCAGAGCGCTTTCTTAGCCCATGATTTTGTTATAAAAGGGAAATAGCCTAAAATATAATATAATTTTATTTCGGTGAAAAATCCTTTTTACTATTTACATAAGGCTGGACTAAAGAAATACAAAAATTTACAGTCAAAAACAAAAATTGGAGAGATATTATTCTATGAAAATGACGATTACTTGTAATGTTTTCAGACGTTAAGTGTGATATTATTCTATTAGATGAAAAGCAAACGCAACATAGGAATGTATGAATTTCTGAACAGAAAAACAGTATCCAAACCATAAGAAAAGTCCACCAAACAAGAGACAGCTATCCCTATATTTATCAAAAAGTGAAAGTAAGTTTGTTCCGTATGAGAAGGGGATATAACAGACTAAATAGACTTTTACACATGCTAAGATAGACTTCTTCCCTCATGTGTAAGTGTTAACTTACAACAGAGAAAGCATAACATATCCTGCACGACTGTTATCTGCTTAATATATCTGGCAAAGATGGCGCCGTAACTGGCTGCGAGTCTACATTTCTCTACTGTTTTGGATCATTATGGATGCCGCCAGACCACGGATTTGCCTGGAATTCACACTAGTCGACGACTTACACTTGTGTTCACGGAAACGTGGAGTTGTTTTCCGTCTGGACTTGTTATTTCGTTCTTTTTTTGTGATTTCTTCCATCCGTTTATCCTGGTCTGGACGCCGGCTGAATGGCGCTACGCTTAAACTAGTTATACCTGTGTCGTATCTCACGGGTTAGTTCTGCCGGTTCCCCTTCACAAATTTGGCGTGTTGGAATTTTAGATGCTACTATGATGAACTGAATACAGCTGGGGAGAGATGCCAGACTCACTCACAAGCTGAGTGTTGTCTATACGACCTCTTGTGGTTATCGAAAAGGCACGACAAACTGCGTTAGATGGCTTCCCACCTTTCTACCCTGCAGGTTACATGTTTACGGAAAGGCTTCGGGGGTAACCCTGAGGCAAAATCTGCATCCTATGCTATCTCCAGTCGTCTCGATGAATGTCTTGCCACTGGCAAAAGGTTGCTTAGGCTCTGTGAGTGAGGTTGACAAAAGGCGCAGTTTCTTCCTCACTTTAATCCAAATCTCCGCGCAAGTCACCCATTTCAGCGGACACAGCAAGAGATACGACTGTCCACACGGCTGAACAAAGAGAGTGGGCTTCATCACTTGTGATGGACAAACTATCACAGAAGACTGCTGGGACTATTCTCCTCACAAAGCTGTTTCAAAGTTTCAAAAATTCTTCACTGTCGCAATACCTAGTAGACTTTCTTTTTTTGATACAGGGAACTATTGTGTTATAAATCGACAACTCTGGTTTCTCTTCACATTTCCTCTCTCCTCATTTCTCTTCTTTCTTCACACTGTATTTCATTTTACTCTGTCAAACAATCACACTATTTCACAACTTACACACGCGCCCACAGAGTGAGGTCCTTCCATTACACAATGATTAGGGTGATCTCTTAGAACGCCCTGACTAGCATAGGTACATATAGACACACACATGCATACAAGCACTGGTTAATATATATATGTACAAGTAATAGAGATGACGGCCTAAAGCCCGACTGCATTACAATGGACAACTCTGAAATGGGACTAAAAACAAAACTAAGAATAGGCACATGGAATGTCAGGAGCCTAAACCAGGGCAAGTTGTTCATGAATGGAAGAGAAATGGATAAAACCAAGATAGAGATTTTTGGAGTCTCTGAGTATAGATGGGACGGACAAGGGTGGAAAAAGCGGGGTCGGCGTTATTCTGTCAAAGAAGACGGCACCTTCACTACTCGGTTACAATCCAGTCAAAGACCGAATACATGTAATCAGACTAAAGAAAAATATAGGAAATGTAACAATAATTCAAGTGTATGCCCCAACATCAGCAGCTGACGATTGCGAAATTGACGTTTTTATAACTCCTTGCAAGAAACGATGGAAAAGTTGAAAAAAGAGATATCTTGATCATCATTGGCGATTTCAATGCGAAAGTCGGAGAGGAAAGAGCCGAAGAGGAGAGAAGTGTTCGAGGACCTTTTGGTTTGGGACACAGAAATGAGCGATGAGAAAAACTGGTTGAATTCAGCACGGAAAACCACCTCTCCACTGCCAACACCTTATTCAAACAACATCTACGTAGACTATACACGTGGATCTCCCCTGATGGCATCAGCAGAAACCAAATAGATTACATCCTAGTGCAACAAAGATGGATATCAAAAACGCTGCCAGGAGCAGACTGCGATACTGACCATGAATTACTGTTTACAGTTCTCAAAACAAGACTACGTAGGATCAACAAACGTGTAAGGATTTAGATAACCTACAGCAACAAGCCAGAGAGAGAGAGAGAGAGAGAGAGAGAGAGAGAGAGAGAGATGCATTTATGCATTTATGTTACAGAAAGATCCTCAAAATACCCTGGACAGGGAAAAAAAACAAATGTAGACATTCGGCAAGATTTGAGCATAGAGAAGAACTGGTTTATCAATTCCATTTGGCTAGAAAATGCAAATACTTTGGTCACATCAAGCGACACAACGGTTGCGAGAGAACGGTGATGGACGGTATGGTGCCAGACAAAAGAGGAAGGGGTAGACCAAGAAGACGATAGCACAAAGATATCCAGGAATGCCTGGGTATGACAGTGGCGGAGGCTGGAGTTTTGGTACGAGAACGAGTTTCTTTCAGACGGACTGTAATCGGAGCGACATTCTACAAAGGACATGCTACATGATGATGATGATGATGATATATATATGTAACAGTTATTGCCCATCGCAAGCGATGATGACCACGACATCAGACGATCTATTCTTAATAATGTGAAGCGCACTGTATATAGATTAAAACGAGGAAGAAGATGCGTTGGTCATCAATCTCACTCTATTCTCGAGTTACCTATGATCAGTGGCAAGACTATTGGTCAAGACGACTGGAGGTAACTCAGAATGCATGCACTCTGGTCTTATCATCATCCTTGGCTTTTATCGTCAGACGATAGTAATTGTGCTATGAACACAAAGCCCGGGAAGAGATATACAGACCAAGCGTTGACCATGTTGTAGAGTCCCTCTCTCGATCTGCCTTGTTTAATCCAACGGAAAGGCGATACCAATACATTTGGAACAATGCAAGCTGTAGAAGCTGCTAGATCAGCACATCAATGCTCTATCTGTTCTCCTGTCAGGGTTTCACTCCTAGACCAGACCGCCAACCAAGGCTAAGGGCCTGGTCTGCTCTGCCACAATACTCAGCTTAGGGTGACTTTCCTCGCTCGAGGATAAGGCATTGTTTCCACTTGCGTGTGTCCTTTCGCACATGATCGGTAGTCAGGTTTAGCAGACGCTGACCAACTTTCGGAGTTATGGGAAAACAGGTTGCACAGCCATATCTGGCAAAACCCGACAAGATGCACTAGTATCTTCTCTGTAAGGCTTCAGATGGTTTGAAATCAATTTTCCTTCTCCAGGATAAGCTACCTTCCAAGGCTTTCGAGCACCATCTGCCCGAAACTACTGATTTTAATGCGCCAGGGGCTCGCCTTCTGTCCCTTCTCCTGTTAGTCAGGAAATGGACTTTGTTGTCAGAGGCTGTTTGAGACGCACGCCATGGGAGCATTTAGTTGGTGTTGGGTGTTCATCCTCAACCCCACCCCGGCTATAACAACATTTAGAACATTTGTATATATATTTACTGTACGTATGTCTTTGTGTTATCGTTCTTGCAACCACTAATCCGATACCTTTCTTCATAAAAATATCACAGGCTGAGACCACAACAACTACAATCGCTGTGTAATGAGCATCCAAGAAAGCAGACATTCACAGCGAGGGAGACATTTAATAAATGTATAAAAACCTCAAACTTGTTATCATGTCAGCATCTACAAATATATACATTTTAATTTATTCGTTTCAGAAATAAACTGTTACATACAAATCACTACAGTTTTCAAATTATTTTTTTCTGATTTCTGTGATCAAATTTGGTCTCGTTTGATTACGTTTGGTAGGGTTTTTATGTTTTAGAAATTAAAAAAACTATAGTGTTTAAAAAAAAATTCATGTAAATGTTTTATGTGACATGGCATAACACCGGCCATGTTTATGTGGTTTGTTTAGAGCAACATAATGGCGCCTAACAGACTGAGGGTCTACTTTGCTCTAGTGTTTGAGTCTATTATTATGGACTCGCACAATGGTTAACCACCCTCCATAAGCGCTTGTCTCAACGCAGCGGAATATTACGCTGCTCGAGCCTAGCCCGCTAAGCAGGAAACCCTTCTCCCGGCTACATCCAGCTCATACCAGAGCTGGGACCTGCACAGGGGCATCTGCCTCTGTAGAACTATAGGTCAACTAAGAACTAAGAAATGCTTGAATTCATGTAAATGTACGTTGTGTAAATTGAAATGAGGGGAGAGGAGACTGACTTCAGTTAAGGACAAAACGTATTGATCGGATAATGTTAGTCAAGCGGGCTAGGCTCGAGCAGCTTAATAGCCCGCTGATTTGGGACAAGCGGTAACGAAGGGGGGTTAACCGATGTGCGAGTCCATCTTAATAGACTCAAACACTACAGCAAAGTAGACCCGAAGCCTGGTAAGCGCATTCTATGCTGCTCTTAACAAACCACCTAACTATGGCCGGCGTTATGCCATGTCACACAGTTAGTCGCTTCTTACAACATGCCCTCTTCGAGGCAGTGGTGCTATTCTTGGTCTTGTCATACACAAAGACTCTGACAGACCATTCGGGCAACCCTAACTAGACTGTCATTAAAAAGTCTGGTTCCAGGAATAACTGCTGGGAAGGGACGTGGGGGAGTTGGTTGGTATATTTTGCCTGACCTTGACTTATATTATCCGATCAGGATATTGTAACAGTCCTGATTACACAGCTTATCTAATACTTGTTACCAAGACATCCTTGATCACTGCACCAATTTCTTTTACGTAACAGACTCTCTCTCACTCCAACCCTCTCTCTCTCACTCTCTCTCTCTCTCTCTCTAGCTTTGTCGCTGTTGTTTGTGAATGCCTACAATGAGTAGGTTACTTTTTTATGCGCCCTGAAAAGGTCGTTAAGTGGCGGGTTTCAGTAGTTTTTCTCGTATGTCGGGCAATTTTGCATCATATGTTTCCCTATACCACAAGTGCATTCGTCAGTAGCACCTATCTTTAGTTTACTGAATAAATGATGCCTCAGTTTGTTGTGGCATGTGCGGAGTCTGAAGACCACCACCTGCTCTCTTCTGTTCAACTGGTAATAGGCATCATTTTTTGTGTAGCCAATATGTTCTGTTTCCCATTTGGTCATGTATCTGGCCCTAATAAACCTTTTGGACACTTCGTGGACTGCTGGCATAGTTGACAGAGTACTGGTCTTAACTCATTAAGTTCAGTATTTCTTTTATTTGTTAGTGCTGCAACCACGGACAGGACATCTGTAAACATGCATGTGGTCTCTGTGACAACGGGAGCTTCTCTAAACTCTGCACCCTGCTGTGGAACAATCGATTTCTCACACTAGATTTGTGAGTGTGTTCCATGTAGAGTCTATTGTACACCTCACATTCGATCAGGGAGCTATGGAGCTATCCAATTGGATACAAATAACGTTTCGTACAATCTGACATCAGCAGTTATCGAGAAAGTCTACGAGACTGCTCTTTTGGTGTTCCTCTGTGATTAAGACGCTGAGCTGCTGCGGTCAGTGATCCATAACTGACTGCTATGGTCAGGGCTAGCGAACCAGAGCTGCCAAGACCCATCTACGCCTCTACACGATGATCATGGATAACAGGCTGAAAAAGAGCAGATCGAAGAGGGAAGGTGACCCGTTACTCAAAAAAACCTGCTAAAGTCGGATGTGTCGGACCGAAAGGTGCAAATATCGCAGTCAAGCTGTAAACTATGACACAGCGAATTACGTTCTCCGGACTACATACTGATACTTGCAGAGTCCTTTTCAGGGCTTAGTAGTTGGAGCATGAGAGCGAACGAAGAAGAAGAAATAGAAGATTTTCCTCTCGCACCTTTTTTTCGTACAACCTTTGTGACAGGAGGCTCTGCTTAACTAAGCTGACTAATTTTGTGCAGACAGCGACCTTATTGGAAGTGATTAGTTTTCTCTCACTCTGTCACTCGAAGTGATCAGTTTTCTCTCACTCACAAGAAATGATCACTTTTCTCTCACTCTTTCACTCGAAGTGAGCAGTTTTCTCTCACTCTGTCACTCGAAGTGATCAGTTTTATCTCACTCTGTCACAAGATGTGATCAGTTTTCTTTCACTCTGTAACTCGAAGTGATCAGTTTTCTCTCACTCTGTCACTCTGTCACTCGAAGTGAACAGTTTTTTATCACTCTGTCACTCGAAGTGAACAGTTTTCTATCACTGTCACAAGAAGTGATCAGTTTTCCCTCACTCTGTCGCAAGAAGTGACCAGTTTTCTCTCACTCTGTCACTCGAAGTGAGCAGTTTTCTCTCACTCAAAGTGATTTATTTTCTCTCACTCACAAGAAGTGACCAGTTATCTCTCACTCTATCACTCGAAGTGAGCAGTTTACTCTCACTCTGTCACAAGAAGGGATCAGTTTTCTCTCACTCTGTCACAAGAAGTGATCAGTTTTCTCTCACTCTGTCACAAGAAGTGATACGTTTTCTCTCACTCTGTCACTCGAAGTGAGCAGTTTTCCCTCACTCAGTCCCTCGAAGTGATCAGTTCCGCTCGTGTTGCCGGTGGAGGTCCACTATTTATTCTTTTGTGCAAGATGCAATTACTAAAGGAACATAGTGGGATAGCTTCCCAGACAGCCCTGCTTGAAATGAATTTTACATCTGTCTTTTTTGACCCATTATGCTGTTCCCTATCCGACATGGCCACTGATCACAAGGTACCTCTATCCTTACACCATTGACCAGTGAGTCACTGTTATGCCTGTCAAGTTCTTCCCCTCTTGAGCCCCATTAACGTCCCTAGCTATCTCGTCAACCTGTCAATCTGAACGTCCCCGACTGAAACTAAATCGCTTGTCGCTCAAATCACACTATCCATGTGCTTGTGTCCAAGCCACTACGGCAATGGTCGTATCTAACACCCCTACCAAAGTTTTGTAACAAGTTAGAAAACTACATTTATTGGCGATAACATAACTCTCACCTATCCTTTTAAATGCCTAACTCCCACCGGCTTGAACAGCCATCGGTGTCGTTTTAAATCTATCTATAGTCCGTCTTAATTCATAAACAAGGTCCGAAGCAATTTTCTACTAAACTGCATGTCAGATGCAAATGATATTTCGCTTGCAGTCTTGGAATATCCATGACGTTATCTGAATATTTTTTTATCTAAGAAATTGTAATATTTTTGAAAAATGTATTCATTAGTCTACATTAAAAGCAAGCTCAGTAAATTGGACATAATTTTAACAGGTTTAATGTACACAGACGGACTGTTTTAAAAATAGATTTTTTGACTTTCAAATATGCTCAGTAACACGGCTCAGTAAATACATTTTCCTTATTTGCCCGCGCACCAATTAGACACTTTGTCGAATGCGAAAATCAACAAACGTCATTAATGCAAAACTGTCTAATAGTTATAGGCGTATACGCCAGTGTTGGGATTCATGGTGGTTTGCTGCTGAAAGAATTAGCCAACTGATAGTTGTTTCCAGAGGACGCCAAACGGGGAAGCTTCTTTCGTGTCCCCCAGTGTTGGGATGAGCGAGCCGTATTATAGGACATGAGATATGCCAACAAAATCACCCATTACAAGAAAAAGGGAGACGAAGGATACTGCAACAATTCTTGGGGAATATCGCTCCTCAACACCGTAGGCAAAGTGTATACTCGCATAATCCAGAGCAGGCTGCGAAAGCTGGCTGGCAGGGTGTACCTGGAGTCTCAGTGTAGTTTTCGTGCAGAAAGGTCCACCGTTGATATAGTCTTTTCACTGAGACAAATGCAAGAGAAATGCGGAGAACAACACAGACCACTATTGCTTGTCTTAATCGACCTCCCCGAGGTACCGATCTCATAAACAAAGAGGGTCTTTTTAAAGTATTGTCTAAAGTTGGTTACCATGTAAAAGTACTAGCTGGGGCATTGGCGTTTAGGACAGGGAAGAATGGGTTGGCTTCTCTGAGAACAAAAAGGTTGCCTGAATGCGTGCCAAGGGCAAGCACCGTCTCGACACTAGGTCGACAAAGGAAACGAGGAGTTTAAGTGGAAGAATTTGTCTGGTACAGGTTGGGGTTCGTAGCTGACCACTCTGGCGTTCCGATTTAGCGTATTTGGGGTTGGTGACAGTCAGAGGCTGCCACGACCGGCCATGACATTTAGAGTGACAGGGATTTGGGGATAATCATTCAATAACAACTAGTTGAATGTAATTTCAAATTAGAGTGATGGCTACGTCAGACAAACAACATGAGACCACTGGACAGCTGTTCTTGAGACTATAAAATATTCTGCAAAGATGAACTCAGCAAACTGGCTACGAGAGCGACTGGCTAGGAGAGAGATTGATAGGCTGTTAGTAGTCTAGCAGACTGAGAGATTGAGGGATTTTTTAATGTGATTGGACCAGCATACATCTTCGAGTTTTCGCCAGTCGCTCTATACGTATGTGTGTTGGACACCCTGTGAACATAAAGAGATCTGAATGTGTGTCAAACTAGCAGGAAACTTAGTGAACGATGCGCAATCTAGTTACATATGAATATAAGAATACGTGAAGAGATCGAAATAATTGTGAATGTACAGATCGCCCAAGTAAGAGATCTAAATGTTTGTGGTATTGTCCAAGACACTTTGGTAACGATGTGTGTTCTGAAGTATGTGTATGTACAGATTGCCCAAGTAAGAGATCTGAATGTTTGTGGTATTGTCCAAGACACTTTGGTAACGACGTGTGCTCTGAAGTATGTGAATGTACAGATCGCCCAAGTAAGAGATCTGAATGTTTGTGGTATTGTCAAAGACACTTTGGTAACGATGTGTGTTCTGAAGTATGTGTATGTACAGATCGCCCAAGTAAGAGATCTGAATGTTTGTGGTATTGTCCAAGACACTTTGGTAACGATGTGTGTTCTGAAGTATGTGTATGTACAGATCGCCCAAGTAAGAGATCTGAATGTTTGTGGTATTGCCCAAGACACTTTGGTAACGATGTGTGTTCTGAAGTATGTGTATGTACAGATCGACTGATTGAGTGACCACAAGTGAGTACGTGATCCGACTATAAGTGACGGGATATAATTGCATATGAATGAACAAAACGCCGGAACATGTGTGAACCGATTGAATATGGATGTACAGATCACCTGACTGAAGGTGATCTGATTGTGTTTGAATGCACGGAACGACAGAGTACGCAATACGAACTGAGGACGAGTTTGTGGAGTGTGTATTGAGTGTGCAGATAAGGGGAGTGTAGCGGCGAGAATCTGGGTTATTAGTTGGAGGAAATACTCAAAAGCTAGTGCTTAAAGCCTCCGATATAGTTTATATATATATATATATATATATATATATATATATATATATATATTTATATAAATATATATATATATATATATATATATATATATATATATATATATATATATATATATATATATATATATATACATTAGGATTATTTAGTTCAGATGTATTTTGTTCCTTTTGCTAATATTGTTTTGTGTCACATTTTGTTAGATAGTGTTTGCTGTGGTATTTATTGTGTGAAGTCGAGCCGTGGTGTGGATACGTTTTGTAACACTTTAGATAAATAACTGATCAGCGAAACCTATACTCGGCCAGATCTACCTAAACTACTAAGCATGATTACGTCTTTTTCAAGCGGGCATGAAAGGTACAGTGCTTCATGGCGGTCAGGAATCTGTGGCCTTAGAAATTTACAGTGGAGTTAAACAAGGCTGTGTCCTGGCTCTGACTCTGTTTGGTATTTGCTTTGCCGTCGTGCTTATACACGTCTTTGGAACTGCCACAGAGGAGGTCTTTTTGCATACTATGTCAGATGGGAGACTATTCAATCTATCCAGACTGTGAGCCAAAAGTAACCAAAGGAAGACTATCATTCAGGATATGCTATGCGCCGACCATGCTGCCCTGGTCGCCCACACGGAAGCCGAATCACAAATCACATTTGTCATTTCCTAATTATCTCAGAGAGACAAAAACAGCACACCTTTTGTCGATGGTCACAACACGTACGTAACCTCTGCTTGACCTGTCCCACCTGTTCTGAAATATCCTATTATTGTCTCGGTAACGCCAGCTGTCAGTGTCTAAGTTACAAGTTACAACTCATATGCTTGATAGATGTCATTTCACATAGTATGTTACACACATGACATTGCCTTAAACACATAACACGGGATCAAGATGCTGAGCAGCACATGAGCTGCAGTGGTCAGTGACCCATAGCTAACTGATAGCGTCATGGCCAGCGAATCAGAGCTGCCAAGACCCTTCTACACCTCCACGCGGTGATCGTGGATAACAGACTGCAGTAGGGCAGACTGGCTAAGGAGAAAGGATCGAGGAGGGAATGCTAACCCGGTACTCAAAAAATGCTTGCTGAAGTCGGATGCGTTATACCGAAAGGTGCAAATATCGCAGTCAAGCTGTAAACTACGATACAACGCATTCCGTTCTCTGGACTACATTTGGCTACTTACGCCCTTTCAGGGTTTGGTAGCGGCAGATTGAGTACGAACAAAGCCAAGCCAAGCGAAACACATGACACTGTGACAATATTTTGCCCGACCCTGACACACATTTTCCGATCAGTATATTTTGCCTGACCCTGGCTAACATTTTCCGAGCAGCATATTTTGCCTTACCCCGGCTAACATTTTCCGCTCAGTATATTGTGCCTGACCCTGGCTAACATTTTCCGAGCAACATATTTTGCCTTACCCCGGCTAACATTTTCCGATCAGTATCTTTTACCTCAACTGACGTTAGTCTACTCTCCCCTATTATGAATTTAAACAACGTACATTGACATGAATTAAAACATTGACATGAATTAAAACATTGACATGAATTAAAACATTAACATGAATTAAAACATTGACATGAATTAAAAAACACACTAGTTTTTGGATTTATTCTACAACATAAAAACACCCCCAAACCTGTTAAAACAAGACCAAATTGGTCACAAAGACCCTCCAAAAAAACAACACAATTCAAAAAATGTAGGAATTTTTGTGTACCAGTTTAGTTCTGAAACGTACCATTTAAAACTTTTATATTTATAGAGGCTGTCCCATTAGCTCCACTGACGTTGCTATATATTCTGTTGTTGACAGTCACAAGTTGTGAATGCCTGCTTTCCTGAATGATCATGGGATTGCGATTAGAGTTGTCGTGGTCTCAGGCTGTGATATTTTGATTTCAAAAATTGCAAATTAATCGTTACAGGAACGAAAACATATAAACATGTGATATATTATATTATATTATAATATATTATAATTATTATATTATAATATATTATATGATATTATTATATATTATATTATAGTACATTGCATTGCTTTGCGTTGCGTTATGGTATGGTATGTTATGTTATAACTTAACTTAACGTCTTTATACTGGTTTAGAAGACCCTGCAGAGTCTGTATACAACCGGTTACCCTTACATCACCGTGCTCTAAAAGATATGCGCATCCAATTTATTCTTAAATGCATTAACTGTCCCTGCCTCCATTACCTCCCCTGGCAATGTATTCCAAGCATTCACCACTCTCTGACTAAAAAAAATATTTCCTAATATCTAATCTGGACCTCTCTTTAGTCAACTTGTAGCTATGCTCTCTTGTTATTGTGGGTGGCTGCATTTTAAGAAAACTTGTTAAAGTCTAATTTATCCATTTCTTTGATTATCTTATAAACCTGTATTAAGTCACCACGAATTATTCTCTCTTCTAGACACTGTAGGCCGGTTTTTCTGAGTCTTTCCTCATAACTGGAATCCCACTATCATCTTTGTCGCTCTTTTTTCTATTCTGTCCAGCATGTTTATATCCCCTCTATGATAAGGACTCCACACCTGTACACGGTACACCAATCTACGTCTAGCTAATGTTTTATACAGTTTGACTATCACTTCCTTGCTCCTATGTTTAATATTTCTTTTTATCATACCTAACATTGTATTTGTCTTTTCCACTGCTACCGGAACTTGCTCACTCACCTTACCTATATGATCTATTATAAACCCTAGATCCCTTTCCTTATCTATCTTTTTAATATTGTTCTCTCTCATTCTGTAATTATGTTCCTTATTGGATCTACCCATGTGGATGATTATGCATTTTTCTACATTAAACTCCATTTGCCAGCTTACAGACCATTCTCGAATTCTATCTAAATCCGACCTCAATATATCCACTTCTGCTTTAGATGAGACACTACTGCATAGTTTTGTGTCATCAGCAAAGTTTACAATCATGGATCCCATATCAATGTCCAAATCATTTATATATATCAAGAACAAAATTGCTCCCACAACCGAGCCCTGTATCATTCCACTTTTCCCTTCACACCACTCAGAGTACTCCATATTTATGCCCACCCTCTGCCTTCTTCCCGTTAACCAATTTTAAATTCATTTGGCAACTTCCCCACCTATCCCATATGAAATAAAAAATAATCTTTTATGAGGTACTCTATCAAAGCCCTTTGGAAAATCTAGATAATTAACGTCCACTGGCTCCCCTATATCTATCATGTTGGTAACCTTCTCCATGAATTCTAATAGATTTGTTAAGCATGATCTCCCTCTAGTAAATCCATGCTGACTATTTCTGATTAGATTAAATTTGCCTAAATGCATTACAATGTTTTCTTTGATTATTGACTCTAACAAATTTACAGATTATGCTCGTTAAACTCACCAGTCTATAGTTTGCTGGATCTGATGTTTGTTTTCCCTTTTTGAATAAGGGAATCACTCCTGCATCTTTCCAATCCCGTGAAACAATCCCTTTTACAAGTGATTGAGAACTTAATTTAGCCAATGGTTTTGCTAGTTGTTATGTTACGTTACGTTATATTATATTATTAAATTATATTATATTATATACAAATACTAATAGCAACCTCAAAAAAACAACTGCAGGGACATATCAACAAGCTTAATGTGTCATGTACGAATTTTTAGTTTTTAGTTGACCTGTACTTCTTCAGGGGCAGATGCCCGTGTGCAGGTCTCAGCAGATTTTTCCTCAGGGTTTACTCCCGAAGCCTTTCCTGTAAACAGGTATGACACAGGGCAGCTGCCGGGGGTGGGGGGGGGTGTGACATCTAACTTTGTGTGTCGTGCCTTTCTCATAACCGTAAGAGGCTGTATGGCCATCACACAACGTGTGAGTGAGTTTGACATCTCTTTCGGTCTCTGTTCTAGTCCATTATGGTCGCGTCTAAATTTCACACACCAAAACCAACACTTTTAAGATAGGACGAAGGGCGGCAATCTCGTGAAGTTCTGACGTGAGAGTTAGACCGTGAAATACGACACAGGTGTAAGCGTAGTGCTATTAATATAGCCGATGTCCATTCCATGATAATCTGACGGAAAAAATCACATAAAAACGAACACATTAACCACGTCAAATGGAAAACAACTACACGTTTCCGTGAACACAAGTGTCAGTCGTTGACTAGTGTAAATTACAGACAAATCCATGGCCCGGCGGCATCCATAATGAAATAAAACAGCATAGCAATGTAGACCCGCAGCCGATGTCGGTGCCATCTTTGCCACATACCCACACTAGAGAGGCGAATATCGATTATGTCGTCAATAACAAGATAACTAATGCGAGCTCTGAGTTTGGAAAGCTCCAGGCAAACGTCTGAAGCCGACAAGGCATCAGTGTTGCCGCCAAGAAAAACGTGTATCATATTGACGTAGTATCTACCCTACTTCATGCCCTTGGCAGATGAACAGTGTTTGGCAGACATGCCAGACAGCTCAATAGTGTGAGATAACAAAAGGCAGACACTCCCCAGAGGGGATGGGACGGAGCGAGGGAATGGGGAGAAAAAACATATTACAGAGAGGGTGGGTTGTAGGCAGGAAAAAACATTACAGAGAGGGTGGGTTGTAGGAGTAAAAAACGTTACAGAGAGGGTGGGTTGTAGGCAGGAAAAAACATTACAGAGAGGGTGGGTTGTAGGCAGGAAAAAACGTTGCAGAGAGGGTGGGTTGTGGGCAGGAAAAAACGCTGCAGAGAGGGTGGGTTGTGGGCAGGAAAAAAACGCTGCAGAGACTTCTTGAAAGCATTTCCTGGGAGATGATTGCACAAAACCGGGTCACTTGGCGAGCTAGTAACGCCGAAGCTGCTCAGATAGCAAAGAGCAGATCCATCCCAGCAGATCCATCCCAGCAGATCCATCCCAGCAGATCCATCCCAGCAGATCCATCCCAGAGGTTTAGCGAAATCGCGCTGCCAGGAAAAAAACCAACGATTCCTCAGTGGCCTTCACCCAAGTGACCTGATTGTGGCAGAGTATGCCGTTCTAGAAATGGTCGTTACAGCCACTGGAGACCATATTTGGCAGCAATACTCTGACGCTGTCCCCATCTTCGCAACTATTATTAATATGTCTTGTCTTGGCTTCGTTCGTTCTCAATCTCCCGCTACCAAACCATGAAAGGGCTTAAGTGGCAGAATGTAGTCCAGAGAACGCAATGCGTTGTGCTGTAGTTTACAGCTTCACTGCGATATTTGCACCTTTCGGTCCAACACATCCGACTTCAGCACGCATTTTTTTAGTACCAGGTTAGCATTCCCTCTTCGATCCTTTCTCCTTAGCCAGTCTGCCCTGCTATAGCCTGTTATCCAGGATCACCACGTGGAGGTGTAGAAGGGTCTTGGCAGATTTGGTTCGCTGGCCCTGACGCTAGCAGTTAGCTATGAGTCGCTGACCACTGCAGCTCATGCGCTGCTCAGCGTCTTGATCCCATATTATTAAAATAACAAATAGACTGACCTTTTATACTACTTTATAATTGTGTGTTTTATCTGAGTTCTTAGTCGGCCTGTACTTCAACAGTGGCATATGCCCCTGTGGAGGTGCCAGCTCTGGTATGAGCTGGGTATGGTAGATAGGAGGATTTCCTGCTTAGCGTGCTAGGCTCGAGCAGCTTATTACTCCGCTGCGCTGTGACAAGTGCCGCGGATGGTGGTTAATCGATATGCGAATCCATCTTAATGTACTCAAACTTTAGAGCAAAGTAGACTCGCGTGTTAGGCGCCATCTATGTTGCTCTAATCAAACCACTTAACCATGGCCGGTGTTATGCCATGTCACACAGTTAGTCGCCTCTTACCACATGCTCTCTGTGGGCCAGTGGTGCTATCCTTGTCCTTCTCATACACAAAGTCCCCGGCGGACCACCCGGGACTAAGTGTTTTATATGGTATTTTCCTCTGACGTTTCCTTTATGTCCATGGTTTGAATATAGACAAACACAATGGTGGCTCACTCCGGAGTATACGGCCGCTATCAACACCTTTGAAGTCTTGTTACAGTGGTATTCGTTATTAAAATTATATAAGCGTGTCTAATTGTAAGTACATTACTGATATTACATATCCACCGGGGTCTTTGTATACGACAAAGATAAGAATATCACCACTGTCCCACAGAGAATGTTGTAAGAGGCGACAAACTGTGTGACATGGCATAACACCGACCGTGGTTAGGTGGTTTGTTAAGATCAGCGTAGATGGCGTCTACTTTGTTCTAGTGTTTGAGTTTATTAAGATGTACTCGCACATCGACTAGGTTAACCATCCTCTGCGGAACTTGTCCCATCGCAACGGAGTAATACGCTGCTCGAGCCTAGCCTGCTAAGCAGGAAATGCTTTTCCTGTCTACGTTTAGCTCATACCAAAGCTGGTACCTACACACATACATACTTTTTTAGAAGTGCAGAACAACTAAGACTAAGAATTAAACATTTAATATTTGTATTCTTCGCTTATATAAGACATGTTACAGCAATAACCACAACGGTAAACGTACAATTCGTGAATGTAAAATATTCATTGTCCATAATATGTGAGCTGTAACTTATTCATTGTCCATAATGTGTGAGCTGTAACTTATTCATTGTCCATAATATGTGAGCTGTAACTTATTCATTGTCCATAATATGTGAGCTGTAACTTATTCATTGTCCATAATATGTGAGCTGTCAATTATTCATTGTCCATAATATGTGAGCTGTAACTTATTCATTGTCTATAATATGTGAGCTGTAAATTATTCATTGTCCATAATATGTGAGCTGTAACTTATTCATTGTCCATAATATGTGAGCTGTAAATTATTCATTGTCCATAATATGTGAGCTGTAACTTATTCATTGTCTATAATATGTGAGCTGTAAATTATTCATTGTCCATAATATGTGAGCTGTAACTTATTCATTTTCTATAATAGGTGAGCTGTAAATTATTCATTTTCTATAAAATGTGAGCTGTATGTCCTTCTAGAATTTGAAATTATTTTGCGACACGTAAATGAAATACATTTTTTTATAAATTATATTTTATTAATTGACGTGTTCGTACAATGTTTTTATTTTTCTCCCATTTCATCGTCATGTACCATGTCCTTTATAAAACGTCGCTCCCATCACAATGTGTCTGAAAGAAACTCTTTATATTGCAAAAACCCCCGCCTCCGCCACAGTCATACTCAGTCATTCCTGGATATCGTGATGCCATCGTCTTCTTGGTCTAGCCCTTCCTCTTTTGCCTGGCACCATACCTTCCATCACTGTTCTCTCAAGACCGTTGTGTCTCTTGATGTGACCAAATTATTTACATTTTCTTGCCAAAATAGAATTGATAAACCAGTTTTCCTCTATGCTCAACTCTTGCTGAATGTCTACAGTTGTCTGTATCTCTGTACAGGGTATTCTGATGATCTTTCTGTAACATTTTGACTCAAAGGATTCGATTTTTTTCCTAGAAGTGGTAATTGTCCATTATTCGCTGCCAAAAGCTGCCACAGTAAAAATAACAGGCTCTCAAGACTTTTGCTTTTGTCATTTTGTTGGTGCTCTTCCATAATTGCTATAGGCTGTTCAGTTTCTGCATTGTCATGGCAAGTCTTTTACCGATTTCTTTCGAGCAGTCGCCATTTTTCTCAATTCTGGAGCTCATTTATTCAAAATGCGTGACCTGATTTATCGCCTGATCATCCACTGTAATTGTTTGTTGACATTGTGTTTTGTCGATGGTCATTATCTTTGTTTTATTTATGTTTATAAACAGGTTTTAATCTTTACTGTTTCCATTTACAGCTGAAATTAGCTGCTCTAGCCCTTCCGCATTTCTTGATAGTATCACTGTGTCGTCTGCGTATCGTAACTCTGGAATCTCGCACCCGCCAATCGTAAATGGGTCGAAACTTTCAATGTTCTCGTGTAATCTAACATTTATGTTCAAATAGTCAGTTCTCGGATCTTTATATTCCTGCTGTGCGCCTTCAGTTATTCCCTTTGGATTTTTCAGGTCAGGTCATCCTGTCTCCGGTGAGGTCGTTGGGGAACACATGAAGACATCCTCACAAGACCATGCCAATCTTCTCAGTCAGCGGCTGCTGCCTGTGCCTCTTCTGGTCAGAGATTGGTCCATTCTTTTATGTTGTCCTCCCACCTCTTTTTGCGATAGTCTCTTTCTTGGATTTTTACAAGGATTTAATTCATGAACTAATAGAGCGTTTTGAACTTGCCATGTAATTAACAATTCCGGATGGACAGATTAGAGGCTGTAGTTCTTTGAGTGCTTAACGGTTTTTATAATCACAAACAAGCGATGTAGCCACACAGTTCAGATTACGAACATGTCGATCTGGCAACCTAGTGTAAATATTCTAGAATTGAAAGAATTATGTTACAAGAAAGGTGAGTGTTGAAAAATGTTGAGTACGTACCGTAGAGGAATGTTCAATCGGAGTTGTCTCCGTCTAGTGAAGACATATATATATATATATATAAAAACAAAAACGAATACATAATGACAATTATTCATAACACTGAACATGGGATATAAGAAAAAAATAATTCTTTACTAATTTATTAGTCATGAGCACGAAAGTAACAATAACATTTGTTATTCGGTTCATGTTTTAGACAAAATTACTTTTTTTTGTATAACTTACTTAGTTTTTTGGGGGATTCATCAAAAACCTTGGCGTGGCATTGGACCTAATTTTTATATTCGAAATTTCTATTATTACTATCATTGTAAGCCATAACCTGAACTGCTTCTATTTTTGTGACTTTGCCACAATTACACAAGCAATTTAGCACATACATTTTCAAGATACAAAGAATGTTGCCATCGAGAGTACTATGTTGGTCGCTAGAGGATATTACGTACAATTTAAATTCTTAAGAGTTACCTTCTTCTACTTCTTGTGCGTTCGTTCTCAATCACCCTCTACCAAGCCCTGAACAGAGTTCTGCAAGTAGCAGGATGTAGTCCGAAGAACGGAATGCGTTGTGTCGCTAGTTTACAGCTTGACTGCGATTTATGCACCTTTCGGTCCGACACGTCCGTCTTCGGCAGATTACAGTTGCCGTTTTGGCATATTCGAATTTTCAATATTCCTATCCGCACTGTGCTATATTCCTATCCCCACTGCGCTATATTCCTATCCACACTGCGCTATATTCCTATCCCCACTGCGCTATATTCCTATCCACACTGCGCTATATTCCTATCCACACTGCGCTATATTCCTATCCCCACTGCGCTATATTCCTATCCACACTGTGCTATATTCCTATCCCCACTGCGCTATATTCCTATCCACACTGCGCTATATTCCTATCCACACTGCGCTATATTCCTATCCACACTGCGCTATATTCCTATCCACACTGCGCTATATTCCTATCCCCACTGCGCTATATTCCTATCCACACTGTGCTATATTCCTATCCACACTGTGCTATATTCCTATCCACACTGTGATATATTCCTATCCACATTGTGCTATATTCATATCCACACTGTGTAATATTCCTATCCCCACTGTGCTATATTCATATCCACGCTGTGCTATATTCTTACCTACATTGTGCTATATTCCTACCTATACTGTGCTATATTCCTACCTACATTGTGCTATATTCCTAACTACATTGTGCTATCAGTGCCAAAATTGTACATTGGCAAGCACAGATCAAAGAAACATTGTAACATAACATATGGAATGACTACACAGAATGTTTGGAGTATAAGAATGGACAGAATTTGAAACTTAGTAAAAACAAACGAGCTTAATGTTTTCTTGCGCCTTAGAACAGAAAACAACCCACTCTGTAGCCTCATGTACAATATTAACGATTAACAATTCAGCCTAAGGTAGATTTCGGGGAACATCCCAGAAATGCAAAGTAAATACTATAGAACAGCAGCGAATATTTTTTTTTTGGTATTCGCCTAATTTCTCTAATCCCCAAGGCGGTATACGTTGCACAGTGGTTTTTATTTTGCGACTGTTGGCCCAGTACATCCGATTTCGGCATGCATTTTATGTAAGGGCCTGCTTCCTTCTGCGTTTTCTAAGGGTTTGCTTCCCCTGGGTAACGGCCGGTGCTGTGATGGGGATCGAACCCAGCACCTTCGGTGTGTGAGCCGTGCCACTTAACCACTAGGCCACGCCGTCCCCTAGCCCCGAATATGATATGCTGATGCAAACTCACTTTGCTAGAGAAATAGTGATAGAAAACATATATGTAAACCGCAAAAGACTGACGTGTTTACATGAAACAATATTGTAGACATAAACACATTTTCAAGAGAAAGAAAGAAGCAGTAACGCTAATAATTTTCTAAAGAAAAGTAGTCTACCACAAAATACAGATCAAGTGAACATTCGTATGGTGCGCATGATGACATCACTTCTGAAGCAAACCGCACATAACAGCCGTCAAGTTGGCAAAATGTCATTATTTTCCGACTCATAGCTTCTTAGCACACCGTTGAAAACATGGCGGGTGTGATACGGAATCCGTCCAGAGTTGATCAGTTGGCGGTGGTTCGGTTTCTAACAGCTGATGGATGTCGAACAGTTGACATTCATCGAAGAATGCAGCCAGTGAATGGTGACGAAAGTGTGTCGAAGACAACGATGTGTAAAGAAGGACGTGAGTTAACGGAAGATCTTCTGAGACTAGGTCAGGCCCATATTGTTGCGTTAACTCACGTCCTCCTTTAAACATCGTTGAACAGAAGTCCTTCCCTGTTTTCTTCGACACACTTTTGTCACCATACACTGTCTGCATTCCGCGTGAATGTCAACTGATCGACATCTTTCAGCTGCTTGAAACCGCATCACCGCTCGCTGATCGAATCTGGGCGGATTCCGTATCACACCCGCCATGTTTTCAACGATGTGCGGAGGAAACTATGAGTCGGAGGATAATGAAATTTTGCAGACTTGACGGTTGGTATGTTCTTTATATACCAGGAGTGACGTCATCATGCGCATCGTACGTATGTTCACTTTTTACAGTTTGGTCCAATTTCATTTGAACACACCTCGTTCATAGGTCTAGACTTTTATCAAGGGATGCTTGCATTGAATTGAGGGAATAAAATGATATGTTAAAATCACTATTTTAAAACTATGGGAAAGAACAGAGCAGACCTGAAGAAGATTAATTGAGGACGCATAAGAAACACGGTACGGGAAACAGCTGATACCATTCCAGGGCAGTCAATATTTCTGAATCATCGGGGTAAGAGAAGTAGAGGCAGACCTAAACACTTTTGGAAATGGAGAGTTGACACCAACTGCAGGAAAGACATCAGGGGGTTGGGGGCTAGGAATAATGACGCTTCACATGAAGCGTTGGCAAGTATAGTTGAAGACCTATGCTCTGCGGTGAGCTGGAGGGTTTTTATTGATTTGATTGAATTGACCAGAAGATGTTCTGCACGTGTCCACTAATATATAATAACGTAACGGGACGGTGAAACTAACGTCTGGTCAGGCAAAACACACTGATCAGACAATGTTAGCCAGAGCCAGGAGAAATATACTGGCCAAGACCCTCACCTGACCTCCTCGTCGGTCGTCCTGGAAACGGGCTGTTGTCGAGGAGAACAGTATGGCTAAGAAGGTGAGCTTCAATGTGATCACCGTAGTAGTGAGTGACACGCAGATAAACATCAAGCATTGCACAACAGCATGGTCTACTTAACCAGCATGCTCGAGGTGTCAGAAAGTTACTGCTAGCTGCCACAAGTTCCGGCTCTTTCAGTGCGCACCAAAGGATTACCAACCCATTGTAGGCATTAGAAACCAACTATAATAACGTAACACATAGTCTAAGCTTTTACACACCCTTACAAATATGGTGTATAATGTATGTGATATGTAACTCTAAATCTTTCTTAATGTCAGTGTTTATGTGAACGCCAGTTTGAACATAGAAGAACATATATATACCCTTCAAATGTAACTTGTGTTTATTTCAACCAGAAAACAATTGAGAAAACAATGGAGCAAAATTCCTCAATTATGAAGTCTTTGTCTTTTGATTTTCAATAACGAAATTATATTTGGTTATACAAATACAATACGAATAAATTTGTGTTTACTTCGGAAATATAAATATCAGTTTTGGAATGTAACATAAATACTCAGAATTACAAATTTATAATTGATCAATGTATATTATTATTTATTTAACAATACGTCAGCTATATATGTTGTCAGAATATATTATTTTTAAGAAATAATGGTAGTAAATTCTTCAGAATAGATATTTCATCAAATTGAAAATGCATCATTACTCACTGCTGTAAACTGCATTCACCAATTGTCCTTTACTTGTGATTATTTATCAATCTTCAGTCCACTTCAGACGTCGTGGGAAGGTGTGATCGCATGTTTCATATTTTTTTAGCTGGCGAAAATCCGCTGGTGACTAGCCAAGTCAATCCCAGTATCTGTTACCAGCCGTTAGGTTAGTAACTCCTGGAATACGATCGCCAATTTTTGTGTACTGGAGGTGGTGGAAGCGTAAATTAAGGCAAGGTAGACTCACAGCCTGTCAGGTGCCGTCTTATCAGATCCGCTAACCACGAAACCAAGACCTGATGTTATAGCCACACATTCCCCTTTTTGCGACATATTCTCTGTGGGGCAAGAATCCTTAGATTAACTTGAGTAGATTTTTAACTTGAATTTTGCCCGAGCAGCGGCCGTTAGGTCTACTCTTCGATTTTCAACTTCCAAGGATTTTTAACGTGCGGGCATTGAACACGGGTGTCTAATCTCACTACACAGAGATCAGGAGAAAATTTTATTGGATGATCCACGTAAAAAAAATCTCGGTCTCCCACGTGATTTGAATCCCCGACCTCCATCACATGAGGCGAACACCTTACCTCAAGACTAAGGAGTAAATAGGAGTCGCACAGGTGACTTGCGGATCCAACGAGACGCAGCGAACAACTAGCGACAGTATAAGCAACATCAACAATCGTAACGCTCAAGCCTGAGGAATTGTTTCCCAGCCCTCGTAAGGGATGCCACATGACTTCATGTCCATCTTACATACGTCCTTGAATCGCTGTGTGGGATGGTCGACTTCTCTATTATATTTCATATGTTACGTCATATTCCGGCTAAATATATTCCTAGTGCACGTCTTTAGTTAGTTTTCTTTCCAATGGTGCCGTTTAGCGCCACGGGGAGCTTAAGTCGTTTGTCCTGCGCCAAGTGCGTTGCGTCGGTCGATGTGAGCCCACGTCGCTGCACAATCCTGCACAATCCTTTTAATGTCATATTTCCACCTTCCACGCGGTCGTCCATTTAGCATGTGCACGTCTTTAAATTTTCTTACTCTTGTTATTGTGTTTACTGTACTATGTCTTCTTCTTTTCTTTTCTATTCTTCTCTTTTTTCTTCTTTGTATTCTTCGTCTTCCTCTTCTTCGTCTTCTTCTCAATTGACACGTTTATATTACCTCTACACAAGAAGACCAGTTTCCTGGATAACGGTTGTTGTATTGGAAAGATCTTCAAAGCTTCCTTTCAACTATGTATAGAGATTCGTCTCTGTGGACCAGGGTTCAATAAGGAAATTCACTAACCATATAACAGTCGTGCAGAATATGTTCGACTGTCTTTGCTGCTTGTTCGCACTTACACAAATAAATAATATATATATAACAGCTGATGGATGTCGAACAGTTGACATTCATCGAAGAATGCAGCCAGTGAATGGTGACGAAAGTGTGTCGAAGACAACGATGTGTAAAGAAGGACGTGAGTTAACGGAAGATCTTCTGAGACTAGGTCAGGCCCATATTGTGCAGAATATGTTCGACTGTCTTTGCTGCTTGTTCGCACTTACACATAGGTGATGCAACAAATTTTAGTAGGTTAAAGTGGCCATTTAGTATGTTATGTTCTGATACGGAACAGGATCAATAGATCCGCCTTATCAGGCAGTGCTAG
The DNA here is from genome assembly GCA_036924085.1 of Ariolimax columbianus. Classification (NCBI taxonomy): domain Eukaryota; kingdom Metazoa; phylum Mollusca; class Gastropoda; order Stylommatophora; family Arionidae; genus Ariolimax; species Ariolimax columbianus. The sequence goes on along the minus strand of JAVGWX010000009.1, from coordinate 26,465,874 downwards.
TTGTCTCTCGCTTGGTCGACTTTCTTTTTGGTTTGTGTAACGATTTTCTTTAAAAAAAATCAACCAATTTCTATGTTGTCCAACGTTTCCACCTTTCTAAATAAGTACACATCAAATTTTGAAAAGATTTCAAATATTAGTTCCTTGTCACAGGGTAATATCGCCAAAACGAATAGGTGTTTTTTTTATTGAATAGTTTGGTACGTCTTTAGTAGAGCCTTGAAATTCAATTACAGGCAAATATCAAGTCACATTCTTTTTTGCAGATAATATACAGAATTTTACACTGCTATACCATTCATGGATTCTTAGTGGCTTATGGGTGAAACTCGCTCGGTTTCCACAATCCAAACGGTGCGGGTTCGATTCTCATCGTGTCCAGTTTGACAAACACATGCTTTTTTTTCCTGGCGATTGCTCCTTCAATTATGGAAAGTAATGGCAATCTACAGTACTGCACAGTTATATCCCTTAGATTAATTCTACTTAGTACTTAGCACCTTCATGGACAGGTAGCCATTGGAGTTAGAAGAATCGTCCGTCCCACGAGGTAAGTAAGAGGGACATGTAGTCATGCGACATCCTATCAGAGGGCTGGGAAACATCTCTCATGATCAAGCTATCTGGAGACAGTTAGTTGGAGGGGGCCTAGTGATTACTGACGCTCGTAGAGGTCTACTGGCTGCAGAGAAAAGAGAAAGACGAAGATATCAAGGAATAGCCAGGCAAGCCAGCCTCCTCAGCATCGTTGTACAATTTGTACCATGGACTGTTACTCGCGGATCGGCCTTTACAATCACAACACGCAATGTCGAAATACAGAGCTGGACAAAACTTATAGGGCGCCCCGCGCATGGTCAATAGAGACTGAGACGCATATATGATGATGATGAGTACTTAAATCGACCCGTTCTTCGCATAGAGGTGATCGATCTTGTGCGGGTCCCTAATCAAGAATAATTACATGGATTGAATTCATTAACAAAGAGAACGCTGTGGATTAGCCGTCTAGAGGCAGGCATTTACAGATGGACAGACTGCAGGGCGTCGTTACTGGGGATGTTACCGTTGTTAGGTTAATTTGAAACACAAAAAGCGCTGTCACCACTCAGTTGAGATAATGACCATGTCGATACGGCACTCAGGGAGGACATTTTCTAGAATTGTTGAAGATATGTTAGAAGAAGACAGAGGGTTGTAAAATGTTTCGTACGTACCGTAAAGGGAGGTTCTGTCTGTGGCCTCCCAACCTAGTGAAGACAGATAAATAAAGAAATATATGTACGAGGGGCGCTCAGAAAGTAATGGACCACATCGTTTTTCTCAGATAATAATGAAATTAGAAGCATGACGTTTTTTACACTTCACAAATGACATGTGTCAATTGTGTGTACCAAATGTGCACCGCAATCTGCTAAATAATACGACTGAACTAAACTGAGTAAATGGAGCATGTAATCAACTTGTGTTATTAGCAGCGAATTGTAATCGAATTTATTGTTGCAGAGAAGGAAACGGTTCTGAACATTCATAAGTGTACAGTTAGTTGCTGGGTTCAGAGAATCAAAGAATCGGGAAGTGTAGATACAGAGTTGCTTGATCGACCACACAGTGGACAGGATGTCACAGCCACCAACGCAGAAATGTTGACATGCGCTAATGGCATTATCCTTACTCATAGACGAATCACTACTCAACAACTGGCCTTACAGCTGTCAATCAGCATTGGTAGTGTAAAAGCATTTATAAAAGTTCTCGGATTTTCTAAGGTTTGCGCAAGATGGGTTGCTCGAAGTCTCACAAATGACCACCGATTGCGAAGAAAAACAATTTTTTATGAATTGTTGGAGCGTTTCAATTCTGATGGAGAGAACATTTTTGCTAATATCGTTACAGGTGACGAAATCTGGGCACATGAGTGTAGAACTGAGACAAAAAGACAGTCCATGGAGTGGCATCACCGGCAATTGTCATGAAGAAACAATTCAAGACAACTCTTTCAGCTGGAAAGGTCATGATCACTGTATTTTGGGACATTGAAAGTGTGATTCTCGTCCATGTGATGCCAAAAGGAGAGGCAATCAATTCAGAAGCTTACATTAGGACATTGAAAAAACTCAATCGTCGTTTCCGCAGAATTTGGCTGCACAAAAATCCTGCTTTTCCTTCACTACAATGTTCGCTCTCACACAAGTCTAGAAACAGGGGAAGCAATCATCAAATTGGGTTGGACTGTGCTACCCCCTCCACCCTATTGTCCCGATTAGCATCCTCTCATTCTCATCTGTTTGGTCCACTGAAAGAAGCATTCCGAGGGACAAGGTTTGAAGATGATGAAGAAATGATTCATGCAGCCAAGAAATGGTTACATGATCAAGACAAAATCTGGTACAGGCACTTGCATTTGTTTCACGCTGACATAAATCTGTACAAGTTGATATTGATTATGTTGAAAAATATAGAGTTTACATGACATATCCATGTATCGTGTAGGAATGTCATGCATTTTGAATAAACAGCTACTGAGAAAAACAATGTGGTGTATTACTTTCTGAACTCCCATCGTGTATATATTATATATAGGGAAGCGATTTTTAACATGCATAAAGATATTAACAATAACCTCTTAACACGTAAGTCTACCTTGCCGAGGTTGGAGAGCTTGTGAGCCGCAATGATCCAAGGAGCTATTGCCGGCGGGACTTTTACTCAAGGAAGGGTCACCTAAGCCGGACAGGTCCTTGCAGAGGGGCCAGACGAAATAGTTGAGAAGCAGGTGAAGGTGTAGGTGTATAGTTTTAGACGTAGAACCCATCGGCAAGTGGAACATGCTCTGGGTTGCATCAATTCATCCCCACTTCATGGGTGAAATCCATTCTTGTCTCGTTCTTTACTTTTTGTCCTCTATCATTTTTCCCATGGATGACGAAGAAAAGCAGAACAGCGGGTATTGCACCTCTGCCACTTTGTGATGATCTTCCAAATGGTGGGAAATGCCACTCATACCATCACTACAGGTGGGCTGGCAGGATGTGACGATCTTCCAGGTGGCGGGGATGCCACTCATACCATCACTACAGGTGGGCTGGAAAAACTGACGGAAGAATGATGGAATAGCCGACCCACATAAATATATGTCCTTGGCAGGACATGACGATCCTGGGACACCGACACACTGGACTGGCTCCACCCTCCTTTCGCAATCCTGATGCAACTAAGACAACAAACGTTATTCGAAATTGGACGTTGTCTCATCAATTGAGGAGGGCGTGTGCTTTTGTCCGGGAGGCATTGGGCAGTCAAAAGCTGGCAGTTCACAGCTAAATGGACTATATCATCATCATCATTATTAATCATAATATTGGACAAAACATAAATTGCATTTCAAAAACAAACAAAAACAAAACAAAATTTCAGCGGGGGCTCGACTTCATTGTTTCGGGTTTTTTCCCCATTTTAGCTCGGTCTCTCTCGGCAGATGTGTGCTCCATCTGTCCAGAGCATCGCACGAAGCACAAACTCCGTAGCTCCAGCGATGAACCCAGGAATCTCCGGAAAAAAATGGCATCATGGACCGACCGTCGCAGCTCGAAATCGAACCCCGACCGTCTGAACACGAGGCAAACGGCTTGACCACTTCGCTGCATTTGAATAGAGAGAAACGAATTAATGCTAATTTATTTGTCTTGAACACATTGATTACACCAAGGCCTTCGACACAGGAAAACATTAAAACCTTTGGAAAATCATGAAGGAAATGAGGTTTCCTGTGCATATTATTAATCTCATTGAAACACCGAGATCAACAAGCCGTTGTCCTAGTATCTGGGCATACATCAGATTGGTTTTTAGTACACAAGGGAGTAAGATAGGGGTGTATCCTGTCACCTTATCTATATAATATATATGCGGAATTTATAATGAGAAATGTTCGAGAAGACGAGAACATTGAAAGTTTTGACCCATTTACGATTGGCGGGTACGAGATTCCAGAGTTACCATACGCAGACGACACAGTGACACTATCAAGAAGTGCTGAAGGACTAGAGCAGCTAATTTCAGCCATAATTGAACACAGTAAAGATTAAAACCTGTTCATAAACATAAATAAAACAAAGATGATGACCACCGACAAAATACAATGTCAGCATAAATTTATAGTGGGTGGAGAGGCAATAGATCAGGTCACACATTTTTAATATCTGGGCTCCAGAATATACGAAATTGGCGACTGCTCGAAAGAAATCAGTAGAAGACTAACCATGGCAATGCAGAGACTGAACAGCCTGAAGAAATTATTGCAGAACACCAACAAAATGATAAAAGTCTCGAGAGCCTGTGTTTTTCCTGTGGCAGCTTATGGCTGCGAATCATGGACGATTACCAAAACTTCCAGACAAAGAATCAAATCCTTCGAGTCAGAATGTTACAGAAAGATCCTCAGAATACCCTGGACAGAGAAAAGAACAAATGTAGACATTCGGCAAGAGTTGAGCATAGAGGAGAACTGGTTTATCAATTCCATTTTGGCTAGAAAATGCAAATACTTTGGTCACATCAAGAGACACAACGGTCTCAAGAGAACAGTGATGGAAGGTATGGTGCCAGGTAAAAGAGGAAGGGGTAGACCAAGAAGACGATGGCACCAAGATATCCAGGAATGTCTGGGTATGACTGTGGCGGAGGCTGGCGTTTTGGCAATATAAAGAGTTTCTTTCAGACATATTGTGATGGGAGCGACGTTCTATAATGGATCATGATGATGATGAACACGATTATGTCTCATTTTTGGGACAACAATGGATTGTGATGCATAAACGACAAAATCTGCATAGTGTACTTACGTAACCAAAACTTGATTGAAAACATGTCTCTGTATCAGAATCTTTTTACATGGGCCAACACCATCAGCAGATGATCCCGTTGTGCCGTTTCGCTTCATTTATGGTTCCAGGGGCTGTTGCTGTTCCAGCGACTGTTGATGGCTCATTTCCATAGGTCTAAATTTCACATCATGTCCTGCCACTGTATTTCCTTTATCCTTCGAAGGCATCTGCTAACGAAGGGCTGGAGTCAGTGGTGCATGGCCTTAGTCGTTCTTCATGTCTCCGTTTTTGTAAATTTATTGATGATGAACAAGAAGAGCTTCTTTTTCTCTTAGATGGTTTAGGTATATTCTTGATTACAACTGAGCTTTCCATATTTGATGACGATTGTATTGTCTTTTATCTATAGTTTCAAAACTGAGCTTCTCTCTAATTTGTAAAATCTTCCTACTTCTGTATATTTTACAAGTGATGAAATCCATACTCATCTTCCTTGTCGTTGTTGTTGATCTTTTTCTTTTTCTTTTTTGTCTTCTTCTTCCTCTTCTTATCTTTCGTCACAATTTGTATGACCTCTACACGTGAAGTCGAGGTCAGGTCAGGTCATCCCGTAACCGGTGAGGTCGTTGGGGCACACATGAACACATCCTCACAACTCCACGCCATCCCTCTCTGTCAGATGCCGCTGGCTGTGACTTCTTGTCAGAGACTGGTCCATTCTTTTATGTTGTCCTCTCATCTCTTTTTGGGCCGGCCTCTTCGTCGTCTGCCATGCACCTTCCCGTGGAGGATTGTGTTTGCAAGACCATTTGATCTCGATATGTGATCGTACCAAGTGAGTTTCCTTCTTTTGACAGTTGCCAAGAGATCTTCGAAAGGCCCTATTGATGTTGTAATTCTATCTCGTATTTCCTCGTTTGTAACTCGATCTTTGTACGTGACGTTTAAAAGTTTTCGGAAACATCTCATCTCCAAGGCGTGTATCCTGCGTTGAAGGTCAGTTGTAACTGTCCATGTCTCACACGCATAGAGGAATATTGACAGGACCAGTGTACGCATTAATCTGATTTTCGTGCTTAGTGCTAACCGTTTATCTTGCCAGATTTTGTTAAGCCGTGCAAGCGCCGTTATTGTCTGTGCTATTCTGACCAACACTTCACATTTTGATCCTTCATCACTGACAATCGACCAAAGATATTTAAAACGGTCAACCACTTTGAGTTCCTGACCGTTAGCTTTTATCTTGCTGTTGAAGCCCGTAGCGTTGTTGGTCATTAATTTTGTCTTTCCAGCGTTTATCTCCATACCATATTCAAGAGCTGTTTCATCGAGCCTTTTGACCCATTCCTGGAGTTCTGCTTCTGAACCCGCTAACCCGTCGATATCATCTGCAAAACGAAGTCCAGATCCCTGAATAAAAGTTGTTGCAGTGGACAGTTTTTAATGACTTTCAAACAGATTAGTGTGGAAATTTATCCTTGTGGGCTAGTGTTAATAAGCAAACTCGCTTTGCCTTTAACAGCCTTGCGGGATATATTCGGCTGCCTCTGCTGTATGTTCGCACGTACACGTGGGTGGTGCAGCCAATTTTAGCAAGTGGAAGTGTCAATTCAATTTGTTATTTTCTGTTCTCTCGGCTGTGATCAAACAAGACAGTGATAGTTGTCTCTCGCTTGGTTGACTTTGCCAATGGCTTGGAAAAGGGTTTTCCTTTCAGAAATTTAAAAAAAAATGGTATTTTGCCCAAATTGTCCACCTATCTGGAGGGGTGGCTGTAGTCAAGAGGTTCAGGCACTCGCCTCTCACAGTGATGAACAGAAACAGAAACGGTGGGCGATGAAACAAGTTTCAAGCGACTCCTGATCTCACGGAAGGTAAGACCAGAGTGCCTGCATCTCGAGTTACCTAAATTCGTCTTGACCAATATTCTTGCCACTGATCCAAGGTAACTCGTGATAAGAGTGAGATTGATGACCAGCTCATATTTGTCCTCACTTTAATCCTCATACAGCGCAAATCACATTATTAAGACAAATCCGTCTGATGTTGTGGCCGTCATCACTTCGCGATGAACAATAACTGATATCCACCTACCTAAATATTAACACACCCCAACTTTTGAAAACATTCCAAATAATTGTTCTACGTCATAGAGTATTTCTCAACAACTAATTGTCATTCTATATGTGCCCAGTCTTATAACCAAAACTGTAATCACATTTCATTTTTGACACGTTGTTTATAGAATTAACATACAGGATGCTGAACTTATTTAATATTCAATGGGTTGTTTGGACTTATCCCTATAACACAGCTGTTCAATCATTTATGAGCTAAGACAGCGCTCTGGAGTAGGCATTTACAGATGGACAGACTGGAGGGTGTCGTTACAGGGGACGTGACTGTTGCTAGGGTAACAAACACGTGCTGTAGCTGCACAGTTGGGATATTGACTATGAAATTTGGCATTCTGTGTGAAAGTTCTAGTAATAGTTGTCCATCACAAGTGATGAAGCCCACTCTCTTTGTTCAGCCGTGTGGACAGTCGTATCTCCTGCTGTGTCCGCTGAAATGGGTGACTTGCGCGGAGATTTGGATTAAAGTGAGGAAGAAACTGCGCCTTTTGTCAACCTCACTCACAGAGCCTAAGCTACCTTTTGCCAGTGGCAAGACATTCATCGAGACGACTGGAGATAGCATAGGATGCAGATTTTGTCTCAGGGTTACCACCGAAGACTTTCCGTAAACATGTAACCCGCAGGGTAGAAAGGTGGGAAGGCATCTAACGCAGTTTGTCGTGCCTTTTCGATAACCACAAGTGTGTCGTATGGACAACACTCAGCGTGTGAGTGAGTCTGGCATCTCTCCACAGCTGTATTCAGCTCATCATAGTAGCATCTAAAATTCACACACGCCAAATTCGTGAAGTTGAACCGGCAGAACTAACCCGTGAAACACGATAGAGGTATAACTGGTTTAAGCGTAGTTCCATTCACTGATTCAGCCGGCGTCCAGACCAGGATAAACGGATGGAAGAAATCACAAAAAAAGAACGAAATAACAAGTCCCGACGGAAAACAACACCACGTTTCCGTGAACACAAGTGTAAGTCGTCGACTAGTGTGAATTCCAGGCAAATCCATGGTCTGGCGGCATCCATAATGATCCAAAACAGTAGAGAAATGTAGACTCGCAGCCAGTTATGGCGCCATCTTTGCCAGATGAAAGTTATAGAATCATTAAAATTCTATCAGAAAAAGAAAGAGAGAGCGAGAGAAAGAGAGAGAGAGAGAGAGAGAGAGAGAGAGAGAGAAAGAGAGAGTTTAGCAATGTTGTGTACGTACCGTGATGCAAAGTTCTGGCTCTGGCGTCACAGTCTAGTGAAGACATATATATGTATATGTATATATATATATATATATATAAATATATATATATATATATGTGTGTGTATGTGTATGTGTATGTGTGTGTGTTTGTGTATGTATGTGTGTATATGTGTGTGTATGTGTGTGTATGGGTGTGTGTGTGAATGTGTGTGCATGTGTGTATATATGTGTGTATGTGTGTATATATGTGTGTGTATGTGTGTATATATGTGTATGTATGTGTGTTTATGTGTGTGTATGTTTGTGTGTATGTGTGTATGTGTATGTGTGTGTATGGATGTGTGTATGTGTGCATATGTGTGTATATATATGTGTGTGCATGTATGTGTGTATGTGTGTATGCGCCTGTGTGTATGTGTGTATATGTGTGTGTATGGGTGTGTGTGTGAGTGTGTGTGTATGTGTGTATACCTCTGTGTGTATGTATGTATGTATGTGTGTATGTATGTGTGTATGTGTGTATGTGTATGTGTATATGTGTGTGTATGTGTGTATGTGTGTATGTGTGTATGTGTGTGTATGTATGTGTTTATGTATGTGTATGTGTGTATGTGTGCGTGTGTGTATGGGTGTGTGTGTATGTATGTGTGTGTGTGAATGTATGTGTGTAAGTATCTATGTACGTATGAATGTATATATGTGTATGAAAGTATGTATGTATGTATGTATATATTTAAGTATGTATATATGTATGCATGTAAGTATGTATGTATGTGTGTATGTTTGTATGTATGTATGTTTGTATGTATTATATATGTATGTTTGAAAGTATGTATGTATGTATGTATGCATGCATTTATGTATGTAAATATGTATGTATGTATGTTTGTATGAATGTATGAATGTATGTATGTATGTATACACAGACACACACACAATATATATATATACACACAGACACACATACGTATAAAGTACATTTCAATAATACAGATGACACATAGTGCGATGAGCGTGTGAGTTCCATGTTTTTTATTTGCAAGAGCATGACGCCCTTAGGGATCAACCCCAAGTCGCATTCAATTTCAGAAAATGCAAAAACTCATGAATAATAGTGTTCACCGCACCCAGAAAAAAACTTGCCTGTTGTGCAATTTCGCCACAGATTAAGCGTCGATTTTCCAGGATAAGGCGTCCCACAATCTGGATATTTACAAGAATGACTGTGGTGGGTTGAGAGCCATCAGGGACGGGATTATCACTCATGGTTGTACGGTCTTCTCTAAAGCGTTTACACCAATAAAAATTCTTACTACGGCTGAGTGTCTCATCACCGTATTGTGATTGCAGTGTTCTGTAAATTTCCGCAGGTTTCACTCCTTCTAATAGTGTTGTCCGCCATTTTAATTTATATGTTACGTAACTGGCCCATGACAACTGGGCCACCTAGCAGAAATAGGACATAAGCGCCCCTTATTAATGATTGTAGTTCCAGGAAGCTATAACACATTCAGGTAGAACTAGAACAAATAGTTCTGGTTTGATTTGAACGTTATTCATGATAATATAATATATAATCTCAATTTTTACCCACCATCGTAAATATGGTGTGTGTTTTATGGAATATATAACTCTAAAACGTAATTGATGAAAGTTGTTATGTAACTTGAATAAAGAAAAACATACATATTTTCTTTAAATGTAGGTTGTTCTTTTTTCAATCGGTTATAACACTTCAGCTCACAATGTAGCAAACGTGCTGAACCAACAACTTTGAAGTCTTTTCTCTTTTGGTCTTCATAATTAAAATTAAATGTTTATATTAAATATATTATTTTTTCGTATACTTTGGTAAAATAGCTATCAATTTTGGAATGTAACATAAATATTCAGAAAGATCTGGATCTTGATGACCCGTTCCTCAGCGTTGCTGCGGGTCCCAACTACGTCTCCAGTGGACCCTGTCTTGGGTCATCGAAGTCCAGTGTGTGGTTAGTACTCATCTTGAGACATCCCAGATTTTGCAGCGTGCAGCAAGGAAGTCTGAACAACGCATTGGAGGTCTTTCTCACGATCTCTTCTTGCCCCGGGAGTTACAGAATGCTGTGCTCCATTGACCATCGTTTCGTCGCAACATGGGACCTGCTCATCTATGTTTTGACTTGCCTTCACGGATTACCGCATCCTTTATCAGGTACAATCGCCTTATGTCAGAATTTTGGAGACTTTGCATACGTTTGCTTCGGAGAATGATTTCGACCAAGCGTCTCTTAAGGGAGGCCTGGGTCACTCTTATTCAGAATGACAAATTTATAATGAATTTATATTATTCTTTATTTCCAAACACACCTGCTGTATGTGCTGGTAGAATTTGATATTGTTTTGTCATGGAATAATGGTAATAAATTCTTAAGAAAAGCTAATTCATTAAATGACAAATTTGTATTTAATGCTCTAATTGTTTTTCTGGTGTGTTACATCTTCAAATAGTCATACACCTGCCCGATAAATGTCTACTGTTCATTTTTAATTTATCTTATTCTTGATATTATTTCTACATTACTGTTCTGAAATACATGCTCGTCTTCTTTTTCCTTTTTTTCTTCAGTGAAGACCAGTTCTCAGGAAAGCGTTTCCTGTAGTGAAGACATCGTAACACCTTCCTGATAACTATGTGTGGAGATTCGTCTGGGGACTAGTGCTCAAAAGGCAAATTGGACAAACATATAAAAACGTGCAGGATATGTTCGGCTGTCTGTGCTACTTTTTCGCATGTGCACATGGATGATGAGGCCAATGTAAACCTGTGTACGTGGCCATTTAATCTTATATGTTCTGTTCTCATGAAGATCAGGATCATTTGCTGCGCTCGATCAAGGCAGTGATAGTTGTCTCTCGTTTGGTCGTCTTTCATTATGGCCTACGTGACGTGTTTTCTTTTCAAAATTTGAGCAATACCTATGTTGCTTAATGTTTCCATCTTTTTAATTAATAACACACTTCAATTTTTAAAAATACTTCAAATATTGGTACCTTGTCACTGAGTAATATCGCCACAACGAATTGTCTTTTTATTATATTGTTTGGGATATCTTTATTCAAACTTTGTAATACAATTATACTAACATTTCAATAGTTGCTCCCTTAATATACTAGGCGCCATTAAAAACGCATCGTTTTATTTTATGAACCGCAACTCCTTGAGCTGAATTTAAAATAATTTAATTACTGATTTTAAATGTTTGCTCCATTTACTGACAAAAATGTGTGATATTCTTAAACATGAGGCAATTCAGAGGCGTCTTCTAAGTAGTTGTCAGTCGTAGGGGTAAAAAATAAATGTTGCAATCACTGTTACGAAGTCACAGAAATCATTAATATCGCGTGTGACCCCCTGAATCAGCAATAAAGGCTTGACATCGGCGTCTCATGCTATTGCAGAGTGTCTCGAAAAATGTTTGGGGTATGGCTTTCCATTCTGCAATGAGTGCCATCTCTCCAGATCAAACACTTTGTTGATGGTATGTTGAATGACCCTTCTTTTCAGTTTATCCTGCACGTGTTTAATCGGATTCATGTCAGAAGAGACTGCAGACCAATCCAAAACAAGAAAAGGTTGCTAGGCTAAGAAATTCCTGCTTACGTTAGATGTGTGAGGCCTAGCGTTATCGTGCTGAAAGATTTCCAGTTCTATGTGATTCTGGAAGAAAGGCACTACGATAGGTCACAGCACTTGATTAACATAGACGTCAGCGCTAACGCTTACTCTGAAAAGATGAAGGGGAATATGGTGGTCATTAGAGAATCCACACCACACATGTCCACTTCCTAATTCAAATGTGTCATGCTAGACTACACTGGCATAGGCATATCTTTCTCCAGGACGACCCCAGACGCATTTTTTTTAATCAGCAAAAGAGAAATTAAACCAGCTTTCATCAGAGAACATCGTTGGTCACCCTTCCTCTTGGACGACAAATATTTTGTAGGGCCCAAGCCAGTCTTGTTGGTCCGATGAGGTCTAGTAAGGATAAATCAAATGTTGGGACGTCTGTTTTGCAAACCAGCGGCGCGAAGTCTTCGTCGCACAGAGCTTCTGCTGGCAAGTCTGACCGAGTAAGGTACATGATCTGATTGTCAGCGATTGTGGGAGATGTATCAACAGAATTTGACGATCTTGATCTGTGTTGTTTCATGAGGTTGACCAGCCCTGGGACGGTCATTGGTGGTACCTATTGCCGAAACCGCTGGTTCAGCCTTACTATAGTGGGCTGGACACAATTAAAATGCCGGTCAACTTCTCTGGTCGTCATGCCACTCCTGAGTATACCATCAGCTTGTATCGATCTTGTAGCGACAGTCGAGGCATGACAAAAACATTAACAGACTTTCTTTAGATGAAAACAGATAACGACCTTTTACCCGTTGAAATTTCATTAAAATGTTTGCCAAATTTAAACTTAATTTGACCTTTTATAAAGCCAGAATTGATTCATTTGTTGTTTTGCACATGAAGCACGTTAAAATGGAATGACATGACATGCACGGGAAATGGGTCAGCGTCCCTTCATCACTTGTACACTTGCGATATTTAGGTAAGTGGGTCACTCATGGAATTAATGATAATAATTATCATGAAATAAAGTGATGCGTTTTTAATGACTGCTAGTATTTAAAAATAACATTATGCTCCCATACTACATAAATTGATCTTTTGGGTTATTTCCCTTAGATTCATTACAAGTTTTAAATTCATAAGCAAACAGAGCGTTCTGGACTATCCGTGTAGTAGGCATTTACAGATGTACAGACTCGAGGCTTTCGTTACTGGGGACGTGACTGTTGAAATGATAACAAACAAGCGTTGTAGCCACACAGATGGAATGATGAATATGTTGATCCGGCATCCGGTGAGAACATTCTAGAACTGTTAAAATTCTGCTAGAAGAAGAGAGAGAGAGAGTTAAGATATGTTTAGTACGTACCGTAGTGGGAGGTTCCGTCTGTGGTGTCTCCGTCTAGTGAAGATAGATATAAATACATACAGTTAAGCAAATTATTAATAACACTGTTCAACACACAAATCGCATGTGAAATTATAAAAGTAAATTGTTACTAATATATTCGTGACGAACACGAAAAAAACACTATAAAAGTGGATCATGATTTGGAAAGTAATATATGTTGATATATAAGCGACAAAGTCCGCATTAAGTACATAAGTAACTATTTATCAATTCTGTAATTCTATCTATATATTGTGTTGTATTGCATCTGCTTTTTATACACACAAACACCTCAGGCGGTATTGCATCCTGAACTGACGCACTGGAGTTGTCGCGACATTGTGACGCAACGATCGTTGATGTCAATTATGGTCGTTAGTTGTTAGCTTAAGCTCGTAGAGTCAGCAAGCACAAGCACTTCGAAAGTGAGGACTAGTTTACAAACGTCGGTAGTTATGACTCGTAACTGTTATTGGAACAAAACCTTCCATACGTAAGCCTACCTTGTCGAGGTTGAAGAGCTTGCGCGCCACAATGATCCAAGGAGCTATGCCGGCGGGAATTTTACTCCTGGCAGCGTCACTCAAGCCGGAAAAGTTCTTGGAGCGGGCCAGACAAAAGTCTGACGAGCAGGTGGAGTCCTATAGGTGTATCTGCAGAACCCACCGGCGAATGGTACGTGATCTGGGCTGCACAAATCCATCCGCAGACCAGCGGACATTGCACCTTTACCCCTTTGTGACGATCTTCCAGGTGGCGGGGAATGCCACACATACCATCACTACAGATGGACTGGCAGGACGTGACGATCTTCCAGGTGGCGGGGAATACCACACATACCATCACTACAGTTGGGGTGGCAAAACTGACGGAAGAATGATGAGATAGCTGACCAAGATGAATATTATATTCCCTGTCAGGACATGGCAATCATGGGACACACTAGACTGCCTCCCTTACGGGATACTCGAAAGATGCGTTCATAACCCCCCTTTGCGATCATGTTGCCTCTAAGATAACAGACTTTATACCAGATTAAACGTCCCCTCAACAATGGAGGAGGACGTGTGCTTTTGTCCTGTAGGCATTGGGCTGTCAAGAGCTGCCAGCCACAGCTAAAGTGATTATATCATCATCATCACCATCATCATCAACAACAACATTAGAACAAATAACTTTTTCTACATTTGCACTTAAGTTACTTTTACAAGCCAGAAGAGATTCTACACTTCAATAATGAAAACTACGTTTTACTTGTATTTCAGATGCACGATTAGGGACTTTGATCAATCATATATATCATGAAGTAATTGTTCCAGAACATTTCCTAAGTAAATCAAAGGCGAGAAAGTGGCGATACAATTTTTAAAAAATAATGTTTTGCGCTCGCCTTATTTCTCTATTCCCTAAGGCGGTGTGCGATGCATTGTATTTTTATTTTGCCCTATCGTCCCAGTGTATCCGACTTCGTCATGGATTTTATGTAAGGGTCTGATTCCTGCTGCATTTTCTAAGGGTTTGCTTTCCTGGGGTAACGCCGGTGTTGTGATGGGGATCGAACCCAGAACCTTCGGCTTGTGAGCGGTGTCACTTAACCACTAGCCCACGCCGTCACCGCGATAACATTTGCTGATCGTATGGTGTGAATATAGCTAATCCAACCCCGCAAAATGACTACAACGTCTGCCATCTGTTTCTACAAGCTTAATGGGGAGAAAAAAGTTGATAATTGCGAACCCGAATATCTGCTCGCGTCCAGATTTCGAATGTCCTATTCTCGAATCTCCAAATTAATTGGCCATCGATTCAGACAATGATGATTGGGCGAACAAAAGACTTGTTATCTGCAGTCTTCAGTATCTATTGATGATCCATATGTCTGCCATTGTGCGTCATCAGCGCCAAACATTCTCACCCAAGAAGTACTGAACGAATTTGTTGCGCATCTGGACTTGTCCAAGGTCGACCTGAGCTACTTGAATATCAAGTCGTAAACAATGGAATCTTCTCAATGAAAATGTTCGAGTTACTACGTTTCACAGTGGTCATGAGCAGTATGCAATTTACTTCAGAAGAGGACATAACCATGTGTTCTGTATGTTCCGATGTAGAATTCTGTAAGAATCAAACATGACCTCACAGGAATGGCTACTATTCATAGACTCCTTTAATTGAGTCTAAAGTAAGTGATGCTACATAATGGAAACAGTCTTTTGTTCATTCATTCCAGCCAAAACACATGAAAGAAACCTAAAACTTAAAACAGCTCTTGAACTGCCTTCAATACACTACCTTTGATTGGTTTCTCTGCTGTGATCTGAAGGTTGTGGCTCTATTGATGAGTAGGCAGATGGCATATCCAAAGTAGAGATGTTTATTATGCGAACGGGACAGCCGATCAAAGATTTTACACTAAGTTAAGAAAGACTGGCCTGGGAATAAATCTATGAATGTAGGAAAGAAGACTATGCAACACCCAGCACAGGCAGAAAAGCAACAAACCATTCTTCCTATACTACAAATCAGCCTCAGTGGGGGAAAAAAACCTAGTTACGGCCATAGTCTGTACTGGATCAGCTTTTCAATCATTTGCTGTCAAATTGACACATTTCTCCCCTCTCAACAAACTGAGAATTAAACGTGAATTTGTTTTGTCGGTCCTCAGATATCGAATTCTTCAGAGGCGTGATGCTAAACAAGGGTGGCGAGAAAAATGCTTACGGTACTTTTGCTGGTCTCAACTAACGTCCCCAGGAATGTCGTGGAGGAAAACCACAATGAACCTGAGAACATGTTGCATCTGCATCACGAACTTCGCTGAAAAATGTCATTAAAGATTCACTATCTAGATTCCAACTGTAATTTCTTCCGCGAAAACTGCGACAGGGTTAGTGATGAGCGTGGTAAACGTTTCGACCAGGACATTACAACGATAGAGAAACGATACGAGGAACACTAGCCAATTTCAAGATCGGCTGATACACTAGCATTTTACCAATGCATGACGTAAAACTGATTGTCGTTTTCAATGTACTTTTCATTGCCATATTCGTGTTCATCATGGACAATTCCTCTTATTTGTTTCGTATGACCTGACTAACAGGTTACATTTTTTTCACTTTATTGCTATAATTTCGAGCCCCAGTAACACACATACGGTTATTACATTTAAATAAATACTTAAATAAAACACGTTAGGATCATCATTGTAAATATGATAGTGGTTAGCTGTGGTATTGTTAATGTGCGAGCCCTAGCAATATACAGTTGGAAGTTCCATTATGGCGACTAAGATTAGATAGGAACAACTGCAGGCTATGTTTAGAAAGTTTTATTTGCTAGACGGTGTTCGTTACTGGAAAATATGATGCTCGTGTGGACATCCTGATATATGATAATGTTTCTGGTTATGTTGGGGTTTTAAACGGTATTAATAAAGAACAAATTGCAAAATCATCTTTAAATGTACGTCAGGAATGCATTTAAAGTTCGGCAAACTTATACGTGTCGCGTCTCTAATAGGACCGAACCTAGCGCCGCAACTACTCAGTTATGATTGTAAACTGTTCCGTGTACCAGTTTAGTATGAACATTCATTGACACGTTTGTAACACTTCTCTTTCAGCAGCAGTCCTTAAAACAATACTGCTTCTTAATAATTCATGTAAGAAACTGCTGGTTGAAAGACGGGGAAAGGTAATAGAAATGAATGTTGGACTGGGGCTATTACACAGAAGGATCATCATCATCAATGGCCCTCGTTCCTTTCCGGCACAGAACATTCAGCGTGTTCGGTCGTGAGCTGCCCAATCTGCCTTTATCCAGTTGATGTCCAGTTACATAAATTCATTTTCTCAGTTTCGACGCTAGGTGTTTCTTGATCTACCTCTTTTCCCCAGTGGATTCCATGTCAGGGTCAATCTGACCACATTTGATAGTGATTGCCTTAGTGTGTGTCCTATCCAAACCCATTGTCTACATTGTATCTGTTGCTCCACTGTTTACTATTGGCTCCTTTCCCGTAGGTCTTCATTCATCACTATGTCTTGCCAGTCTATGCCCACAAAACTCCGTAGACATGCATTGACGAACAGCTGGAGTTTCCTATGAATTGTCTTTGTTGTTCTCCGCGTTTCTGTTCGGCAAGTACTGACGACAATGAAATTAAACAATGTATTCCTCTGTATGTTCAAATAGTATTCACTACCACGAATGCTGTACTCGCCTTTCCAATTCAAGCCCTTACATCTGACTGTCTCCTGAAGTATCAATGGCGTTGTCCAAATGTGTGAAGGTATCGACCTTTACCAGTCACTCACCTGCAAGCATGACTGGCTCTGTGCTTAAGGTGTTGATTTTAAACAATTTAGTAAATATATAGTCGCAGTTTGACTGAATTCCTCCTAACCTTATAAAGTGTTTCTTGTATTTCGTTATTTGACAACAGTACCTAGTCGAATGCATAGCCCAGACTCTCTAAACCGTGACCACAATGACCTTTATATACCGGTTCTCTATTTTGACGATGGCATCTTCAAAACCCAGTCTATCACTATCAGGAACACGAGTGGTGACAATAGACATCCCTGCCTACTATCAGGAATACGAGTGATGACAATAGACATCCCTGCCTAACTCTCGTTTCTACTTCAAAACCCAGTCTATCACTATCAGGAACACGAGTTGTGACAATAGACATCCCTGCCCACTATCAGGAACACGAATGGTGACAATAGACATCCCTGCCCACTATCAGGAACACGAGTGGTGACAATAGACATCCCTGCCTAACTCTCGTTTGTACTTCAAAACCCAGTCTATCACTATCAGGAACACGAGTGGTGACAATAGACATCCCTGTCTAACTCTCGTTTGTACTTCAAAACCCAGTCTATCACTATCAGGAACACGAGTGGTGACAATAGACATCCCTGCCTAACTCTCGTTTGCACTTCAAAACCCAGTCTATCACTATCAGGAACACGAGTGGTGACAATAGACATCCCTGCCTAACTCTCGTTTGAACTTCAAAACTCTCAGTCAGAACGCCTTCTTGTGCTACTCTACAAACTGTTGTTTTTTTTTTACGTATTCTGTATGATTGATGTCAACATCTGCAGTACCCCGTAGTGCCTCATCAGTAGGCATACAATTACTGTCAAACCCCTTCTCACATTTTATACAGTCAGCATATAGGGATTAATTCCACTCATCGTTTGTTCCACTATGGCGCGGAATGGGTCTATATGACCTGTACATGAACTCTCATGACGAAACCCAGCGTGTTCTTCTCTGAACTTTTTGTCCACTTCCTCTTTTAGAGACGAAAAGGTCACAGTAATGAATGTTGGATTGATAATATAAATGGAGAATGGGTGGAGAATATAATACATACAAATGTTGTATTGAGAATATAACACGTGATAATGTTCGATTGAAATTATAATATATGATAATGTTGGATCGATAATAAAATACATAAGAATGTTGTATTGAGAAAATAACTCATTAGAATGGTGGATTGAGAATATAATACATGAGAATGTTTGATTGAGAATATAATACATGAGAATGTTGTATTGATAATTGAATACATGAGAATTTGTTGGATTGAAAAAATAATACATAAGAATGTTGGATTGAGAATATAAAACATGAGAATGTTGAATTGAGAATACAAAACATGATAATGTTATATTTAGAATATAATACATAAGAATGTTGTATTGAGAAAACAACACACGAGAATGTTGTACTCAACATCGAGTACATGATGTGGATGTTTTCTCTCTGTAAGAACGTATCACTCTCTCTTTCCACCCAATCCCCAATATACGCCGTAGACACCTCCTGTGAAAGGTGTTCAGCCGCTGTTCCTGTTTAGTGTACGTGCTCCAAGTCCCGCTTCCATTCATAAGAGTGCCAAGAACGCAGGTTTGATAGACCTGGAGTGAGATAGCGATGTGTTCTCCCAGACTAATTTCGTCAGGCGGGCCATGAGGTACTTGCCCTGCTAAGCCTACTGTATATCTCCTTCTCGAGCGAGAGAGTGTTGCTGATGGCAGACCCCAGATAAGTGAAACTGTTGACGACCTCCAGAGTGACGCCATCAATCTTTATGGATGACGTAGTGGTAATGCCCTGTGCCCAAACCTTTGTCTTTTCCAGGCTTATTGTGATCGCAAGTTGCTTGCACCCCTGGGCTAATCTGTCTTCCAGTTTCTACAGGGCCTCCTCACTATTGGTCATTAGAGCTGCATCATCTGCAAATAATGAGCACCTTCATCACCTTGGTCCTCGCAGGCAGTAGTGCCAGGTTAAACAGCCGCCCATATGACCTGGTGTGCAGATAAACACCGTCCACATATTTATCATGAGCGTAGGAAAGGAGCATGGAGAAGAAAATCCCAAAAAGAGGATCGCACGAGCACAAAGGCCTGCTTCACTCCACTCTTGATTAAAAAAGAGTTTGAAGTTGATCCGTCCGATAGAACTGAGTCTTTCATATCAGTGTAAAAAGACATTTTCATTCTTCGTAGTTTTGGAGGATAGCCGATCTTCTCGAGGAGTTCGAAGAGACCATTTCTACTAACCAAGTCGAAGGCATTGGTGAGGTCTAGAAACATCATAAAGAGCGGCTGGTCTTGTTCTGTGCACTTCTCCTGGATTTAGCGAAGCGTAAAATGATGTCCGTTGTTGATTTACATACTAAAGCCGCACTGGGATTCTGGGTACACCCTGTCCCATTCTGTTTACTAGCATGCGGGCGTAAACTTTGCCTACAATGTTCAGGAGCGAGATCCCTCTTTAATTATTGCAGACCCAGCGGTCACCTTTGTTTTTTGTAAATAGTCACAATGATGGCGTCACGCATATCCTGGGGGACCGCACCTTCCTCCCAGTAGAGGAATCGAATATCGACCACAGGCTGGGCTAGTGCTGATTTCCAGCATTTAATGGCTTCGGGGTGGGGGGGGGGAGTTACCATCTCCCCCTGGTGCTTTGCCATTTAAGAGGTTAGTTGATAGCCTTATTAAGCTCATCCAGAGTAGGTGGTCTGTCAAGTTCCTCCATAATGGGCAGGACCTTTAGCCTGCACAGAGCCTCACCAGTGACCACCTGCTATGAGATCAAAGCTGGAAGGAGATCCTAGATTTCTCCTAATCGTTCCTGACATGCATTATTAAGATTTTCTTCAGCATTTCTTCTATAAGTGTTACTGCAATTTCATTATCTTAGTTCATTATTTTTGTCTGCGTTGTTATCGTTCTGTTCACGCGTAGGTGGAGACATAAGTCCACGTTTGTCCCTGTTCTCGGATTTATCTGCTTTTTAACCTTGTTTATAGTTGTGTCATTTGCAGTATTTAGTTTGTCTTCAATTACAAAAGTGTTTCGTTTACCTGCTGGACTGGCAATATTTAATTAAATGTTTACAGCAAATATCTATGTTGTAGTAGAGAACAAAATAAGGAGATGATATAAGGAAAGAAAACTGTTCATAGATAATAGGAACACCAGACGGTTCAACACGGGGACGTGTCTGACAGTGTATCATCAAAGCGATACAAAAAGAAGAAGATAAAAGGAAACACAGATATCCATCTTCGCTCACCTGTTCTATGCATACAAAGCAGCATATGTCTTCCTGGTAAACTTTATTCAAGCAGTTCTCAATATCAGGACAGGATGGCCAGATCTTTTCAACACTTCCGTCAGTGTTACAATAGCCGTTGCCGCAGTTCTCGATAGGGAAATATGTTTCCAGCTAGAATCCATAATAACAATTGCATGCTGGTAAATGTACATACTTTATTATGTTTATAACAATGGATAAAGCATTCTTAAGTCTTAACTTAACGTCTTTATACTGGTTTAGAAGACCCTGCAGAGTCTGCATACAACCAGTTGCATTTACGTCACCTTGCTCTAGAAGCTATGCGCATCCAATTTATTCTTAAATGCATTAACTGTCCCTGCCTACACTACCTCCTCTGGCAATGCATTCGAAGCATTCACCACTCTCTGACTAAAAAAAGATTTCCTAATATCTAATCTGGACCTTTCTTTAGTCCACTTGTAGCTATGCCCTCTTGTTATTGTGGGTGGTTGTATTTTTAAAAAATTATTATAGTCTAATGTATCCATTCCTCTGATCATCTTATGAACCTGTATTGTCACCTCGAATTCTTCTCTCTTCTAGACACTGTAGGCCGGTTTTTCTCTTTCCTCATAACTGTAATTCTGGAATCCAACTATCAGCTCTGTCGCTCTTTTTTGTATTCTTTCCAGCATGTTTATATCCCCTCTATGATAAGGACTCCACACCTGTACACTGTACTCCAATCTAGGTCTAACTAATGCTTTATACAGTTTGACTATCACATCGTTGCTCCTATGTTTAAACTATCTTTTTATCATACCTAGCATTGCACTCGCCCTGAGTTATTCTAGTGAAGATGTTTCAGGTTATGTGTGGGACACAGACGAGAATATGAGAATATGGACTTTGCCACATTGACGACAGTATGTTGTGAAGGGCAACTATAGTGCGGTCTAAGTCAGCTAGGCGAAGTTGACCTTAACATTCACACAGGCAAAAGGAGTAAGAAATAGTCTTTTGGTTTTGACATTAATTATCTAGCTTCTCTATGTTACATAATTGTTTTCTCTAGAATTAGAAGGTGATGTTTGTCAGTCATTTAGTGTGATAACTTTAAATTTCTTTAAATAAGCGTGCTGTCATGTTGTCATACGCTTTTATCTCTCTATCACGTCATTGTACATGGGTGGGCATGCATGGCGTCTTCTGTTTGCTGTCGCTTTTATGCCATCATAAACATTTGGCCTCTATTACGTCACCATAAGTTGCTTTCTCTCTCTCTCTCTCTCTCTGTCTCTCTCTCTCTCTCTCTCTGTGTGTGTGTCACTATGACGTCACCATGTTGTTTGTGCTCACTCACACACCATAAGTTGTTGTTCCTCTATGACGTCACCATAATGTGCTTTCTCATTGCTTTTTGACTTTAAACAAGTCGACGCTTAACATCTGCAGCCGGCACCCCTAACCGAAAGCTTATATCAATAACATACATGTACCCTTGGCGGAGTTCCTTATGCAGTAATATTTGCAAGATTAGATTTCTAGCATTAATCCTAACCCCCATTAGCTGCATTTTACGACATGATTGAAAGTTCTCTTATCAAAATATATCACTCGTGTATCGCCAAAAATTCAAATTAAGTATTAAAACCAAAATCTGTAAGAACATTAAAAAAATATTTAATTAAAAAAGTAAGAATCTTGACAAGTAACAAAGTAACGAAGGCGGTCAGAACTTGCACACAGAAAGGTGGCAACCT
The DNA here is from genome assembly GCA_036924085.1 of Ariolimax columbianus. NCBI lineage: Eukaryota > Metazoa > Mollusca > Gastropoda > Stylommatophora > Arionidae > Ariolimax > Ariolimax columbianus. The sequence goes on along the minus strand of JAVGWX010000009.1, from coordinate 26,443,351 downwards.
GTACGTAACATTAAATATGCGAGATTGTGCTAAACCAAAGCCCACTGTATATACTGGCTTTCTGTCTCACTGAGAAATATCTTTGAAACGTCACATTTCCCGCCTGACTAAATAACGGAACTTGCATGTGTCAACTATCAGTGTAACTGTAATAGCGTGTTCGGGAAACACAGATTGATATGAAGTTGGCTTCAGGGCAATATATGATTAAAGGATCACTCTCAACTGTGATTTGCGACGTTTTATACCGTGAATTTGTTTTATTTTTCTGTGTGAAACATGGATTGATTTTACACCTTGTCACAATATGAGTTTCGTTATTTAGTAGGTGGAGGAATGTGGCGTTCAGTGCGATTTTCCTGCTGGGTCAGACGGTCTATCTAAAGTAGGCAATGGTTAAACCCAGGACATTAGCACCAATAGTACTTCAATGCAAGACGTTAATTATAAATAGTATAGATATAATTGTCGAAGTTGGATACATTTGTCTTTCTAATTTTATGTAGCGAGAAATATATTGCTTTGTAACGAGGATTGATGTATACGTTGCTATATTTTATGTTAATTATGTGACATCATTGAAAACCGGAAATACATTGAGGGCTTCAGTTTCCGTTAACAGGCGGAAAATTATATGAATACTTATGGTTTCTGAAACTCTCTGGGAATAATAATACAAACAGTTGCCCATCGCAAGCGAATTTTGCTACAGCAACAGACATTTGTTGCGAAATGTGTTTACTTGCAGCTGTAAAGACCAATCCTGTAGCAGCATACTCTTTCAAATCCAGGCCACACATGTAGGGTGTCTACTCTTGAGTCGTGTATTCAATTTTTTTTTTTTTTTTTTTTGGTAGCACGATTTCACTGAGCTTCTGTACTCTCTGTGAACTGAGCACCTTCGGTGATACTAGCTCACCGGGTGGTACAGTTTTGTGCAAGCAACTTCCAGGAAGAAAAGTCAAAATTAAAGCATATCATAGACACTACCAAGGAGTCTCAGATACGTTTCTTCTGCCCTCCCCCATTCCCTCACCCCCACCACCACCCCCGCCCCTCTCCCGATGAGCGTATGCCTGTTGTGAGATCACCGTTAACAGAAGCTTAGGGATGCGCTCATCTGGCATACAAACAACATGTCCCGTCCATATTATGTAAGCTATTTGCAGATGTGTATGGATGCTCGTAAGAATTTCAGAGCTTGACACTTTGATCTGCCACCTGATCCTGAGTAGACGAAGAAGAAGAAGAATAAGAAAAAAAGAAGAAGAAGAAGAAGAAGGAAAAGAAGAAAAAAAAACAAAAGAAGAAGTCCAGTTAAAGCAATAGACTAAACGGCATCCAGCCATGCTCTGAAGGATGAAAGCAAGAAGGACAAGCAAGGAAGTTAGAGAACGATCGATAACCCTACCTCGTATGTATCATTCCCGTTTTCGCAGCAGAAAGGTGATGAAAATATGACCTCCCCTTCGTCACAATATGCAGTAATGCAATTTGTAATTTGGAAAGTTGTATTGTGCTGAAAGAAAATTACAATAACATTTACATGTTATAATAATGGTAACGCTTTAACGATTATGGACATAGATGTGTTGGTTTCTCTGTAAAATGATTTTTTTTTAACTGTTGATGTTGCACTAATATTCATAAATTAAATCATGGTTTACTTTTATTTTATTTGTATTTTTCCAGGCTACTTTAAAGGCATCAAGATTTAGAAACGTTGATACATGTCTGATATTGTATATATAGAACTGTATTTTGTTCTTGTCGTTTTTGTTTGTTTATTTTTTATTTGTTTATTTTTTTTTTGCCTTCGCTTTATTTCTCTAATCTCCAAAGGCGGTGTGCGTTGCGCTGTAGTTTTTTAATTTTTGCGCCTGTCGGCCCAGTGCATCCGACTTCAGCATTCATTTTATGTGCAGGTCTGCTTCGTCCTGCCTCTTCTAAAAGTTTGCTTCCCCGGGGAAACGGCTGGTGCTGTGATGGGGATCGAAACTAGCACCTTCGGCTTGTGAGCCGTGCCACTTTACCACTAGCCCACTGCGTCCCCTTAATACAGGAATAAAAGAAGGACACACTCATTTGACGTGGATTAAAAAAAAGAAAAAAGATAAGCAGAAAGAGGAACACTCATTATACTTGAACATATTGTTAACACTATAAACAATTCTCTTCAGTCACCATTAACAACCCTGTTGTACTTTGTCCTTAGCTGTTAATAGAGTGGTAAAGTCTCCAGCATGTGAATGTAACATTTAAAATGAATTGCGGGCTGTAAGAACAACTTGCAGCCATGTGAGACAAAAACATAATAAAGTAGGGAAAAGATAGAGGGGTTGGAAAGGAAAGGATATTAACAGTAGAAGAAGAAAGTTTTCATTGATCATTAAAAAGCGTTTCATAGGGTAAACAGGATTAAACTTTGAAAGATACTAGAAGATGATGGTGTACAGGGCCAGTTTCTTGATAATGTCAGAGCACTGTATCTTTCGAGTAGAAACGTCGTCAGAACGACTGATGGTGTCACATATGCTTTTGACATCACTACCGGCGTGAGACAAGGGTGTGTGCTTTCTCCTCTGTTGTTTCTTCTTCTTCTTCTTCTTCATCGTACGCTGTTTACAGCGATATTTACGTTGCACTGATTTAATTTGTTAGCCAGTGGCTCAGCGCATCCGATTTCAACAGGCGTTTCTGTAGGGTTGCCCTCCTTAGCCTTTGGCTGTCCCCAGCCTAACTGCAAGGCAGCAGTTGTTTTTGGTCAGAGTTGTCTCTCTTAGGAAGTTGTCTTGCAGGACTATCGAGTCTTCCCTACTCGTGTCTATAGCGTTTGGCAATGATATGATGGACTATGTACTAGTTTGTACTATCCCGGAGGAGAGGCAGTCCAGTGTGACTTTTTCCCAGGATCGTCACGTCCTGCCAGGAACGTAGCATATGCATATGAGTGAGGTATCTTTTTGCTCGCTTTATTTTCTCGGCTCATCTGCAGTGATGGTACGCCTAGCATTCCCCGCCACCCGGGAGCTTGTCACCATAGGACAGGAGGTGCAATGTCCGCTGGACTGCATCTCTTCTGCGTCCATTGGAATGACTGATAGCAGACAGATGCAAAGAGCGAGGAAGGAGTGCATTTTACCAGGTGCATTCCTGCGGCTCGATCGGGCCGGGACGCAAGCCCCAGTCATATCGTAGCCTCCCATCTCAGCGGTGCTGAGATTTTGGGCGGGATTCTGGCTTAGAGGCGTTCGGCCGTAATCCCTCAGATGGTAGCTTATCAGCCAAGCACGTGGACCAAATGTCAGCGACATGTGATTCCTCTCGAAATAGTGCATTTGACCAGGTGACAAGCCTAGTCTTGCACGGAGATGTTGTCCGCCTAGACAGCGGACATATCTCATGGTCAAGGGTTGAGTCTCAGCAGTTCGCAGTTAGGTAGCTGATCTACTGCTTAGGGCACCCCGACCGAGAACTAAGTCTTCTACAAATGATTTCATACCTTATTGCCGTATGAGGTGAATATCGAGCAGCTTCCCGCCCGCTTTTATCAGTGGACGGCAGAGACCTCATTCTGCGGCTTGACCGGGGGGGGGGGGGGGGGGGGGGGCTGGAGCGTGGGCCCCAGGTCCCCACAATGTCGAAGCCTCCCTTTGCATTCGTGCTGAGCTGCTTTTGGGCGGGATTTTTGGCTTAGAGGCGTTCAGCCGTAATCCCTCACCTTGCACCGTTGGCTTATCCGCCTAGTACGTGAACCAAATGTCTGCGGCTCCTCTCGGGCTTAGCATGATTACCGTAGCAAAGCCCTGTCATTAGTAGGGTAAAACTGACCTGTCTTCCGAGGGTCTATTTCCTGTCACCCGTTCAATATTAGCCAGAACGTATCAATAGAGGGCTTTTAGTTTGTCAATGGTCAAGTTTCTGGAGCCTGCGATTTCTGCAGGGTGAAGACCAGATTACCGTAGCAGGCGCTCTTTCATTTGGGGGTTTGGAGACTGACCTGTCTTCCGTGGGTCTAATACCAGCACATGTTCACTATTAGACCAATCGAAGGTGCTCTCTTTTTGAAAGTCATTCTACAGTATTGGCGTGTTAAGTCAATTTAAGCCTCAGGCTCCACTCCTGATAGTGCTCTTCCATCAATTCCTTTATCAAACACTGGGTGCAGACCAACCGAGCCACAGGAGGCATAACCCCAGATTTCTGAGGGTCTAAATCCAGCACCAGTTCCATATTAGACTTCAGGAAAGGGGTCTCGGCATGTCAGTCATTTCAGTATTGGCCGTGTTGAGTCAAATTAAGCCGCAGGCTCCACTCCTGGTGGTGCCCTTCCGTCAATTCCTTTAAGTTTCAACTTTGCAACTCCTGCGGATCGCTAGTCGGCATCGTTTATGGTCAGACGGTATCTGATCGTCTTCGTGCCTCTGACTTTCGTTCTTGATTAATGAAAACATTCTTGACAAATGCTTTCGCAGTAGCTCGTCTTGCGGCGATCCAAGAATTTCACCTCTAACGCCGCAATACGAATGCCCCCGTTTGTCCCTGTTAATCATTACCTCCAGTTCCGAAAACCAACAAAATAGAACCGAGGTCCTATTCCATTATTCCATGCATCATTATTCAGGCAGCCGAGGCCTGCTTTGAACACTCTAATTTTTTCAAAGTAAACGCGCCGGCCACCCAGGACGCTCAGCGAAGAGCACCCGTGGGAGAGAGCAGGCAGACGGTAGGGCAGGAGACAACGGGCAGTGAACCGGCGCGAGCCGGACCGCCCGCCTGCGCCTGAGATCCAACTACGAGCTTTTTAACTGCAACAACTTTAATATACGCTATTGGAGCTGGAATTACCGCGGCTGCTGGCACCAGACTTGCCCTCCAATAGATCCTCGTTAAAGGGTTTAAAGTGTACTCATTCCAATTACGGGGCCTCGAAAGAGTCCCGTATTGTTATTTTTCGTCACTACCTCCCCGTGCCGGGAGTGGGTAAGTTGCGCGCCTGCTGCCTTCCTTGGATGTGGTAGCCGTTTCTCATGCTCCCTCTGCGGAATCGAACCCTGATTCCTCGTTACCCGTTACAAACATGGTAGGCATGTCACGTACCATCGACATTTGATAGGGCAGACATTTGAAAGATGCGTCGCCGGCACATGAGGCCATGCGATCAGCACAAAGTTATCCAGAGTCACCAGTGGGGACGCCGCAACCCCGCGAGGGGAAACGACGATTGGTTTTGAACTAATAAAAGCGCTCTTTCCGCGAGGGTCGGAGCTTGGTAAGCATGTATTAGCTCTAGAATTGCCACAGTTATCCAAGTAGGATCGTGTCATCTAAGGAACCTCGACTGATTTAATGAGCCATTCGCGGTTTCACCGTGAGACAGTGTGAATTTAGACATGCATGGCTTAATCTTTGAGATAAGCATATGATTACTGGCAGGATCAACCAGATATCTGTCGGAGACGTACGTAGCACACACACCGGTCGGCGGAGGACGGGTGTGTAAAAAGCCTCACTGGGACGGCCGCAGGGACCGACTGACGGAACGGACGGACGGTTATTCCACCCGTCCCTCACTCCGTCGACCTAGGACCGCCTGACAGAGGCCCCTACACGCACCAGACGACCGATCGACCGACCGGGATCGCTCGAGGAGGGATGGCAGCGCTCTGTGCAGAATGGATCCCAACGACCTCAGCGATGAATTTCACTGGGACTAGAGACAATTTGGCCTGCCGGCCTGCCCTTCTCCCGAGGGTTGGTCCCCCCCGGGAGAACACAGGGCCTTGAGGCAACGATTCCTGCTTTCCATTTGCCGGTCACAAGCTCTTTGCGAGAGTCTGACCACCAGCGAGACGAACTGTCGAGCTCTGCTATAAGCCTTAGATAAATCACCACGGACTGAATACGTTTCCTGATACGGACCAGAGAAGCGCACCTCGGTGGAGGAGACACCACAACAAACCGCGCCCCAATAGCTCTACGGGGAAAGGCAGGCGAGCGTTTTCCGCAAGCCCGCGCTATCGCTCCGCCTGGCGGGACTGAGATCGCTTTACGAACACTGGTTGAAATTGAATCGCGGCGGCGAGACAACTACCCCAGATCCTCTGTTGTTTAACATCTACATGGACAAAATCGTATCATAGACTGGTCAAATTGAGACATCTGAAGCAGAACATAACTCAATTCACGAATTACTCTTTGCAGATGATCAGTGCTCGCTGTATGACGTTGAAAATAAACTGCAAACCCACATTAACGCGTTTGCCACTACCTGTGCTAAATACAAAATGCGAATGAGCGAAAACAGAAACTATGATGATCAGTAGATCTTTTGGGCCACTTAAGATGTCTAAATGATACTGCTCTACAACAGGTCCACGAGTTCAAGTATTTGGGCAGTATTTTATCGGAAGACGTTAGGGTGAAAAGGGAAATTGGACACGGTGTCAAAAATCATCTGCGGTGACTTATTAGCTGTCCTCACTGCTTGGACATCCGATCATTAGTTTGGAAACATAACAACAGCTGATAAACAGTATATTTATGCCGACTCTGTGCTACCAGTGCCAAACATGGCCTCTGTCCGGGTGGCGTCAGAGCAGAATTTCGACTTGTGCAAGGAAGTGCTTGAGGAAGGTCATCGGTGTTACTAGAAGAGACAGAATGTGGAACAACGAGATTCGAAGTTTGATCATCACTACATCTTGTGTCGCACATATTTCCAGTCAGAAAATAAGTTGGTTTGGTCATCTCATTAGAATACACCCTCATCAACTTCCACTGATGGCTTACAACGCTGGTAGATCTGGCTACAGGGCAAGAGTGCAGCCGTGAGGTAGGTGGATAGATGATATTCGAGTGCTTGTGCAATGACGAGTTCTCACATTGACCGACGCAACTCAATTATGCTCCCCACGCCGCTTAACGGTACAGGTGGGAAGAAAACTAACTAAATAAGATGAAAGTGACTGGCGGGTTGGGAGAGGGGTTGGGAGTACCTGGTTGAAGGGAAAAGAGATAGACGGGTTGGAGGACCGGGGATGGGGGGCAGAGTAGAGGTTAGGGAAGAGGGAGACCTGTATTGTTAAACTGCTGCTGTTTATTTCATGGTGTACGGTTCATATGGAGGGCAGACAATCTGCACGATTATGCTAATTAGACAAATACTTACCTTGTACATCTGTTCTTCGTATGTACAACACGGGGGGTTTCGGGCAAAAAGACCTGAATCTGTGCAGACCATGGCATTGCAAGAATCAAGTTGTACAATATCACCGGACTGAAAATAAACACAAAATCGTGCACGATTACATATAATTGAGGATACTTACATGCGGTTGATTTAAGTCATTTAATACTATATTATGTTATGATATATGTTATGATATCGAAGAAAGACTAACGTCTGGTCAGGCACAGAATACTGATCAGACATGTTAGTCAGGGTCAGGCATAATATACTGGCCAAGACCGTCACCTCAGCCTTCTCGCAGCCATTCCAGGAAACGGGATGTTTGCACGACGGACTCTCTACAGAGGTGATGGATCGTCGTGATCCCTGTAGTAGTGAGCGGCAGGCAGATGAAGCCAAGCATAGCACAACCGCCTTTATCAGATTGCTCGGAATGTGAGGAAACCTACTCATTGTGGTCATTCGAAACAATAACAAAGTTATGCTGTACTATGTTATGTTATGTTTATGTGACAGTTCCAGTTGGAGCCTGGGCGTTTATGGTAGAGGAGATTGGGCTGGCGACTGTAAGAAACAAAGGTTGCCTGAATGCGTTTGGCGAACGTAGGTCACGCCAGAGCTAATCACCGTTTCGACATTAGGTCAACACAATAAGGAGGGGGTTAGGAACACGTTAGATGAAAGACTTTATCTGGTACAGGGTGGGTGTCAGCTGCCTCAGATTTGACAGGGATGGTGGTTGTTGGCAGTATGATACTTCCACGACAGACGACCACAGTTAGAATGACAGTGAATCTTAGACAGACAACCAATAGCTTTGTAGATGGGAGTGGTTCCTAATTGGATTGATGGCTAAATCAGACAACCCACAGAAGACCATTGGACATACATGGTGTTGCTTGAGATTATAAAATACACTGCAGAGATAATATTAGACAGACAGGGAGACTGGATGAGAGACTGGATGAGAGAGTTTGCAGGGTGGTTGCACCATCATACTCCTCGAGTTTTGCCAGTTGCGCTTAATAGATGATTATGATGAACACTCTGTGAACAGTAAGAGATCTGAATGTGTGTTTTATGTGTAGGACACTTTATGAACGAGGTGTGTTCTGATAATATGTGAGCGTACATATGCGCTTGAATAATGTAAAGTCATTTGATTATATGTGAGTGTACAGATCGACTGAGTACGTGATCACATTTGAGTACGTGATTTAACTATACGTGACGTGATATGATTATATGTTAGTGCACAGATGTCCTGATTATACGTGAACCGATTGTATGTGACTGCACAGATCGACTGAATACGTGATCACACTTGAGTACGTGATCCTTCTTCTTCTTCTTCTTCTTCTGCGTACACAGTCAGACAGTAACCATTATTTTCTCGAAAAAAGCGGCGGTATTCCTGAGACTCTCGCCACTACCACAGAGCCTGTCTTGCAGTTCCACTGGCAATGGCCACATCTGCTCTCTCTGATCCTCGTATGTCGGGCAGTTCTGCAGCAGATGTTCAGTGGTCATTTTACCAGTACCGCACGGGCATTCGTCGGTAGACCCTATCTTCAATTTGTTGAATAGGTGGTACCTCAGTCTGTTGTGGCCAGTGCGAAGTCTGAAGACAACGACCTGCTCTCTTCGGTTCAACTGGTAATAGGCATCGTTTTTGGTGTAACCAGTATGTTCGGTTTCCCATTTGGTCATGTATCTGGCTTTGATAAGCCGTTTTGACTCTTCGTACGTCATACTGGTATCTGTTTGTGGTAGCCTTGCACCTTCTTTTGCCAGTCTGTCTGCCTCCTCGTTGCCTTGGATGTTGCAGTGTGACGGAACCCACTGTACCACTACCCTTTTTGGTGCGGACTGCTGGCGCAGTTTGCAGAGTGCTGCTCTTAAGTCATTAAGCTCAGTGTTTTTCTGGCTTTTTAGCGCTGTGACTACTTCGAGAGCATCTGTCAGCAGGACTATATGGCTCTCATTTTCACTGTGTGTTACCATTTCTTCCACTGCCGCCCTCAGTGCCTCTGCCTCTGCTCTGAAATTGCTTGTGTACTTACCAGTAGCGAATGACAGTGTTATTTTTCTGCCATTTGGTAGGTTCAGGAATGCTCCTGCCCCTCCGTTCTGTGTAGTGTTTGTTACAGAACCGTCGGTGTATGCATGGGTCCAGTCCATGCTTGGGTAGCTTTTCGTTATGAAGCTTAGGGTAGTGTCTCTCCTTTCTTTTTCACTCTGGCAGTTTTTGTTTGCAATACCTGGTATATTTTCTACCACCTCTGGAAATATATCCTGCCTCCAAGTAGGTTTTCGTACAGTAGTGATGGGTTTTGGTGTTGTTAGTGCGTTTATGGGATCTTCGTGCATCTTTGCTTTGGCTATTTCTGCAAAGTTTCTCCGCTTTAGTTTCCCATTTCCCAAATTGTTTAGTCTCTGGTACATTGGATGGTCCGTCAGTCTTCTGAGTTTCTCTGACTGCAGCTGGGCTCTGCAGTCTCTTCTATCGGTCATGGATTGCAGTTTTGTAATCTTTTCAAGTTCTACAATTGGCGTTGACTTCATGCCACCTGTTATAATTCTCATGGCTTGGTTTTGAAGTTTGTTAACTTTATCGAAGTTCGCCTTCGCTGCGGTTGTCCATGCCGCAATGCCATACTCGAGAACTGGTCTCACTCTTCCAGTGTACAGTTTCTTTAGTATGCCTTCGTCTGCTCCCCAGCTTGTGCCAGCAAGTTTCCTCATGATCGCCATTCTTTCTCTGGCTTTCATTCGGTTTCTCTCCATCTGACTTTTCCATGTCATGCGCCGATCAAATGTGACTCCCAGATAGGTTGGGTTGTCGTTTGGCTGCAGGATTTTGCCATTTAGCCTTAATTTGGTACTTTGGGGTTTTAATGAGAGCGAGAATATTGTGCACGTGGTTTTCTCCTCGTTTATTTTGACCAGCCATGAGTTCGCCCACTCTTCCAGCGATGTTAGGGCCGTCTGCATCCGATTTCTTGCTATGGTGAGATTCTTTTTAGAGGTCCACATAGCCAGATCGTCTGCAAACATTGAGCTATGGACTCTTCTTGGTATATTCTCTGTAATATCGTTTATATATACCAGGAAGAGTGTGGGTGACAATACTCCCCCTTGGGGTACTCCCTGCTCGAGTGTCACCTTTTTGCTCATCTGCCCTTGTACTTGGACTCTGGCCGTTCTTTGTTTGAGGTAGTGGTTGATCCACTTGTACATCTTCCCACAGACATCACTTCTTCTTAGCTTGACTCTAAGTCCATCCTTCCAGACTTTGTCAAATGCCTTTTCCAGATCCACCCAAACAGCTACTGTGTGTTTCTGTGCCTGGTAGGCATCTTCTATCTCCTGGGCTATGAGGATGACCTGGTCCTCAGTGGATCTGTGCTGTCTGAAGCCGGCTTGCTGTGGAATTAGTATTCGTTTTTCTTCCAGATGCCACATCAGTCTGGTGTTTATCATCCGTTCCATCAGCTTGCCGACACAGCTCAGTAGGCTTATGGGCCTGTATCCATTTGGATCTGTTTTGTCCTTTCCTGTTTTTGGTACTGGTACCAGTATTGCATCTTTCCATGCCTGGGGTACAATACCCCTTTTCCAGCTTTGGTTCAGGACTGATAGTAGTTTTTTCTTCGCTGTTTGGCCCAGCCCCATCAGCATTTCGTTTGTTATCCCGTCTTTTCCGGGAGATTTCCTTTTCTTTAGTGTTCTCATAGCCTCTTCCATTTCGCGCATTGTTAGTTTGGCCATCATGTGCTCTTCAGGAGCCGTATTTATGTTTTCGTGTCCCTTTAGCTCTTCGCTAATGTCTGTATGCTTATCTGCAGGGACCTCGATGTGGTTTGCTCTGGCATAGTGATCGACAAAGGCGTTTGCGGCTTTCTTACCTGATATCAAGTTCTCGCCCTGCTTGATAGTAATTTGTTTATTTGACGGGGTTTCGTCATTCATGGCTCTGACTAGCTTCCATAGCTTGTTCCCTTCTTTGTCCAGGTTCAGACTTTCCGTTTTATTTTTCCAACTTTCTCTTGCTGTTTGCTTGAGAGTGTGTTTGTACTTCGCCGCGGCGGCTTTGAGGGCGATGTTTGCCTCCATGGATTTTTCTCGTTCTGCCATGTTCCTAGCATTTGTTACTGCATCTTCCACTTTCTGTAACTCATCATTCCAGTAGGGCTTATAGTTTTTTCTAGCTCCTCTTGGGATGGTTTCAGTGGCGGCTTGCATTATTGCCTTGCTTAGGCTCTCTACCATGGGCTTCATTTTGGTGTTTCGTGTGTTGATGGTTTCACACAGCCCATCTGTCAGGATTGCAAATCTGTCCCAGTCGGCTCGTTTGTAATTCCAACGTTGGAGCGGTTTTGTTTCCTGTGGGCCTACTTCCATGTCAATGGTTAGCCTGATCGGCCTGTGGTCGCTACCTGCCAGTTGGTTTAGCACCTGGCGGTCTATTTTATAGTGTATGTCCTGTGTGGAGAAGGCAAAATCGGGAGTCGAGGTGGTATGCCATGTTCTTGAATAGAAGCTAGGGCTATCCTCCGGCCTATTGATTAGGGAGAGATTTGCATCTATCTCCCAATCTTCCACTTCGTCACCTCTGCTGTCTGTGTCAGAGTATCCCCATCTCTCCGAGTGGCTGTTGAAATCTCCAACTACTATGCAGTTGGAGTCTCTGACCTCCATACTCGAGAGCGATAGGTCTCTGTTTGGTGGTCCGTACAGATTGAAAATGCGGAGCTTCGTCTCTTGGGCCATTATGTCAACTCCTACAATTTCTGCTTGTCCGGTGTGATTGACAGGTACCGCGCTACTCTGTATGCTGTTTCTGGTCAGTATCAGGACCCCTCCTTTGTGGCCTTCTCTATCTAGACGGAAGGTCTGGTATCCTCTGATTGAGAATTTATGGTTATTGCTGAGGTGCGTTTCCTGGATACATGCCACGTCAATCTTACCTTCATGCAGGTGGTGTGTTAGGGAAAGTTTTTTGTTAATGACTCCCTCCGCATTCCACTGTAGTATTTTGAGGGTCTTGAGGTTTTGGCCAATAGACGTTGCCCCATAGCCATGTGCCTTGACTCCACGACACATGGGTGGGTGACCACCAGTAGTCAAGGGTGGGCCCCTTCGAGGCGTGGGGCCCGGCGCTATCGCTGCCTGGCGGGACTCCTCAGGATGAGCGCCATACGTTTTTATAATAGGTTGTACTGCCATCATACTGTGATTTACGTTGCACTGTTTTGTTAGGCTTGCGGCCCCGTGCATCCGATTTCAACAGGCGTTTCTGTAGGGATGCCCTCCTTAGCCTTTGGCTGTCCCCAGCCTATCTGCAAGGCAGCAGTTGTTTACGATCAGAGTTTTCTCTCTTATGGAAGTTGTCTTACCAGACTATCGAGTCTTCACTACTCGTGTCTATAGGGTGCAATGATGATATGTGATGATATATGAGATGGACTGGTTTACCCGGAAGAGAGGCAGTCCAGTGTGTCTGTATCCCAGGATCGTCACGTCCTGCCAGAAACGTAGCATTTGCATGTGAGTGGGGTATCTCTTTTTCCCTTTATTTTCTTGGCTTCTATGCAGGGATGGTACGCCTAGCATTCCCCGCCACCTGGGTTGCTGACACAGTGGGGCAGGTGTGCAATGTCCGCTGGTCTGCATCTCTTCTGCGTCCAGCATGATAGTTATGGCTGATAACGTACAGAGGTAGATATCGTAGCCGGAGTGCATTCAGCCAGAGGACAAGCCTGGTAATGTCACAGAGATGTTGATCGCCTGGTGTGCGGACAACTCTCATGGTCAGTGGTTGAGTCTTGACAGTTCACAGTGAGGTGGCTGCTCTACTGTTTTCGACACCCCGACCAGGTTCTAAGTCTTTGGTTGGTGTTTTTCGCAACCCATCGCCGTATAGGGTGAGTATCAAGCAGTTGTCCGCCCGCTTTGATTGGCGGGCGGCAAGGACCTCTTACTGTGGCTCTACCTGATAGGGCTCTACCCGAGCATGTAGGAGCCTCCCATTGCAGTGGTGCTGAGATTTTGGGCGGGATTGCGGCTTACAAGGGTTCGGCCGTAATCCCCCACATGGTAGCTTCGCGCCCTTGGCTTATCAGCCTGGTACGTGAACCAAAGTGTCTGTGGCTCCTCTCGATTTGAGCTGGTTTTCCGTAGCAACGCCCTGTCATTTGTAGGGTAAAACTGACCTGTCTTCAGATGATCTGTTTCCAGCACCCGTTCACTATTTGGTCAGACGAATTTATTGAGGGCTTTTGTTTGTCAATGACCAGGTATTTGAAATCTGCGGTTTCTGCGGAGTTAAACACGATTTCCGTAGCGTTCTTTCATTTGAGTGTTTGAGAGCTGACTTGTCATCCGTGAGTCTAATACCAGCGTACGTTCATTATTAGACCCAAACGGCAGTGCTCTCGATTTGTCAGTTATTATACAGTATTGGCGTGTTCAGTCAAATTAAGCCGCAGGTTCCACACCTGGTGGTGCCCTTCCGTCAATTCCCTTAGCGAGACAATCAAGTTTCATAGAGGGTCGCCCCAAAATTTTCGAGGGTCTAATTCCAGCACATGTTCTCTATTAGACCCCACGAAGGTGTACTTTTTGATAGTCATTCTGCAGTATTGGCGTGGTAAGTTAACTTAGGTCTCAGGCTCCACTCCTGATAGTGCTCTTCCGTCAATTCCTTTATCAAACACTGGATGCAGACAAAACCGAGCCAAACCCCAGATTTCTGGGGGTCTAAGTCCAGCACCAGTTCCATATTAGACCCCAGAATAGTGGTCTCGGCATGTCAATCATTTCAGTATTGGCCGTGTTGAGTCAAATTAAGCCGCAGGCTCCACTCCTGGTGGTGCCCTTCCGTCAATTCCTTTAAGTTTCAGCTTTGCAACCATACTTCCCCCGGAACCCAAACACTTTGGTTTCCCGGAAGCTGCCCGCAGAGTCATCGAAGCAACTCCTGCGGATCGCTAGTCGGCATCGTTTATGGTCAGAACTACGACGGTATCTGATCGTCTTCGCGCCTATGACTTTCGTTCTTGATTAATGAAAACATTCTTGACAAATGCTTTCGCAGTAGCTCGTCTTGCGGCGATCCAAGAATTTCACCTCTAACGCCGCAATACGAATGCCCCCGTTTGTCCCTGTTAATCATTACCTCCAGTTCCGAAAACCAACAAAATAGAACCGAGGTCCTATTCCATTATTCCATGCATCATTATTCAGGCAGCCGAGGCCTGCTTTAAACACTCTAATTTTTTCAAAGTAAACGCGCCGGCCACCCAGGACGCTCAGCGAAGAGCACCCGTGGGAGAGAGCCGGCAGACGGTAGGGCAGGAGACAACGGGCAGTGAACCGGCGCGAGCCGGACCGCCCGCCTGCGCCTGAGATCCAACTACGAGCTTTTTAGCTGCAACAACTTTAATATACGCTATTGGACCTGGAATTACCGCGGCTGCTGGCACCAGACTTGCCCTCTAATAGATCCTCGTTAAAGGGTTTAAAGTGTACTCATTCCAATTACGGGGCCTCGAAAGAGTCCCGTATTGTTATTTTTCGTCACTACCTCCCCGTGCCGGGAGTGGGTAAGTTGCGCGCCTGCTGCCTTCCTTGGATGTGGTAGCCGTTTCTCATGCTCCCTCTCCGGAATCGAACCCTGATTCCCCGTTACCCGTTACAAACATGGTAGGCATGTCACGTACCATCGACATTTGATAGGGCAGACATTTGAAAGATGCGTCGCCGGCACATGAGGCCATGCGATCAGCACAAAGTTATCCAGAGTCACCAGTGGGGACGCCGCAACCCCGCGAAGGGAAACGACGATTGGTTTTGAACTAATAAAAGCGCTCTTTCCGCGAGGGTCGGAGCTTGGTAAGCATGTATTAGCTCTAGAATTGCCACAGTTATCCAAGTAGGATCGTGTCATCTAAGGAACCTCGACTGATTTAATGAGCCATTCGCGGTTTCACCGTGAGACAGTGTGAACTTAGACATGCATGGCTTAATCTTTGAGACAAGCATATGACTACTGGCAGGATCAACCAGATATCTGTCGGAGACGTACGTACAGCACACACCGGTCGGCGGAGGAAGGGTGTGTAAAAAGCCTCACTGGGACGGCCGCAGGGACCGACTGACGGGACGGACGGAGGGTTGTTCCACCCGTCCCTCACTCCGTCGACCTAGGACCGCCTGACAGGGGCCTCCCACACGCACCAGACGACCGACCGACCGGGCTCGCTCGAGGAGGGATGGCAGCGCTCTGTGCAGAACGGATCCCAACGACCTCGGCGACGAATTTCACTGGGACTAGAGACACAATTTGGCCTGCCCTTCTCCGTAGGGAGAACGCAGGGCCTCGAGGCAACGATTCCTGCTTTCCATTTGCCGGTCACAAGCTCTTTGCGAGAGTCGGACCACCAGCGAGACGAACTGTCGAGCTCTGCTATAAGCCTTAGATAAATCACCACGGACGGACCACGTTTCCTGATACGGACCAGACTAGCGCACCTCGGTGGAGGAGCCACTACCACAAACCGCACCCAATTCGCACTACGGGGAAAGGCAGGCGAGCGTTTTCCGCAAGCCCGCGCTATCGCTCCGCCTGGCGGGACTGAGATCGCTTTACGAACACTGGTTGAAATTGAATCGCGGCGGCGAGACAACTACCCCAGATCCTCTGTTGTTTAACATCTACATGGACAAAATCGTATCATAGACTGGTCAAATTGAGACATCTGAAGCAGAACATAACTCAATTCACGAATTACTCTTTGCAGATGATCAGTGCTCGCTGTATGACGTTGAAAATAAACTGCAAACCCACATTAACGCGTTTGCCACTACCTGTGCTAAATACAAAATGCGAATGAGCGAAAACAGAAACTATGATGATCAGTAGATCTTTTGGGCCACTTAAGATGTCTAAATGATACTGCTCTACAACAGGTCCACGAGTTCAAGTATTTAGGCAGTATTTTATCGGAAGACGTTAGGGTGAAAAGGGAAATTGAGACACGGTGTCAAAAATCATCTGCGGTGACTTATTAGCTGTCCTCACTGCTTGGACATCCGATCATTAGTTTGGAAACATAACAACAGCTGATAAACAGTATATTTATGCCGACTCTGTGCTACCAGTGCCAAACATGGCCTCTGTCCGGGTGGCGTCAGAGCAGAATTTCGACTTGTGCAAGGAAGTCCTTGAGGAAGGTCATCGGTGTTACTAGAAGAGACAAAATGTGGAACAACGAGATTCGAAGTTTGGTCAGCACTACGTCTTGTGTCGCACATATTTCCAGTCAGAAAATAAGTTGGTTTGGTCATCTCATTAGAATACACCCTCATCAACTTCCACTGATGGCTTACAACGCTGGTAGATCTGGCTACAGGGCAAGAGTGCAGCCGTGAGGTAGGTGAATAGATGATATTCGAGTGCTTGTGCAATGACGAGTTCTCACATTGACCGACGCAACTCAATTATGCTCCCCACGCCGCTTAACGGTACAGGTGGGAAGAAAACTAACTAAATAAGGTGAAAGTGACTGGCGGGTTGGGAGAGGGGTTGGGAGTACCTGGTTGAAGGGAAAAGAGATAGACGGGTTGGAGGACCGGGGATGGGGGGGCAGAGTAGAGGTTAGGGAAGAGGGAGACCTGTATTGTTAAACTGCTGCTGTTTATTTCATGGTGTACGGTTCATATGGAGGGCAGACAATCTGCACGATTATGCTAATTAGACAAATACTTACCTTGTACATCTGTTCTTCGTATGTACAACACGGGGGGTTTCGGGCAAAAAGACCTGAATCTGTGCAGACCATGGCATTGCAAGAATCAAGTTGTACAATATCACCGGACTGAAAATAAACACAAAATCGTGCACGATTACATATAATTGAGGATACTTACATGCGGTTGATTTAAGTCATTTAATACTATATTATGTTATGATATATGTTATGATATCGAAGAAAGACTAACGTCTGGTCAGGCACAGAATACTGATCAGACATGTTAGTCAGGGTCAGGCATAATATACTGGCCAAGACCGTCACCTCAGCCTTCTCGCAGCCATTCCAGGAAACGGGATGTTTGCACGACGGACTCTCTACAGAGGTGATGGATCGTCGTGATCCCTGTAGTAGTGAGCGGCAGGCAGATGAAGCCAAGCATAGCACAACCGCCTTTATCAGATTGCTCGGAATGTGAGGAAACCTACTCATTGTGGTCATTCGAAACAATAACAAAGTTATGCTGTACTATGTTATGTTATGTTTATGTGACAGTTCCAGTTGGAGCCTGGGCGTTTATGGTAGAGGAGATTGGGCTGGCGACTGTAAGAAACAAAGGTTGCCTGAATGCGTTTGGCGAACGTAGGTCACGCCAGAGCTAATCACCGTTACGACATTAGGTCAACACAATAAGGAGGGGGTTAGGAACACGTTAGATGAAAGACTTTATCTGGTACAGGGTGGGTGTCAGCTGCCTCAGATTTGACAGGGATGGTGGTTGTTGGCAGTATGATACTTCCACGACAGACGACCACAGTTAGAATGACAGTGAATCTTAGACAGACAACCAATAGCTTTGTAGATGGGGGTGGTTCCTAATTGGATTGATGGCTAAATCAGACAACCCAAAGAAGACCATTGGACATACATGGTGTTGCTTGAGATTATAAAATACACTGCAGAGATAATATTAGACAGACAGGGAGACTGGATGAGAGACTGGATGAGAAAGTTTGCAGGGTGGTTGCACCATCATACTCCTCGAGTTTTGCCAGTTGCGCTTAATAGATGATTATGATGAACACTCTGTGAACAGTAAGAGATCTGAATGTGTGTTTTATGTGTAGGACACTTTATGAACGAGGTGTGTTCTGATAATATGTGAGCGTACATATGCGCTTGAATAATGTAAAGTCATTTGATTATATGTGAGTGTACAGATCGACTGAGTACGTGATCACATTTGAGTACGTGATTTAACTATAAGTGACGTGATATGATTATATGTGAGTGCACAGATGTCCTGATTATACGTGAACCGATTGTATGTGACTGCACAGATCGACTGAATACGTGATCACACTTGAGTACGTGATCCGATTATAAGTGACGTGATCTGATTAAATGGGAATGCACAGATCGACTGAGTACGTAATCCGATCGTGAGGACCAGTTTGTGATTGTGTGTTGAGGGTGCTTAAGAAAGACGGCGAGCTAACCGGAGCCATTAAGTTGTAGCTAGAATATTTTTGAGGTTGTGAAGTTTTGTGTTGCAGATATAGATGTAGAGCCTGAATTTGCAGGTAGTTACAGAAATAACATCAACAGCATTTGTTTGAAATTTCTATTGTAGTCAAATATATATATAAATATATATATATATATATATATATATATATATATATATATATATATATATATATATATATATATATATATATATAGTATGATGATTTCGTTTAGAAGTTCCTTGCTTTTTGCTGATATTTTGCAACGCTTATTTTTGCAATAAATGATATTGTTTTGTTTTCTGGTCAGGATAGTGTTTACTGTGTTTTACTGTGTTGAACTCGTGTCGTGGTATAGATATATGTTTTACTCTTAAGACAAGAAACTACTCATCTTAAAAGCCTACATTATGCTGTAATATGTTTTTGTTTTTCTAAGTTACGTTATGTCATGTTTTTCATAATCGGCTTCACTGCATTGCGTCAGATGTATAAGTGCGCATTTACTATCAGCAAATGACAAAGGTGGACACAAAAAACTTTAACAAATAAGAACAAGTCATCAGACAAGAAATATACAACTCAACAATGCAAGAAAGAAGAAGCTCGTCACTCAAGAGAGACAATGAAGCAGTGCACAGAAATCGCCAAGGATTCTGTATCGCAAGCGTGGATTTGTTTTGGTCGCTGAAATGTTCATAAAATATGCGAATACAGAAAAGTTGCACAGTTGAAAGCGAAATTAAGAAACTTTAAAATTGATATCCTGTGATTGGCTAAATCAAGATGGACAGGCGTTAAGTTGATGAATCTGGGCATACTGAAGAAGGCGTGCACGACAGTGAAGATACTGTCTAAAGAGGTTCAAAAGGTACTTGTACAACTGAAGTACTCGCTACTCTCAATCTAGCGAAAAGCAGGTAAAGATAAACATTATCCACTAGTTTACATCAACCAATGACAACCAAGACTCAATAAAAGAAAAATGTTGCACCAGACATAACAATACCATAGATAAAAGGATAGAAGAAGAGAAGACATTATGATTTGAATAGGAGCCCTAAATTATATGGTTTTGGGTGATAATATCTTAGATCTTTGTTTTTAGTCCACCTGTACTTCTTTAGAGGCAGATGTCCCTGTACAGTTCCCAGCTCTAGTATGACCTGTATGTAGTTGAGAGAAGAGTTTCCTGCAAAGTGGGCTAGGCTCGAGCAGCGTAATACTCCGCTGCCATATGACAAGCGCTTACGGAGGATGGTTAACCGATGTGCGAGTCTATCTTGATAGTCTCAAACACTAGAGCAAAGTAGACCCGCAGCCTGTTAGGCGCCACCTATGCTGCTCTAAACCACCTAACCATGACTGATGTTATGCAATGCCACAGTTAGTCGCCTTCTACGACAATCTCTCTGTAAGACAGTGGCTCTATTCTTGTCCTTGTCATACACAAAGACCCCGGCAGACCACTCGGGAAATAATATCGGATGATAATATCTGATTTGAAAATACTAAAGGCGAACAAGGAGTCGGAGTTATACATTTAAATTGGGGAAATTATTATGGACCTCTAGATTTAAAATTAACTAGTGGTTTGTAGTAACGTGTTTGCACATAAAGTAATGCAGAAAACAACACGAATTTCACCAGACAGCAGAACAGAAAATCATATTTTTTTTTAAAGAAGCGCAAATAATCATTTCACAATAGAACAGTAAAGGAACAGTCGTGGCATCATACCACCATCTTCTGATGATACTTAAAGTGCACACAACACATAACCACAAACAACAGTCAATATGGGATTCCTCAGCAGTGATAAGATACCAGACAACTTTAAAGTGACGATATCAAATAGATATCCTGTGTTACAACATATAGAAGAAAATGTGGATACAGAATAGCACTGTCAAGATAACAGTGTGTGAAATGAATCATATCGTGAAGTTATGGAGAAAAGATGGCACCAGTATAATGCATGAGTATCAACAATTACAACAAAGATAAAGGAAAAGACAATGAAGAAAGCAGATGTGAACACAAGCAAAACTAGAAATACTAGAGCCAAAATTTAAGATGTACAATGAAGCCAACAATGAAGTGAGAAAAATCATAAGAAGAGGCAAGGGAAGATATTCAAATGATTTGGAAATAAAGACAGAGGAAGTTGGGGCAAAAGGAAATGTGGAAGATATGCACGACAATACAAAGTGACTAACATGAAAATATAAGCAAGCAAATGGCTTTAGTAAATATAAGGAAGAGCATTTGATTAGCAACGCAGATGAAGAGAAAGGTGGATCTGTTCGAAGAACTTTAAAATAGACCAGCTATATGAGATCTCTCAGACATTCCGTCAGTAGAAACGGTCCTGTACGTTAATTATGATACGCCAAACAAAGAAGAAATTGGGAAAGTCACTGGTCCAGACTGTATCTCAGTGGAGGGTCGCTGTAGTCAAGAGGTCAGACACTTGCCTCTCAAACCGATGAAAGGATACGGTGGACGATCGAATCCCGCAAGTTTCAAGCGAGGCCTAGTTTCAAATGAGACCAGAGTGTCTGCGTCTCTCCAGTCGTCTCGACTGATCATCTTGCTACTAGTCGAAGGTAGGTCGTGACGATAGAGAGTGAGGGTGATAACCAAGGCAGGTTCTTTCTCACTGTTATTCAAATACAGGGAAAGTAACATCATCAAAACCAAAAAAAAAACCATCTAATGACGTCGCATCATGGCTTGCAATGGGCAGCTAACTCTTTTTAAATCTCAGCAGAGGCAATCAAAACGAACACCATAATTTATCTGTAAAGGATCACGTGGTAAAGTTTGGGAAATAAAATAAATACCAGCAGACTGAAAGGAAGGCTATGTAGTCATGTCAGTGCATTTGGAAAATAATGTACATGATCATACTCAAGAGATGAAATGAGGTGATAAACCAAAAGCTGAAAGGAGAACATACAGGCTGTTGATACAATAGGTTCTGTGAAGGTGAGTAAGCTACACTGGGAATGATAGTTGAACAACGTGTGAAATGGAACTCACCACTTTATATTACATAAGTGAACTATCCTGGACAGCCAAAGCATTTGGTATGAGAATGAATGCTAGTAAAACAAAGGATGTGGTAATAGCCAAACAATCCCAAAGATAATATATGAGCATCGAGTGACAGATCAAAGAAGAATTTGTAGCCTGTACATTTAGATCATAAATAGATATCATATATAGACCTATAAAACACATAGTTTTCTTCTGAGTTTCATGAATAGTTGTGGGCCATAATTTCATGTCATTTGTTAGTCTCTTTCATATGGCCCACTGCATGCTTGTCAGTAAAGTTTAAATGGAACGGAGCCATAAAATGAACTGTAATTAAGACACGGCACATACCTTATATTGCTTTCCTTTGTCCTCACAAGGATGAATCTGAAGGTAAGAAGTTAAACGAATTAAGATTGCATAACGATATGGGATACGTGATTTTCATACTAGTAAATGTTTGGGTCTATTTGAACGCAATGTTGTAGTAGTTATTCTCTTCTGTTATATATTTTGTGCAATCTTCTGCTTCTTTCATCAACTGATGTTATGCTTGGAATGCATTGCCAAGTGAGGTGGTGGAGGCTGGGACGGTCAATGCATTTAAGAACAGATTGGATGCGTACAGCTTCTAGAGGAAGGTGATGTAAATGAAACTGGTTGTATACAGACTCTGCAGAGTCTTCTAAACCAGTATAAAGACGTTAAGTTAGTTAGAGTCCGGTGAGCTTCTTGAAGGAGACTGTGTGTATCAGATCTTCGCAGGTCCTCTTCAGCTTTTCGAACATGGTCGCTTCCCCGGAGGCTAGACTGACTATTATTGGTCTGTATGAGTAGCACGGTTCTGAAGGATTTGTTCTGGTGTGTGCTATGATACTACCCAATCGCATTTGGCGGAGCGTCTAGTACCCATTCTATGGAGGTGGGACTTGAGTTTGCAATCTCCCGTTCTAAGTCTGAAGATCTTTATCTGCCCACCTCTGCAAGTTTGTCTATGCTGTCATTTTCTTGCTCGCATTTTCTTTGTTCTGGTCTCTATTTCGTCTTCATCGATAGTTTGATGAGTGTCTTTGCTTCTTTATAGCTCTGGGAATGGCAAGTCTGCGTGCCGCCACGTCCGGTCTTTGCGAGCTCATCTGCCTTGTCGTTTCCACAAGAATCTCACAACAAGCCGGAATCCACTGTAGAACTAGAAATGTTTTTGGGACAGCAACCCGGTGTTATATTTTATTTTTCGTAAAATTATATTTTGTTACGGGCTTGGTATCACTTGGAGTATGCTCCTAGTGTGTGTTGGAAAGAATTTGTGTAACATTTTGACCTGAACTTTTTGTGTTAAAAAAAACATATAGACTGATGTGACAGAATAATAAGAGGGCATTTGGTAATAGAGAAAGATTTGCACACTCAGCAAGTCAGAAGTGGTTACCATTTTGTGATAACTTGGAAGAGCTATGTTACCACTGTGTATGCACATGAGATTCCTAACCTTACTCTATATAGTTTCCAATGGATCATAGGACAGCAACGTTTGGCCTTTAATGATTCCAGCTAGAGACCTCCGTCTTATGCTTCACGAATAAGTTTTTAGTTCATCTATATTCCCCCATCTGATGTCTTTGCCAAGTATTCACGGATGCCCCCCCCCCCCCACCCCACTGTGGATTCTAATTCCGGGGTATTCCTGGCTACGTTTTTAGGTATCTGTGTGATAGTGTATTCGGTGCAGTTTAACTTTCTCTTCTCATTGTCTGTCTGTTTTGGATGCTGTCTCATTTGTAATTTTGAGACACTATTAAGAGGTCATTTAAACTTTGCCATGTTTTTTTCTATATTGATTCCGTTATTTGTATTGAACTGGCGATTTTTTTAAAACACTTTTGTTTTCATTTACTCTAAATAATTGTTATAGTTTGCTGAACGATTTTAACTGGTTTGATCTATCCCAGTTACTAATACACGATCAATAGTGGTCCTTTTATCGTTCGTGTTGTTATTGTAATACCAACTTCTTTTTAAATTGTTATGACCGTTTTCCGTTTGCGTGGATTTCACCTATTTAAACCAACTTTCCCATATCCTAGATAGTCCAAATTGTGTACACGGCCTCTACTAAAGCGACCGGTTAATCTATCACATTGTGTACACAGCCTCCACTAGTGCGACCGGCTAATCTATCAAATTGTGTACACAGCCTCTACTAGCGCGACCGGTTAATCTATCAAATTGTGTACACAGCCTCTACTAGCGCGACCGGTTAATCTATCAAATTGTGTACACAGCCTCTACTAGCGCGACCGGTTAATCTATCAAATTGTGTACACAGCCTCTACTAGCGCGACCGGTTAATCTATCAAATTGTGTACACAGCCTCTACTAGTGCGACCGGTTAATCTATCAAATTGTGTACACAGCCTCTACTAGTGCGACCGATTAATCTATCACATTGTGTACACAGCTTCTACTAGTGCGACCGGTTAATCTATCAAATTGTGTACACAGCCTTTACTAGTGCGACCGGTTAGTCTATCAAATTGTGTACACAGCCTCTACTAGTGCGACCGGTTAATCTATCACATTGTGTACACAGCCTCTACTAGTGCGACCGGTTAATCTATCACATTGTGTACACAGCTTCTGCTAGTGCGACAGGTTAATCTATCAAATTGTGTACACAGCCTCTACTAATGCGACCGGTTAATCTATCAAATTGTGTACACAGCCTCTACTAGTGCGACCGGTTAATCTATCACATTGTGTACACAGCTTCTACTAGTGCGACCGGTTAATCTATCACATTGTGTACACAGCCTCTACTAGTGCGACCGGTTAATCTATCAACATTTCATTCATGTAGTCCCCAGAACAAAATCGAAACAAAATTTTTAGTATAAATAAAAGCTAGTATCCAGTACCTTCTTCTTCTTCGTTCGTTCTCAATCTCCCATTATCAAGCCTTGAAAAAGGATTTACAAGTAGCAGGAGGTTATCCGCGTAATGAAATGCGTTGTGTTGCAGTTTACAGTTTGACTGCGATATTTGCACTATTCGGTGCGACACATCCGACTTCAACATGTCATTTTCGGATATCGGGTTAACCTTCTCTCTTCGAACCCTTCTCTTTAACGGTGTTCAAGAAACACTACAGTTGTGTGGATTGAACATGATGGCATTT
The DNA here is from genome assembly GCA_036924085.1 of Ariolimax columbianus. Taxonomy (NCBI): domain Eukaryota; kingdom Metazoa; phylum Mollusca; class Gastropoda; order Stylommatophora; family Arionidae; genus Ariolimax; species Ariolimax columbianus. Next base: position 26,418,679 of record JAVGWX010000009.1, on the reverse strand, counting down.
GAAATAACTGCAACTCCCTACCAGGTCGCATTACGTAAGTGAATAGATGAGATTATGACATATTTAATCATTATGTATAACTAATGTTATCCAATTTCAAATTAATATCTATATTTTAAGAAACCAAATAAATGCGTTACACTTATGCATATGAACAATGAATGATTCTTTGAAATCATGTAGGACGTTTTTTTCTTCATCCATTTTTCTATAAACAAGTGAGGAAATTATCAACCATCTTTTGAACGCCATCTTTGTAGATCTCTGCTGGCATGGCAACAGCTCTCGGAGTTTTGTTGAGATGAGGTCAATCGCGGCGATAGTTTCTCGCTCGGCCGAAGGATTATCCATGCTCTCATTCATTTATATTTGCTCGTTAACATTAAACGGTCGATTGAGGACATTATCAAAATGTTAAGCTCATTTTACCAGTGGCTTATCTTTCTCAGTGGTTATAGAATGTCCATCTTCGCTTACCAGCCAGTGCCAGACCTGATATATACGGACCATAGTCAGCCTGCAGAGCATTGTAAACATTTCACATATCATGCCTGTCAGCAAAAGTCTGAATCTATTCAACCTACCGACTGAGTCACGCTCCATAGCACGGAGCTGTCGCTGTACAGTCGCTTCAGCTCTTGTGAAGGCATTCCTTTCCGCCACAGACTGAGGATCGTTTGTCTGTCCATGGTGGGTGCGATGTTCTTGTCTAGCAGGGGCTTGATTACGTCACAGTTCTTATCACACCAATCCTGATGTTTCCGTGTGCTGGTACCGACAGAATCAATGGCAGTATAGTGAACTGTTGAGAAAAAGGTGGCCCAACTTGATTCTACGTTATGGATATCATTATCCATTGTCTCCTGCTGATCTTCTAGAGTCTGAGCAAATGATTGTCTTATTTAGTTATCTCTAAGCCCCGAGGTGGGCATTGAGGTTTTATTGTTGTGTGGCTGCCTATGAGCTTGGATACTAGTTCATTTTAGAAATAACCAATTTGTGGTCCGTCTAGCATTCTGCTCTACACATAGACTTTGTAACACGTATATACTGACGATCCCGTCTGCTCTACACATAGACTTTGTCACACGTATATACAGGCGATCCCGTCTGCTCTACACATAGACTTTGTCACACGTATATACTGGCGATCCCGTCTGCTCTACACATAGACTTTGTCACACGTATATACTGGCGACCATTTCCGCTCTACACATAGACTTTGTCACACGTACATACTGACGATCCCGTCTGCGAACAATTACACAATCAATCAGGTGCCAGTGCCCTGATCGTGGATCCATCCAAGTGGTTTTATTGTGGACGAAACACTGAATTAGTAATTGATTAGAAATTCGTTCGTCGCACATGTCTTCAATGGTAGGTGTCCGTTACTAGTGCAGCTGAACATGCCAGTCCTGACATGAAGCAAAGTCAGCACCCACTCGAGCATTGAAGTCACCAAGTTGGTTTAGCGTCGATAAGTGTCTCCAAATCTTGCAGAACTTTTCGTTGGTGTCTTCCGAGTAACTCATAGTTGGTGCATATTTGCACTGATAGCGGAGCTATGTTTGTATCTGGTCAGTGCGATCCTAGGCACAATTAGACGTTCATTAATCCCTTTTGGAGCACTGGGGAGTACACAAACCATGCTAATTTTTATTGCAAAACCAGCACAAGATTCACACTGGGCTCCTACTCCTATCCAGGAAATGGTATAGCCGGCTTCATGGTCTCTAATTTGGTCTTATTCTGCCCAGCAAGTCTCACTAGCGGTTGCTATGTAAATTTAGTATCTTGCAAGCTCTTTGGTAATTAGAGATTATCTTCTCTCTGGTATGTTTGAAAGTACCATGCACCAAACATCAAGGGTACTCTTCTTGTGCTTTGCATTTTAGATAGTTGCGTAACGAACGCGTTTGTGAAATTAAGACAAGTGACTTCAGCGTGAATCTTGGCTTGGCTTGGCTTGGCTTCGTTCGTTATCAATCTCCCGCTACCAAACCCTGAAATGGCTTAAGTAACAGAATGTAGTCCAGAGAACGTAATGCGCTGTGTCGTAGTTTACAGCTTGACTGGGATATTTGTACGTTTCGGTCCAACACATCCGACTTCAACAAGCATTTTTTGAGTACAGGGTTAGCATTCCCTCTTCGATCCCTTCTCCTTAGCCAATCTGTCCTGCTGCAGCCTGTTATCCAGGATCACCGCGTGGAAGTGTAGAAGGGTCTTGGCAGTTCTGGTTTGCTGGCCCTGACGCTAGCAGTCAGCTATGGGTCGCTGACCGCTCTCTGACCGCTGTCGCTGATTACAATGAAGTAGGATTTCGCACGTCAGTCTTACTCTCCCGTCCTCAGCTACCTTTATTCAGTGGAAAGACGACTGATGCAGACGAGTATTCAGATTTTTCTTAGGAGTTTATTTGCAGTCTTCGATGCGATTAGGTATCTCATACGAGACCTACGCTTCACGGCATCAGCGAAAGCATAAAGTACAGTAGGTACAGTAATTACTGAAGAGGTATTTGATGGACGATAAATCTATTACTATTCTAACTTGGAATACTTGAAATCATAGTTTTCAAACAGGTAGGCTATGCCTGCTGCAAGGTAACCGAAGTCTATCCATTATATTTTCTTTATTTTACCATTTCAATTTCCTGCAGCTTATTTAGCTTGGGGGAAGGCAAATTGCCTATTGGACAGGAATTTCATTACTTTTAAGAATTTGCCCAGGACAGCGGCTACTACAGCGGCCACTACAGCCAAATTTTATCGATTTTCAAATGTGAAAATTGCACAACGTTTACACGGGATCTCCGTGATTTAAAAAAATCTCCAATATGACTTGACGTTGGTTTCACGTACATTGAAACAAGGAGCCGCTTAAAACTTATGGGATACCAAATCTCAACGCTACACGATTTCAATTCTTGGTAGACACGCGCCTTTACCTTTCATCTATAGCTACCGCAACCCCCTGCCGCCCCCCCCCCCCCCCCCCGCCCCAATATATTTCTCAAATGGGATTATACGAAATAAAGTACATACGAATGTTGTTGTTCATAATCATTTCAGCTTTATTTGCATTTTCTAACTATTTATAAATCTCTGAATGTCTCATATCTTCCTGCCTCACTAATCTCCTTCTCGTGTCTCACAGTCTGTCGTTTCACTCTGTTTGATAACCTATGGAGCACAGATACGCTGCAAAGTGAAGATGCAAATATTGGCGTCTTACCCATCCTTCAGGACAAGTACTACAGCACTGGCCCTCAACATTGACAGGATTACGACACTCAAATGGTAAACAATCTTGTACTATTACTTCAAAGTTCAAGTTGCTGTTACAAGTTCCCCAGTTGCAAGAAGTGAAGTAGTAAGTCGTATTCACCTGGAAAAAGATATAGGGATTCAATGATGTGTTTGTTTTCTGCTAAGCACATTATCTCCTAAATTAAAGCAGGCTGTGTAACAGACCCTCTGCTGCCGTGATCGAACTTAGAACATTCTCACACTCATCCACATCATCATGACCATACTCAGTAAATGACATATCACACAGTAGGTGGCATATTTATTATATCATACTCATATCATAGAGTGAGTAGAGAAATTACAAACACAATATAATACATATCTTAACTAAACATTCTACTAAAACGGGAATTGTAAGCATTAGCTATTGATGGAATTCCCAACTATCTAAAAACCCAGTTCTATTGCCTTGCAATTACATCACACACACATCGCCTTAACTGCGTCTTCAACACACCTTATCAAATACTCTTCCTTACTGAAATCCCATCAGGCGGGCGATCTCGACATAACTCGTTCACAATGTGTCATTGCTTACAAACACACGTTCAGATTATCTATTAATGCAAAACTCACACACCTATTTGAGCGATCCTGTTCTATCACTAAACATTCGTCCAACAGTCTATCAATCGCTCCTCTATCTAAGTCGGTAAGTTAAACATACTATCTACATTCAGTCTCTCTCTCTCTCTCACTCTCACACTCCATCTCTGCTCCAGCCTCCCGAGCTAAACTTTGTCTCGAGTTATATATCCTCAAGCAAGGCCAGAGCTTGACCAATCGATCTCAGGTATGGCCATCTTCAATCCCAATTGGAACGAAACACTTTGCACACCTGTCACTCATTCTCTCGCAGCAAGCCCCGCTGCCAATTTCGTCTGTCAATCAATCTCCCCCTACCAAAATCGGAAGGCCAGTGGTCAGTTTCTACCTGTCCACATTCCTTAACCCAACTCTGTTCTCCTTTGCTGAGACGGTGAGTGACCTTGACATGCATTCAGGTAGCTTTAGGCTTTAACATGTTCATGCATCTTAAACTCCCCTTGCTCCGGCGGGAACTGTTACAGCTGTATTATAATTGAATTGGGTTCATGTAGCAGGATACCTTTATCTTACTGAATAACCGCCCTTCAATTACTTCCCCTCTCAAATTATCAAATTCATTTGATTACACAAATACATCTCAGAGAATTTATGCAACTAGCAAGATGGCCTCTCTGCTGTAATCGATCCCCAGGTTCGCAGTCTCATGATCAGTTCTAACCTATTTCTCTCTCTCGCTCTCTCTCTCTCTCTCTCTCTCTCTCTCTAACATTATAATCTTAATGTTTTTTGTCCTTGTTTCGTGTCCCTGGTCTTTTGTAACGTGTGTGATTTATGACGTGCAGACCATTCATTCGTTAAGGTTACACAGTGGAATAAAAAGGTTTTTCGAATTCGTACTCAGGGAAGCGATCACTAGTGTTTTCCCAACACTATTGTAGACTGTGCTCGTTAAATCACAGGCCTACAATTTGCTAGATCTGATTTGTTTGACAAAGGAATAACTCCTGCATCTTACCAAACACCTGGAACAATCCCCTTTGCAAGTGATTGAGAACATAATGATAGGAAAGGTTTTTGTTAACAGGTCTCTAATTTCAATGAAAGATCTAAAGCTAATGAAAGACAACAATTTATGTCCGTTGCATAGTTAATTTTCCCTTGACCTGATTTGGGACAATGAAAAGTTACAATTTACTAACAAAGCAATGCTTTGTTCGAAGAGGATTGAGAAATAGTTTAACTTTGTTCGAAGAGGATTGAGAAATAGTTAAACTTTGTTTGAAGAGGATTGAGAAATAGTTAAACTTTGTTCGAAGAGGATTGAGAAATAGTTAAACTTTGTTCGAAGAGGATTGAGAAATAGTTAAACTTTGTTCGAAGAGGATTGAGAAATAGTTAAACTTTGTTTGAAGAGGATTGAGAAATAGTTAAACTTTGTTCGAAGAGGATTGAGAAATAGTTAAACTTTGTTTGAAGAGGATTGAGAAATAGTTAAACTTTGTTCGAAGAGGATTGAGAAATAGTTAAACTTTGTTTGAAGAGGATTGAGAAATAGTTAAACTTTGTTTGAAGAGGATTGAGAAATAGTTACACTTTGTTCGAAGAGGATTGAGAAATAGTTAAACTTTGTTCGAAGAGGATTGAGAAATAGTTAAACTTTGTTCGAAGAGGATTGAGAAATAGTTAAACTTTGTTCGAAGAGGATTGAGAAATAGTTAAACTTTGTTCGAAGAGGATTGAGAAATAGTTAAACTTTTTTCGAAGAGGATTGAGAAATAGTTAAACTTTGTTCGAAGAGGATTGAGAAATAGTTAAACTTTGTTCGAAGAGGATTGAGAAATAGTTAAACTTTGTTCGAAGAGGATTGAGAAATAGTTAAACTTTGTTCGAAGAGGATTGAGAAATAGTTAAACTTTGTTTGAACTCTCGGCTAGACAGTTTCTAACTCTTCTCCCTGATAAATCTGCCTGGCTTCCGGTGACCTAGTTAATATAATTCCTGGCGTTTGATGTCACCATGTCCTACTTTAGAATAAATAACGTAGGTTATGGTGGGACCCTGTCCAATGATATAACAATTAAACTTCTTAAAAATGTTCATTCTCTAGTGACCTTCTGTCGGAATAAAGATAATTATAATTTGCCTTCAATTGTCCCCTTCGTTCGGGATTCACCGTCGGATACCTGTGACCCTGTCACTTTCATCTTTAACACCTTTTGGTGAGTTGACACATCTGTACTCT